>JARQOD010000002.1:318855697-319124496 GCA_033576555.1 Oophaga sylvatica
GTGTCTTTCAAAAGGACCAAACGCCCTCACAGGGTTTTTGCTAACCACCCGGAGTTTACTGACATTGTCCAGAGACATAGAAGTCGCCCAGACAAACGGTTCTCAGGGCAGAAGCCGCCGGAAACTCGGTACCCTTCCCCAGCAGCTTTGTCGAAGGAGTGAACCGAGTCCCCTGCAGTGGATCCACCCATATCCCTGCTTGCTTCCAAAACCCTGCTGTCTCTTTCGGACAGCTCATCGATCAAAAACCCCACCGATCGACAAACTGACAGTCTCGCTCGGTCAGTCTTCGAAGCTGCCAGAGCAGCTTTCTTTCCTTCCTTTGCCGCCACCTGGGTGGCCAGGGCCATGGTAGCTTGGGCAGAGGCCCTAGTTAAGACTGGGCACGACAATTCTCTTCCTCCTGAGGCGGTTAATCTCGCTTACCAGAGCGGGGGACTACGTCATTCATGCCTGTCTAGATGCGGCTAACTGTGCCGCGTTTGCAACTGCTAACGCCGTTACCATTAGGAGAGCTCTATGGCTCCGAGAGTGGCGGGCAGACTGCTTCTAAAAAGTCTTTGACCTCCCTGCCATATCAAAGCGGGCGTCTCTTCGGAGAAAAACTTGACCAGATCATCTCCGATGCTACTTGGGGGAAAAGCAAATTCCTCCCTCAGCATAGGCCGTTTCGGGCCCAGCACCAAGTTCGCTTCCAGCCCTTTCGTAGCTCTTCAAACTGGTCTTCCGCATCCACCTCCTCTCGCGCGGCCCGCCCTCCTCGCAGGGACAGGGGCTCTCAACCCTCTTTCAAGCCTCCTCAGTCCTGGAGAAATAAATCCTCCCGGTCCGGACCCAAGGGTTCCTCTTCTCGCAAGTTCTCTCAATGACTCCTTGCCGTATCCGGAGGTCGCAAACAGGGTAGGCAGCCGCCTTCTCTTGTTTCGCAAGGTCTGGTTGTCGGTCGTTCACGATCAGTGGGTCTGAGATCTCGTAGCCTCCGGATACAAGATCGAATTCTTGTCCCCTCCGCCAAGGCGTTTCTTCCAGTCTCGCCTCCCGAAGTCAAAGGCTCTCGCAGTTCCCTTTTATCAGGCCTTAGACGCCCTCCGCAACAGAGAAGTCATCGTCCTGGTTCCTCACGCGGAAAGGTTCAAGGGTTTTTACTCGAACCTATTCGTAGTCCCAAAGAAGGACTGAACCATGCGCTGCATCCTAGACCTAAAACTGTTGAACAAATTCGTCAGGGTGCGCCATTTCAGAATGGAATTTCTCCGTTCTGTCATCGCTACATTGCAAAAAATTGGAATACCTTGTGTCTGTCGACATCAAAGACGCATATCTCCACATTCCAATTTTCGAGCGCCATCAAAGGTTTCTGCGCTTTGCTATAGGGGACAAACACTTTCAATTCACCGCTCTGCCCTTCGGTCTCGCCACCGCCCCAGAGTGTTTACAAAGGTCATGGTGGCCGTCATGTCAATCTTACACTCTCAGGGCGTGGTGATTCTTCCCTACTTGGACGACCTGCTCATCAATGGTCCGTATTTTGGGGCCTGTGCAGAAAGTGTCGATGTCACTGTGAACACTCTATCCTGCCTAGGCTGGCTAGTAAACCTGGGCAAATCCTCCCCCGTTCCTTCTCAGAAAATTCCCTTTCTGGGGATGATTCTGGATACTTCCCGGGGGTTGATGAGTCTCCCTCCAGAGATTTCCTCTCTAACGCGAGGAGTCCAATTGCTGTCACTAGGCCGCTCTCACTCCCTACGGTTCGCCATGCAGGTCCTGGGGAAGATGGTAGCTTCCATCGAGGCAGTGCCATTTGCCCAATTTCATCTACGGCCCCTGAAACAGGAATTGATTTCAGTCTGGGACAGAAACCCAGCCTCCTTGAGTCGCCGCTTTCGCCTGCCGCCCAAAATCAAGCGGACCCTAAAATGGTGGACGGCGACGTCATCACTGAATCAAGGAAGGTCCTTTCTCCCCGTACATTGGTTGGTGGTGACCACCGACACCAGCCTCGTCAGATGGGGTGCGGTTTTTCGTCACCACATGGCTCAAGGTCACTGGTCCCCTCAAGAAGCCCGACTTCCGATCAATATCCTAGAGATCAGAGCAATCAGGCTAGCCCTTCTTCATTTCCATCGTCTCCTGGCCGGTCGTCCCATCCGGATCCAGTCAAACAACGCCACAGCCGTGGCGTACATCAATCGCCAAGGTGGCACGCGAAGCAGAAGTGCGATGCTCGAAGTGATGCACATTCTGCGATGGGTCGAGGCAAACCGCTCACTCATCTCCGCGGTTCACATTCCGGGGGTGTAAGATTGGGCGGCGGATTTTCTCAGCCACCAGGGTCTAGCTTCGGGAGAATGGTCCCTTCACCCGAAAGTGTTTCATCAGATTTGCCAGCGGTGGGGCACCCCGGATGTGGACCTCATGGCATCCAGACGAGAGAGAGAGAGAGAGAGAGAGAGACACTGGTTTCTGCATTTTAGTATGGTTTTCAATAGAGGCGACGTATGGTTTTCAATAGAGGCGACGGATCCGCAGGCGGATTCCGTCAAAAACGGATGCTGCCGGATCCGCCGCCCATAGGCGACCATTGTAAAAAACGTTGCATTGGACGTTTTTTTGAAATGACGGACGCCAATTTTTTGGCGGATCCGTCAAAAAACGGACCTAACGGACGACCATCCGTCAAAATCCGTCACTAATGCAAGTCTATGTGAAAAAAACCGATCCGCCAAAAAAAAATGGCGGATCCGTTTTTTTCACATTTTGACGGATTTTGACTGACGTCGCACGACTGAAGTGTGAAAGAGGCCTTAAGGTCGTTCTCAGTTGGTGTTTTCCACCCCTTCCATTCTGGAGTTTCTCCAAGCAGGGCTGGATTCAGGATTAGCGCTATCTTCCCTCAAGTGTCAAATTTCTGCTCTATCCATGCTTTTCCAGCGAAGGATAGTGTCTAAGCCCCAGGTTAAGACGTTTATTCAGGGAGTGTCGCACCTTGTACCGCCATACAAAAGGCCTTTGGAACCTTGGGACCTTAATCTGGTCCTCAGTGCCTTTTTTGGCAGAAAATATAGGCTGCTTAATAATGTAGGACAGCCTTCTTAAGTAGTCTTGCCTTTCATTGGACACACCTGCCAAACTAATTAGCACAGGAGTCTGCAATTGCTTGCAGTGATATAAAGAGCCCTGACACACATCACCATCAATGGGTTTAACTGACAAACAAAAAAATTCTTACCTTATCACTCCTAAACAATTTTTGCATGATTGGAACACAGTGTATATGTCCCAGTACCTTATTTAAATTGTTTGTCTTCCCCTTGTTTTTTGAAATATGTACAATAGGGGTACTTTAGACCATGGATATTGTCATCATTATTTTGAATATGTGTGTGTACAGTTCCCTTATGTGTCTTTGGGTTTTCACACTCTGAAAAGGAAAGGGATTCTTTTCTTTGCCAACCTTCTCCCCTCCTCATCGTTTTTTATCTTTTGGAATATTTTTGGAATACTTACCCTCCGGTCTGTGTGCGTGTATCTCCGTCCGTGTCTTCGGGATGGTGCCCCAGTCACGTGACTCATGCTCACCTGACTTGTGGGCGGCATTTCCTGGGTCCTGTGGCCAGGGTGCTGCCTTTGATGCGGTCCCGAGGTACGTCCGCCTGGATTGGCAAGGTGACGTACTTCACTATGGATAGAGACAGGTTTGGGCCCCTGGCAGATCCTGATTGTGGATGTTGTCAGGATATTAGATTGATTACAACTTACCATTTGTTTGAGGACATTATGGAGGCACGAATCAAAATATAGGACCTCCCTAAATCATCTTGATTAATTAAAGATCTGGTGTGTGTGTATGGTGATTGGTGTATTGATGATTTAAATAGCTGTGCGTGCTAGTGTGATATCATCCCGGGAAGAAGGCTTTTCACCGAAACGTATGTCGGGTTGTTTGGTGTGCACCATATCCTACCTATAGGTAGTACCTTAGTAATTTTCTCTTAGTGTCTTGTATAGGATCTTTTGTATGGGTTCTTCCGGAATCTTACAAGATTTTTTTCCTTTGTGAGCTATTAATTTTCTAGGTGGTGTGTTTTGCTGCATAGGTGTCGTCCTTATTTTTTAGCCCTAGTTTACATCTACTTTGCCCCTTATCTGTTCCTCAACACAATGTTAGTTCTGCTTGTCTAAAGTATGGGACTATGGCGCCACCTTGTGGTTTCCCACTTTTTAACATTTCTATTTCCATGTGTTTAAATTTTGCATTTTGATATATTAATAACATTTTCATTAATTGTTTATCATTTTTGGTTCCTGGGTTAATTTTTCTCTTTATATGACTGCGCAAAGGGACATTACTACGGTACTAGGACCAGAATAAGGGATGTTACTATTAATTTGAGCCTAGAATTTTAGGACATTATTACTATATTGGGGCTAGAAAGGAGAAAATGTACTGTATGTAGATCACTCTAAGGGGTATTATGCTATATGGTGACCACAATGGGCAAATTATTACTATATTGTAGCCAGAGGGGTGGACATTATACTGCATGGGGGACATTATTACTATTTTATTGCTAAAATGGGGAACAGTATTACTATATTTGGACTAGAATAGGTGACTTTATTACTATATTGGGGCCCACATACGGGACATTATACCAAAGGGGGGTATTATACTATGGGGCCATAGAAGAGAGACATCATACAATATGCAGACTGAATCGGCGACATTATACGGTATGAAAGCCAGAATGGGGAATATAATAACTATTTTAGTGCCAGAATGTGGGACATAATAATGTATGATGGCCACAAAAGGAAACATTATACTGTATTGGAGCCAGAATAGAGGACATTATTACTGTACAAAGGGCTGAATAAGGAGCAAGTGGAGATATTATTACTATTTTGGAGTCAGAACTGGGAATAGTATACTATATTGTGTCCAGAATTGAGTATGTTATTAATATTTTGGGTCCAGAATGGGAGATATTACACTGCATAGTAGCCAAAATTGGGTACATTAACTTGTATTGTGGTTAGAATAGGGGAAATTATTATTGCATCGGGACCAAAATAGGGGATATTATACTGAATGGGTGACATTACATTGTATGGGGGTTAGAATGGAGGATAATATACTGTATGGGGGCTAGATTGGAACATATTATTATACTGTATGCAAAAAAAAACAAAAGGAATGACCTAGCTACAAAAGGCACTTCCAAATTACCATATCACCTATAAATTGACGGAAGCATATGCCAAGTAAAATGTAATAATTTTTATTAACAAAAATTAACACAGATTAAAAAGAATTTTCATCTTTAGTGGTTAAACACATAAATATGGACCTGAAACCACAGGAATAAATACCCATGTTACAAGCTATTATTCAAATTTCATAACAAAGTTGGTATATTCAGAGCATATAATGAAAAATCACAGAAGGATTCCACAAAGGAGAGTTTCCACAGCTGTAGATTCGATAGGTGCTTATATAGTTCAATGCATGTGGAAACTGCAGTATACAGGTTTACAAAAAAGTTTAAAGCTCAATGTTCAAAGTTTTGCTAAAATAGCATATCAATTATATACCAACCCTATTTAGGGATAAATGAGCATGAAATATTTGACATTACAATAACAATGCAAAAATGCTTATATAAACCTCTAGAAAAAGGGGTTTTTACAAGTACAGCTCTATATTAGTATCACTATAGCCTATAACCTAATAAAAAGAAGTATACAGAAATATATAGCCCCTCA
Source organism: Oophaga sylvatica (assembly GCA_033576555.1). Lineage (NCBI taxonomy): Eukaryota > Metazoa > Chordata > Amphibia > Anura > Dendrobatidae > Oophaga > Oophaga sylvatica. The sequence continues at coordinate 318,861,464 of JARQOD010000002.1, forward strand.
CAAGGATTTTTACATATATGTTAGTTTACTTTATATCTCCACCAGATGACAGTAAAGTGCTTAGTGCTCATTAATTCCTTAGCAAATATTAGACATAAGGTGAATCCCATAGTGTTAAAGAAAAATATACTGATCAAAGTGCAAACATGCTACTAAGTATTACAACAATCAAATATATTAGTAGAGGAGAGACACACTATACTCAGATATAATAAATGGTTAAGGTGCAAACATGCTACCAAATATTGCAATAGTCCGATAATAAGTAAGAGAGGCAAACTCTACTAAATATAATGGGTATGCATAACCTGGTATGCAGGGAGACGCCCCGACGTGCGTTTCGCGTTAGCTTCTTCTTATGGGGGAGTGGTAGTTATTATATTGTATAGGGATCATTGAGAGGGACAGTATACTGTATGGAGGGCCACAGAGCGATGCATTATACTGGGTTGAGCCAGAATGAGGGTCATTATTTTGCATGGTGTCCACAGATGTAGACATTGCTACAATATTAGGGCCAGAATGAGGGACATCATTACTATATTAAGGTCACTATGAGTGACATTATTACTATATTGGGGCTAGAATTAGAGATATTTCATTGCATAGGTGTCACAGTGGGGGATACTACTACTGTATGGAAGACATTACATGTCTCTGCTAGTCAACTTGCAGCTTAAATGTTTGCCAAATAGCAGTTGTTTAAAACCCGGTTTATATAGATTAGTGCAGGTCATCATGGTTAATGTCTGTGACAACAGTAGTGAGCAGTGAGCATGGTAAATGGATGATAACTGCAAATTATGTTACTATGTTAACAAACAGGGCTGGATATTGTATATACTTATGTATACGGTTTCTTCACTACTGATATATATTTGCATGCATGGTTTAATCATTGCTAGAGGATGGTATATATAGTTAGGTCCAGAAAAAATTGAAAAGTGACTAAATCTTTGTGACTTGGGCCTATTTTTCATTTAAAATGAAACAGTTGAGATGCAATTGAAGTGTAGATTTTCAGGATTAATTAAAGGGGTTGAACAAAAATATCCTGTGATATGTTTATGAATTGCAATAATTTTTCTACAAAGCCTCGACATTTCAGGAGCTCAAAAGTAATTGTACAAATTTACTTGTGCCGGAAATAAAATTTTCATTTTTAATGCTTTGTAGAGATTCCTTTGTAGGCAATGGCTGCCTGATATCTGGAAGCTATGGACATCACCAAACTCTGGGTCTATGCCTTTGTGATACTTTACCAGGGCTTTACTGCAGCTGACTTCAGTTTTTGCTTGTTTGTGGGTCTTTCTGACTTAAGTTTTGCCTTAAGCATGTGAAATGCATGCTCGACAGGGTTGAGACCTGGTTATTGACTTGGCCATTGCCAAGGATTGATTTCACAGTATGTTTTGGGTCATTGTCCATCTGTACTGTGAAGCACCGCCCAATCAACCTTACCTCATTTGGTTGAATCTGAGCAGAAAGTATAGCCCTGTACACTTCAGAATACATCTGGCTGCTTCTGTTTTCAGTCACATCATCAATAAACACTAGTGACCCAGTGCCATTGGAAGCCATATGTGTCCATGCCACCATGTTTTACAGAGGATTTGATGTGCTTTGGATCATGAGCTTTTCCAAACCTTTCCCATAATTTCTTCTTCCCATCATTCTGGTACAGGTTGATCTTAGATTCATCTATGCAAAGAATTATTTTCCAGAACTGGGTTGGCTTCTTTATATGTTTGTGACGCGAGTCACGACAGTAATTATATATACTACTTACTGTAAGTAATGGGAGGTCAAAACAATCAGAGGTCAAGTCCAGGAAATGGCACAGTACAACAAAGGGAAGTCACAGATGAAGTCCAATACACGAGCCGAGGTCAGGAAAGCCAGAGAGACAAAACAGTTACCAGGAGCAGGCACAAGCAAAGTCAGGTCACAAGCAAAGGGTCAGAGTCTGGGAAGAGAATCAAGTCAAGCAGGGTCAGGCACAGAGCGCAGAGAGATCAATGTTCCACAGGCAACAGCAAGTGTACGATTGACACTGGGGGAGGAACTAGCTTGCTTAAGTAGAATCCAGATTAAGGAAAATGAACACAGGTGATTGCATCACAGACCCAGCATAGACTGACAGCCCTGGCACAAAGAAACAAAAAACAAACAGAGTGGAAATCGTGACAGTACCCTCTCTTCAAGGAGGGGCCATCGGACCCCCAGGTTTCCCAGGAAACCTCCAATGAAAGGCCTGGACCAACCGATTAGCCCTTACAGAATAAGCTGGAACCCAGGATGGTTCCTCAGGTCCATACCCCTCCCAATGTACCAGGTATTGAAGGGAATTTCGGAACATTCGGAAATCAATGACCCTTTGTGCCTCATATTCCAAGCTTCCCTGAATAGAAAACGGATGAGGCGAGGGCGAAGACGACAGAACAGGGAGAATAAATTCCTTCAACGACTTGTGGAACACATTAGAAACACAGAAAGACAGAGGGAGCTTTAACCGGAAGGCAACTGGATTGACCACCTCCAGAATTCCATACGGACCAATGAATCTAGGACCCAACTTTAGCGAGGGCAACTTCAACTTAATATTCTTAGAAGAAAGCCATATCTTATCTCCCACTTTGAAGGTGACCCCTGATGAGCGCCTCCTATCAGCCTTCCGCTTCAGCCGATGCTGAGCCACCCCAATGTTCTTTTTAACCTTCCTCCAAACATCCCCCAGCTCTTGAATGGTGACATCCACCCCAGTACACCCAGAACTGATCCTGGAAAACTCACCAAAATGAGGATGAGACCCGTAATTACTGAAAAATGGCGACATCCCTGTGGACTGATTAACCCGACTGTTAAAGGCAAACTCAGCCAGTGGAAGAAACGATGACCAATTCTCCTGTTGATCGGCAACAAAACATCTTACAATTAGCTCCAAAGACTGATTTGTCCTCTGGCTGTAAGTCTCAGGATGATAAGCAGAGGAAAAGGACAAATCAATCCCCAGTTTACTGCAGAAAGCCCTCCAAAATCTAGAGACGAATTGTACACCCCTATCAGATACAATATTTAGAGGAATCCCACGCAGTCGTACCACATGAATAATAAACAGTTTGGAGAGAGTTTCAGCATTAGGTAATCCAGATAATGGGACGAAGTGAGCTTGTTTGCTGAAGCGATCAACTACCACCCAAATAGCAGTCATCCCCCCAGACCGCGGTAAACCTGAAATGAAATCCATGGACAAATGAGTCCATGGTCTTTCCGGAATTGCAAAGGAGCCAATTCCCTGGCCGCCTGTCAATGCTGTACTTTGGTGCGGGCACAAGTTTCACAAGCAGACACAAAATCTCTAATATCCTTATGCATAGTGGACCACCAAAAGAGTCTAGCAAATGCCTTCTGGGTGGCAGTGAGCCCAGGATGACCACTCAACACAGAATCATGGAATTATTGCAAAAGGCGTAATCTGAGATACACAGGGACAAACAGCTTGCATTCAGGGGTTTTGGAAGGAGCCAAGGACTGAGCAGTACGAATCTCAGCTTCCAGCTCAGAGGAAACCATGGCGACAACATCCTGAGGAAGAATGGAGGAAGGAGGTTCTGGAGGAGACACAGAATCAAGACTACGAGACAGGGCATCTGCCTTAACGTTCTTAGACCCTGGTCTGAACGTAATAGAAAAATTGAATCATGAAAAAAACAAAGACCATCAGGCCTGTCTAGGTGTCAACCGCTTGGCAGATTCAATATAAGCAAGATTTTTGTTATCCGTCACCACGCTGAATATGAACAGCTCCCTCCAAAAAATGCCTCAACTCTTCAAAGGCCAACTTGACCGCAAGCAACTCCTAATTAGCCTCATCATAGTTTCTCTCAGCAGAAATTTTTTTTTAGAGAAGGCACATGGTCGCAGGTTAGTTAAAGTCTCAGGACCTTGAGACAATACAGCCCCCACCCCAACCTCAGAAGCATCTACCTCCACAATAAACGGCCTCTGAAGGTCTGGTTGCACCAAAACAGGAGCAGACATAAAGCATTTCTTTAAATTTTCAAAAGCCCCAACCGCTTCCGGCGACCAAACCTTTAGCTCCGCCCTTTACGGGTGAAGTTCGTAAGAGGCTTGACGATCTAAGAAAATCCTCTAATAAATTTTCTATAATAATTTGCAAACCCTAAAAAGCGCTGCAGAGCCTTAAGGTCGCTGGGTTGAACCCAATCAATGATGGCCTGAACTTTCCCAGGATCCATCTTATACCCGGAGGCTGACACAATGAAACCCAAAAATGATATTTCTTAAACAGAAAAGGTACATTTTTCAATTTTAGCGAACAACCAATTATCCCTCAACCTTTGCAAAGCCAAACGGACATGTTTATAATGTGAATCCAGGTCAGGTGACAAAATCAGAATGTCATCCAAATAAACCACAATAAATCTCCCAATATAATCAGAAAAAATATCATTCATAAAATTTTGAAAAACTGCAGGTGCATTTGTTAGACCAAAAGGCATGACGAGATTTTCAAAGAGACCTTCAGACATTAAAAATACTGTCTTCCACTCATCACACTCACGAATCTGTATAAGATTATATGCCCCGCTAAGATCCAGTTTGGAAAACCATTTGGCCCCAGAAAGTTGATTATATAGATCGGGAATGAGTGGAAGTGGATAAGTATTTTTAACCGTTATTTTGTTTAATTCTAAGAAATCAAGGCAGGGACGAAGACCTCCATCGCTCTTTTTAACAAAAAAGAATCCGGCAGCTACCGGCGATGAGGAAGGGCGAATATGAGCTTTTCGTAAACTCTCGCTAATATACTTTCATGGCTGACCGCTCAGGGCCAGACAAGTTATACAAGCGAGCCTTGGGTAATTTGACATTAGGAATGAGATTAATTGCACTGTCATAGGGGCGGTGAGGAGGTAATATCTCAGACTCTTTTTCTGAAAAAACATCTCCGAAGTCTTTCAGGTATTCCGAAAGACCCTCCAGACTAATGGAACAAACATGCACAGGTTTAAGACATTTTTCAATACAAAAAAGACCCCTTTTGACAATATCTCTCCGATTCCAGTCAACAATTGAATTATGCGTATGCAGCCAAGGAATACCCAACACAATTCCAGCAGGTAAATTGTCCAAAACATAACAGGAGATATTTTCCGTATGAAGAGACCCACCTTGAGTGTGAACTCCACCGTAACTAACCAAACCAGATTTTTGAGCAACGGTGTTCTGTCAATGGCCACAATTTGAATAAGGCTTTCTATCTTAACTATCCCTAATCCTAACTTCAGAACCAGTCCCGCATCTATGAAATTAGCAGCAGATCCGCAGTCAATAAAGGCAAATATGAACAAACACTGATCTTGAAAATTAAGTTCAGCATTCAACAACACCTTATCAGAGGAGTAAAAGGGTACATGTAAGTCTGAGTGACCTCCTCGACAATCACCCAGACTTAGGCCTTTCCCGACAGCTTGGCCACAATAGAGACAAACTCCAAGTTCCCACTGGCGTCTCATCTCCTTAATCCTAGAGCTGGCAGCACCAATCTCCATAGGTTCCACCTCAGATGCACAAACCGGGCCAGTTGGACAAAATGGAGCCTCTTTTTGCACCTCGTGTCTTTCCCGCATCCTCCGATCCATGCGGATAGCCTTAGTCATGGCCTCCACCAAACAACCAGGCAGAGCACGTAGAGCCAGAGCGTCCTTAAGAGACTCCGAAAACCGCCTGAGGAATTGGCATCTGAGAGCTGCGTCATTCCACAGGACCTCAGAAGACCACTGACAAAACTCAGTACAGTAGTCTGAACTGGTCCTTTTCTCCTGAAAACTTGTCAGGCAGTGCAACAGCAGGTTCAGGGGGGCTGAGACATCATATGGTATAGGAGTCATAACAGCGGTCTGAGGAGAGGGATTCTGAGGGGCAGTAAGAGTACCAGAAATCTGGCCCTGTAACTGAGCATGAGAGGGTCAGTTTGTGTTGTTACAAGGATAAATCTTGGACTGTCAGATTCGCCACCTGATCACACAAAATATGTAACGGATCCATAGATGGGAAACTGAAAAAATTTTAACGATCAATTGTAATGTGACGAGAGTCATGGCAGTAAATATGTATACTACTTACTGTAAATAAAGGAAGGTCAAAACAATCCGAGGCATGGGCGGACATACCGCCGGTTCAACTGGTGCGGCTGCACCGAGGCCCAGAGGCTCCAGGGAGCCCCTGCAGGGCGGCTAATGAGGGCAATCTGGCCGGTTTCTCCAGGCCCGAGGCTCCGGGGGCCCCTGGCCAGATTGCCCTCATGTGTGGCGGGCAGGAAGCGATCCCAGCAGCCCCGCTGCCTGCAAGAGAAAAGCAGGAGCGGAGCTGCAAGGATCCTTCCTGGCCGAAGCCCGCGCTTCCTGTCTCTGACACAGAGAGCAGTGCTGCTGGATGACGTCATCATTCAGCGGCTGCTGTGTCAGAGCGAGGAAGTGCGAGCGCCGGTGATGCTGCGGACAGGTGAGAGGTGCTGTGTGTGTGTCTGAGTGTGTGTGTGTTTTGTATCTATGTGTGTGTAGAGATGAGTGGTGGTGTGTGTGTGCGTGTGTGTTTGTAGATGGAGGAGAGGGGAATGATGGGGAGAAGCAATGATGGGGTGATGGGGAGGAGGCAATGATGGGGAGAAGGCAATGGTGGGGGTGATGGGGAAAAAGCAATGATGGGGAAAAAGCAATGATGGGTGATGGGGAGAAGGCAATGATGGTGAAAAGGCAATGATGGGGTGATGGGGAAAAGGCAATGATGGGGTGATGGGAAAAAGAAATGATGGGGTGATGGGGAAAAAAGAAATTATGGGGTAATGGGGAAAAAGCAATGATGGGGTGATGGGGAAAAAGCAATGATGGGGCGATGGGGAAAAAGCAATGATGGGGTGATGGGGAAAAGGCAATGATGGGGAGAGGCAATGAAGGGGTGATGAGGAAAAGGCAATGATGGGGTGATGGGGAAAAGCAATGATGGGGTGATGGGGAGAAAGCAATGATGGGAAAATGCAATGATGGGGTGATGGGAAAAAGCAATGATGGGTGATGGGAAAAAGCAATGATGGGGTGATGGGGAAAGGCAATGATGGGGAGAAGGCAGTGATGGGGAGAAGGTAATGATAGGGGTGATGGGGAGAAGGCAATGATGGGGAAAAGGCAATGATGGTGATGGGAAGAAGGCAATGATGGGAGTGATAGGGAGAAGGCAATGATGGGAAAAGGCAATGATGGGGGTGATGGGGAGAAGGCAATGATGGGAGTGATGGGGAGAAGGCAATGATGGGGTGATGGAGAAGGCAATGAAGGGGTGGTAGGTGAGAAGGCAATGATGGAGGTGGTGGAAATGGCAATGATGGGTTGGTGGGGGAAAGAAATGGGGTGGTGTGGGGAGAATGCAATGATGGTGGTGGTGGAAAGGGCAATAATGGGGGTGATGGGGAGGAGGAAATGATGGAAGTGGTGGAATGGGCAATGATGGGGTGGCAGGGGAGAAAGCAAAGATGGTGGGGTAGAAGGCAATGATGGAGGTGGTGAAGAGGGCAATGATGGTGTGGGAGAGAGGACAATAATGGGATGTGGGAGGAGGAGGACAATGAGGGGTGTGGGGGATTGGGATGGGAAGAAGGAGGACTTATAATGACTTTAGGAACAGGGGGAGGTGGAGGAAGACATCACTTATTATGCCTAAAACAGTCCCTTAGTATATAGTGTGCATACTTATTATGTCTAACACAGTCCCTTAGTACAGTCATGGCCAAAAGTTTTGAGAATGACACAAATATTATATTTTCACATGATCTGCTGCCCTCTGGTTTTTATGTGTGTTTTGACAGATGTTTTTATCACAGACAGAAATATAATTGCAAACATATGAGTAACAAAAGCTTATATTGACAGTTAGAATGAGTTAATGCAGCAAGTCAATATTTGCAGTGTTGACCCTTCTTCTTCAGGACCTCTGCAATTCTCCCTGGCATGCTCTCAATCAACTTCTGGACCAAATCCTGACTGATAGCAGTCCATTCTTGCACAATCAATGCTTTCATTTTGTCCGAATTTTTAGGTTTTTGTTTGTCCACCCGTCTCTTGATGATTGACCACAAGTTCTCAATGGGATTAAGATCTGGGGAGTTTCCAGGCCATGAACCCAAAATCTCTATGTTTTGTTCCCTGAGCCATTTAGTTATCACCTTTGCTTTATGGCAAGGTGCTCCATCATGCTGGAAAAGGCATTGTTGATCGCCAAACTGCTCTTGGAGGGTTGGGAGAAGTTGCTCTTGGAGGACATTCTGGTACCATTCTTTATTCATGGCTGTGTTTTTAGGCAAGACTGTGAGAGAGCCGATTCCCTTGGCTGAGAAGCAACCCCACACATGAATGGTTTCAGGATGCTTAACAGTTGGCATGAGACAAGACTGGTGGTAGCACTCACCTTGTCTTCTCCGAATGAGGCGTTTTCCTGATGTCCCAAACAATCGAAAAGGGGATTCATCAGAGAAAATAACTTTACCCCAGTCCTCAGCAGTCCACTGCCTGTACCTTTTGCAGAATATCAGTCTGTCCATGATGTTTTTTCTGGAGAGAAGTGGCTTCTTTGCTGCCCTCCTTGAGACCAGGCCTTGCTCCAAGAGTCTCCGCCTCACAGTGCGTGCAGATGCACTCACACCTGCCTGCTGCCATTCCTGAGCAAGCTCTGCACTGCTGGTAGCCCGATCCCGCAGCTGAAACACTTTTAAAAGACGGTCCTGGCGCTTGCTGGTCTTTCTTGGGCACCCTGAAGCCTTTTTGGCAACAATGGAACCTCTCTCCTTGAAGTTCTTGATGATGCGATAGATTGTTGACTGAGGTGCAATCTTTCTAGCTGTGATACTCTTCCCTGTTAGGCCATTTTTGTGCATTGCAATGATGACTGCACGTGTTTCTTTAGAGATAACTATGGTTAACAGAAGAGAAACAATGATGCCAAGCACCAGCCTCTTTTTAAAGTTTCCAGTGGTGTCATTCTTACTTAATCATGACAAATTGATCTCCAGCCATGTCCTCATCAACACCCACACCTGTGTTAATGGAGCAATCACTGAAAAGAGGTTAGCTGGTCCTTGTAAGGCAGGGCTGCAATGATGTTGAAATGTGTTTTGGGGGATAAAGTTCATTTTCTAGCCAAGTATTGACTTTGTAAGTAATTGCTGTTAAGCTGATCACTCTTTATAACATTCTGGAGTATATGCAAATTGCCATTAGAAAAAGTGAAGCAGTAGACTTTGTAAAAATTAATATTTGTGTCATTCTCAAAACTTTTGGCCATGACTGTACAAATAATCAATAAAGTAGCATAGAAGGAAAAAAGGGGGGTAATAAGACTTAACATTTATTTACCAAAAACGTTAAAATTGGACACATATAACGAACAAACACCATCCTCTATTTTATGTTATAATTGAGGATATATGATATATAACAGAGAGAATATAAAACACTTGATACAAGGGACTAAATGTGATTAAGTAGCAGCAAAAACAGTTCTGCACCGCTAGAACCAATGTTTCATAAACAATCTAGCACCGCTAGGATTGCATTACTGCTGTCTACTATTTCATGAATAGCTGCATTAGACGCCATTATATAGAAAAAGTAAGAAACGATCTCACCCGTTCAAAAGACGTCTTTTTTAGAAAAAAACATTCATGAATCATAGTCCCAGGTGAATGAAGCCTTTTTCCAACGCGTTTCCTCCCATAGGATTCATCAGGGGATATGGCATATGTAGATGAACATTGCTTCAATGCGTCTCTCTTGGGGAAATCAAACTAATAACCCCCTTATATCAATTAAAACGGACACTCCCATCACCATAACAAACCAATCAGTGCTCCTTAAAAATAAAACCACCAATAGCCAACATAATTGTGATTTAAAATTTAATTACCCATATGTGGGGAGCATAATTAAGCTGGAACGCACGCCATCCGTTAGTCCTGCAGCCGTCCATAGCGGCGATATAATCACCTGCACAAAAGTGACTACAGGAAGTAACGGGGGCGGACGCATGCGCAATGAAGGTCGGGAGTTGACGACAAAGTGACTTCCGGGAGAACCAAAGAGACTTCCTGTTAATGCACAAGCAGGAAGCCTCCAAAGACATGACTGTACAAAGCTGTTGATTGGGCCACTGCTAACATTTCTGCTATCTCTCTGATGGATTTCTTCTTTTTTAAGCTTAATAATGGTCTTTTTTTTCTTCCATTATGTGTTCACAGCAACAGCTCCCAAATGCAAATGTCACACCTAGAATCAGCTACACACGTATAACCTTCTTAATTGATGATGGAATAGCCCATGTATCCCATTAAAGAGCTTTTTAGACAATTGTCCTTTTACTTTTGGTCACTTGAAAAATAGGCAGCTATTTGCAGGCACCATAATGATTAATGAAGATGCCAGAGACTGTGAGCGTTAAAAATTTAAATATGTGGGGATGATATTTTTGAATTGGATCCTTGGGGGAAGGCTTCTAGTCAGAAGGGAAAGAGGGAGGGTTAAAGGAGTATATAGGATTGAGCGGAAAGGTTTCCCCCCTTGAGGTAAAAGCAGAGCAGAGCAGAGCGGGCACCAAAATGGCTGACGCCATGGAAAGGATGGTGCTGGAGTGGGTGGCTCAAGAAGGTTCCTCATGGAGGTTCTGGCAAGGACACAGCAGTAGAGTGCAGCTGATCCTACCTGGCGACGAAGAGACGGATCTCCGGCAGCTTGGGGTATGCCTCATCTGCAGGTTCGGGCACTGAACCGCTTGTCCCCAAGCCCCTGCCCGAAAACTGTGTGAGCAGTGCATCATGCTCGCACAGGCACAGCGGTGAGCGCATCGCCGGCTGAAGACGTCATCACCAAGAGACCAGCTGCGGGTCGTCGCCGAATGCCTACACAGCATTTAGAAGTTGGCGGCACCGGGAGACATGAGACTTGCTGGCAGGGGCGGCAGCCGGAGCAGGTCCTGCCATCATAAGCCGGGGTCATCGGTCTGGGAAGGAGGGGGTGGGATTTCCTCCATCGCTGATGCTGGGCCTGCAGCGAGAGGAGCTGCAGGATGGATAGCAGCATGGTTTACCTCAGATAGGCAGCCCAGACTGCATAGCAGCCCCCCTCCTCTATTCCTACTAAAGAAGGCAGATCCGATGCCAGGGCGCCGGGAGCTAAAGGTGGGTGGCCAGGTGAAGGTCCCAGACAGGGGAAGAGTTATACCCCCTGCCATCAGCGGTCAAGAGGGACAATACTACAGGGCAGCTTGGAACAGCTGTGCCTGGTTTTTGTTTGGAAGCAACCCCCTGTATTTATGAGACTTTGCCTTTGGAGCATGATGCCGTGACGGGGATTGGGGATCTCGATAGTGGCAGTAGGAGGGACTGTACATCACATAGCATGAGACCTGTTGCTGGTTCTCCACTGCTTTTTACAGGAAGTGAGGGTGGCAGTAGCGTGCGGAGCCGTAGACATTGTCGTAGTAGAAGCCGTCTCGGACATGGCAGATATGATAGTAGAAAGAGTCAGGCGACTCCGTCATTGTCTGGGTCGTCAATTTCTTCAGCATTTTCCACAGAATCGTCGCCAAGAGAGAGTCGCCGGCGTAGGCGACGGTCAAAAAAGCATCAATAAAAAAGGTCACCAAAAGACAAACTTTGATCGGGACCCCCCCCTCGTCCAAGGCCAAGTTCCGGGCCAGCTGGTTTAACCCAGGACGGATTCATTCTACCTCCACAATCTGGAGCAGCAGTTGGAATGACTGATACGCCTGCTAGTTGTGAGTTGACCTGCAGTGCGGCATGGCTGATGGCAGCTGCTGCGACACAAATGAATCGTGAAAATTTAATTGATCTTTTGAAAGGGTTTTTACCTAGGTTGGTAAGTCGGTTGATATGGGTTTGACAGGGGAACATTCGTTTCTGCCTGGTCAGTCAGATGTTAGCACCAATTTTGCTTTTCGTGATAGATGTTTTGCGGCGTAGCCCCATTAGGGACTCGCGTGTCTATGGAAATGAGGGAAAGAATATTAAAGCACGAATCCATTGATGTTTGGTCCCTCGCTCCCGTAGATCATGTGACGGTAGACAAAGAACGGTATTTTGAGCGCAGTTCAGATACAAAGGCAAAAGTTGCAAAAACATTCGGTAATTGGATTCAGGGTTTTTCTACTCTGGCTTTCATTCTCGTTCAGCGTTTTCCAGAAAAGAAAGCGGTGCTTTTCATTTATCTAGAAATGATTTATAGTGCCTATAAGCAGCACGGAGGTGCGGCTTGGTGGCGCTATGACGAGGAGTTTAGGCGTCGCTTGGCCTTGTCGCCTGCTATAGGGTGGGCGTCAAAGGCAACCGAGGTGTGGATACAGCTGATGATGTCGCAGTGACCGCAGTCACGCTCTTCCTTTCATGGGGCAGCCACTGCGGGGGCACCGTCAACTTCGGCAGTGGTACAACATCCTACAGGAGAGTTCTGGTTGTTCAACTAAGGGCACTGTAGGTTTTTTGCAACATGCAAATTTAGACACGAGTGCTCAGTGTGCGGAGGAGCGCACTCAGCACTCCGATGCTTTAGCAGAGTTATGCAGCCTGAAAAAGTGACAGTCTCCCATTCAGAGGAAAACACCAGTGCGCATTCAAGAGATGCTGCATTGGTTAGAGCAGTACCCCAGGAAAAAGGAAGCAAGCCTTCTTTTTGAAGGTTTTTCTTTCGGATTTAAGATTCTTTTTCAACCTTCATCTGGCGGGATATTTTTGAAACATTTAAAGTCGGTTTTGGAGCGCCCAGAGGAGACAAGGGAAAAGATACAAAAGGAAGTTAGGGCATCTCGCCTGGCGGGCTGTTATGTTTAGGTAGCTGAGGAGAAAAAGCAAAAACGGCAATACACCAGAGAGGCTGGAACCTATTGGATTGCAGTAACCTGAACTAACCACACAACTAGAGGTAGCCGTGGAGCGTTCCTACGTTGATCCTAGACGCCTCGTCACAGCCTGAGAGAAAAATACACCTAAAGGCAGAAAGATGAAAGCTATCTGCCCCGGAGCAGATCCCCAAATAAAATAGGAAGCCCCCAAACATGTAATGGCGGTTAGACAAGAAGAAGCACGGACACAGACAGAAAATAGAATGAGCAAACGTTGGGGCCCAACCCAGGGCCGGCTCCAGGTTTTTATGGGCCCCGGGCGAAAGAGTCTCAGTGGGCCCCCTTAACACAGACCACGATTCATGATGCACAGATACTGCAGAGAAATATAGGTATAGCACAACGCCAAACACTTCTCTTCTTCCATTACATGACTGATATCTATTGTAAATTGTACAATAGCTCAAAAACCGCCAAATCCTCACAACGCACAGTACAGACTGGACAGTACAGTCCTCCATACAATATTATGGGCACCACATAGTCTCCCCCTCATCACCCATATAATAGATGTCACCCCGCCATCCCCCATATAATGCTCCATACAGAATACTGGACCCAATATAATGCTCCATACAGAATACTGGACCACATATAATGCTCCATACAAAATATGGAGCTCTCCTCTACACTGTGCTGCGTTCTGCACTGTTACGGCTCAGGAAAGGGCGCTGTGGAAAGACTCCCCATTATCATCATCATTGCCTGCCCATTATCATCATCATTGCCTCCCCATCATCATCATTGCCTGCCCATCATCATCATCATTGCCTCCCTATCATCATCATTGCCTCCCAATTAATATCATCATCGCCTTCCCATTATCATTGCCTCCCCATCATCATCATTATCATTGCCTCCCCATTAATATCATCATCATCATTGCCTTCCCATTATCATTGCCTCCCCATCATCATCATTATCATTGCCTCCCCATTAATATTATCATCATCATTGCCTTCCCATTATCATTGCCTCCCCATCATCATCATCATTGCCTCCCCATCATCATTGCCTCCTCACCACCATCACTGCCTCTCCTTACCACCATCACTGCCTCCCCCCACCACCATCACACATACAGCACTGCAGGCAGCACTCTCTCACATACACACATGCAGGCAGGCACACACACCTCACCTGTCCGGCGTCCGCGCGCTCTCTGCCACAGCTGGCCGCTGAATGATGACGTCATTCAGCGGCGCTGCTGTGAGAGAGGAAGCGCCGGCGCAGGCGCCCCCTGGAGCCCAGAGCTGCGGCAGCGGAGGCACGGGAGAGGTAAGTATTGCGCCGGCTGCTGCCGGGGCCCTGAGCAAGCGGGGGGGCCCAGTGGCGGCGCTGACACCGCTAATGGGCGCCGGGGTGCCCGACGGCGAGTGGGCCCCCCCGCCTGCTCAGGGCCACCGCACTTGCCCGGGTATGCCTGGTGCTGACGCCGGCCCTGGCCCAATCTGTCTAGACAGAAAAGTACAGGAAAGAATTCTGACTGCAATCCAACAAAAAACCCTAAAAAATACCAACTCTTCTGATTGCAAAAACACCTGAGATCACACGATCTCCACCACCTAAATCAGATCTCTGGTGTAACAAAACTAAGCCACAGCCACTGAAAAAAACAGGAAAAAGCAAATGAACAAATAACAGTGGCTACAGATAAACTGAGAGGAGCACAGGCCCCAGGAGGGGACCCGGCTGACCTCCACAAAAGTGCAGAAAATTATGCAAAAAGCAAGCACAAAAAGAAAAGAAGAAAAAATCTTATCTGAAAGCAGCAGATGCAGGCAAGACTCCAACTTCCAAATGAACCAGGAACCACAATTGAGGCAAGAACAATTGATCACCGGCGACCATCATGGGAGTGAACCTCCATTATATCAGTCCAGTCCGTGATCCCAGATTGCCATTCCTCGCTGTAAAGTTCAGTACTGTCTGCAACCACCAGAGGGAGCCTCTGCTCAGAAACCATCTCCAGCACATTCATAACAGTACCCCCCCTTGAGGAAGGGTCACCGAACCCTCACTTGTGCAACCAGGCCGATCAGGATGAGCTCGGTGATAGGCACGGATCAGTCTCCTAGCATGGATGTCCGAAGCAAACACCCAAGAATTGTCCTCCTGACCATAACCTCTCCACTTAACCAAATACTGGAGTTTCTGTCTAGAAAAACGAGAATCCATTTAGATAAGCGGAGGCTGAGGTATCAAATCAATATTGCATATATGTAGTAGCAGATTTGGTAAAACTTAACTTTTATTTGGATAAATAAATTAGAAATAGTGCTAATGTGCAAGTGACACAAAAAAACCCGAAGAGTGTAGGTGAATAAAGAGGGGAAAGGAAGACGTAAAAGACCACTGATTTATTTTGTGGCTATATGTATGTATATGTATAGCTCACTGTATTTTTATCCTATAAATGAACCTGAATTGTACCTATCAAGTACAATAGGAACGATTTTAAATGTGTGCTGGATATCATTAATATCAGAATGCACCCAGAAGGATAAATTATTTATATATTGTATATTAGATCACAATTCATTCTCCATGTGGATACTATCCTAATATTGATACCCTGTGTTGAACTAGACAGGGGTACCATATTATACATAGGAGTACCTTGTTGCATGATTATGGTTTGTATTAGAACAGATTACCAAACATAAATAGATAGTAAATCAGTGGTTGAGTAAAATAGCTCTCAGACGTTCTGGAGCTTCAAATAGTAGGAAGAATATCTCCTGTCATATTATTAAATGCCTCTGATACTGATCGTCATATACCCATCTAAGGAGCCTCAGAGTAAAAATTCTCTGTATAAATTGGTCTCATTATGGGGTGATCTATATGGTACTCATCTGTATCGTCCTTCAATGGGCATGTATGTACTTCTGCCTGGGGGAGACACGCATTAACTTGCTATATGTCATGCGGTCTCTGACCCCTAGGGCTCTCCCAACGCGTTTCATCTGTCTGGAATCATCAGGGGAGATATGACGCTCTCTGTAAAAAAGACAGGGACGATGGAATGAACTAATCTCCTTTTTATAATTACCGGGTATGTGTTGTAAGGCGGAATTTCCGGACGCCAAGTGCGTCACTTCCGGACTTTCAAGCGCGTCATCGCGCCCGTAGGGCGCATGCGCTGTTGATACTGGACGTGTCTTTCTCTCGGAACGTAACTTCCGGTTTCCAGAGAAGATCGCCTTTTGATAGAGACATGATTAATGTCTGCAATTGATGCAGTATAATCGGTTATGTTCTTTTCAAGGAATACACACATCTGTTTCATAACTTTAGTATAAGAAACGATATGGTGCGATCGAAGATAATCTCTGATGATAACATTATCTTAATATCAAAAGAGTTCAAGCCTAATTAGTGTATATGTGCAGATGATTCCAAAAATCCTATATTAGATACATTATCATTGGGCTAGACATATTGGTTATAATGAAATATCACAAAGAAATCATATTAGATGTTGTTGGTTGATAAATTATCGAAATAATTATGGGAGACTCAAATTCTCAGTATATTGTTGAATGTATGGGTCAGGACACACCGACCAACTTTGGAATGATAGAAAGGGTGCGTACTGTATATTACCCTATTGTACCCTATCTAATATGTCCCTACCTCACGCGGAGGTTGGCACCTAAAACCTGCGCAGTGGCGCCCCCACTCGACGGCGGCTCACCCTATTCTAGACGCCCTATTGGGTCCTGCACTACAGGAAGGAAGAAAAGGTAAGAATTTCATTTAGACCCATAGGGTGAGTAGTTTGGAGATGGAAAATCCAGAAGGTTTCCTTTTGTAGGATTTTCTTGTCCCAATCTCCTCCCCTTTGATGTTTATTAATTTTCTCAATCCCCATGAAGGAGAGAACTTTAAGGTCACCTCCGTGTGCATAGTTAACATGGTTAGCAACAGCGGTGTCTCTCTTATGGATGGTGTCTCTATGATGCTCTCCTATTCTTTTCTTTAATTCTCTTCTGGTTTTCCCTACATATTGTACGCCGCATCTGCAGGTGATGTTGTAGATGACTCCGGTGGATTTTGCCAATCTTGACAAAAAAAGCTGCGCTGAATTAGGTATTGATGAAAATATGTTGGCAGATGTGAGATTTTTATACCATCTAGGAGACCCTCCTAATGAGCAAGGAGAAGGCCCTTTCACTGACCTTAAAAACAAGAGCAAACGAATGCCACCAATCACTGATGTGGGTGCTATAGATGTCTTTTCTAATTTAGTTGCGAAAGACTTTCTGGAACTAGAGAAATATAACAAGAATAGGTTCCATAATCTCTCACAAAGAGAAATGAAAGCGCTAAATGATCTTGAGAAAGACAAAAATATAGTAATAAAACCCTCAGATAAAGGGGGCAACATTGTGGTGATGGAAGAATCGCAATACAAAACACTTTGTTGCTCCCTTTTAGGGGAAGAGATGGGATATGATAAACTGGACAGTAACCCCACAAATCAATACCTCGCGGAACTGAAGAATCTTGTCAATGACGCTTTTCATAACAAATTAATCACGCGAGATGAAAAAGATTTTTTGATTCCCATACACCCCATGGTTGCTACTTTCTACTGTTTACCGAAAGTGCATAAAGGTCTTTCCCCATTAAAAGGAAGACCGATAGTGTCGGGCATTGACAGCCTTACCCAATATTTAGGCCTGTATATAGACAAAATTTTGAGGCCATTTGTCTCCTCTCTTAGCTCCTATGTCAGGGACACATCCGACCTACTTCTAAAAATAGAGAATATAGAGCTGGGTGACGATATGATCTTAGGATCAGTTGATGTCGAGGCTCTGTATTCATCGATTCCACACGAGAAGGGCATCATGGCTGCAGAGTACTACCTTAAAACTAGAGGTCTACAATTCAATGAACATAACCAATTTGTTCTTAAAGCCCTAGAATTCTGTCTGACAAGAAATTATTTTTTGTTCAACAATAAGTACTTCCACCAGCTCAGGGGCACAGCCATGGGCAGTCCATGCGCACCTTCCTACGCAAATCTGCTCCTGGGCTGGTGGGAAGAAAATGTGGTCTTTGGAGATACAGTGGAAGATAGAATTGTACTCTGGCTTAGATATATCGACGACGTATTTGTCATATGGAGGGGTGATGTGGAGAGTTTTGGGGACTATGTCAAAGGTCTTAATTCTAATAACATCGGCCTCCACTTCACTTTTGAGGCTGATGTTCAGAGTATTTCTTTCCTGGACATCCAGATTGAGAGAGGCAAAGATGGGCAGTTGACTACCAAAACATACAGGAAACCAACCTCCTCAAACTCTCTACTCAGATGGGAATCCAATCACCCTATTCCCCTCAAAAAAGGCATTCCGAAGGGTCAATATTTCAGAATTAAAAGGAACTGCTCTAGTATTGACAGCTTTAAAGAACAAGCTGATGATCTAAGACAAAGATTCAGAGAGAGAGGGTACCCTGACCATGTCCTAAAAAATGCTTATAAGACAACACTGTCTCGGGAAAGGAGGGATCTCCTTACCCCTATAACTAAGCCAGAAGAAGATATAACTGTACGATTCATTACAAAATTTTCAAATGGGTCGAAAGAATTGAGAGAAATTATTACAAAACACTGGCCGATTTTATGTATGGATAAGGATTTGTCCAATGTGATTCTGAACACCCCACAAATTACCTTCAGAAAGGGACGATCTATTAAAGACAGATTAGTACGCAGCCATTATGTACCCTCGGAATCGAATAGCTCCACATGGCTAGGCAACCAACCAAAAGGCTGCTACAGATGTGGGAGCTGTAAATACTGCGGATCTTTGAAACAAGGGAAGGAATTCACAAGCACTAACACTAAAAAAACCTACTCCATCAATCAATTCATCAATTGTAAATCCACCGGAGTCATCTACAACATCACCTGCAGATGCGGCGTACAATATGTAGGGAAAACCAGAAGAGAATTAAAGAAAAGAATAGGAGAGCATCATAGAGACACCATCCATAAGAGAGACACCGCTGTTGCTAACCATGTTAACTATGCACACGGAGGTGACCTTAAAGTTCTCTCCTTCATGGGGATTGAGAAAATTAATAAACATCAAAGGGGAGGAGATTGGGACAAGAAAATCCTACAAAAGGAAACCTTCTGGATTTTCCATCTCCAAACTACTCACCCTATGGGTCTAAATGAAATTCTTACCTTTTCTTCCTTCCTGTAGTGCAGGACCCAATAGGGCGTCTAGAATAGGGTGAGCCGCCGTCGAGTGGGGGCGCCACTGCGCAGGTTTTAGGTGCCAACCTCCGCGTGAGGTAGGGACATATTAGATAGGGTACAATAGGGTAATATACAGTACGCACCCTTTCTATCATTCCAAAGTTGGTCGGTGTGTCCTGACCCATACATTCAACAATATACTGAGAATTTGAGTCTCCCATAATTATTTCGATAATTTATCAACCAACAACATCTAATATGATTTCTTTGTGATATTTCATTATAACCAATATGTCTAGCCCAATGATAATGTATCTAATATAGGATTTTTGGAATCATCTGCACATATACACTAATTAGGCTTGAACTCTTTTGATATTAAGATAATGTTATCATCAGAGATTATCTTCGATCGCACCATATCGTTTCTTATACTAAAGTTATGAAACAGATGTGTGTATTCCTTGAAAAGAACATAACCGATTATACTGCATCAATTGCAGACATTAATCATGTCTCTATCAAAAGGCGATCTTCTCTGGAAACCGGAAGTTACGTTCCGAGAGAAAGACACGTCCAGTATCAACAGCGCATGCGCCCTACGGGCGCGATGACGCGCTTGAAAGTCCGGAAGTGACGCACTTGGCGTCCGGAAATTCCGCCTTACAACACATACCCGGTAATTATAAAAAGGAGATTAGTTCATTCCATCGTCCCTGTCTTTTTTACAGAGAGCGTCATATCTCCCCTGATGATTCCAGACAGATGAAACGCGTTGGGAGAGCCCTAGGGGTCAGAGACCGCATGACATATAGCAAGTTAATGCGTGTCTCCCCCAGGCAGAAGTACATACATGCCCATTGAAGGACAATACAGATGAGTACCATATAGATCACCCCATAATGAGACCAATTTATACAGAGAATTTTTACTCTGAGGCTCCTTAGATGGGTATATGACGATCAGTATCAGAGGCATTTAATAATATGACAGGAGATATTCTTCCTACTATTTGAAGCTCCAGAACGTCTGAGAGCTATTTTACTCAACCACTGATTTACTATCTATTTATGTTTGGTAATCTGTTCTAATACAAACCATAATCATGCAACAAGGTACTCCTATGTATAATATGGTACCCCCTGTCTAGTTCAACACAGGGTATCAATATTAGGATAGTATCCACATGGAGAATGAATTGTGATCTAATATACAATATATAAATAATTTATCCTTCTGGGTGCATTCTGATATTAATGATATCCAGCACACATTTAAAATCGTTCCTATTGTACTTGATAGGTACAATTCAGGTTCATTTATAGGATAAAAATACAGTGAGCTATACATATACATACATATAGCCACAAAATAAATCAGTGGTCTTTTACGTCTTCCTTTCCCCTCTTTATTCACCTACACTCTTCGGGTTTTTTTGTGTCACTTGCACATTAGCACTATTTCTAATTTATTTATCCAAATAAAAGTTAAGTTTTACCAAATCTGCTACTACACAAAAACGAGAATCCAATATTTTCTCAACCACATACTCTAGATTGCCCTCAACCAAAACAGGGTCAGGAGGCGAAGCCATAGGAACCATTGGCTCGACAAACCTCTTCAATAAGGACTTGTGGAACAAGTTATGGATCTTAAATGTCCCTGGAAGAAGCAAACGGAAGGAAACAGGATTAAGAATTTCCATGATCTTATAAGGTCCAATTAACCTAGGCTTAAACTTTTGGAGATGCAACCCTCATAGGGATATTTCTTGAGGGCAACCAAACCAAGTCCCCCACTTTAAACCGAGGACCATCAGTCCTATGCCGGTTAGCAAACCGTTGGGCCTTCTCCTGAGAAAGAGACAACCGCTCCACTACCTGGTCCCAAATCTGCTGCATACGCTCCACAACAGAGTCAACACCCGGACAGACAGAAGCCTCCGCCTGTCCCGAAGAAAATCGAGGTTCGTGAAACCCAGAATTGCAGAAAAATGGAGACATCAAGGTGGCAGAGCTAGCCCTATTATTAAGACTCAACTCAGCCAAAGGCAAAAAAGAGACCCAGTCATCTTGATCAGCAGACACAAAACATCTGAAATAAGTCTCCAAGGCCTGGTTTGTTCTCTCGGTTTGTCCATTGGTCTGAGGATGAAATGCAGAGGCGAAAGATAATTGAACACCAAGTTTAGAACAAAATGTCCTCCAAAATCTGGAAACAAACTGGACTCCTCTGTCAGACACAATGTTCTCCGGAATGCCATGCAACCGAACTACGTGCTGAAGGAACAAAGGCACCAATTCGGAGGAGGAAGGCAACTTAGGTAATGGCACAAGACGTATCATCTTGGAAAACCTATCACAGATTACCCAGATGACGGTCATTTTCTGAATAACAGGGAGATCGGAAATAAAATCCATAGAGATATGGGTCCATGGTCTCTTGGGCACAGGCAATGGCATCAACAAACCACTAGAGCGAGAGCAAGGCTTGGAACGAGAGCAAGTCCCACAGGACTGCACAAATTCCCTGACGTCACGAGACAAAGTAGGCCACCAAAAGGACCGACTCACCAAGTCTCTGGTACCAAAAATCCCGGGATGACCAGCCAACGCGGAACAATGAATCTCAGACATTACACTCTTTTTCCACTGGTCTGGGACAAACAATTTCCCAATAGGGAAGCGCTCAGGTTTATCCTCCTGACACCCTTCCAGAGTCAATCTCAAATTGGGCAAGATGGCAGAAAGTACTACACCCTCTTTCAAAATAACAGCAGGATCAGATAACTCAGGAGAGTCCGCAAAGAAACTCCTTGAGAGGGCATCCGCCTTAACATTCTTAGTGCCAGGAAGAAAAGAAACCACAAAATTAAAACGTGTGAAAAACAAGGTCCACCTGGCCTGTCTAGGATTAAGTCGCTTGGCTGATTTGAGATAAACCAGGTTCTTATGGTCCGTGAGGACCACCACCTGATGTTTGGCTCCTTCCAGCCAATGTCTCCACTTTTCAAAGGCCCACTTCATGGCCAATAACTCCCGATTACCCACGTCATAATTACGTTCAGTTGGAGAAAATTTTCGAGAGAAAAAGGCACAAGGGTTACTCTTAGAGGTCTCTGGATCTCTTTGGGACAAAACGGCACCTGCCCCAATTTCAGAGGCATCAACCTCCACCTGAAACGGTAGAGAAACATCAGGCTGCCGTAGAACAGGAGCAGAAGTGAATCTCTGCTTAAGTTCCTGAAACGCAGAAACTGCCTCAGGAGGCCAATTCACCACATCAGAACCCTTTTTGGTCAAATCAGTCAATGGTTTAACAATACCGGAGAAATTACCAATAAATTTACGATAAAAATTGGCAAAACCCAAAAATCTCTGAAGAGCCTTTAATGAAGTAGGTTGGACCCAATCACAGATGGCCTGAACCTTGACCGGGTCCATTTCAATAACAGATGGAGACAAAATGAATCCCAGAAATGCGACCTTCTGTACGCCAAAAAGACACTTTGATCCCTTCACATACAGTGCATTCTCTCTCAAAATCTGGAACACAGTCCGAACATGTTTCACATGAGAGTCCCAGTCATTGGAAAAAATCAAGATATCATCCAAATAAACAATCAGAAATTTATCCACAAAATCCCTGAAAATATAATTCATGAAGGATTGGAAGATGGAAGGAGCATTAGTGAGCTCAAATGGCATCACTAGGTGCTCAAAATGCCCCTCTGGGGTATTAAACGCCGTCTTCCATTCATCCCCGTGCTTAATGCGAATAAGGTTATACGCCCCCCTGTGATCAAGCTTGGTAAACCAACTAGCACTTTTCACTCTGGAAAACAGGTCAGAAATCAAGGGTAACGGATATTGATACTTCACAGTGATCTTATTCAAGAGACAATAATCAATACACGGCCTCAATAAACCATCCTTTTTGGCCACAAAGAAAAAACCGGCGCCCAAGGGTGAAGAGGATGGTCTGATATGACCCTTCTCCAATGACTCCTTGATATAAGATCGCATAGCATCGTGTTCAGGTACAGACAAGTTAAAAAGGCGACCTTTAGGAAATTTACCACCAGGCACTAATTCAATAGCGTAATCGTAGCTCCTGTGAGGGGGCAAGGATGCAGATTTACTTTCACTAAATACATCCGAAAAATCAGTCAAAAAGTCAGGAACATCCTGAGACTGGGGAGAGGCAGAAAAAACAGGAGTGTCAGTATTAACACATTGGCAGCCCCAACTGGTCACAGACACAGATTTCCAATCCAAAACAGGATTATGAGACTGTAACCAAGGGAAACCTAGTACAATAATGTCATGCAGATTATGCAGCACCAGAAATTTGCAACTCTCCTGATGATCTGGTTCAATCTGGTTCAACTCTCATTATCACCTGAGTAGAAAACTGGGGTTTATTCTCCACCAAAGGGGTAGAATCAATGCCCAGTAGGGAATAGACTTCCGCAGGGGTATCATGGGAAACCCACAACGTTTGGCAAAGTCAAAATCCATCAGGTTAATAGCTGCTCCTGAATCAACAAAAGCCTGAGCCGAAAATGTGGACAGGGAGCAAATCAGGGTAACAGTCAACAGAAATTTAGTCTGAACACTACCCAAGACAATTGAGCGTGCAAAACGTCTTCCCGCTTAGGACAGACGGAAATAGCATGAGAGGCGTCACCACAGTAGAAACATAACCCATTGCGCTGTCGAAACTCATGACCCAGAAGTCACTCCATCACACAGCATGGGCTCAGGAGCTGGCTCACAAGGCAACACCATCTCACGCATACCTCTGCGCTCACTCAAACGTCTGTCAATTTGAATAGCCAATGACATAGAATCATTGAGACCAGAGGGGACAGGGAATCCCACCATAACGTCCTTTACATTTTCTGATAGACCCTTCCGAAAAAGGGCTGCCAAAGCATCATCATTCCATTTGGTCAGGACTGCCCACTTTCGGAATTTCTGACAGTACAACTCAGCGTCTTCAAGACCTGATTTAATGCCAACAAGGTTTTTTCAGCTTGATCAGTGACATTAAGTTCATCGTACAATAACCCCAGAGCCAGAAAAATACGTCAACATCATTCAAAACCCGATCCCCAGGTGTCAGGGAAAAAGCCCAATCCTGAGGGTCGCTGCGCAGGAGAGAGATGACATTTGGAACCTGCTGTGCTGCTCTCCCCGAGGACTTAGGTTTTAAGGCAAAAAACAACTTACAGTTATTTTTGAAATTCAGAAATTTAGCCCGATCCCCCAAAAACAAATCTGGCATGGGAATCCTAGGTTCCACAACCGGCAACCCAGCAAGATAGGTAGCAATACTCCGAACCTCAGTGGCAAGCTGATCCACACGGCCAGACAACTGTGCAAGCTCCATTGAGAGAAAAAAAAATCCTCCTCAGCACCCAGAGAAAAAGAGGGAAAAAATGCAACAAACAGAAAAAAAATTTACTGACAACTCTGACAACTTTTTTTTTTTTTTTTTTCCACACTATTTTTCCCTTCTGTGAGTACCATATAATTTTCAGTTTGGGCCGGTGATACTTTAATTTTTAGGTAGCTGAGGAGAAAAAGCAAAAACGGCAATACACCAGAGAGGCTGGAACCTATTGTATTGCAGTAACCTGAACTAACCACACAACTAGAGGTAGCCGTGGAGAGTTCCTACGTTGATCCTAGATGCCTCGTCACAGCCTGAGAGATAACTACACCTAAAGGCAGAAAGATGAAAGTTATCTGCCTCGGAGCAGATCCCCAAAGAAAATAGGAAGCCCCCTAACATGTAATGGCGGTTAGACAAGAAGAAGCACGGACACAGACAGAAAATAGAATGAGCAAACGCTGGGGCCCAATCTGTCTAGATAGAATAGTACAGGAAAGAATTCTGACTGCAATCCAACAAAAACCCTAAAAAATACCAACTCTTCTGATTGCAAAAACACCTGAGATCACACGATCTCCACCACCTAAATCAGATCTCTGGTGTAACAAAACTAAGCCGCAGCCACTGAAAAAAACAGGAAAAAGCAAATGAACAAATAACAGTGGCTACAGATAAACTAAGAGGAGCACAGGCCCCAGGAGGGCACCCGGCTGACCTCCACAAAAGTGCAGAAAATTATGCAAAAAGCAAGCACAAAAATAAAAGCAGAAAAAATCTTATCTGAAAGCAGCAGCTGCAGGCAACACTCCAGCAACTTCCAAATGAACCAGGAACCATAATTGAGACAAGAACAATTGATCACCGGCGACCATCATGGGAGGGAACCTCTTATATCAGTCCAGTCCGTGATCCCAGATTGCCATTCCTCGCTGTAAAGTTCAGTACTGTCTGCAACCACCAGAGGGAGCCTCTGCTCAGAAACCATCTCCAGCACATTCATAACAGCGGGCCCCTTCGCTTCCCCTCCTTTCTCTAATTTAAGAGTATTTCCTTTGGGTTTGGTTCCAAAAAAGGAACAGGGTAAGTTTCGTCTGGTGCAACATTTGTCATATCCTCCGAGGGATTCGGTTAATGATGCTATTTCGAAGGAGGAGGCGACGGTGTCGTATACTTCCTTAGATGTGACAGTGCAATCGGTCAGACGCTATGGGAAGGGTGCGTTCTTGGCAAAGTTGGATATTGAGTCAGCCTTTCGTCTGTTGCTAGTTCACCCATCATGCTACCACATCTTGGGTTGCATGTTGGAAGATAGCTATCTTGTGGACATGTGTTTGCCTATGGGATGCTCCATCTCATGCTACTATTTTGATTTTTTTTCTTCATTCCTGGAGTGGAAACTGCGTTTTGAGTCGGACATTCCATCAGTTATACATTATTAGATGGCTTTCTTTTTATTGGTTCGGGCAACGATAACACTTATGCTTATCTGTTGCATGTTTTCTGCCATTTGATGGAGAAAATAGGGAAGGGCCGGTTACGAAGCTTTCCTTTTTAGGAATTGAGTTGGCTACTGTGGCTATGGTTTTTCGTTTACCTGATGAAAAGTTGTTAAAGTTAACAGTTTTGATAGATCAGTTCATAATGGCAAAAAAAACAGATTAAAACAGGTTCAATCTCTTTTAGGTTGCTGGTTTTTGCCTGTAGGATAATTCCCATTGGGCGCGTTTTTTCTAGATGCTTGTCTCTGGCAACGAGGCGTGTAGAAAGGCCTAACCATTTTGTCAGGATTTCTAGTTTCATAAAGGAGGATTTGTTGATATGGCAAACATTTTTACACTGTTTTGACGATAAGGCGACATGCCAGGAGGACGAAGTGTCGAATTTGAATTTTGATTTGCAGTTAGTTACGGACGCGTCAGGTCGTTGTAGCTTTTGTGCAGTTTTTTTTATTCACAGTGGTGTAGATCTGATTGGCCACCTGCATGGCAATATTCACCTTGCTACAGAACATTACTTTGCTGAAGTTGTTTCCTGTCATTGTGGCTATTGAGATATCGGGTCAAACTTTGGAAAATTAACAGATTCATTTTTTGTCTGATAATTCGGCTGTAGTCAATTGTATTAATTCTTCATCGTCTTCTTCTTTGCCGGTGTTAGCCTTGCTATGGCACTTAGTCTTTAGGTGTTTGCAGCTGACTATATGAATTAGAGCACGTCATGTGTCTGGCGTGGATTATAAAATTGCGGATGCTTTGTCTTGTTCGCAGATGGGCTTTTCAGGGAGCTGCATCCACTAGCAGAAGAGACAAGTTTCAGTTGCCCAGACCACTTATGGATCATCGTAGACTGGAGTTGGTATACCTAGTACAGACATCGGTGGCTCACTCGACGTGAAAAAGTCATGGTAAGGGGTGGAATGAGTGGATGATATCTGCTGAGGGCATTTTTCCTGCGAGTGACAGGTCCCATTTGGACACTACTTTGTCGTTGTTGGAAGTTTGGAGGAGAAAAGGTCTGTCAGGCTTTAGCATGCAAAATCGGCTGTCAGGAGTAGCTTTTATGCTCAAGCATTGGGGATGTAGAGAAATAACAAAGGAATTTATCATCAGACAGATTGTAAAGGGTTGAAAAAAGAGAAGCGATCACAGGATAAGAGACGTCCTGTGCCTTTTGCTTTATTTTCACAGCTTATTAGCTGTTTACAGATGGTTACTCACATCCCTTTTGAAGCATGTTTGTTTTCAGTGACTTTCTCTTTGACTTTTTTCGCAGCAATGGGTGGCGTGGAGTTAGTTTCGCCAAGTGCAAAAGTTGTGGGCGGTTTGGCATCAGGTGACCTTATCATTCGTCAAAGCTTTTTAAATGTGTGCGTGCGAAAGTTGAAAATGGATCAGGAAGGGAAAGGTTTTTGGCTCACAATAAAAGCGCTAGGCGGTTCATTTTGTACAGTTTAAATAGTGAGGCAATATATGGTCAAGCGTCCAGCTTGTGCTTAATTCTTGGTTCACCAATCTGGTTCATTTCTGACTTTGTATCAGTTCAGGATCATATTCAAAGCATGCTTAACGCAGTTTGGTAAGGATGCGTCGCAGTTTGGGACGCATTCTTTCAGGATAGGAGCGTGTTATGATTTGGTAGCTGAGGAGAGCAGGCAAAAAGGAAATACACCAGAGCAGTTGGAAACTATGAGATTGCAGTACCCTGACTAACCACCACAACTAGAGGCAGCCGTGGAGCGTTCCTACGTTGGTCCTAGACGCCTCGTCACAGCCTGAGAAACTAACTACACCTAAAGATAGAAAGAGGAAAGCTATCTGCCCCGGAGCAGATCCCCAAAGAACATAGAAAGCCCCCAAACATGTAATGGCGATTAGACAAGAAGAAATACTGACACAGACAGAAAATAGTATGAGCAAACGTTGGGGCCCAAACTTACTAAATAGAAAAGGATAGGAAGGGCACTTACTGCAATCCCAAAAAACCCTGAAAAGCACCAACTCTACTAATTTCAAAAACACCTGAGATCACACGACCTCTACCACCTAAATTAGTTCTCTGGTGTAACCAAAAACAAAACAGCAGCCACTGAAAAAACTGGAAAAAGCAAATGTACAAACATCAGTGGCTGAACTGAACTGAGAGGGCAAAAGCCCCCAGAGGGGACCCTGAAGGCCCCCACAGAAGTGCAGGACAAAATGCAAAAATCAAGCACAAAAACAAAAAGAAGAAAATGTCTTATCTGTTAGCAGGAGATTCAGACACGACACAGCAGGCTACCAAGGAAACAGGAATCAAGGATTGAGACCAGTACAATTGATCACCGGCAACCCTGATGGGAAGGCGACTCCCTTATATAAGACCAGTCAGTAACACCTGATTCCCAATCCTCACAATCTTCACTGGGCAGTCCAGTACCGTTTGTAACCACCAGAGGGAGCTTCTGCTCAGAACTCATTTCCAGCCTATTCACAACAGTACCCCCCCCCTTGAGGAGGGGTCACCGAACCCTCATTTGAGCAACCAGGTCGGTCAGGATGAGTTCTATGATACGCACGGATGAGTCTCCTAGCATGGATGTCCGAAGCAAACACCCAAGAATTGTCTTCCTGACCATAACCTCTCCATTTAACCAAATACTGGAGTTTCCGTCTAGAAAAACGAGAATTCAATATTTTCTCAACCACATACTCCAGATTGCCCTCAACCAAAACAGGGTCAGGAGGCACAGTAGTAGGAACCACTGGCTCAACAAACCTCTTCAACAAGGACTTGTGGAACACTTTATGGATCTTAAATGTCCCTGGAAGAAGCAAACGAAAAGAAACAGGATTAAGAATCTCCATGATCTTATAAGGTCCAATGAACCTAGGCTTAAATTTAGGAGATGCCACTCTCATAGGAATATTTCTTGAGGACAACCAGACCAAGTCCCCCACTTTAAACCGAGGACCACCTGGTCTCAAATCTGCTCCATACGCTCCACAACAGAGTCAACACCTGGACAGACAGAAGCCTCCGTCTGTCCTGAAGAAAATCGAGGGTGAAACCCAGAATTACAGAAAAATGGAGACATCAAAGTGGCAGAGCTAGCCCTATTATTAAGAGCAAACTCAGCCAAAGGCAAAAAAGAGACCCAGTCATCCTGATCAGCAGACACAAAGCATCTTAGATAAGTCTCCAATGTCTGGTTTGTTCTCTCAGTTTGACCATTGGTCTGAGGATGAAACGTCGAGGAGAAAGACAATTGAACACCAATTTTAGAACAAAAGGTCCTCCAAAATCTGGAAACAAACTGGACTCCTCTGTCAAACACAATGTTCTCAGGAATGCCGTGTAAACGAACCACGTGCTGAAGAAACAAAGGCACCAATTCAGAGGAGGAAGGCAACTTAGGTAATGGCACAAGATGTATCATCTTGGAAAACCTATCGCAAATCACCCAGATGACGGTCATTCTCTGAGAAACAGGAAGGTCGGAAATGAAATCCATAGAGATATGGGTCCATGGTCTCTTGGGCACAGGTAATGGCATCAACAAACCACTAGAACGAGAGCAAGGCTTGGAGCGAGAGCAAGTCCCGCAGGACTGCACAAACTCCCTGACATCACGAGACAAGGTAGACCACCAAAAGGACCGACTAACCAAGT
This sequence comes from Oophaga sylvatica, assembly GCA_033576555.1. NCBI lineage: Eukaryota > Metazoa > Chordata > Amphibia > Anura > Dendrobatidae > Oophaga > Oophaga sylvatica. Next base: position 318,891,219 of record JARQOD010000002.1, read on the forward strand.
CTCTGGTACCAAAAATTCCGTGATGACCGGCCAACGTGGAACAATGAATCTCAGACATTACACTCTTTTTCCACTGGTCCGGGACAAACAATTTCCCAACAGGGCAGCGCTCGGGCTTGTCCTCCTGACACCCCTCCAGAGCCAGTCTCAAATTGGGCGAGATGGCGGAAAGAACTATACCCTCTTTCAAAATAACAGAAGGATCAGATAACTCAGGAGAGTCCGCCAGGAAACTCCTCGAGAGGGCATCCGCCTTAACATTTTTAGTGCCAGGAAGAAATGAAACCACAAAATTAAAACGTGTGAAAAACAAGGCCCACCTGGCCTGTCTAGGATTAAGTCGCTTGGCAGATTCCAGATAAACTAGATTCTTATGGTCCGTAAGGACCACCACCTGATGTTTGGCTCCCTCCAGCCAATGTCTCCACTCTTCAAAAGCCCACTTCATGGCTAATATCTCCCGATTACCCACGTCATAATTACGTTCAGTGGGAGAAAATTTTCGAGAGAAAAAGGCACAAGGGTTACTTTTAGAGGTCTCTGGATCTCTTTGGGACAAAACGGCACCTGCCCCAATTTCAGAGGCATCAACCTCCACCTGAAATGGTAGAGAAACATCAGGCTGCCGTAGAACAGGAGCAGAAGTGAATCTCTGCTTAAGTTCCTGAAATGCAGAGACTGCCTCAGGAGGCCAATTCACCACATCAGAACCCTTCTTGGTCAAATCAGTTAATGGTTTAACAATAACAGAGAAATTACCAATAAATTTACGATAAAAATTGGCAAAACCCAAGAATCTTTGAAGAGCCTTTAATGAAGTAGGTTGGACCCAATCACAGATGGCCTGAACTTTGACCGGGTCCATTTCAATAACAGATGGGGACAAAATGAATCCCAGAAATGAGATCCTCTGAACGCCAAAAAGACACTTTGATCCCTTCACATACAGAGCATTCTCTCTCAAAATCTGGAACACAGTCCGAACATGTTTTACATGAGAGTCCCAGTCATTGGAAAAAATCAAGATATCATCCAAATAAACAATCAAAAATTTGTCCACAAAATCCCTGAAAATGTCATTCATGAAGGACTGGAAGACAGAAGGAGCATTAGTGAGCCCAAAGGGCATCACAAGGTACTCAAAATGCCCTTCAGGGGTATTAAATGCCGTCTTCCATTCATCCCCGTGCTTAATGCGAATAAGGTTATATGCCCCCCTGAGGTCAAGCTTGGTAAACCAAGTAGCGTTTTTCACCCTGGAAAACAGATCAGAGATCAAGGGTAAAGGATATTGATATTTCACAGTAATATTGTTCAAGAGACGATAATCAATACACGGCCTTAATGAACCATCCTTTTTGGCCACAAAGAAAAAACCGGCACCTAAGGGTGAAGAGGATGGTCTGATATGACCCTTCTCCAATGACTCCTTGATATAAGACCGCATAGCGTCATGTTCAGGTACAGACAGGTTAAAAAGGCGACCTTAAGGGAATTTACTACCAGGCACTAATTCAATAGCGCAGTCATAGTGTAATGTATGTAGTACAGTTCATATAGCGTCTTGTGCTTGGGTGCGATGAAAATACATGAGACACAGGTTTGATATAGAAAGTCTTGTATTACTTCATACAAGTTGGCAAAAATAGTCACACAGTTTGCAGACACAGAAGCAGGAGACACAGCAGGCCAGAGTAATCTAAGCTCAGCAATCACTCTCCACAACAGGTTCAGGATCTTCTTCTCTGTTACCGTAAGTCCATGCAAACGTGGGTCTTTCAAAGAGCAGGGTTCCAGAGTCCACAAGTGCTTCAGAGTTCCTCAGTAGGAATAGCTGGAGTACAAGGTCCAAGGCTTTAGGAGTCAGGTCACAGGTTCACTGCAGGCTAGATTCTGAAGCACTGATTGCTCAGCTGTGGCTGCTTAAGAAGCAAAAGGAGAGAATCAGGGCGGGAACATGCAAGCTGGAAACTCCATTTTGACTGAGGGCAAAGATAGCTGCAGCAAGACAGAAAGTAAAATGGCTGACGAACAAACTGAGTTTCAGGAACATGTACACAGAACCTTACATTACTCCCCCCTTAGGGACAACCTCCGGATGACCTCAGGCCAGGCTTGTGTGGGTACCTCTGATGAAACTGACGGAGCAAGCGAGGAGCATTAACGTTATTGACTGGTTCCCATGAGTTGTCCTCCACTGGGTAGCCCTGCCATTTAATCAGATATTGTAACTGATTTCTATACAACCTGGAATCTAAAATCCTTTCCACCACAAATTCTTCCTGACCATCGACTAGCACTGGGTCAGGGCAAGGAGAAGAACGTCCAGGAAACGTATTGGGTGTCGCAGCCTTTAGTAGGGATACATGAAAGACAGGGTGAATTCTCATAGTTCTGGGCAGTTGAAGACGACAAGCAACGGCACTTATAATTTTACTGATTTTATAGGGTCCAATGTACTTATGTCCCAACTTAGACGATGGAATCCTTAACTTAAGATTTCTGGTTGACAGCCAGACCAAGTCTCCTACCTTGAAAGCTGGTGCAGGTTTACGAAATTTATCTGCTGCTTTCTTGTACCTTTCCTGAGCCGATTCCAGATTCTCCTTTAGAAGATCCATATTCTTCTGTAAAGACGTGATTCTTTCAGCCACTGCTGGTAAAGGCGTTTCTATGGGAAATCGTGGTAGAATGTTAGGATGATAACCTAGATTAGAGTAAAAAGGAGACTGCTTAGTGGAGGCTGTTGTGAATGGGTTTGAGATGAGTTCTGAGCAGAGGCTCGCTCTGGTGGTTACAAGCGGTACTAGTGAAGATTGTGAGGACTGGGAATCAGGTGTTACTGACTGGTCTTATATAAGGGAGTCATTTTCCCATCAGGGTTGCCGGTGATCAATTGTTCTGGTCTGAATCCTTCATTCCAGTTTCCCTTGTAGCCTGCTGTGTCGTGTCTGCATCTCCTGCTACCAGATAAGATTTTTTCTTCTTTTGTGTTATTGCTATATTTTTGCATTTTGTCTAGCACTTCTTTGGGGGCCTTCTGGGTCCCCTCCGGGGGCTTCTGCCTTCTCAGTTTAGTTCAGCCACTGAGTTTTGTTCTTTTGCTTTTTCCAGTTTTTTCAGTGGCTGCTGTTTTGATTTGTTACACCAGAGAGCTAATTTAGGTGGTAGAGGTCGTGTGATCTCAGGTGATTTTGAAATTAGTAGAGTTGGTGTTTTTCAGGGTTTTCTGGGATTGCAGTAAGTACCCTTCCTGTCCTTTTCTTTTTAGATAGTTTGGGCCCCAGCGTTTGCTCATTCTATTTTCTTTCTGTGTCAGTATTTCCTCTTGTCTAACCGCCATAACATGTTTGGGGGCTTTCTATTATCTTTGGGGTTCTGCTCCGGGGCAGATAGCTTTCCTATTTCTATCTTTAGGTGTAGTTAGTTTCTCAGCTGTGACAGGCGTCTAGGACCAACGTAGGAACGCTCCACGGCTGCCTCTAGTTGTGGTGGTTAGTCAGGGTACTGCAATCCCATAGTTTCCAACTGCTCTGGTGTATTGCTTTTTTTTTTTTACCTGCACTCCTCAGCTACCGTAACATAACAGTATCACCGGCCAATAGAAAATTGTATGGTACTCACAGAAGGGAAAAAATATTGTGATAGAAAAAAAGGTTGTCAGAGTTGTCAGAGATATTTTTCTGTTTGTTGCATTTTTTTTTTTTTCCCTCTGTATCTCTGGGTGCTGGGGAGGATCTTTTCTCCCAATGGAGTTTGCACAGTTGTCTGGCCGTGTGGATCAGCTTGCCACTGAGGTTCGGAGTATTGCTATCTATCTTGCTGGGTTGCCTGTTGTGGAACCTAGGATCCCCATGCCAGATTTGTTTTTAGGGGATCGAGCTAAGTTTCAGAATTTCAAAAATAATTGTAAATTGTTTTTTGCCTTAAAATCTAAGTCCTCAGGAAACGCAGCGCAGCAGGTTCAAATTATCATCTCTCTCCTGCGCGGCGATCCTCAGGATTGGGTTTTTCCCTGATACCTGGGGATCCTGTTTTGAGTGATGTTGATGCGTTTTTTCAGGCTTTGGGGTTATTGTACGATGAGCCTAATGTCACTGATCAAGCTGAAAAAGCCTTGTTGGCATTAAATCAGAGGCTTGATGACGCTGAGTTATACTGTCAGAGATTCCGTAGGTGGGCAGTCCTGACCAAATGGAATGACGACGCTTTGGCGGCCCTTTTCCGGAAGGGTCTGTCAGATAATGTAAAGGATGTTATGGTGGGATTCCCTGTCCCCTCTGGTCTCAATGATTCTATGTCATTAGCCATTCAAATTGACAGACGTTTGCGTGAGCGGAGAAGTATGCGTGGAATGGTGTTGCCTTGTGAACCAGCTCCTGAAACCATGCAGTGTGATAGAGTGGTGTCTGGGGCACAGCGTCATGAGTTTCGAAAGCGCAATGGGTTATGTTTCTACTGTGGTGATGCCTCTCATGCTATTTCAGTCTGCCCTAAGCAGGGAAGACGTTTTGCACGCTCAGTTGTCTTGGGTAGTGTTCAGACTAAGTTTTTATTAACTGTCACTCTGATATGCTCTCTGTCCTCATTTTCTGCTCAGGCTTTCGTTGATTCTGGAGCAGCTATTAACCTGATGGATTATGATTTTGCTAAACGTTGTGGGTTCCCCTTGATACCCTACAGAAGTCTATTCCCCTACTGGGGATCGATTCTACCCCTTTGGCTGAGAATAAACCCCAGTTTTCTACTCAGGTGATAATGAGGGTTGAACCTGATCACCAGGAGTGCTGCAAATTTTTGGTTCTATATAATCTGCATGACATTATCGTGCTAGGTTTCCCTTGGTTGCAGTCTCATAATCCTGTTTTGGATTGGAAGTCTGTGTCTGTGGCCAGTTGGGGCTGCCAATGTGTTAATACCAACACTCCTGTTTTTTCTGCCTCCCCCCAGGCTCAGGATGTTCCTGACTTTTTGTTTGATTTTTCTGATGTGTTTAGCGAAAGTAAATCTGCATCCTTGCCTCCCCATAGGAGCTATGACTGCGCTATTGAATTAGTGCCGGGTAGTAAATTCCCTAAAGGTCGCCTTTTTAACTTGTCTGTACCTGAACATGACGCTATGCGGTCTTATATCAAGGAATCTTTGGAGAAGGGTCATATCAGACCATCCTCTTCACCCTTAGGTGCCGGTTTTTTCTTTGTGGCCAAAAAAGATGGTTCATTAAGGCCGTGTATTGATTATCGTCTCTTGAACAATATTACTGTGAAATATCAATACCCGTTACCCTTGATTTCTGACCTGTTTTCCAGGGTGAAAAACGCTACTTGGTTTACCAAGCTTGACCTCAGGGGGGCGTATAACCTTATTCGCATTAAGCACGGGGATGAATGGAAGACGGCATTCAATACCCCTGAAGGGCATTTTGAGTACCTAGTGATTCCCTTTGGGCTCACTAATGCTCCTTCCGTCTTCCAGTCCTTCATGAATGACATTTTCAGGGATTTTGTGGACAAATTTCTGATTGTTTATTTGGATGATATCTTGATTTTTTCTAATGACTGGGACTCTCATGTGAAACATGTTCGAACTGTGTTCCAGATTTTGAGAGAGAATGCTCTGTATGTGAAGGGATCAAAGTGTCTTTTTGGCGTACAGAGGATCTCATTTCTGGGATTCATTTTGTCCCCATCTGTTATTGAAATGGACCCGGTCAAGGTTCAAGCCATCTGTGATTGGGTCCAACCTACTTCATTAAAGGCTCTTCAGAGATTTTTGGGTTTTGCCAATTTTTATCGTAAATTTATTGGTAATTTCTCGGTTATTGTTAAACCATTAACTGATTTGACCAGAAAGGGTTCTGATGTGGTGAATTGGCCTCCTGAGGCAGTCTCTGCATTTCAGGAACTTAAGCAGAGATTCACTTCTGCTCCTGTTCTACGGCAGCCTGATGTTTCTCTGCCATTTCAGGTGGAGGTTGATGCCTCTGAAATTGGGGCAGGTGCCGTTTTGTCCCAAAAAGATCCAGAGACCTCTAAAAGTAACCCTTGTGCCTTTTTCTCTCGAAAATTTTCTCCTACTGAACGTAATTATGACGTGGGTAATCGGGAGTTATTGGCCATGAAGTGGGCTTTTGAAGAGTGGAGACATTGGCTGGAGGGAGCCAAACATCAGGTGGTGGTCCTTACGGACCATAAGAATCTGGTCTATCTGGAATCTGCCAAGCGACTCAATCCTAGACAGGCCAGGTGGGCCTTGTTTTTCACACGTTTTAATTTTGTGGTTTCTTTCTTCCTGGCACTAAGAATGTTAAGGCGGATGCCCTCTCGAGGAGTTTCCTTGCGGACTCTCCTGAGTTATCTGATCCTTCTGTTATTTTGAAAGAGGGTGTAGTTCTTTCCGCCATCTCGCCCAATTTGAGACTTGCTCTGGAGGGGTGTCAGGAGGATAGGCCCGAGCGCTGCCCTGTTGGAAAATTGTTTGTCCCGGACCAATGGAAAAAGAGTGTGATGTCTGAGATTCATTGTTCCGCATTGGCTGGGCATCCCGGAATTTTTGGTACCAGAGACTTGGTTAGTCGGTCCTTTTGGTGGCCTACCTTGTCTCGTGATGTCAGGGAATTTGTGCAGTCCTGCGGGACTTGCTCTCGCTCCAAGCCTTGCTCTCGCTCTAGTGGTTTGTTGATGCCATTGCCTGTGCCCAAGAGACCATGGACCCATATCTCTATGGATTTCATTTCCGATCTTCCTGTTTCTCAGAGAATGACCACCATCTGGGTAATTTGTGATAGGTTTTCCAAAATGATACATCTTGTGCCATTACCTAAGTTGCCTTCCTCCTCTGAATTGGTGCCGTTGTTCCTTCAGCACGTGGTTCATTTACACGGCATTCCTGAGAACATTGTGTCTGACAGAGGAGTCCAGTTTGTTTCCAAATTTTGGAGGACTTTTTGTTCTAAACTGGGTGTTCAATTGTCTTTCTCCTCGGCATTTCATCCTCAGACCAATGGTCAAACTGAGAGAACAAACCAGACATTGGTGACTTATCTTAGATGCTTTGTGTCTGCTGATCAGGATGACTGGGTCTCTTTTTTGCCTTTGGCTGAGTTTGCTCTTAATAATAGGGCTAGCTCTGCCACTTTGATGTCTCCGTTTTTCTGTAATTCTGGGTTTCACCCTCGATTTTCTTCAGGACAGACGGAGGCTTCTGTCTGTCCAGGTGTTGACTCTGTTGTGGAGCGTATGCAACAGATTTGGGACCAGGTAGTGGAGAGGTTGTCCCTCTCTCAGGAGAAGGCCCAGCGGTTTGCTAACCGGCATAGGACTGATGGTCCTCGGTTTAAAGTGGGGGACTTGGTCTGGTTGTCCTCAAAGAATATTCCTATGAGAGTAGCATCTCCTAAATTTAAGCCTAGGTTCATTGGACCTTATAAGATCATGGAGATTATTAATCCTGTTTCTTTTCGTTTGCTTCTTCCAGGGACATTTAAGATCCATAACTTGTTCCACAAGTCCTTGTTGAAGAGGTTTGTTGAGCCAGTGGTTCCTGCTGCTGTGCCTCCTGACCCTGTTTTGGTTGAGGGCAATCTGGAGTATGTGGTTGAGAAAATATTGGATTCTCGTTTTTCTAGACGGAAACTCCAGTATTTGGTTAAATGGAGAGGTTATGGTCAGGAAGACAATTCTTGGGTGTTTGCTTCGGACATCCATGCTAGGAGACTTATCCGTGCGTATCATAGAACTCATCCTGACCGACCTGGTTGCTCAAATGAGGGTTCGGTGACCCCGCCTCAAGGGGGGGTACTGTTGTGAATGGGTTTGAGATGAGTTCTGAGCAGAGGCTCCCTCTGGTGGTTACAAGCGGTACTAGTGAAGATTGTGAGGACTGGGAATCAGGTGTTACTGACTGGTCTTATATAACGGAGTCATTTTCCCATCAGGGTTGCCGGTGATCAATTGTTCTGGTCTGAATCCTTCATTCCAGTTTCCCTTGTAGCCTGCTGTGTCGTGTCTGCATCTCCTGCTACCAGATAAGATTTTTTCTTCTTTTGTGTTATTGCTATATTTTTGCATTTTGTCTTGCACTTCTTTGGGGGCCTTCTGGGTCCCCTCCGGGGGCTTCTGCCTTCTCAGTTTAGTTCAGCCACTGAGTTTTGTTCTTTTGCTTTTTCCAGTTTTTTCAGTGGCTGCTGTTTTGATTTTGTTACACCAGAGAGCTAATTTAGGTGGTAGAGGTCGTGTGATCTCAGGTGATTTTGAAATTAGTAGAGTTGGTGTTTTTCAGGGTTTTCTGGGATTGCAGTAAGTACCCTTCCTGTCCTTTTCTTTTTAGATAGTTTGGGCCCCAGCGTTTGCTCATTCTATTTTCTTTCTGTGTCAGTATTTCCTCTTGTCTAACCGCCATTACATGTTTGGGGGCTTTCTATTATCTTTGGGGTTCTGCTCCGGGGCAGATAGCTTTCCTATTTCTATCTTTAGGTGTAGTTAGCTTCTCAGGCTGTGACGAGGCATCTAGGACCAACGTAGGAACGCTCCACGGCTGCCTCTAGTTGTGGTGGTTAGTCAGGGTACTGCAATCCCATAGTTTCCAACTGCTCTGGTGTATTGCTTTTTTTTTTTACCTGCACTCCTCAGCTACCGTAACATAACAGGAGGCACTCTGAGAGTTGTTATACGAGAACTCAGCTAATGGAAGTAGATCCACCCAATCATCCTGTAGGTGGCAGATAAAGCAGCGGAGATACTGCTCCAGGGTTTGATTGGTTCGTTCGGTTTGTCCATTAGTCTGGGGATGAAAAGCAGAAGAAAGGTTTACTTTAATGTCCAATGCTGCACAGAAATTTTGCCAAAACCTAGAAGTGAATTGCACCCCTCGATCCGAAATAACCTCATCCGGTACTCCATGTAAGCGAAACACATCTTTAATCATCAAATCTGATGTCTGTTTTGCAGTGGGTAAGCCGACACAAGGGATAAAATGAGCTGCCTTTGTTAGACGGTCAACCATCACTAGAATGGTGTTCTTCCCTTGAGAGGTTGGTAACTCCACAATGAAGTCCATAGAAATGGATCCCCACGGGCGTGACGGGGTGGGAAGAGGCTGTAACAGACCAGTTGGTGAGGAGCGAGGTGTTTTGCATCTTGCACAGACTTCACATGAAGTGACATAGTTTAAAACATCCTTCCTGCAAGTGGGCCACCAAAAGAAACGAGAGAGAAATTCCTGTGTCTTTAGAATTCCTCTATGCCCAGCTATCTTGGAATCGTGAATGAGTTGCAATACTCTCAATCTGACTGTTTCAGGAATATACAGGCGTTGTCCCTGAATCCACACACCATTCTTAAAGACAAGACTTACGTCCCTTGGGGGTTGTGCCAAAAAGGAATCCGCATGGTATGCTTCCTTGATGTCCTTAAGTAGGTCTTGATTATGAATTACTCCTAGGAATCTAGAGTCAGGAAGAATAGTCTTAGGAGGAGTAATTGGACGTGTCTCTGCTGAGTAAATCCTAGAGAGTGCATCAGCCTTTCCATTGCGCGATCCTGGTCTATAAGAAATGATAAAATTAAATTGGTTTAAGAAAAGATTCCAGCGAGCCTGGCGAGGAGTCAGGCACTTAGCCGACCTGATAAACTCAAGGTTACGATGGTCTGTCAGGACGACTATTTGCTGTGCAGCTCCCTGAAGAAGGTGTCTCCATTCTTTGAAGGCGGCAATAATGGCCAACAACTCTCTATTGCCCACATCGTAGTTCCTCTCAGCCGAAGACAACTGCTGGGAAAAGAAGGCACAGGGATGCAAGACATTCTTCTCACCTGTTCTCTGAGAGAGTATAGCTCCAACGGCACAGTCTGAAGCATCCACCTCTATTATGAAGGCAAGCTCGGGGTTGGGATGTACTAGGATAGGTGCAGTGGTAAATTTATCTTTTAGACGGGAAAATGCTTCCTGGGCTTGGGGAGTCCAGGAGAACCTAGACTCTTTCCGGGTAAGTTGGGTGATAGGTGACACTACCTCAGAGAAATTTCTAATGAAACGTCTATAGAAGTTGGCAAACCCGATGAAGCGCTGTACCTCCTTCACATTTCTAGGACTTGGCCAATCCTTGATGGCTTGGGTTTTGCTTCCATCCATACTAATTCCTTGTGTAGACAGTACATACCCCAGAAATTGAATTTCGGTCCTATGGAATTCACACTTTTCAAGTTTGATGTAAAGATGATTTTGTCTTAGACGTTCCAAGACCATTCTCACATGTCCATGATGTTCCTCTGTGGAGTTAGAAAAAATTAGAATATCATCCAAATAAATTACCACGAATGTATCTAGGAGATCCCTGAAGATGTCATTCACCAAGTGTTGGAAAGTGGCTGGGGCGGTACTCAGACCAAAAGGCATAACTGTTATGTTACGGTAGCTGAGGAGTGCAGGTAAAAAAGGAAATACACCAGAGCAGTTGGAATCTATGAGATTGCAGTACCCTGACTAACCACCGCAACTAGAGGCAGCCGTGGAGCGTTCCTACGATGGTCCTAGACGCCTCGTCACAGCCTGAGAAACTAACTACACCTAAAGATAGAAATAGGAAAGCTATCTGCCCCGGAGCAGAACCCAAAGATAATAGAAAGCCCCCAAACATGTAATGGCGGTTAGACAAGAGGAAATACTGACATAGAAAGAAAATAGTATGAGCAAACGCTGGGGCCCAAACTAACTAAATAGAAAAGGATAGGAAGGGTACTTACTGCAATCCCAGAAAACCCTGAAAGGCACCAACTCTACTAATTTCAAAAACACCTGAGATCACACGACCTCTACCACCTAAATTAGTTCTCTGGTGTAACAAAAACAGCAGCCACTGAAAAAACTGCAAAAAGCAAAAGTACAAAACACAGTGGCTGGACTAAACTGAGAGGGCAAAAGCCCCCGGAGGGGACCCAGAAGGCCCCCACAGAAGTGCAGGACAAAATGCAAAAATATAGCAAAAACACAAAATAAGAAATTGTCTTATCTGATAGCAGGAGATGCAGACACGACACAGCAGGCTACAAGGGAAACTGGAAAGAAGGATTCAGACCAGAACAATTGATCACCGGCAACCCTGATGGGAAAATGATTCCCTTAAATAAGACCAATCAGTAACACCTGATTCCCAATCCTCACTAGTACCGCTTGTAACCACCAGAGGGAGCCTCTGCTCAGAACTCATCTCAAACCCATTCACAACAGTACCCCCCCCTTGAGGAGGGGTCACCGAACCCTCATTTGAGCAACCAGGTCGGTCAGGATGAGTTCTATGATACGCACGGATAAGTCTCCTAGCATGGATGTCCGAAGCAAACACCCAAGAATTATCTTCCTGACCATAACCTCTCCATTTAACCAAATACTGGAGTCTTCGTCTAGAAAAACGAGAATCCAATATTTTCTCAACCACATACTCCAGATTGCCCTCAACCAAAACAGGGTCAGGAGGCACAGCAGCAGGAACCACTGGCTCAACAAACCTCTTCAACAAGGACTTGTGGAACACGTTATGGATCTTAAATGTCCCTGGAAGAAGCAAACGAAAAGAAACAGGATTAATAATCTCCATGATCTTATAAGGTCCAATGAACCTAGGCTTAAATTTAGGAGATGCTACTCTCATAGGAATATTCTTTGAGGACAACCAGACCAAGTCCCCACTTTAAACCGAGGACCATCAGTCCTATGCCGGTTAGCAAACCGCTGGGCCTTCTCCTGAGAGAGGGACAACCTCTCCACTACCTGGTCCCAAATCTGCTGCATACGCTCAACAACAGAGTCAACACCTGGACAGACAGAAGCCTCCGTCTGTCCTGAAGAAAATCGAGGGTGAAACCCAGAATTACAGAAAAACGGAGACATCAAAGTGGCAGAGCTAGCCCTATTATTAAGAGCAAACTCAGCCAAAGGCAAAAAAGAGACCCAGTCATCCTGATCAGCAGACACAAAGCATCTTAGATAAGTCTCCAATGTCTGGTTTGTTCTCTCAGTTTGACCATTGGTCTGAGGATGAAATGCCGAGGAGAAAGACAATTGAACACCCAGTTTAGAACAAAAAGTCCTCCAAAATCTGGAAACAAACTGGACTCCTCTGTCAGACACAATGTTCTCAGGAATGCCGTGTAAACGAACCACGTGCTGAAGGAACAACGGCACCAATTCAGAGGAGGAAGGCAACTTAGGTAATGGCACAAGATGTATCATTTTGGAAAACCTATCACAAATTACCCAGATGGTGGTCATTCTCTGAGAAACAGGAAGATCGGAAATGAAATCCATAGAGATATGGGTCCATGGTCTCTTGGGCACAGGCAATGGCATCAACAAACCACTAGAGCGAGAGCAAGGCTTGGAGCGAGAGCAAGTCCCGCAGGACTGCACAAATTCCCTGACATCGCGAGACAAGGTAGGCCACCAAAAGGACCGACTAACCAAGTCTCTGGTACCAAAAATTCCGGGATGCCCAGCCAATGCGGAACAATGAATCTCAGACATCACACTCTTTTTCCATCGGTCCGGGACAAACAACTTTCCAACAGGGCAGCGCTCGGGCCTATCCTCCTGACACCCCTCCAGAGCAAGTCTCAAATTAGGCGAGATGGCGGAAAGAACTACACCCTCCTTCAAAATAACAGAGGGATCAGATAGCTCAGGAGAGTCCGCAAGGAAACTCCTCGAGAGGGCATCCGCCTTAACATTCTTAGTGCCAGGAAGAAAGGAAACCACAAAATTAAAACGTGTGAAAAACAAGGCCCACCTGGCCTGTCTAGGATTGAGTCGCTTGGCAGATTCCAGATAGACCAGATTCTTATGGTCCGTAAGGACCACCACCTGATGTTTGGCTCCCTCCAGCCAATGTCTCCACTCTTCAAAAGCCCACTTCATGGCCAATAACTCCCGATTACCCACGTCATAATTACGTTCAGTAGGAGAAAATTTTCGAGAGAAAAAGGCACAAGGGTTACTTTTAGAGGTCTCTGGATCTTTTTGGGACAAAACGGCACCTGCCCCAATTTCAGAGGCATCAACCTCCACCTGAAATGGCAGAGAAACATCAGGCTGCCGTAGAACAGGAGCAGAAGTGAATCTCTGCTTAAGTTCCTGAAATGCAGAGACTGCCTCAGGAGGCCAATTCACCACATCAGAACCCTTTCTGGTCAAATCAGTTAATGGTTTAACAATAACCGAGAAATTACCAATAAATTTACGATAAAAATTGGCAAAACCCAAAAATCTCTGAAGAGCCTTTAATGAAGTAGGTTGGACCCAATCACAGATGGCCTGAACCTTGACTGGGTCCATTTCAATAACAGATGGGGACAAAATGAATTCCAGAAATGAGATCTTCTGTACGCCAAAAAGACACTTTGATCCCTTCACATACAGAGCATTCTCTCTCAAAATCTGGAATACAGTTCGAACATGTTTCACATGAGAGTCCCAGTCATTAGAAAAAATCAAGATATCATCCAAATAAACAATCAGAAACTTGTCCACAAAATCCCTGAAAATGTCATTCATGAAGGACTGGAAGACGGAAGGAGCATTAGTGAGCCCAAAGGGCATCACAAGGTACTCAAAATGCCCTTCAGGGGTGTTAAATGCCGTCTTGCATTCATCCCCGTGCTTAATGCGAATAAGGTTATACGCCCCCTGAGGTCAAGCTTGGTAAACCAAGTAGCGTTTTTCACCCTGGAAAACAGGTCAGAAATCAAGGGTAACGGATATTGATATTTCACAGTAATATTGTTCAAGAGACGATAATCAATACACGGCCTTAATGAACCATCTTTTTTGGCCACAAAGAAAAAACCGGCACCTAAGGGTGAAGAGGATGGTCTGATATGACCCTTCTCCAATGATTCCTTGATATAAGACCGCATAGCGTCATGTTCAGGTACAGACAAGTTAAAAAGGCGACCCTTAGGGAATTTACTACCTGGCACTAATTCAATAGCGCAGTCATAGCTCCTATGGGGAGGTAAGGATGCAGATTTACTTTCGCTAAACACATCAGAAAAATCAAACAAAAAGTCAGGAACATCCTCAGCCTGGGGGGAGGCAGAAAAAACAAGAGTGTTGGTATTAACACATTGGCAGCCCCAACTGGTTACAGACACAGATTTCCAATCCAAAACAGGATTATGAGACTGTAACCAAGGGAAACCCAGCACGATAATGTCATGCAGATTATATAGAACCAAAAATTTACAGCACTCCTGGTGATCAGGTTCAACCCTCATTATCACCTGAGTAGAAAACTGGGGTTTATTCTCAGCCAAAGGGGTAGAATCGATCCCCAGTAGGGGGATAGACTTCTGTAGGGGTATCAAGGGAAATCCACAACGTTTAGCAAAATCATAATCCATCAGGTTAATAGCTGCTCCAGAATCAACGAAAGCCTGAGCAGAAAATGAGGACAGAGAGCATATCAGAGTGACAGTTAATAAAAACTTAGTCTGAACACCACCCAAGACAACTGAGCGTGCAAAACGTCTTCCCCGCTTAGGGCAGACTGAAATAGCATGAGAGGCATCACCACAGTAGAAACATAACCCATTGCGCTTTCGAAACTCATGACGCTGTGCCCCAGACACCACTCCATCACACTGCATGGGCTCAGCAGCTGGCTCACAAGGCAACACCACTCCACGCATACTTCTCCGCTCACGCAAACGTCTGTCAATTTGAATCGCTAATGACATAGAATCATTGAGACCAGAGGGGACAGGGAATCCCACCATAACATCCTTTACATTATCCGACAGACCCTTCCGGAAAAGGGCCGCCAAAGCGTCGTCATTCCATTTGGTCAGGACTGCCCACCTACGGAATCTCTGACAGTATAACTCAGCGTCATCAAGCCCCTGATTTAATGCCAACAAGGCTTTTTCAGCTTGATCAGTGACATTAGGCTCATCGTACAATAACCCCAAAGCCTGAAAAAATGCATCAACATCACTCAAAACAGGATCCCCAGGTGTGAGGGAAAAAGCCCAATCCTGAGGATCGCCGCGCAGGAGAGAGATGACAATTTGAACCTGCTGCGCTGCGTTTCCTGAGGACTTAGATTTTAAGGCAAGAAACAATTTACAATTATTTTTGAAATTCTGAAACTTAGCTCGATCCCCTGAAAACAAATCTGGCATGGGGATCCTAGGTTCCACAACAGGCAACCTAGCAAGATATGCAGCAATACTCCGAACCTCAGTGGCAAGCTGATCCACACGGCCAGACAACTGTGCAAACTCCATTGGGAGAAAAGATCCTCCCCAGCACCCAGAGATACAGAGGGAAAAAAAAAAAAAAAAAAAAAATGCAACAAACAGAAAAATATCTCTGACAACTTTTCTTCCTTCAAAATATTTTTTCCCTTCTGTGAGTACCATACAATTTTTATGGCCGGTGATACTGTTATGTTACGGTAGCTGAGGAGTGCAGGTAAAAAAGGAAATACACCAGAGCAGTTGGAATCTATGAGATTGCAGTACCCTGACTAACCACCGCAACTAGAGGCAGCCGTGGAGCGTTCCTACGATGGTCCTAGACGCCTCGTCACAGCCTGAGAAACTAACTACACCTAAAGATAGAAATAGGAAAGCTATCTGCCCCGGAGCAGAACCCCAAAGATAATAGAAAGCCCCCAAACATGTAATGGCGGTTAGACAAGAGGAAATACTGACATAGAAAGAAAATAGTATGAGCAAACGCTGGGGCCCAAACTAACTAAATAGAAAAGGATAGGAAGGGTACTTACTGCAATCCCAGAAAACCCTGAAAGGCACCAACTCTACTAATTTCAAAAACACCTGAGATCACACGACCTCTACCACCTAAATTAGTTCTCTGGTGTAACAAAAACAGCAGCCACTGAAAAAACTGCAAAAAGCAAAAGTACAAAACACAGTGGCTGGACTAAACTGAGAGGGCAAAAGCCCCCGGAGGGGACCCAGAAGGCCCCCACAGAAGTGCAGGACAAAATGCAAAAATATAGCAAAAACACAAAATAAGAAATTGTCTTATCTGATAGCAGGAGATGCAGACACGACACAGCAGGCTACAAGGGAAACTGGAAAGAAGGATTCAGACCAGAACAATTGATCACCGGCAACCCTGATGGGAAAATGATTCCCTTAAATAAGACCAATCAGTAACACCTGATTCCCAATCCTCACTAGTACCGCTTGTAACCACCAGAGGGAGCCTCTGCTCAGAACTCATCTCAAACCCATTCACAACACATAACTAGATATTCAAAGTGTCCATAGCGTGACCTGAATGCAGTCTTCCATTCATCCCCAGGTCTAATACGGACTAAGTTATAGGCCCCACGAAGATCTAGTTTAGAGAAATTTTGGCATGTCACACTCTCTCCAATAACTCAGGGATTAAAGGCAATGGATAACTGTTTCTAATAGTAACCTTATTGAGTTCCCTATAGTCTACGCATGGTCTCAGAGATCCATCTTTCTTCTTTACAAAGAAGATGGGTGCACCTGCAGGAGATGAAGAGGGGCGTATGAAGCCCTTGGCTAGATTTTCGTCTATGTAATCCTTTAAAGCCTTTAGCTCGGGCCCCGCCAGGGGGTAGATCTTACCAAAAGGTATCTCTGCTCCAGGCAATAATTCAATTGGACAATCATATGGACGGTGAGGAGGAAGCTGGTCAGCGTTCTTCTTGTCACATAAATCCACATAGTCCTGGTATACAGCTGGTAGTTCAGGGACTGACATGGTTCCTTTAGGAACAGAGCAAGCTGAAACTTTTGGACTCATCTGTTTCTCTGGAAAGTGTAATTCCTTGGTCTCCCAGTTAATGGTAGGATTCTGAGCCTGCAGCCATGGTAGCCCTAGAATAATGGGAAAGTGGGGAGAAGAGATAAGCATAAAGGACAGTTTCTCTTGATGATCTTTACCCATAAGAACCCTCAAAGGCTCTGTTTCCTGATCCACTGGTCCAGAGGTCAGCAGGGAGCCATCCACAGTTTCCATCTGTACTGGAGTAGCCTTCTTCACTGAACGTATCCCCTGTTTCAGAGCAAAGGAGACATCCATAAAATTTCCACTTGCCCCTGAGTCGATCATAGCAGAGCTAGACACCCAAGCTGAGTCAACCCAGAGTTTGATGGAAAGAAAGCAATGAGAATTGTTTTTCTTACAACTCAGCTGGGACACCGCTGAGGAAACTTGAAAAATGGCAGCGTTTACACAGTCAACGTCCTCAGAGGTAACGGAGTTTAAGTCCGAGAAATCAAGATCTGTTGCTGCAGATCTCTCTGGAGCCTGAGGCTCGGACCTGACAGATCCCCTCTCGCAACACTCACAATGAATGAGTGCTGCAGTAGTCTTACGAGAACGGCTGGGGCAGTTTATAATGAAGTGCCCTGACTTACCACAATAGAAACATAGATTCTCCTTAAAACGATGTTCCTTGCGTGCATCACTAACCCGTCGTTGTAAAGAGTCTACCTGCATGGGTTCAGGTTCAGGTTCCCGTGTAATCCTACTCAAAGGTTCCTTAGCTGGAGAGGAAGGTAGGAAAAGGTTAGTGCGATTGCTTTCGAACCATCTCTCTTGCCTGCGTTCAGTCAGACGAGTATCAATACGGATGCAGTAGTTAATAAAGTCACCTAACGCAGTGGGAGGGTCGGCACGAGCAAGTTCATCCTTAATCAGTGGAGATAACCCTTTTCGAAAAATAGATTTTTTGGCGGAACTGTCCCAGGTGGTATCAAGGGCCCATCTCCTGAAATCCAAGGCATATTCAGCTACCGAGTGCTTACCTTGGCGCAAAGCTAACATGGCTGCTTCAGCTGTTGCACCTCGATTGGGGTCATCAAACACCTGCCCCATGGCTGAAATAAAAGCATCAAGGTGATTCAAACAATCATCCTCAGTCTCAATCAGAGGGTTTTCCCACATCAAAGCCTTGTTGGTAAGCAACATAATTATACTAAGCACCTTAGATCATTCAGTGGGAAATTGTGAAGCATGTGCAGAAAAAAAAAGATTGCATTGATTAATAAATCCCCTGAATTTCTCACGTTCACCGCCAAAACGAAAAGGGGGCAACTTGGGAATCCCAGAACTCGGGGCTACGGCAGGAGCCTGGACTCGCTCTTCTAGAACCTCAATCCTGGCTCGCAAATCCTGGGCAGTCTGTCCAAACACTTGCAAATTGTGATTAGTGAGGTCCTGTAGGCTTGAAAAACGGGTCTTTATATTCTGCAAATCTGCAAGGATATTATCAGTCACTCCGCAAAGTTCCTTTATGCGGGCCTCCATTTTCCAGATCTTTTAAGACAGGAGTACTGGAAGAAGAGGAGAGGAGAAAAAAAAAACAATAGTGTTTACCTGTGGTAACACTGCAGAAAAAAAAAAATTAAGGGAATTGCTCACCTGGAATGGTTGTGAGAAGTCACAACCACTATCATCACAGAAAGTTACACAAACCGCGACATCCGATATCCACAAAGATTTACTAGGGACACAGCACACAGAGCCCGTATCCGATACCCAGCAGAGACACTTAACCAGTATTTTTGGCTTCAGAATCTTGTAATGTATGTAGTACAGTTCATATAGCGTCTTGTGCTTGGGTGCGATGAAAATACATGAGACACAGGTTTGATATAGAAAGTCTTGTATTACTTCATACAAGTTGGCAAAAATAGTCACACAGTTTGCAGACACAGAAGCAGGAGACACAGCAGGCCAGAGTAATCTAAGCTCAGCAATCACTCTCCACAACAGGTTCAGGATCTTCTTCTCTGTTACCGTAAGTCCATGCAAACGTGGATCTTTCAAAGAGCAGGGTTCCAGAGTCCACAAGTGCTTCAGAGTTCCTCAGTAGGAATAGCTGGAGTACAAGGTCCAAGGCTTTAGGAGTCAGGTCACAGGTTCACTGCAGGCTAGATTCTGAAGCACTGATTGCTCAGCTGTGGCTGCTTAAGAAGCAAAAGGAGAGAATCAGGGCGGGAACATGCAAGCTGGAAACTCCATTTTGACTGAGGGCAAGATAGCTGCAGCAAGACAGAAAGTAAAATGGCTGACGAACAAACTGAGTTTCAGGAACATGTACACAGAACCTTACACATAGCTCCTATGGGAGGTAAGGATGCAGATTTACTTTCGCTAAACACATCAGAAAAATCAATCAAAAAGTCAGGAACATCCTGAGCCTAGGGGAAGGCAGAAAAAACAGGAGTGTTGGTATTAACACATTAGCAGACCCAACTGGTAACAGACACAGATTTCCAATCCAAAACAGGATTATGAGACTGTAACCAAGGGAAACCCAGTACGATAATGTCATGCAGATTATACAGAACCAAAAATTTGCAACTCTCCTGATGATCAGGTTCTACCCTCATTATCACCTGAGTAGAGAACTGAGGTTTATTCTCAGCCAAAGGGGTAGAATTGATCCCCAGTAGGGGAATAGACTTCCGTAAGGGTATCAAGGGAAACCCACAACGTTTAGCAAAATCAAAATCCATCAGGTTAATAGCTGCTCCAGAATCAACAAAATCCTGAGCAGAAAATGAGGACAGAGAGCATATCAGGGTAACAGTTAATAAAAACTTAGTCTGAACACTACCCAAGACAACTGAGCGTGCAAAACGTCTTCCCCGCTTAGGGCAGACTGAAATAGCATGAGAGGCATCACCACAGTAGAAACATAACCCATTGCGCTTTCGAAATTCATGACGCTGTGCCCCAGAAACCACTCTATCACACTGCATGGATTCAGAAGCAGGTTCACAAGGCAACATTATTCCACGCATACCTTTCCGCTCACGCAAACGTCTGTCAATTTGAATCGCTAATGACATAGAATCATTGAGACCAGAGGGAACAGGGAATCCCACCATAACATCCTTTACATTATCTGACAGTCCCTTCCGAAAAAGAGCTGCCAAAGAGTCGTCATTCCATTTGGTCAGGACTGCCCACCTACGGAATCTCTGACAGTATAACTCAGCGTCCTCAAGCCCCTGACTTAATGCCAACAAAGTTTTTTCAGCTTGATCAGTGACATTAGGCTCATCGTACAATAACCCCAAAGCCTGAAAAAACGCATCAGCATCACTCAAAACAGGATCCCCAGGTGTCACTGAAAAAGCCCAATCCTGAGGGTCGCCGCGCAGGAGAGAGATGACAATTTGAACCTGCTGCGCTGCGTTCCCTGAGGACTTAGATTTTAAGGCAAAAAACAATTTACAGTTTATTTTGAAATTCTGAAATTTAGCCGATCCCCTAAAAACAAATCTGGCATGGGAATCCTAGGTTCCACAACAGGCAACCTAGCAAGATAGGTAGCAATACTCCGAACTTCAGTGGCAAGCTGATCCACACGGCCAGACAACTGTGCAAACTCCATTGAGAGAGAAAAAAAATCATCCTCAGCACCAGAGATACAGAGGGAAAAAAAAAAAAATGAAACAAACAGAAAAAAAAAATATCTCTGACAACTCTGACAACTTTTTTTTTTTTCTTTCCACAATATTTTTCCCTTCTGTGAGTACCATATAATTTTCAGTTTAGGCCGGTGATACTGTTATGATTTGGTAGCTGAGGAGAGCAGGCAAAAAGGAAATACACCAGAGCAGTTGGAAACTATGAGATTGCAGTACCCTGACTAACCACCACAACTAGAGGCAGCCGTGGAGCGTTCCTATGTTGGTCCTAGACGCCTCGTCACAGCCTGAGAAACTAACTACACCTAAAGATAGAAAGAGGAAAGCTATCTGCCCGGAGCAGATCCCCAAAGAACATAGAAAGCCCCCAAACATGTAATGGCGGTTAGACAAGAAGAAATACTGACACAGACAGAAAATAGTATGAGCAAACGTTGGGGCCCAAACTTACTAAATAGAAAAGGATAGGAAGGGCACTTACTGCAATCCCAAAAAACCCTGAAAAGCACCAACTCTACTAATTTCAAAACACCTGAGATCACACGACCTCTACCACCTAAATTAGTTCTCTGGTGTAACCAAAAACAAAACAGCAGCCACTGAAAAAACTGGAAAAAGCAAATGTACAAACATCAGTGGCTGAACTGAACTGAGAGGGCAAAAGCCCCCAGAGGGGACCCTGAAGGCCCCCACAGAAGTGCAGGACAAAATGCAAAAATCAAGCACAAAAACAAAAAGAAGAAAATGTCTTATCTGTTAGCAGGAGATTCAGACACGACACAGCAGGCTACCAAGGAAACAGGAATCAAGGATTGAGACCAGAACAATTGATCACCGGCAACCCTGATGGGAAGGCGACTCCCTTATATAAGACCAGTCAGTAACACCTGATTCCCAATCCTCACAATCTTCACCGGGCAGTCCAGACCGTTTGTAACCACCAGAGGGAGCTTCTGCTCAGAACTCATTTCCAGCCTATTCACAACAGGAGCGGCTAAGGAGGCTAATGTTGTAGGTCTGGGTGAGGAAGCAATAAGGCAGCTGGGGAGGTGGAAATCTTCATGTTTTCGGATGTATGTGAGACCTGATTTGTTGTTAGGAGGTGATAGTGAGTTTGTTTTTGGTTTATTTTGCAGATACATCACTGCCCCATGTATGGATCATCGGCCTTTCGTTCCTATATTGGGAGGAGAAACAAGCGAGTATGCGCCCTTTGGGCCTGAACTTAGGTCAAGATGGAGCGGTTTTTCATTGGGAAGGTTATCGCCGTCTGAGGTGGTTTCAGATGCTTGGTAGGATTGAAGCGATTAGCAAGTTATACGTGAATCCGATCGTCTTAGTCATACATGCGGGAGGTAATGATTTGGGTAAAATAAAGTTGGCTGAACTCATTGGGATCATAAATTCTGATTGTATACGGTTTAGAAGATTGTTTCCTGAAAAAAGTGTTTTAGTTTGGTCTGAAGTGGTGCCTCGAAAATGTTGGACGGGAGCACGTGACTTGGAGGCCTTGGAGAGGGCACTGAGATTGCTGAATATGAGAGTATCTCGTTTAGTACGTTCTACAGGAGGTGTGGTAATTCGGCACCGTATGTTGGAAGGTGATAATGGAGATCTTCAGATGGCTGATGGCATTCATTTGAACGCAATAGATAGCAACATACTGTTAAACGGTTTGCAGGAAGGTGTGGAGTATGCCTTATCCTTATGGGTGGCCGTGGTCGGAAGCTTGAAGAGGTTTTTCGACCTCCTCCCTTGGCGGTAAATTTTGGCCTATTGTAATACATGCTCACTGGGTACAGTGACAGGTGTGTTGGGATTTGTTACCGGAGTTAAAATTTGGGTCAAGTGATGATGGTCTTTGTAATAAAAAAATAATATAATAACAAAAACAGCCCAACACTAAACCACTCTTAAAGGGAAGAAATACCACAGACCAGAATTATTATGCTCATGGAAAACCAATCAGTGATAAGGAATGGTTCCAAACAATGGTATAACCAATACAAAATATCTTTATTAAGACAATATTAAAATCGTGCTTACAAAAAATGCAGGATCACAATAAAAAGAACATGTTACCCCATAGGAACTGAATCACTGCAGTCTATATGTATATTATTATTATTATTAATATTTATTTCTATAGCACCATTGATTCCATGGTGCTGTACATGAGAAGGGGTTACATACAAATTACAGGTATCACTTACAGTAAACAAACTAACAATGACAGACTGATACAGAGGGGAGAGGACCCTGCCCTTTCGGGCTTACATTCTACAGGATTGTGAGGCAGGAGACAGTAGGTCGGGGGGTTGCAGCAGTTCCGGTGTTGGTTGAGGCAATAACTCCGGTAGTGGTGAGGAGGCAGCAGGGTCATTGCAGGCTGTAGGCTTTCCTGAAGAGATGGGTTTTCAGGTTCCGTCTGAAGGATCTGAATGAGTTTGATAGTCGGATGTGTTGGGGCAAAGAATTCCAGAGGATGGGGGATATTCGGGAGAAGTCTTGGAGGCGGTTGGGTGAGGAGCGAATAAGTGTGGAGGAGAGAAGGATGTCTTGGGAGGATCGGAGATTACGTGAGGGAAGATATCGGGAGATTAGTTCAGAGATATATGGAGGAGACAGATTATAGATGGCCTTGTAGGTCAGTATTAGTAATTTGAACTGGATACGCTGAGGGAATGGGAGCCAGTGAAGAGATTTGCAGAGGGGAGAAGCGGAGGAGTAGCGAGGAGAGAGGTGAATTAGTCGTGCAGCAGAGTTAAGGATGGACTGGAGAGGTGCGAGGGTGTTAGCAGGGAGGCCAGAGAAAAGGGTGTTGCAGTAGTCGAGGCGGGAGATGATGAGGGCGTGCACAATCATTTTAGTAGATTGAGGGTTGAGGAAAGGACGGATTCTTGAAATATTTTTGAGCTGAAGGCGACAGGAGGTAGAAAGAGCTTGGATGTGCGGTTTGAAGGACATGTATATGAAGGTATAAAGCAGTTTAATGTATAGTATGCCACTAAACCTTGGGAAAATGACGGTGCAACTGACATTTGCTACTAGATAGCATAACGCTAAGTAAGATTAGCCGTCCACAATAAACCCCTAAATACAATGTAGCAAAAATTCACATGAATCAAGCATGATACATACCATAGACTGGTGTCAGTCCTCGGATGTCCCACTGCCCCGACGCGCGTTTCGCTCTGCTTCCTCGGGAGGCGTGTCAGGGCAGGGGGCTATCCGGTTTAAATAGAGGCAGATCCCTAACCCATTGGTTGCCATAAAAAACCGCCACCCATGTGTAATCACTAATCTCAGCTGGCTGAAAACCGCCGCTCTTCAAAGGTCCTATGCAGGAAAATGAGTAAGCATATCGGCGCATGCGTCAAATCACCTGAGGCCAGTCAACCAATGGCGAGAGGCATGGAGCGGTCACGTGGTAACTGGAGACGCAGGTCCTTCTGCTGAAGACACACGCGTTCCCACACCACTACTGACCGCCCATAACTCTCGACCGCTCAGTATCCAGCGCATGCGCTCTGCTTAGGGTGTTATAAGTATTAACCAATTGGCATGAAAAAGATTTTATGGTAAATATACAGGCAACAAACGGATTGGGATAATATAAACAAAAAAAAACATCACTTGAACCATAAAATATATAACGAAAATGAAATCATAAGTGAAAAAATTAAATAATGTGAATACAATAAAAATAATAATATAATTAATATTCAAACATTATATTGAAAAAATATATATAAAGTGAACCATATGCTAAATAAACAATGATAATATATAATAATGAAATTACAATTAATAAGTGACAGTTATCTATACCACATGCCAAATAAAAAATAAATAATTGTGTACATAGTGGTAACAATGCTAGACAAAACGATGAATAATCCAAAGCTGTGATAAAAAAAACATTTAAATTAAACATATAACATTAGAAGATCTGGATCCAATAGCCGAAATTCTTGATTCTTCAAACTTCTCTATACGCCAGGAGTTTCTCCTATTGGATAATAAAGCTCCTCCAAATATGAATTCAAGGTAATACTAATGTTAACTAAAAGGCAAAAAAAGCCAATATTAAAACACAGAAAAAATGCATGACAAAATGTACACATATATAATTAATTAAACCAAAAGGAACCCCCCACCCCTATACTTCCAACGGCCATCATAAGTACGCTCCGAAACCAGCAGTCTCATTCAATCCATTAGGTGTTAAGGACCCTACCCTATAGATCCATTGGCATTCTTTTTTGGCCAAGACCTTTTGCAAGTCCCCACCCCTACTGCCAAGATCTACTACATCAATCCCTTTAACATTTAACAATCAGGAATTGCACTGATGATGCATTTTGAAGTGTCTAGGCAAAGTCTTCAAAACTGTGACATCAGAGATAACTTTAGCTTTATCTATATCAAGACAGTGCTCACGCACTCTGATTTTCAATTCGCGACTAGTCATCCCTATATAAATTTTTCCACACGGACAGTCCGCATAATAGATCACTCCTTTTGTTGAGCATGTAATATTAGCCCTGATGTCAAATTTTCTGGACTTATCAGTGTTATGAAAAGAAACACTTCTTTTCATGTTGGCACACCCTTACAAATTCCACAAGGAAAAAAACCCTTACGTTCGTTATTCCTCTTCCTTTTACCCATACCCTTGGGATCATACATACTATGGGTCAGAATATCACGTAAATTGGGGGCTCTTTTGGCCACAAAGGACGGTGACTCAGGTAAGCATTGTTTTAGAATCGGATCTGTAAAAAGAATTTTCCAATGTTTCTCCACAATATTTCTAACTTCCGACCATCTGCTGTTATAGGGAGTAATGAACCTTACCTGATTATCGTTTTCATTCCCCAAAGGAACAATCTCATTTTTATGTAACAACTGGCTCCTTGAAACATCCCTTGCTTTTCTATACCCTCTCTGTATAGCACGGTGGCCGTATCCTCTGTCTCGAAACCGTTTTTTTCAAAATTCTAGATTGTTCTTCAAATTGCGATTCCTCTGAACATATTTTTTTACCCGTAAAAACTGCCCAATTGGTATGCCCTGGATTGTAGATTTGGGATGGGCCGAATTTGTGGATGTGGGCTTACGAAAAATGGTAGTAGAAAGACGTCCATTGGGAAGAGCCGAAATTGATAGATCCAAAAAATCAATTCTTCTGCCAAATTTATAAGTTAGCTTGATGTTCTGATTGTTAATGTTCAGGCGACTCATGAAAATTTCCAGGTCCACAGTTGGACCCTCCCAAATAAACAGAATGTCATCTATATACTGGATCCAACTGTGGACCCGGTCAATATTGGGAATGCACTCATCCTGAAAAATAGACCACTCCCATGCTCCCATAAAGAGGTTGGCATAGGGGGGCACAAGAGGCCCCCATTGCTGTACCTCTCTGTTGAACAAAGATCTTCCCATCGAAAGAAAAGGCATTGTGGGTCAAAATACATTTTAGAAGTGTCAAGATGAATGATGACATCTCATTGCTAAGATTACTGTGGCATAGATATTTTTATACCGCTTTCAACCCATTGGCATGTTCTATAGATGAATAAAGTGCCTCCACGTCCGCAGTGACCAAAACCATGTCCTCAGTCAGAAAAATATCTTCCAGATGGCCCAAGGCCGCTGTGGTGTCTTTTATGAAGGAAGGTAGCTGAATAACCAAAGGTTTTAAATAGTATTCAACTATATCACAAATTATTTCACAAAGACCTTCATTGGCTGCAATGATAGGCCTCCCTGGCGGATTCTCAGGATCTTTATGGACCTTTGGAATAAGGTAAAAGACTGCCAACCTAGGATTCAATTTTTCATAGATCTCAAGAAGTTTTTTTGGGATGATGTTGTCCTCCAAGGCTTTAACCAAAATCTTCACAAGTTCAGCCTTGTATTTATTGATGGGGTTAAATGTTAGCGGCCTATATTCTGCCATGTTATGCAGTAATTTATAGGCTTGGGCCTCATACATAGAATTAGGCCATATAACTATATTTCCCCCTTTATCAGCCATTTTGAAGACAACATCATCCCATTCCTTCAATTGGGCCAAGGCCTCCCTTTCTCCTTTTGACAGATTATTAAACGTCACATTTCTAGATTTTTTTAAATCCTCAATCTCAAGTGAAACCATTTTTGTGAAAGTATCCACGGCTGGTACAACATTTAGGGGTGGAAATTTTTTTGATTTTATTAATGATTTTCATAGGGAATGCATTACTTACAACAGTTGTGTTCTCTTCAGCCAGTGACTCCAAAATTTCCAAAGCTTGTTGTTCCTCTCTACTTGAGAGGTTTTCATCACTCTGTCCTTTGAAATGCAATTTTTTTAAGACCAATTTCCTCGAAAAAAGATGTAGATCTTTTGTAAGGGTGAACGGATCTAGATCTAATGAAGGGGAAAAGGTCAGACCTTTATGCAATAAATTTTCCTGTGTTTCTGTCAGAATATGCGATGATAAATTTATTACCTTGACAGAGTCTTTCTCAGATTTTCTCCCATAGGTATTCCTCTTATAGTATTGCCTAGTTCTAGGCCCATATCTCCCTTCATGTATAGACCCTCCTCCTTCACTCAACGAGGAGTTGGACACCACAGATGAACTCCTTGACAAATTCCTTTTAACTGGTTCTTTTTTTAATTGCCAACGAAAAATTTTGTTGGATTCAAAGTCACCCAAATCTCTTTCATATTTTTTCTGTTTGTTCAAACTAATGACATTTTCCCATTTTTCCACCTCTTTGTCCATAGATTTAATAATCTCCTGAAATTTCTCTCCATTCATTTCCTGCTGCAGGGATTTTTGCAAAACCTCAATTTCCGTTTCAATCAGTTTCAATGATAAAATATTTTTTTCTATGATGATATTAAGAAATTCCAAGGAACATGTGTTAGCGCCTTAATCCACCGATTGATCAATGCCTCATCACCCAAATCAAATGTGGGGAATACGTTAATCCTCAATCCTCTGGGAACAATCTTCTGCACCACATAATTCTCTAAGGTCACCTTTGTCCACCAAATTTTAATTTTTTTATGGAGTGCTCTTTTATATTTCACCACATTCTCATGGTGGCTATTGGAAGTACTATTAAAATGCGATCCCGCACCTTTCTGAAAAATATTAGTTGCCTTAGCTTGCCAAGAGTTTTCTTTGCTTTTGAAATCCATAACACATAGGCTCTGTTTGAACAACAGGAATCAATTATATAATAACAAAAACAGCCCAACACTAAACCACCCTTAAAGGGAAGAAATACCACAGACCAGAATTATTATGCTCATGGAAAACCAATCAGTGATAAGGAATGGTTCCAAACAATGGTATAACCAATACAAAATATCTTTATTAAGACAATATTAAAATCGTGCTTACAAAAAATGCAGGATCACAGTAAAAAGAACATGTTACCCCCATAGGAACTGAATCACTGCAGTCTATATGTATATGAAGGTATAAAGCAGTTTAATGTATAGTATAAATAAATAAATAATCTTTATTTTTATATAGCGCTAACATATTCCGCAGCGCTTTACAGTTTGCACACATTATCTCGCTGTCCCTGATGGGGCTCACAATCTAGATTCCCTATCAGTATGTTTTTTGGAGTGTGGGAGGAAACCAGAGTACCCGGAGGAAACCCACGCAAACACGGGGAGAACATACAAACTCCTTGCAGATGTTGTCCTTGGTGGGATTCGAACCCAGGACTCCAGCGCTGCAAGGCTGCAGTGCTATCCACTGAGCCACCGTGCTGCCCGTGTGCCACTAAACCTTGGGAAAATGACGGTGCAACTGACATTTGCTACTAGATAGCATAACGCTAAGTATGATTAGCCGTCCACAATAAACCCCTAAATACAATGTAGCAAAAATTCACATGAATCAAGCATGATACATACCATAGACTGGTGTCAGTCCTCGGATGTCCCACTGCCCCGACGCGCGTTTCGCTCTGCTTCCTCGGGAGGCGTGTCAGGGCAGGGGGCTATCCGGTTTAAATAGAGGCAGATCCCTAACCCATTGTTGCCATAAAAAACCGCCACCCATGTGTAATCACTAATCTCAGCTGGCTGAAAACCGCCGCTCTTCAAAGGTCCTATGTAGGAAAATGAGTAAGCATATCGGCGCATGCGTCAAATCACCTGAGGCCAGTCAACCAATGACGAGAGGCATGGAGCGGTCACGTGGTAACTGGAGACGCAGGTCCTTCTGCTGAAGACACACGCGTTCCCACACCACTACTGACCGCCCATAACTCTCGACCGCTCAGTATCCAGCGCATGCGCTCTGCTTAGGGTGTTATAAGTATTAACCAATTGGCATGAAAAAGATTTTATGGTAAATATACAGGCAACAAACGGATTGGGATAATATAAACAAAAAAAAACATCACTTGAACCATAAAATATATAACGAAAATGAAATCATAAGTGAAAAAATTAAATAATGTGAATACAATAAAAATAATAATATAATTAATATTCAAACATTATATTGAAAAAATATATATAAAGTGAACCATATGCTAAATAAACAATGATAATATATAATAATGAAATTACAATTAATAAGTGACAGTTATCTATACCACATGCCAAATAAAAAATAAATAATTGTGTACATAGTGGTAACAATGCTAGACAAAACGATGAATAATCCAAAGCTGTGATAAAAAAAAACATTTAAATTAAACATATAACATTAGAAGATCTGGATCCAATAGCCGAAATTCTTGATTCTTCAAACTTCTCTATACGCCAGGAGTTTCTCCTATTGGATTATAAAGCTCCTCCAAATATGAATTCAAGGTAATACTAATGTTAACTAAAAGGCAAAAAAAGGCAATATTAAAACAGAAAAAATGCACGACAAAATGTACACATATATAATTAATTAAACCAAAAGGAACCCCCCACCCCTATACTTCCAACGGCCATCATAAGTACGCTCCGAAACCAGCAGTCTCATTCAATCCATTAGGTGTTAAGGACCCTACCCTATAGATCCATTGGCATTCTTTTTTGGCCAAGACCTTTTGCAAGTCCCCACCCCTACTGCCAAGATCTACTACATCAATCCCTTTAACATTTAACAATCGGGAATTGCACTGATGATGCATTTTGAAGTGTCTAGGCAAAGTCTTCAAAACTGTGACATCAGAGATAACTTTAGCTTTATCTATATCAAGACAGTGCTCGCGCACTCTGATTTTCAATTCGCGACTAGTCATCCCTATATAAATTTTTCCACACGGACAGTCCGCATAATAGATCACTCCTTTTGTTGAGCATGTAATATTAGCCCTGATGTCAAATTTTCTGGACTTATCAGTGTTATGAAAAGAAACACTTCTTTTCATGTTGGCACACCCCTTACAAATTCCACAAGGAAAAAAACCCTTACGTTCGTTATTCCTCTTCCTTTTACCCATACCCTTGGGATCATACATACTATGGGTCAGAATATCACGTAAATTGGGGGCTCTTTTGGCCACAAAGGACGGTGACTCAGGTAAGCATTGTTTTAGAATCGGATCTGTAAAAAGAATTTTCCAATGTTTCTCCACAATATTTCTAACTTCCGACCATCTGCTGTTATAGGGAGTAATGAACCTTACCTGATTATCGTTTTCATTCCCCAAAGGAACAATCTCATTTTTATGTAACAACTGGCTCCTTGAAACATCCCTTGCTTTTCTATACCCTCTCTGTATAGCACGGTGGCCGTATCCTCTGTCTCGAAACCGTTTTTTCAAAATTCTAGATTGTTCTTCAAATTGCGATTCCTCTGAACATATTCTTTTTACCCGTAAGCAGAGCGCATGCGCTGGATACTGAGCGGTCGAGAGTTATGGGCGGTCAGTAGTGGTGTGGGAACGCGTGTGTCTTCAGCAGAAGGACCTGCGTCTCCAGTTACCACGTGACCGCTCCATGCCTCTCGTCATTGGTTGACTGGCCTCAGGTGATTTGACGCATGCGCCGATATGCTTACTCATTTTCCTGCATAGGACCTTTGAAGAGCGGCGGTTTTCAGCCAGCTGAGATTAGTGATTACACATGGGTGGCGGTTTTTTATGGCAACCAATGGGTTAGGGATCTGCCTCTATTTAAACCGGATAGCCCCCTGCCCTGACACGCCTCCCGAGGAAGCAGAGCGAAACGCGCGTCGGGGCAGTGGGACATCCGAGGACTGACACCAGTCTATGGTATGTATCATGCTTGATTCATGTGAATTTTTGCTACATTGTATTTAGGGGTTTATTGTGGACGGCTAATCTTACTTAGCGTTATGCTATCTAGTAGCAAATGTCAGTTGCACCGTCATTTTCCCAAGGTTTAGTGGCATACTATACATTAAACTGCTTTATACCTTCATATACATATAGACTGCAGTGATTCAGTTCCTATGGGGGTAACATGTTCTTTTTATTGTGATCCTGCATTTTTTGTAAGCACGATTTTAATATTGTCTTAATAAAGATATTTTGTATTGGTTATACCATTGTTTGGAACCATTCCTTATCACTGATTGGTTTTCCATGAGCATAATAATAAAAAAATAATAAATTAAAGCTGTGGCCATTTTCCATACAACAGGAAGTTGTTGTCTTTATTCTATTTTGGGTCTTAAGGGATCATCCCGGGTAAAATTACAATATAGAAGCAGTCTTGCAGGCATCATAATGATTAATGAAGATGCCAGGGACTGCAAGTGTTAATAATTTAAATATGTGGGGATGATATTTTTGAATTGGAGCCTTGGGGGAAGGCTATTGGTCAGAAGGGAAAGAGGTAGGGTCAAAGGGGTATATAGGATTGAATGGGAAAGTATCCCCCCTCTTTCCTACCTTTTGTCCTGAGGTAAAACACCCACCCTCCCTTTTTATGGTTGTACTTATGTTTTCAGAGATTTTTGTTATTGTCACAACTGGCGGTAAATTTTGGTCCATTGTAATACATGCTCACTGGGTACAGTGACAGGCATGTTGAGATTTGTTACAGGAGTTAAAATTTGGGTCAAGTGATGGTGGTGTTTGTAATAAAACAATAAATTAAAGCTGTGACCATTTTCCACCGAAAAGGAAGTTGTTGTCTTTATTTTATTTTGGGTCGTAAGAGATCATCCCAGGTAAAGTAATAATATAGAAGCAGTCATATTAAAGAGCTGTAATTCCTAAACCATCTGCACTTTAAGCCCATATTAATTATATAACTGTATCTTGAATATATTTTGGTAAAAAGCTAGAATGCAAAAACTTGTCACTTTCAAAATATTTCTTGACCTAACTATATAAATATACAGGTGCATCTTACAAAAATAACGCTGAAGAAATGCTAGCACAGGCTTCCAGTATCCGTTGTTTCAGATGCTGCACATCTCGTATCTTCACAGCATAGACAATTGCCTTCAAATACGAGATGTGCATCATCTGAAACTTTGGATACTGGAAGCCTGTGCTAGCATTTCTTCTGCGGTGTTGCTATCAGTGTGTCAAGAGTGGGAGAAGAAGGTTGCATTGACAATCGAACACAATGGGCAGCACTTTGAACACATTTTATAAGTGGTGTAGGGATGTGTCTCGCTCAGGTGCGACGGGAGGCAAACAGGAGAACGACTGCACTCGGATGTCCAAGCAAGTTTATTTAAACATCATAAACTGCTCTTGTTAGAAAAACAAAAACAGCCTTCTCCGGCACAAAGTAACAAAAAAGGCAAATACACAGTCCATGTAGTACAGCGGGTCAGTGTCTTTAGCACACACCCAATGGAGGTCTCCACACCTCCAGCCACAGACACCTGTGGTCAGCAGTAATCTACTTTATATAGCTGACACCCAGCTAACACATATCATCTGACTGGTCATGTGGGAGTGACATCATCACAGGTCCTTAAACACATACAAAGGTATAGTGATGCCCCTACTCCCTCATCTATCTATGTGACCCTTAATCTCGCTACAGTGGTCATAAACTTGTAAATAACTCATGAAAGAATAAAGTTACGTTAAAACCAAGTACACCATTGTTTTTCCTGTGAAATTCTCAATAAGTTGGATGTGTCACATGACCCTCTTCCCATTGGAAAAATAGAGTTGGATCCAAAATGGCCGACTTCAAAATGGCCGCCATGGTCGCCACCCATCTTGAAAAGTTTTCCCCCTCCCATATACTAATGTGCCACAAACAGGAAGTTGATATCACCAACTATTCCATTTTATTTAGGTGTATCCATATAAATGGCCCACCCTGTAGTGTGAAGTTTCCACAGTCAGTGATGGTTTGGGGAGATAAGTCATCTGCTAGTATAGGTTCACTGTGTTTTATCAAGACCAAAGTCAGCGCAGCCGTCTACCAGGAAATTTTAGAGCACTTCATGCTTCCCTCTGCCAACAAGCTTTTTGGAGATGGAAATTTAATTCTCCAGCAGGACTTGACACCTGTCCATACTGCCAAAAGTACCAATACCTGGTTTACAAACAACAGTATCACTGTGCTTGATTTGCCAGCAAACTCGCCTGACCTTAACCCCATAGAGAATCTATGGGGAATTGTCAAGAGGAAGATGAGACACCAGACCTAACAATGCAGACAAGCTGTAGGCTGCTATCAAAGCAACCTGTGCTTCCATAACACCTCAGCAGTGCCACAGGCTGATCACCTCCATGCCACACCGCATTGATGCAGTAATTGATGCCAAAGGAGCCCCGACCAAGTATTGAGTGCATTTACTGAACATACATTTCAGTAGGCCAACATTTCGGATGTTAAAATCATTTTTCAAGCTGGTATTATAAAGTATTCTAATTTACTGAGATAATGACTTTTGGGTTTTCATTGTCTGTAAGCCATAATCATCAACATAACAGAAATAAACACTTGGAATACATCACTCTGTTTGTAATGACTCTATATAATATGAGATTTACTTTTTGTATTGAAGAACTGAAATAAATTAACTTTTCGATGATATTCTAATTTTGTGGGATGCACCTGTATGTATACGCTTTCTTAACTGCTATTATACATATGTGTGTTTGGTTTATTTATTGTCAGATGCTTTGCTTGAATGGAGGGAAGCACCATTTCAGTAAGCAGAAAACCTATAATCAGCCCAGATATCAACGCAGCAACAATCAGACTTTCTATCTTCCATGCATAAGGTAGTTGACTCCTTGTGGAGCCAAGAAGCTGCTTTTAAAGGGAACATGTCAGAAACTTTACCCCGTTCCACATCATTTATATGATTGTGAAGCCCTATAAAACATAAATCAGTTAGTCCTTTTATGATCCCAAAGTGCTGCTTCAGCAGAATAGAAATCGCGCTGTGAGGTTGTGTCTGATTGTTGCATTTGGGCGTCAAGATGCACATCTAACTTTTCAGCCTCACGCTGTATTTCCTACCTATCAGCATCATATTCTGGTTGATTGACAGGTGATTTGCTGTGGTACATAGCCACTGACCCGTCAGTCAGTCAGCCAGGGGAGGGTGGAGCTAGGCAGGGAATACAGCATGAGGCTGAGAATCTAGAAGTGCATTATTACGCCACAATGCCCTAACCGGACACATCTTCAAAAAGAGGTTTCTCACTTTGCGTGTACTTTAGGATAGACTGGCTTATCTCTTTAAGGGCAACAAAATCATATTAATTTTTTTTGTGTTATTCTTTTTGTCGGGGGTTCTAACAGGTTCCCTTTGAAAAGTCTCACAGCTCTCCAGTTAGAGAACAATCTCTACCCTTATGCTTCACCTGTCACACACGTATGACATTTTCCATTGCACAAAATAAAAATTCCCTGAATCATACACTCATCACATTACTGTGTTTGCCCAACCGTACCCTTAATAAACTGTCCAGTAATTTAGTAATAATTCTTGTAAAAAGGCAAGTGAACACTTTAGACTAATTTTAACTTATATTTTGTTTAGTCATTTAAATGAAGAGGTAACAAGCACATGACCACCACTCAACAAATGACTGTTAAGCCCCTATCACGTTTAGTAAGCTATTTCTTCTTTTTAAGAAAAATAAAAGTAGCATGCCAAAAATGTATATTAACCCCTTCATGACCCAGCCTATTTTGACCTTAAAGACCTTGCCATTTTTTGCAATTCTGACCAGTGTCCCTTTATGAGGTAATAACTCAGGAACGCTTCAACGGATCCTAGCAATTCTGAGATTGTTTTTTCGTGACATATTGGGCTTCATGTTAGTGGTAAATTTAGGTTGATATGTTTTGCGTTTATTTGTGAAAAAAATGGAAATTTGGCGAAAATTTAGAAAATTTTGCAATTTTCTAATTTTTATTCTGTTAAACCAGAGAGTTATGTGACACAAAATAGTAAATAAATAACATTTCCCACATTTCTACTTTACATCAGCACAATTTTGGAAACAAAATTTTTTTTGTTAGGAAGTTATAAGGGTTAAAAATTGACCAGCGATTTTTTATTTTTACA
This sequence comes from Oophaga sylvatica, assembly GCA_033576555.1. Lineage (NCBI taxonomy): Eukaryota > Metazoa > Chordata > Amphibia > Anura > Dendrobatidae > Oophaga > Oophaga sylvatica. Next base: position 318,926,158 of record JARQOD010000002.1, read on the forward strand.
ACAAAATTTACAAAACCATTTTTTTTAGTGACCACCTCACATTTGAAGTCAGTTTGAGTGGTCTATATGTCTGAAAATACCCAAAAGTGACACCATTCTAAAAACTGAACCCTCAAGCTGATCAAAACCACATTTAAGAAGTTTATTAACCCTTCAGGTGCTTCACAGGAGCTGAAGCACCGTGGAAGGAAAAATTGAACATTTAACTTTTTAGTCACAAAAATGATCTTTTACAAACTATTTTTTTATTTTTACAAGGGTAAAAGGAGAAAATGGACAGATAACGTTGTTGTGCAATTTCTCCAGAGTACACCGATACCCCATATGTGGGGGAAAACCACTGTCTGGGTGCACTACAGGGCTCGGAAGGGAAGGAGCGCCATTTGACTTTTTCAAACCAAAATTGGCTGGAATTGAGATTGGACGCCATGTCGTGTTTGGAGAGCCCCTGATGTGCCTAAACAGTGGAAACCCCCTACAAGTGACCCCATTTTAGAAACTAGACCCCCTAAGGAACATATCTAGATCTTTTGTGAGCACTTTGAACACCCAAGTGCTTCACACAAGTTTATAACGTAGAGCCGTAAAATTAAAAAATCATATTTTTTCCACAAAAATGATCTCTTCACCCCATATGTAGGGGTAAACCACTGTTTAGGTGCATGGCAGAGCTTGGAAGGGAAGGAGCGCCGTTTGACTTTTTCAAGGCAGAATTGCCTGGTCGCCATGTCGCGTTTGGAGAGCCCCTGATGTGCCTAAACAGTGGAAACCACCCACAAATGACACCATTTTGTAAACTAGACCCCTCAAGGAACTTATCTAGATGTGTGGTGAGAACTTTGAACCCCCAGGTGTTTCACTAAAGTTTATAATGCTCGAGCGTGAAAATAAAAAAATCATTTTTTCCACAAACATGATCATTTAGTCCCCAATTTTTGGGGGTAACAGGAGAATTTGGACCCCAAATGTTGTTGTCCAATTTGTCTTGAGTACGCTGATACCCTGTTGTGAATGTTTTAGAAATGAATTCTGAGCAGAAGCTCCCTCTGGTGGTTACAAACAGTACTGAACCATTCAATGAGGATTGGCAATCAGGAATCACAGACTGGCTGGATATAAGGGAGGTTCCCCCCATCATGGTTGCCGGTGATCAATTGTTCTTGTCTCAACGTTGTTTCCTGTTTCTCTTGGAAGCTTGCTGTGTCTTGCCTCTTCTCCTGCTCTCAGATAAGATATTTTCTGTTTTTTGTTTTTGTGCTTGCCATTTGCATATTTCTCTGCATTTCTGTGAGGTTGGCCAGGTTCCCCTCCCCGGGGGGCTTGGGCTCCTCTCAGTTCCTCTGGAGCCACTGTTGTTTGTTCATTTGCCTTTTCCAGTTTTTTCAGTGGCTGCGGCTTAGTTTTGTTACACCAGAGAACTAATTTAGGTGGTAGAGGTCGTGTGATCTCAGGTGTTTTTGCAATTAGTAGCGTTGGCTTTTTTTAGGGTTTTTTTGGATTGCAGTAAGTATCCTTCCTATCCTTTTCTGTCTAGGCAGATTGGGCCCCAGCGTTTGCTCATACTATTTTCTGTCTGTGTCTGTATTTCCTCTTGTCTAACCGCCATTACATGTTTGGGGGCTTCCTATGTTCTTTGGGGATCTGCTCCGGGGCAGATAGCTTTCCTCTTTCTATCTTTAGGTGTAGTTAACCTCTCAGGCTGTGACGAAGCGTCTAGGACCAACGTAGGAACGCTCCACGGCTGCCTTTAGTTGTGGTGGTTAGTCAGGGTACTGCAATCCAGTAGATTCCAACCTCTCTGGTGTATTGCCGTTTTTGCCTGCTCTCCTCAGCTACCAAAACATAACAGTATCACCGGCCCAACTGAAAATTATATGGTACTCACAGAAGGGAAAAATAGTGTGGAAACAAAAAAGGTTGTCAGAGTTGTCAGAGATTTTTTTTTTCCTGTTTGTGCATTTTTTCCCTCTTTTTCTCTGGGTGCTGAGGAGGATTTTTTATTTTTTTTCCTCAATGGAGTTTGCACAGTTGTCTGGCCGTGTGGATCAGCTTGCCACTGAGGTTCGGAGTATTGCTACCTATCTTGCTAGGTTGTCAGTTGTGGAACCCAGGATCCCCATGCCGGATTTGTGTTTGGGGGATCGAGCTAAATTTCTGAATTTCAAAAATAACTGTAAGTTGTTTTTTGCCTTAAGACCTAAGTCCTCAGGGGAAGCAGTACAGCAGGTTCAAATTGTCATCTCTCTCCTGCGCGGCGATCTTCAGGATTGGGCTTTTTCCCTGACACCTGGGGACCCTGTTTTGAGTAATGTTGATGCATTTTTTCTGGCTCTGGGGTTATTATACGATGAACCTAATGTCACTGATCAAGCTGAAAAAACCTTGTTGGCATTAAATCAGGGGCTTGAGGACGCTGAGTTGTACTGTCAGAAATTCCGAAAGTGGGCAGTCCTGACCAAATGGAATGATGATGCTTTGGCAGCCCTTTTTCAGAAGGGTCTGTCAGAGAATGTAAAAGATTTTATGGTGGGTTTCCCTGCTCCCTCTGGTCTCAATGATTCTATGTCATTAGTGATTCAAATTGACAGACGTTTGCGTGAGCGTAGAAGTATGCGTGGAATAGTGTTGCCTTGTAAACCAGCTTCTGAACCCATGCAGTGTGATAGAGTGGCTTCTGGGGCACAGTGTCATGAGTTTCGAAAACCCAATGGGTTATGTTTCTACTTTGGTGATGCCTCTCATGCTATTTCAGTCTGCCCTAAGCGGGGAAGACGTTTTGCACGCTCAGTTGTCTTGGGTAGTGTTCAGACTAAATTTCTGTTGACTGTTACCCTGATTTGCTCCCTGTCCACATTTTCTGCTCAGGCTTTTGTTGATTCGGGAGCAGCTATTAACCTGATGGATTTTGATTTTGCTAAACGTTGTGGGTTTCCCTTGATACCCCTACGGAAGTCTATTCCCCTACTGGGGATTGATTCTACCCCTTTGGCTGAGAATAAACCCCAGTTCTCTACTCAGGTGATAATGAGGGTTGAACCTGATCATCAGGAGAGTTGCAAATTTTTGGTGCTGTATAATCTGCATGACATTATTGTACTAGGTTTCCCTTGGTTACAGTCTCATAATCCTGTTTTGGATTGGAAATCTGTGTCTGTAACCAGTTGGGGCTGCCAATATGTTAATGCCAACACTCCTGTTTTTTCTGCCTCTCCCCAGGCTCAAGATGTTCCTGACTTTTTGACTGATTTTTCTGATGTGTTTAGCGAAAGTAAATCTGCATCCTTGCCCCCCCATAGGAGCTATGACTGCGCTATTGAATTAGTTCCTGGTAGTAAATTCCCTAAAGGTCGCCTTTTTAACTTGTCTGTACCTGAACATGACGCTATGCGGTCTTATATCAAGGAGTCATTGGAGAAGGGTCATATCAGACCATCCTCTTCACCCTTGGGTGCCGTTTTTTTCTTTGTGGCCAAAAAGGATGGTTCATTAAGGCCGTGTATTGATTATGTAACACAATTTTTGCTCCTGGCTTCCAAGTGTAATATTTCAACTGCTTATGTTTAAAGACTATGGAAAAACTACTACATTCAGCACATACTTTGATTTTATGACCACAGGCCAGAAAATTTTGTATTTATTGTGTCAAAAAAAGGAAATTATTATATTTTCGTTCATGCGGTCTAATAAAAAACAACACTTGCATGGTAAATAGATAAAGACAATCAAAACTCACTCAAAAAGGTTCAGAAATGAGTAGTTTTTCTAGATTTGTGAGTGTACAGCAAATCGCTTAATCGAAGAAGCCCCAAATGTAGTCCCCCATCATGTTTTCGTTATACTGTCCTTGGTAATGACGTTCAAAGTCCAATATATCTTGATGAAAGCGCTCGCCTTGCTCCTCTGAGTAAGAGCCCATGTTCTCCTTGAACTTGTCAAGATGAGCGTCAAGGATATGGACTTTGAGAGACATTCTGCATCCCATTATGGCGTAATTCTTTATGAGAGTCTGAACCAACTGCGCATAGTTTTCAGCCTAGTGATTACCTAGGAAGCCATGAACCACTGCAACGAAACTATTCCAAGCTGTTTTCTCGGTCCTGTTCAGCAGCCTGGCGAACTCGTCACATTCTATGATCTTCTTGATCTGTGCTCCGACGAAGATACCAGCCTTGACCTTTGCCTCGAACAGCTTTGGAAAGAGATCTTGGAGGTACTTGAAAGCAGCTGACTCCTTGTCAGGAGCCGTGACAAATTGCTTGATGAGGCCTAACTTGATATGCAGTGGTGGCATCAGCACCTTCAGAGGTTTTTCCATCAATATGGCCATGTGAGGGCTTACTTTTTGCGGGACGAGTTGTAATTTTGAAAGACTCAATTAGTTTTAGCATGTCTTGTACTCGAAAACAGGAAAAAAATTTCAAGTGCAGTGAAATTTCAAAAAAGTGCAATCCTACACTTGTTTTTTTGTTTGGCTTTTTTGCTAAGTTCACTAAATGCTAAAACTGACCTGCCATTATGATTCTCCAGGTCATTATAAGTTCATAGACACCAAACATGTCTAGGTTCTCCTTTATCTAAGTTTGCTAAAAAAAATTGCGTGATCTCCGGTTAGGTGAGAGCTTATTTTTTCCGTGCCCAGCTGACGTTTTTAATGACACGACTTTTGTGCAGATACGTTCTTTTGATTGCCCATTATTGCATTTTAATGCAATGTCGCAGCGACCAAAAAAAGGTAATTCTGGCGTTTTGACTTTTTTTGTCGCAACGCCGTTTAGCAATTAGGTTAATCCTTTTTTTTATTGATAGATCAGCCGATTCTGAACACGGTGATATCAAATATGTGTATGTTTGATTTTTTTTATTGTTTTATTTTGAATGGGGTGAAAATGGGGTGATTTGAACTTTTTTTTTTTTTAAACATTTGTTTTTACTTTTAGTATGCTTCAATAGTCCCCATGGGAGTCTAGAAGATGCCATAGCTCGATCGCCTCTGCTACATAGAGGTGATGCTCAGATCACCTTTATGTAGCAGAATTACTGCATTGCTTTGAGCGCAGACAACAGGGTTGTGCTCATAGCAATCCGGCATAACAGCCATAGAGGGAGACCTCTGATTGTTATGCCGATGCACCGATGACCCCCGATCACATGACGGGGGTCAGCGGTGTGCGTATTTTCGGCCGGAAGAACTTGTTAAATGCCGCTGTCAGTGTTTAACAGCTTCATTTACCTACTTAATAGGCGCGAGTGGATCGCGATTCCACTCGTGCCTATTGCGGGCATATGTCAGCTGTTCAAAACAGCTGACATGTCCCGGCTTTGATGCGGGCTCACTGCCGGAGCCCTCATCAAATCGGGGGGATACTGGCTACGGACGTACTATTCCGTCCGAGAGCAGTAAGGGGTTAAACTGTACTCGATCTAAATCATTGAAATTCTACAAAATAAAGCACTGCCATGTAAACGAGCAGCAATTATTCACCTTACCTTCAAGAGTTTTCTTGCAATATTCGCATGTGAAATGAGGTGCCCAGGACTTGTTTTGATCCCTGACAGGCATGCCGAAATATGCCTTGTAGGCCTCGCACATCATACGACATGCTTTCACTGAATACTTTCTCACTCGTCTTTAGAAATTGTCCACACACGTTGCAAAATGTGTCTTCTGGGCGCAAACAACATCTTGATGCCATCTTAAACAAATAATTGCTCTTTAACTATGATTCGTTATTCTCTTACTCAGCAATAACATAAACCGAAATGTTGGATCGAGTCACCTGTGCTTTCATACTTGCATGACTACTATTGAACAGTCCGAGAACGTTCTAGAAAGTTCTAAAAGTTTCTAGACACTTCCAGATAATTCTGGAAAATTGTAGAAACTTCTGCACAATTCTAGCAGTTAAACAATAATCTAGAAGACTACTTCGTATTGAATAAGAATCGAGAATTTTCCCGAAAACAGACATATTTTAAAATTTCATTGTCCTGATCACAAAAGCAAAGTTTTTGTGGAACAACAACTATTTTCTATTTGTTTTAGGCATAACGGGTTAGGAAAACACACTTTGGACCCAGGAACAAAAAATAAATAAAAATTTGTTACATAGTGTATCGTCTCTTAAACAATATCACTGTGAAATATCAATATCCGTTACTCTTGATTTCTGACCTGTTTTCCAGGGTGAAAAGTGCTAGTTGGTTTACCAAGCTTGACCTCAGGGGGGCGTATAACCTTATTCGCATTAAGCATGGGGATGAATGGAAGACGGCGTTTAATACCCCAGAGGGGCATTTTGAGTACCTAGTGATGCCCTTTGGGCTCACTAATGCTCCTTCCGTCTTCCAGTCCTTCATGAATGACATTTTCAGGGATTTTGTGGATAAATTTCTGATTGTTTATTTGGATGATATCTTGATTTTTTCCAATGACTGGGACTCTCATGTGAAACATGTTCGGACTGTGTTCCAGATTTTGAGAGAGAATGCTCTATATGTGAAGGGACCAAAGTGTCTTTTTGGCGTACAGAGGATCTCATTTCTGGGATTCATTTTGTCTCCATCTGTTATTGAAATGGACCCGGTCAAGGTTCAGGCCATCTGTGATTGGGTCCAACCTACTTCATTAAAGGCTCTTCAGAGATTCTTGGGTTTTGCCAATTTTTATCGTAAATTTATTGGTAATTTCTCTGTTATTGTTAAACCATTGACTGATTTGACCAAAAAGGGTTCTGATGTGGTGAATTGGCCTCCTAAGGCAGTCTCTGCGTTTCAGGAACTTAAACAGAGATTCACTTCTGCTCCTGTTCTACGGCAGCCTGATGTTTCTCTGCCATTTCAGGTGGAGGTTGAAGCCTCTGAAATTGGGGCAGGTGCCGTTTTGTCCCAAAGAGATCCTGAGACCTCTAAAAGTAACCCTTGTGTTTTTTTCTCTCGAAAATTTTCTCCAACAGAACGTAATTATGACGTGGGTAATCGGGAGTTATTGGCCATGAAGTGGGCTTTTGAAGAGTGGAGACATTGGCTGGAGGGAGCCAAACATCAGGTGGTGGTCCTCACGGACCATAAGAATCTGGTTTATATGGAATCAGCCAAGCGACTTAATCCTAGACAGGCCAGGTGGGCCTTGTTTTTCACACGTTTTAATTTTGTGGTTTCCTTTCTTCCTGGCACTAAGAATGTTAAGGCGGATGCCCTCTCGAGGAGTTTCCTTGCAGACTCTCCTGAGTTATCTGATCCTGCTGTTATTTTGAAAGAGGGTGTAGTTCTTTCCGCCATCTTGCCCAATTTGAGACTGGCTATGGAAGGGTGTCAGGAGGATAAACCCGAGCGCTGCCCTGTTGGGAAATTGTTTGTCCCAGACCAGTGGAAGAAGAGGGTGATGTCTGAGATTCATAGATCCGTGTTGGCCGGTCATCCGGGATTTTTGGTACCAGAGACTTGGTGAGTCGGTCCTTTTGGTGGCCTACTTTGTCTCGTGACGTCAGGGAGTTTGTGCAGTCCTGTGGGACTTGCTCTCACTCCAAGCCTTGCTCTCGCTCTAGTGGTTTGTTGATGCCATTGCCTGTGCCCAAGAGACCATGGACCCATATCTCTATGGATTTTATTTCCGACTTCCCTGTTTCTCAGAGAATGACCGTTATCTGGGTAATCTGTGATAGGTTTTCCAAGATGATACATCTTGTGCCATTACCTAAGTTGCCTTCCTCCTCCGAATTGGTGCCTTTGTTCCTTCAGCACGTGGTTCGGTTACACGGCATTCCTGAGAACATTGTGTCTGACAGAGGTGTCCAGCTTGTTTCCAGATTTTGGAGGACTTTTTGTTCTAAACTTGGTGTTCAATTGTCTTTCTCCTCTGCTTTTCATCCTCAGACCAATGGACAAACTGAGAGAACAAACCAGACATTGGAGACTTATCTGAGATGCTCTGTGTCTGCTGATCAAGATGACTGGGTCTCTCTTTTGCCTTTGGCTGAGTTTGCTCTTAATAATAGGGCAAACGCTGCCACTTTGATGTCTCCATTTTTCTGCAATTTTGGGTTTCACCCTCGATTTTCTTCGGGACAGACGGAGGCTTCTGTCTGTCCGGGTGTTGACTCTGTTGTGGAGCATATGCAGCAGATTTGGGACCAGGTAGTGGAGAGGCTGTCCCTCTCTCAGGAGAAGGCCCAGCGGTTTGCCAACCGGCATAGGACTGATGGTCCTCGGTTTAAAGTGGGGGACTTGGTCTGGTTGTCCTCAAGAAATATCCCTATGAGAGTTGCATCTCCTAAGTTTAAGCCTAGGTTCATTGGACCTTATAAGATCATGGAGATTCTTAATCCTGTTTCCTTTCGTTAACTTCTTCCAGGGACATTTAAGATTCATAACATGTTCCACAAGTCCTTATTGAAGAGGTTTGTCGAGCCAGTGGTTCCTATGGCTGCGCCTCCTGACCCTGTTTTGGTTGAGGGCAATCTGGAGTATGTGGTTGAGAAAATATTGGATTCTCGTTTTTTTAGACGGAAACTCCAGTATTTGGTTAAGTGGAGAGGTTATGGTCAGGAGGACAATTCTTGGGTGTTTGCTTCGGACATCCATGCTAGGAGACTGATCCGTGCGTATCACAGAGCTCATCCTGACCGACCTGGTTGCACAAATGAGGGTTCGGTGACCACTCCTCAAGGGGGGGGTACTGTTGTGAATGTTTTAGAAATGAATTCTGAGCAGAAGCTCCCTCTGGTGGTTACAAACAGTACTGAACCATTCAATGAGGATTGGCAATCAGGAATCACAGACTGGCTGGATATAAGGGAGGTTCCCCCATCATGGTTGCCGGTGATCAATTGTTCTTGTCTCAACGTTGTTTCCTGTTTCTCTTGGAAGCTTGCTGTGTCTTGCCTCTTCTCCTGCTCTCAGATAAGATATTTTCTGTTTTTTGTTTTTGTGCTTGCCATTTGCATATTTCTCTGCATTTCTGTGAGGTTGGCCAGGTTCCCCTCCCCGGGGGGCTTGGGCTCCTCTCAGTTCCTCTGGAGCCACTGTTGTTTGTTCATTTGCCTTTTCCAGTTTTTTCAGTGGCTGCGGCTTAGTTTTGTTACACCAGAGAACTAATTTAGGTGGTAGAGGTCGTGTGATCTCAGGTGTTTTTGCAATTAGTAGCGTTGGCTTTTTTTAGGGTTTTTTTGGATTGCAGTAAGTATCCTTCCTATCCTTTTCTGTCTAGGCAGATTGGGCCCCAGCGTTTGCTCATACTATTTTCTGTCTGTGTCTGTATTTCCTCTTGTCTAACCGCCATTACATGTTTGGGGGCTTCCTATGTTCTTTGGGGATCTGCTCCGGGGCAGATAGCTTTCCTCTTTCTATCTTTAGGTGTAGTTAACCTCTCAGGCTGTGACGAGGCGTCTAGGACCAACGTAGGAACGCTCCACGGCTGCCTTTAGTTGTGGTGGTTAGTCAGGGTACTGCAATCCAGTAGATTCCAACCTCTCTGGTGTATTGCCGTTTTTGCCTGCTCTCCTCAGCTACCAAAACATAACAATACCCCATATGTGGGAGAAAACTACTGTGTGAGCACATGTCGGGGCTCGGAAGAGAAGTAGTGACCTTTTGTAATGCAGACTTTGATGGAATGATCTGCGGGTGTCATGTCGCGTTTGGAGGGCCCCTGATGCCTAAACAGTGGAAACCCCACACAAGTGGGCCCATTTTGGAAACTAGACCACCAAAGAACTTATCTAGATGTGTGGTGAGCACTTTGAACCCCAAAGTGCTTCATAAAAGTTTATAACGCAGAGCCGTGAAATTAAAAAATAAAAAATCATTTTTTTCCTCAAAAAATGATTTTTTAGCCCGCATTTTTTTATTTTCACAAGGGTAACAGGAGAACTTGGACCCCAAAAGTTGTCCAGTTTGTCCTGAGTACGTTGGTACTCCATATGTGGGGGGGAACCACTGTTTGGGCACACGTCGGGGCTCGGAAGGGAAGTAGTGACGTTTTGAAATGCAGACTTTGATGGAATGGTCAGCGACGTCATGTTACGTTTGCAGAGCCCCTGATGTGCCTAAACAGTGAAAACCCCCACAAGTGACCCCATTTTGGAAACTATACCCCAAAGGAACTTATCTAGATGTGTGGTGAGCACTTTGAACCCCAAGTGCTTCACAGAAGTTTTTAACGTAGAGCCGTGAAAATAAAAAATCATTTTTTTTTCTCAAAAAATGATTTTTTGATTTTCACAAGGGTAACAGGAGAACTTGGACCCCAAAAGTTGTCCAGTTTGTCCTAAGTACATTGGTATCACATATGTGAGGGGGAACCACTGTTTGGGCACACGTCAGGGCTCGGAAGAGAAGTAGTGATGTTTTGAAATGCAGACTTTGATGGAATGGTCAGCGGCATCATGTTACGTTTGCAGAGCCCATGATGTGCCTAAACAGTAGAAACCTGCCACAAGTGACCCTATTTTGGAAACTAGACCCCCCAAGGAACTTATCTAGATGTTTGGTGAGCACTTTGAACCTCCAAGTGCTTCACAGAAGTTTGTAACGCAGAGCCGTGAAAATAAAAAAATAATTTTTTTTTCCACAAAAATAATTTTTAGCCCCCAATTTTTTATTTTTAAAAGGTTAACAGGAGAAATTAGACCCCCAAAGTTGTAGTGCAATTTTTCCTGAGTATGCTGATACCCCATATGTTGGGGTAAACCACTGTTTGGGCACACTTCAGGGCTTGGAAGTGAGGGATCACCGTTTGACTTTTTGAACGCAAAATTGGCTGGAATCAATGGTGGCACCAGGTCACGTTTGGAGACCTCCTGATGTGCCTAATCCGTTGCAACCCTCAATTCTAACTCCAACCCTAACCCCAACACACCCCTAACCCTTATTCCAACCCCAACACATCCCATAACCCTATTCCCAACCCTAACCCCGAACACACCCCTAACCCTAATCCCAGCCATAACCCTAACCACAAGCATAACCCTAATCCCAACCCTAACCCCAACACACCCCTAACCCTAATCTTAACCCTAATTCTAACCCGAACCCTAATTCTAACCCGAACCCTAATTCTGACCCTAACCCTAATTGCAACCCTAACCCTAATACCAACCCTAATACCAACCCTAACCCTAATGCTAACCCTAATGCTAACCCTAACCCTAATGGTAACCCTAGTCCTAACCCTTAGATCGCGTTATGCTATACCCGCTAGTGCAGATGAATCAGCAGATGATTCATCTGTGCTAGCGGTGACGGAGCCCAGATGCTGCAGCCTGCGTCCGAGGCTCTGTCACTGAATGACGACACGTCGCAAACGCATGCCTCTTTATGGCATGCGTCTCGATGCGCCCGACAATGGGGGTGAATGGCAGCGTTAACGGACTGCGTTACACCGTGTTATACCATGGTGTAACGCAATCCGTCTAACGGACTGCCAGAACGTAATGTGAACCCAGCCTACCCCTAACCTAACCCTAGTCCTAACCCAAACCTAACCGTAATTCTAACCCTAATGGAAAATAAAAATAAAAATATTTTCTTTATTTTATTATTGTTCCCTACCTATGGGGGTGATAATGGGGGGGTTATTTACTATTTTTTTATTTTGATCACTGTGATAGGCTCTATCACAGTGATCTAAATGTACTTTCAATAAATGAATGAATCTGCCGGCCGCACTGCGCATGCGCCCGCCATTTTGGAAGATGGAGGCGCCCATGGACCGGGCAGGAGAGACGCCGGGAGGAAGACGGAGACTCTGGCGGTACCTGGGGGGATCGGAGACCTGGAGGAGGGATAGGAGGCCGGGGGGGCAGGATCAGAAAGCGAGGGACCTGAATAAAGAGTAGTGGAGCGGATAGTGACGGTGACAACCCATCAATCGGTGGCGGCGGCCGTCACTCGGTGTGGGGGGGGTCGGATCTCGGTCTCCAGCCATGGCAGATGCTATTGCAGCATCGGCCATGGCTGGTTTGTAATATTTCACCAATGTGAAGCTTACTGTTTGCCACTTGGGTTTTTTTTTGCCTTCCTCTGGATCAACATGTTAGGGCAGGTTAGGATAGGATATGGGTTGAACTAGATGGACTAAAAGTCTTCCTTCAACCTTAATAACTATGTTACTATGTAAATCGCTCTGATTGGCTGTTTCACTTTTAACAGCCATTCATAGCGATCGCAGCCACGTGGGGGTTAAACCACCCCCCTGTGGTGATGCACAAAGGGTCTTGTGCCTGCGGGTCAGGTGACCTTTCAGTGACCCCAGTCACCCGACTCGCAGGAACGGGATTTATAGCATGACGCCTACGTCGGCATCATGGGTCGTGATGGCACAGGTTTTCATGACGCCGACGAAGGCGTCATGGGTCGGGAAGGGGTTAAAATGCATGTAGCAGCTCTATGGCTAGCTTTAGACTCTAGTTTTATTTCTAGATTATCTTGACTTTTGGTTTTCATTTTGACTTAATTTGACTACTTTTCTCTTTTCTACAACTACTATTCTATCTGCTTCCTAAAATTGGATTGTGGACCTGTTGGTTTAACTACATTCACAGTCTCCTATTACCCAAGTCAGGATAATCACAGTCCAAAGTCGTAAGAAAATAATTTACGGTAATTTAGTCAAACAATATTGAGAACTGCATTAACAGGATGTGGAAAGGAGTGTTTCAAAATCTGGTGAACTAAGTCCTTTCTTCCTAGACTTAGACCATGCAGTATAAAACAAGAAGTAGAATCATTATATCCGCGGTCACTTACAAGGCAGACAGTAAGTTTGATATTTCTTTAAACATTTAAAGCTGCTTAGATGCATCCTTAGCTTTCAGCTGTTTTAAATTAAAAAGGTTTTTCCAAAATCATAATTTATTTCCTATGGGACCTTTGGGAATAGTCGGGGCCGTAGTTGACTTTTTCTGACAGTCTTAAAGATAATAAATAAAGTTGTGGTCTAGCATGTACACCTTCCCTCCATTCAATACAGGGCTCTGCAAAGCCTGTTTTTTTGTGATCTAGAAATCCATTGTCTGGATTGCTTAGGGTGCCAGGGGTCGGACCCCAAGCAATTAGTAAGCTGTATTATTGATATGGGACAACTTACAATTTTGTGAATAGCCCTTTAGTTTAGTTAGTCATGATCTCTATATGGCTTAAAGTTAAAGATGACACATTTTCCTTTTTTACAAAAGGAAAAGTTTGGGCACCCTGGATGGTTAGTACCTAGTAGCTCCCCCTTTTGAGGGTATCACAACTTGTAAATGCTTTTTCTAGTCAGTCAAGAGACTTTCAATTCTTGTTTGAGGGATTTTCAACCACTCTTCCTCTGAAAATTCGTCCAGTTCTGTGAGATTCCTGGGTCATCTTGAATGCATTAATATTTTGAGGTCTAGCTACAGATTTTCAGTGATGTTCAGATCAGGGGACTGTGAGGGTCATTGTAAGACCTTCACCTTGCGCTTTTTGAGGTAGTCTATTATGGATTTTGACATGTGTTTAGGATCATTATTTATTTGTAAAATCCATCCTCTTTTCAACTTCAGATTTTTTACAGACGGTGTTATGTTTGCATCAAGAATTAGTTGAAATTTCATTGAGTCCATTCTTTCTCTACCGGTGAAATATTCCCCGTGCCATTGACTGCAACACAACTTCAAAGCATAATTGATCCATACCCATGCTTAATGTTTGGCGTGATGTTCTTTTCCTGAAATTCTGTGCCCTTTTTTTCTGCACACATAACTTTGATCATTGTGGCCAAAGAGTTCTATTTTAACATCATCGGTCCACAGGACTTGTTTCCAAAATGCATCACACTTGTTTAGATGATCTTTTAGATACTTCTGATGCTGAATTTTATGATGAAGAAGCAGAAGAGGTTTTCTTCTGATGAATTATCCATGAAGGCCATTTTGTGCAGGTGTCTCTGAACAGTGAAACAATATACCACAATTCCAGGTCTGCTAAATTTTTCTGAAGGTGTTTTGCAGTCAAGCAGGGGTTCTGATTTGCCTCTCTAGCCATCCTAAGGGCAGCTCTCACTGAAATTTTGCTTGGTCTTCCAGACCTTATCTTGACCTCCACTGTTCCTGTTAGTTGCCATTTCTTATTACATTTCGGACTGAGGAAAGGGCAACTTGAAAATGATTTGCTATCTTCTTATAATCTCCTGCTTTCTGGGTCTCCACCATTTTAATTTTCAAAGTGCTAAGCAGCTGCTTAGAAGAACCCATGGCTGCTGGTTTTGGGCACAAGGTTGGAGGAGGCTGGGCTTTTATTAAGGCTGGGAAATTTGCATCACCTGGCCTTTCCTAATGATGATAGCGAACAAGCCATAACCTTAACAGGCTAATTAAGGTCTGAAACTTTGGTCAAAGTTATTTGAGCACACAAATCTCCAAGGGTGCCCAAACTTTTTCAGCAGCCCATTTTCCTTTTTGTAATTTTTTATGAAAAAAATTATAATTAGGTCTTTTAGAGATCATTGCATCTTCAACTTGCTTAACTGTTCATAACAGCAGTAATTTTGACCAGGGGTGCTTAAGCTTCTACATGCCACTATATATACATTATATATATATATATATATATATATATATATAGGGCATGTGAAAGACGCATGTACATAGAATGTTATAATTTCATTAATTCTTATTTACTAATTGAAATACTTTTTCCACAATTACTGTAGAATTCAGAACCAGAAGCAGTTGTATTATTTCAGTTTGTATTTTTTTCCATTTATGACTATTTAAGTTTTATATGCATATATTTATTGCTAAATTACAGTTGGACATAATTTATTGCCATTCATGTTATACAAATTAGGTAATGTCTAGAACCACACAAATGGGTGATCAAGGACAGCCTTTATATTAGTGGTTTGCAAATTTGAGAAATAATAAGCAGGATCTGAGCATATAACTCATATAATCAGGGTGAGGAGACGTAAGGCATTTCAAGGAAGGCAGCAGTCAAAACGCTTGTTACTTTTGTACTATAGATGGTAAACTGTTCTCAGCTGTTTCAGTGCAATAATAGCCAGGTATTATAGAAAGCTTCGCTCACTGACATATAAGTTGACATTGATGTTCTCCAGGATTGAAAGTTGAGAGTTCAGTTCTCATGTGTTTTTGCATGTAAAGGCAATGGTAAACTCTTAAAACATAATGCAATGAAGACCTGTCTGATCTTCACAGTCCTCTATTTCTGAGACTCGTATAATCTCTTTCATACCTTCAAACAGGTATCCAGTTCTCTAATAATTCCACACCTCACCCACCGTGAAATTTCAGCTGCCTCCCATCTCACCTATCACAAAACGAACTAGCAGGAAGACCCGTCCTCCCAATAGTGAAGCTCTGTAGAAAGCTTTTCTTATACTTACAGAATAAAGCCTTTTTACCTCGCCTTCTAGTAATGCTTTTTGCAATGAGAGTCATATATCCTGAAATATGTGTTATTTCGTCGAAACATGGAGTATAAGTATAACATTTTGTCATGTTAAGATTCAATTGATTCTTTAATAAGTTGTTTCTAGAGTACCTCTTTTTAATGTATACATGAAATTATTTCATTTTTATTTATATTTCTTCATTCTATTAGTTTAATTAGAATTTTTGAATACGATTAATATGACCGGAGTTTGTACACTCCCTTAGTAGTGGAGGAAAAAGTATTGGTATCAATACAGAGTTTGGTGTTTTGGTGAATTTAAACAGGAATTGAGTTAGTGCAGGTCACACCCTTGGCAAAAGCCGGGCGAAACTCTGTGTCGGTAATTGACCTCATCATGGTTCTATATGCGCATTGCAACAAGTTTTATTCTGTGAGTGTAATAAAAGCTTTCTTTCAGCAAACTATTTTCCACAGAGCTTTAGTATCAGATGGATGTGTTTGTGTCCCTCTTCTGTCCTAGGGTAGAGCTATACGGCGACTCTGACCACTTCACCTGTCTTCCAACCAAGCTACAATCAGTGCTGCTACTATATGGTAGTAGAATACAAGTGAATGGGGTCACATTGCGACTCCGAGGGTACTGCAATTGCGACAAGCAAGTCGCAATAAAATCTAATGAGTTTGGACTTCTCGCAACATCTGGAGGAGGTGAGAGAACAGCCGCATCTCAGACTTCCACCAGAAGTCTGATCTGTTCGACCGACAATGTCACGCAATCCCTGGAAGAGCCTGCACCGAAGTCATTGAAATGACGCTGGGGGGAAACATAGGATTGAGAAGGGGTTGTCACAGTAGTGGCCAAACCCTTTAATTTGCACTCATTGAATTTTTTATCAATTGACTTTTAAGTCTAACCAAATTAGTTGTGCTGCCGCTCTGGGACTTTTTACCAGACTTTTTATTGTTTTTGCAAAAAACCATCTACTCACCTTTCCTTTACGGTATTGTTTGGCAAAAAACACTGACATATTTGGTTATATTTTGAATATATTCTTGCTACATATCGCAGGAAAAAAATCATTCACATGAACTATGACATATTTCTACAGCAGTACTCGGGTTCTTATGTGTCAAAAAGGGTTGGAAAAACACTTTGCAATATATGTACAGTTTTATATTGAATTTCTTGCTACACATTCCAGGAAAAAAATTATAATTCACACTAAACTATCGCATAATGACATAGCAGTTCATTTTTTGGAAGAAGTTGTGGTCAGTTTCCAATTCTTACTCAATATAGAGCTTTTAGTGTTTATGATCTATCATGTTACTATGTACAATTGCAATTTCCTGTAGACAATACACAGCTAACAGACTACAGCAGGGCCTATATTCGGAGATATTTTTATTTGTCCTTATTTTTACTTCTGGTTAAGCTCTACGAAATGGAAGGTTTTACACTTAGAGATGAAGAACATGACCATCTTTACTAAGGGAAGGAATTTATTAATACGTAGATTTTATCATGGACAAAGCTTGATTGTGCACTGCTTCATTATCAAAGTGATGATGGATAGGAAGGTTAGGGGTTGAGTGTCCTTGTGTGGTAGTTTGTGTATAATTACAGGAGGACATGCACGTAGGGAGCAGTAGTGTAAATAGAGTCCGATGAGCCCTAGTGCAAAATTTGGACCTGTTTCCCCTTTCATGTTGGTCAGATGTATGGGTCCTTGTAACATCCTAAATCCTATAGGACATATTTCTTGCCTCCCATTAAATAGTAATGTCCCCCATCATGTATTATTGTCCCCCATTCGAGCCCATTCCAGGTTTACATGTTCCCCATCTTGGGTTCCTTCCAGGAATATATGTACGCATCCTGGTCCCCTCCTTGGTAAGTATGTGTAACGTGGTGTGGGGTGGTAGTCGTGGGCGAGGTACACGTCTGTTTTTCCCCATCACATGACATGAAGGTGAAGGTCCTTGCTGGGTGTGTATATTTGTGCGTGGGCACGCTACACCCTTGCAGGCCGCATGTAACCAGAGACACTGGTTTGCCAGGACCAGCTGTCGGACAATTCAATGAGAGAGACCATCGTTCAAAAATAAACTTTTTACTAAACAGGAACTTGGTAAGGAAAATAAACAGTAGATAGCGGGTACACAACTTTTTAAACATTTCCCTCATGATATGGAGCATTTTCCACATAGTTTCAATTCCTTCCTCTTCACTCGATTATTTTCTATTTTCATCGTTCCTCTTCTCTTCACCACAACCCAGCTCAGTACTACATTCCAGTTTGTAAGAGACCTATGCTCAACTCACGATTCCACTTCTTCCCTTAGCGGTGCTACTTTACCAGTAAGGCCTGAACCTATCTCTTATGTCTCTGACACTCTAGAACCCCCACACAGAGCACTCTCTTTGTCTTATGTACTCTGTCCCGTTTAGACCCGTTACCTCTCTGATATGTAAACTCTAGACCAGGGGTCTCAAACTGCATTCCTCGAGGTCCGCAAACCGTGCGTGTTTTCAAGATCTCCTTAGCATTGCACTAGGTGCTGGAATCATTATCTGTGCAGGTGATTAAATTATCACCTGTGCAATACAAGGAAATCCTGACAACATGACCTGTTAACGGCCTTTGAGGAATGCAGTTTGAGACCTCTGCTCTAGACCATACTGCTAGGCGTCCTGACCCAGTACCCTTCTCCGATTACTCTAGTTCTTCATTCACTTCTCTGCTCAGGATATCGCTATCTTCTATCTCTTTATCCTCTCTCATTAAGGACACCCACTTTGTGCGGCATTGCTCACATTAGACCTTAGGTCTTTTGTCTACACTGGGACCATTCTGACTTTCTAACAGACATTACTTCTTGTCCCTTCATCTTGGGCTCCTTCCTGGTATATATTCCTCCTATCCTGAGTTCCTTCCTCCAACGCACATCCAGCTGAAATAGGCCTGAATAGGTCCTCTTTAAGCTTTAAGGAATTAAACTAGCTCTGCAGTTGCTGGCTCGTGTCAGCTGGCACCCAATGCATGTGAAGCAGGATTATTTCCTGAACATGCTTCATACTACTCGTTCTGACTTCCGACGTACATGTTGAAATGTGGTTAGCAAATGGGCCTCGATCCAATTCCTTACCTCTGAATAATTTATCAAGAGAGCAGAACAACATCACTTCCATTTTTGTTTTCTTCTATAACTGCCATGGAGCACAGGGTGCTGAACTGAGTTGCATCAGAGTCTAGTCTTCACGTTCAGTGGTATATGATACTAATCATTGAAACTTTATCCTGGACACGTTTCGGTTCGGTGTTTTCTTTTTCTAACTGGCTATTTGGTATCTCTGTATTTTACATGTTTTTATTTATACAGTATTTGCATCAATAAAATTAATTGATTTACATTTCAGTAGTCGTAGGGGGACCTTTTCCTCTGTAAGTTATTAAGAAGTGAGATGGTGCTGATTCTATTTGACTTCCTCCAAATGTCACTTACCGTATATACTCATGTATAAGCCGACCCGTGTATAAGCCGACCCCCCTAATTTTGCCACAAAAAACTGGGAAAACTTATTGACTCACGTATAAGCCTAGGGTGAAAAATGATTATGCCCCCATATGATGCTCCACAGATTATGCCCCCATATGCTGCACAGATTATGCCCAATATGCTCCAGATTATGCCCCATATGTTCCACAGATTATGCCCCCATATGCTCCAGATTATGCCCCCATATGTTCCACAGCTTATGCCCCCATATGCTCCATATTATGCCCCCATATGTTCCACAGTTTATGCCCCCATATGCTCCAGATTATGCCCCCATATGTTCCACAGCTTATGCCCCCATATGCTCCAGATTATGCCCCCATATGTTCCACAGCTTATGCCCCCATATGCTCCAGATTATGCCCCCATATGTTCCACAGCTTATGCCCCCATATGTTCCACAGCTATACCCCCATATGCTCCACAGCTTATGCCCCCATATGCTCCAGATTATGCCCCCATATGTTCCACAGCTTATGCCCCCATATGCTCCAGATTATGCCCCCATATGTTCCACAGCTTATGCCCCCATATGCTCCAGATTATGAACCCATATGCTCCAGATTATGCCCCATATGTTCCACAGCTTATGCCCCCATATGCTCCATATTATGCCCCCATATGCTCCATATTATGCCCCCATATGCTCCATATTATGCCCCCATATGCTCCACATTATGCCCCCATATGCTCCATATTATGCCCCCATATGCTCCATATTATGCCCCATATGCTGCACAATTATGCCCCCATATGCTCCATATTATGCCCCCATATGCTCCACATTATGCCCCCATATGCTCCACATTATGCCCCCATATGCTCCATATTATGCCCCCATATGCTCCATATTATGCCCCAT
The DNA here is from genome assembly GCA_033576555.1 of Oophaga sylvatica. NCBI lineage: Eukaryota > Metazoa > Chordata > Amphibia > Anura > Dendrobatidae > Oophaga > Oophaga sylvatica. Next base: position 318,945,959 of record JARQOD010000002.1, read on the forward strand.
ATGCTCCATATTATGCCCCCATATGCTCCAGATTATGCCCCATATGCTGCACAATTGTGCCCCATAGTATAGGCCTCATATGCTGCTGCTGCAAAAAAAAAATGATATACTCACCTCTCGCCGCTGGGGGCCAGGTGCCGGTGTCCTGAGCAGGCGGTGACAGCGGCGCGCTATGGGGGACAGGTGCCGGTGTCACCGCTCGCTCAGGACCCCGGCACCTGAGATATTTACCTGTCATCTCTGCACCGCTGCGCTGCATCATCGGTCTGACTCCTCTGGCTGTGAATGATCTGGCAGGGGGCGGGGCGTGCACTAACGACGTCATCGCGCCCTCTGCCTGAACATTCACAGCCAGGACCGAGGGAGCAGCGCGCAACGGTGGCACGGGGACAGGTAAATATCGCTATTCTCACCCCTCCGCCGCGCGTCCCTGCAGCCTCTCCTCTTCTCCCGGTGCTCTCCGCAGCGGTCACGTGCTACCGCTCATTAAAGTCATGAATATGTGCATATTCATGACTTTAATGAACGGTGCCATGTGACCGCTGCAGGAAGGAGCCGGAGATCGTGGGAGAAGCAGGGGGGCTGCAGAGACCGCGCCGGCGGAGGGGTGAGTATGATCCGACACCCCCGCTCCCCCTCCCCCGCCGACCCCCGTATATGACCCGCGTATAAGCCGAGAGGGGGACTTTCAGCCCTAAAAAATAGGCTAAAAATCTCGGCTTATACATGGGTATATATGGTACATTTGAAGGAAGTGAGAAGGAAGCAGGGTTCGCATGACATAATGACGTACAGTTATATGAAAAAGTTTGGGCACCCCTATTAATCTTAAGCTTAATGTTTGATAAAAATTGGTGTTTTTTGCAACAGCTATTTCAGTTTGATATATGTAATAACTATTGGACACAGTAATGTTTCTGCCTTTTTTGCGCACACTGCAGTATAAAATTGACTGCTCAGGAATCCATTTTAAAGACTCATATATGCATATCTAACCTTTGTTTCATTTATTGCTACATCTTAGTCTACTCTTAATTATTATAATAATGGAGGTTATGATCTATACTATAAGCGAGTTATCTACTTTGGTACAGGATAGATACAGATGAGCATGAATGATCAGTTTCCAAATTGTGTGTTCCACCACATATTGTAGGTTTCTCTAGGTTCCCCCATAATCATCAAGAATGGTGTGCAAAACATCAACCTTGATGAATCAGTGTCAAAGTATGCTATGTAGAAGCAGTACTGTCAAGCTAAGAGACTGTTCCTGTTTCTGTGTAAACACAAAGCTATGTTCCTTAGCATTAACCACCAAAACTACATCAGGTCTGTGGTGTACCATGGAGCTAGTACCTGCACGAGAGACTATAACCACTATGCTTAGCTGCAAAAACTGATTTATCTGTTTCAAATGAACCCTGTATTGTATGTGTCCATCACTGGCCATCATTCAGCTAGGAGCCTTGCTTGGTGTCAAAGTGCTACACATAAGTTCTAACCCATTTGTAATGATAGGCCCTTTTTAACCACCCCAGTTAACATACACCACACATGTAAAGTGCTGCTAAAAAAGGACTATACATTTAGGGATGTAGTGGGCTCAAGAGCTGAACCCCATCAGCAGTGGGTGCCTTCTCAATAATACAGCTGAAATTCTGCTGCAGTGTCACAATAGATGGTAGTCCTAATAGTGGCCATTTAAGTCTCTAGATACCATAATCAATCAGGGTGCCGATGGTTGCCACTTACCATCCATTGTGCTCAGTCAGTCACTGTGACCTACTGTAAAGCTCTCAGGCTGGCTGAGCAGAACAAGTTAAGAAAGGAGCATGCAACAGGACTGAAGCAGAAGAAAAAAAGCCCCTTCTGCTGAGGACAATTTTTTTTTCTCCTGCTTCAGTCCTGCTTTGCGGCTGAGTGAATAGATCAGTTATGTTTGTTCACAATGCTGATTCTTAGCCAGAAAGTCCAAACATCTAGAGCAGTATTTCATCAGGCAGCAACCCTGTGATGACACATGAGTAGGATGTGTTGCAGCATGAAATATGTGATGGTGGCCATTTTGATCAATTTCTTAGCTGCGCCTTATTACCTCCTTCACAAAGTTTGATGTAAATCAGCCATCTGATTAAGTTTGATTTAATCAGTCATCATGCGCCTTGATCAGCTGCGAGTGGAGCACCACTCCACCTGCAGCTGTTAACCAGTTAAATCCTGCTGCCAATCACTGACAGCGGGATTTAACACGCGCCAGCTGGAAGCATGTATTTCATTGCGCCCATCAACATCCCTGTCACGTGATCACGGGGCGCCGGGGGGGTTGTCATTGTAAGGGGGTGACCAAGGCTGCTGTGTGACTTCCCCTCCTTTAAACAGTGTTCATATTAAATACCTGCTGTTACATAGAGTTTTATGAATGTATTCATTTACTGTTACTTTAATGTGTATGTACTTTACATGTATCTTGTATAGGATTAGGGAAAGATATAGAATAGAAGGGTAGAAGTAGAACAGGACAATATTGGGAATAGTTTAGTGGGGCGCAATAGAGATAGGGAATGAGAGTGCAAGCCAAGCATAGTTAGAATAAGGGGTTTTCCCATGTTTTGAGGAGTTAGATATGGGTGTAGTGCAGTGTAGTGAGTGATAGTGATGAGACTTCCTGTTTAGAGAGTAGTGATGCAGAAGTGAGAGAAGGCAGATGGATAGCCGTGGGGGTGAAGTTTGCTGAGGCAATAAGGGACCCCAGGCTGAGCAGCGTGCGAGTGGTCGTCATCTTATGAAAGTAACCATTCTAAAGAAGATATGGGACCTACAGCCGGGACTAGGCATAGCTCAGCACACCTTTTACCTTTTCCAATTGAAACTGGACAGGGGGAATGGGAGGAAGTTGGTCGACCTAGGGGCACGGACGCCACAGAAGATAAAGGAGCCTCCTCATATCATAACAGATGGAGTTCTGCAGAAGAACCCCGTGTCTGTCATGATCCTCCTTTTTTTGTACACATAGCAGTGTTGATACACTATGTATAACACAAGCCATCAGACGATTGCAGCTTTCAGTCTCCTAAGAAGACTATTCAATACTTTGAGAGTGAGAAAAAGTTTTTAAAATTATGGAAAAAAAACACAAAGGTTCAAATTACCCTCTTTTTCAACATTAAACATAAAACAATTAAAAAATACACATATATGGGGTATTTCAGCATTCAGTAAAGTCAGAGCTATCAAAATATAAAATAAATTAGTCCGATCGTTAAACAGTGTAATAATAAAAGAAGTCAAAACCCCAGAATTACAGTTTTTGGCTGCCGCAACATTGCAATGAGAGGCAATCAAACCATCACATCTAAATCAAAATAATAGCAGTAAAAACAACAGTTCAGGGCGCAAAAAATAAGGTCTCATACAGCCCCATATCCCTTAAAATGAAAACTTTACGAGTCTCGGAAAATGGCAACACAAGTGAATTTTTTTTCTTACAAATTTACAATTGTTTTTCACCTCTTAAATAAAAAACAAAACTATACATGTTTGATATCTGCGTACTTGTACTGACCTGGAGAATCATATTTCCAGGTCAGTTTTACCATATAGTGAGCATGATTAATAAAATAAAAAAAACAATTTTAAAATTGCACTTTTTTGCAATTTCAAAACACTTGGAATTTTTTCCCACATTCCAGTGCATCACTTGATGAATAAATGGTGTCATTCAAAAGTACAACTCGTCTCGCAATAAAACAAACCCTCATACAGTTATGGTGATGGAAAAATAAAAGAAGTTATGGCTCTCGGAATAAGGGAGGAAAAAACTAAAGCGCGAACAACAGAAAATTGCAAGGTCATGAAGTGATGGAGGACAGATGTTCAGATTTTTGTTAATGTTAAGTTTCAAATCTACAATGTAGATGTAGCTATGTGTTTATTGTTTAGGACAAGTATCACTTACAGATTATGCAGTCTGAGCATTAAATTATGTACCCAGGCTAAAAACTGTAGTATAGTGCATAGTATGCATTTCTTTATCTAAAATTTCTTCTCCTACAGGTGCGAAAACTAATGGAATGGTACAGGAAGTATTTCTGGCTCCTGGTTTTTGGAGGCATTATCCTTGTCATAGCCATCATCAGCTTTGTTATGGTTTGCTTGTGTAGAACTCAGCTTTCAAGAAGTAAGTTAACACTCTGGGCAAAAATTTAAAATTTTGTTTGTCTTAGGTTGAGCTGCCCACCTTGTGTTAAAGCTTACCTTCTATTTACACCAATGCAAGTGTACTACTGTCTCAACCAAACTAAAATATAGTATCACACCACAATAAAGTCTGAAGAAGGGTGCATGTAACACAAAGGGAATTTTGTGTTGTAAAATAAAATTAACAAAGCACCAACCAAACCATAAAACATTCACAACATTTATGCTGTACCAAATGTCTGACTAAACGCAAGTAAACAGTGTAAGAAAATTCTAATTCTAAATAAAACAACTAAAAAGTATTTTGGGTCAAACGTTGCACCTTTCTGGCTGCAACAAATTTTGGGGTGGGATAAGGTCTGGTCCTCGAGTTGGAATGGAAACACTAAACAATATATTTTCCCCAACAGAATGTTTCCAACCACTTAATCAGACTTAAAGTACTGTATACACCACTTATGTGGAGCTACTATATAAGTTTATGTGAGTTCATATTACAAACAAATCTTCTGTGCAATAAGACTCTGCTCTCCTGTGTTATCGGCCACCAGACTGTTAAGTTTGTCCAGGACTTAGCATATTCTAAAGCTAGTTTGTCATTAACCAAAACCCAGCACCCCAAATAATAAGCTGCTTGTGTATATCCTCCAGCAGCATATACTCCAGTGTACAGAGCCGGAAAACACAGCAAAATAACACAATACATTTGTGTGGAATTAAATTCATCTCAAATTTTACCAAAATTTTCATTGACCACAATGTGGATTTTTTGTAATTCGCTTCTGAGCAGATTTCGCAAAATGGAGGCCACTGGATGGCATGTTTTGTAACTATAAAGTGCCGTCAAAAGGTAAAAAAAAATAAAACAATCCTTAGACCGTGGTCACACTTGCGAGTGTGATGCGCGAGTCTCTCACATCAATACCCGCTGCTGGCACTCGGGACTGGAGTGTGCGGCTGCATGTATTTCTATGCAGATGAACGCTCCGGTCCGAGTGCCGGCGGCAGTGCCGGATATTGATGCGAGAGACTCGTGTGAGCTTATCGCATTGCACTCGCAAGTGTGACCCCGGCCTTATACTTACCTTACTGCTCACCTTTCCAGTCCTTCCGCTACTCATCGCCACCTATCCGGTTATTGCTGCATCTTCTGATCCCCCACCACTTACATCGGAATCACCAAGACGCTCACCTTCAACTGGGACTTCTCAAATCAAATTTCCTGGGGAAAAAAGCACAAACAGGCAAATTCAAAATTTTCCTAATCTGCTCTGTTGTGAATAGGCTGGAAATGAGTTCTGAGCAGAAGCTCCCTCTGGTGGTTACAAACGGTACTGGACTGTCCAGTGAAGATTGTGAGGATTGGAATCAGGTGTTACTGACTGGTCTTATATAAGGGAGTCGCCTTCCCATCAGGGTTGCCGGTGATCAATTGTTCTGGTCTCAATCCATGATTCCTGTTTCCTTGGTAGCCTGCTGTGTCGTGTCTGAATCTCCTGCTAACAGATAAGACATTTTCTTCTTTTTTGTTTTTGTGCTTGATTTTTGCATTTTGTCCTGCACTTCTGTGGGGGCCTTCAGGGTCCCCTCTGGGGGCTTTTGCCCTCTCAGTTCAGTTCAGCCACTGATGTTTGTACATTTGCTTTTTCCAGTTTTTTCAGTGGCTGCTGTTTTGTTTTTGGTTACACCAGAGAACTAATTTAGGTGGTAGAGGTCGTGTGATCTCAGGTGTTTTTGAAATTAGTAGAGTTGGTGCTTTTCAGGGTTTTTTGGGATTGCAGTAAGTGCCCTTCCTATCCTTTTCTATTTAGTAAGTTTGGGCCCCAACGTTTGCTCATACTATTTTCTGTCTGTGTCAGTATTTCTTCTTGTCTAACCGCCATTACATGTTTGGGGGCTTTCTATGTTCTTTGGGGATCTGCTCCGGGGCAGATAGCTTTCCTCTTTCTATCTTTAGGTGTAGTTAGTTTCTCAGGCTGTGACGAGGCGTCTAGGACCAACGTAGGAACGCTCCACGGCTGCCTCTAGTTGTGGTGGTTAGTCAGGGTGCTGCAATCTCATAGTTTCCAACTGCTCTGGTGTATTTCCTTTTTGCCTGCTCTCCTCAGCTACCAAATCATAACAGTATCACCGGCCAAAACTGAAAATTATATGGTACTCACAGAAGGGAAAAATATTGTGAAAAAAAAAAAAAAGTTGTCAAGATATATATATATATATATATATTTTTTCTGTTTGTTTCATTTTTTTTTTTCCCTCTGTATCTCTGGGTGCTGAGGAGGATTTTTTTTCTCTCTCAATGGAGTTTGCACAGTTGTCTGGCCGTGTGGATCAGCTTGCCACTGAAGTTCGGAGTATTGCTACCTATCTTGCTAGGTTGCCTGTTGTGGAACCTAGGATTCCCATGCCAGATTTGTTTTTAGGGGATCGAGCTAAATTTCAGAATTTCAAAAATAACTGTAAATTGTTTTTTGCCTTAAAATCTAAGTCCTCAGGAACGCAGCGCAGCAGGTTCAAATTGTCATCTCTCTCCTGCGCGGCGACCCTCAGGATTGGGCTTTTTCCTGACACCTGGGGATCCTGTTTTGAGTGATGTTGATGCGTTTTTTCAGGCTTTGGGGTTATTGTATGATGAGCCTAATGTCACTGATCAAGCTGAAAAAACTTTGTTGGCATTAAGTCAGGGGCTTGAGGACGCTGAGTTATACTGTCAGAGATTCCGTAGGTGGGCAGTCCTGACCAAATGGAATGACGACGCTTTGGCAGCTCTTTTTCGGAAGGGACTGTCAGATAATGTAAAGGATGTTATGGTGGGATTTCCTGTTCCCTCTGGTCTCAATGATTCTATGTCATTAGCGATTCAAATTGACAGACGTTTGCGTGAGCGGAAAGGTATGCGTGGAATAATGTTGCCTTGTGAACCTGCTTCTGAATCCATGCAGTGTGATAGAGTGGTTTCTGGGGCACAGCGTCATGAATTTCGAAAGCGCAATGGGTTATGTTTCTACTGTGGTGATGCCTCTCATGCTATTTCAGTCTGCCCTAAGCGGGGAAGACGTTTTGCACGCTCAGTTGTCTTGGGTAGTGTTCAGACTAAGTTTTTATTACCTGTTACCCTGATATGCTCTCTGTCCTCATTTTCTGCTCAGGCTTTTGTTGATTCTGGAGCAGCTATTAACCTGATGGATTTTGATTTTGCTAAACGTTGTGGGTTTCCCTTGATACCCCTACGGAAGTCTATTCCCCTACTGGGGATCGATTCTACCCCTTTGGCTGAGAATAAACCTCAGTTCTCTACTCAGGTGATAATGAGGGTAGAACCTGATCATCAGGAGAGTTGCAAATTTTTGGTTCTGTATAATCTGCATGACATTATCGTACTGGGTTTCCCTTGGTTACAGTCTCATAATCCTGTTTTGGATTGGAAATCTGTGTCTGTTACCAGTTGGGGCTGCCAATGTGTTAATACCAACACTCCTGTTTTTTCTGCCTCCCCCAGGCTCAGGATGTTCCTGACTTTTTGATTGATTTTTCTGATGTGTTTAGCGAAAGTAAATCTGCATCCTTACTCCCCATAGGAGCTATGACTGCGCTATTGAATTAGTGCCTGGTAGTAAATTCCCTAAAGGTCGCCTTTTAACCTGCTGTACCTGAACATGACGCTATGCGGTCTTATATCAAGGAGTCATTGGAGAAGGGTCATATCAGACCATCCTCTTCACCCTTAGGTGCCGGTTTTTTCTTTGTGGCCAAAAAGGATGTTCATTAAGGCCGTGTATTGATTATCGTCTCTTGAACCAATATTACTGTGAAATATCAATATCCTTTACCCTTGATCTCTGATCTGTTTTCCAGGGTGAAAAACGCTACTTGGTTTACCAAGCTTGACCTCAGGGGGGCATATAACCTTATTCGCATTAAGCACGGGATGAATGGAAGACGGCATTTAATACCCCTGAAGGGCATTTTGAGTACCTTGTGATGCCCTTTGGGCTCACTAATGCTCCTTCTGTCTTCCAGTCCTTCATGAATGACATTTCAGGGATTTTGTGGATAAATTTCTGATTGTTTATTTGGATGATATCTTGATTTTTTCCAATGACTGGGACTCTCATGTAAAACATGTTCGGACTGTGTTCCAGATTTTGAGAGAGAATGCTCTGTATGTGAAGGGATCAAAGTGTCTTTTTGGCGTTCAGAGGATCTCATTTCTGGGATTCATTTTGTCCCCATCTGTTATTGAAATGGACCGGTCAAAGTTCAGGCCATCTGTGATTGGGTCCAACCTACTTCATTAAAGGCTCTTCAAAGATTCTTGGGTTTTGCCAATTTTTATCGTAAATTTATTGGTCATTTCTCTGTTATTGTTAAACCATTAACTGATTTGACCAAGAAGGGTTCTGATGTGGTGAATTGGCCTCCTGAGGCAGTCTCTGCATTTCAGGAACTTAAGCAGAGATTCACTTCTGCTCCTGTTCTACAGCAGCCTGATGTTTCTCTACCATTTCAGGTGGAGGTCGATGCCTCTGAAATTGGGGCAGGTGCCGTTTTGTCCCAAAGAGATCAGAGACCTCTAAAAGTAACCCTTGAGCCTTTTTCTCTCGAAAATTTTCTCCCACTGAACGTAATTATGACGTGGGTAATCGGGAGTTATTAGCCATGAAGTGGGCTTTTGAAGAGTGGAGACATTGGCTGGAGGGAGCCAAACATCAGGTGGTGGTCCTTACGGACCATAAGAATCTAGTTTTCTGGAATCTGCCAAGCGACTTAATCCTAGACAGGCCAGGTGGGCCTTGTTTTTCACACGTTTTAATTTTGTGGTTTCATTTCTTCCTGGCACTAAAAATGTTAAGGCGGATGCCCTCTCGAGGAGTTTCCTGGCGGACTCTCCTGAGTTATCTGATCTGTTGTGAATGGGTTTGAGATGAGTTCTAAGCAGAGGCTCCCTCTGGTGGTTACAAGCGGTGCTAGTCTGTCCAGTGAAGATTGTGAGGACTGGGAATCAGGTGTTACTGACTGGTCTTATATAAGGGAGTCACCTTCCCATCAGGGTTGCCGGTGATCAATTGTTCTGGTCTGAATCCTTTATTCCAGTTTCCCTTGTAGCCTGCTGTGTCGTGTTTGCATCTCCTGCTAACAGATAAGACATTTCTTCTTTTGTGTTTGTGCTATATTTTTGCATTTTGTCCTGCACTTCTGTGGGGGCCTTCAGGGTCCCTCCTGGGGCTTCTGCCCTCTCAGTTTTGTTCAGCCACTGATGTTTGTACTTTTGCTTTATCCAGTTTTTTCAGTGGCTGCTGTTTTGATTTTGTTACACCAGAGAACTAATTTAGGTGGAAGAGGTCGTGTGATCTCAGGTATTTTTGAAATTAGTAGAGTTGGTGCTTTTCAGGGTTTTCTGGGATAACAGTAAGTACCCTTCCTATCCTTTTCTATTTAGTTAGTTTGGGCCCAGCGTTTGCTCATACTATTTTCTTTCTGTGTCAGTATTTCATCTTGTCTAACCGCCATTACATGTTTGGGGCTTTCTATTATCTTTGGGTTCTGCTCCGGGCATATAGCTTTCCTATATCTATCTTTAGGTGTAGTTAGTTTCTCAGGCTGTGACGAGGCGTCTAGGACCAACGTAGGAACGCTCCACGGCTGCCTCTAGTTGTGGTGGTTAGTCAGGGTACTGCAATCTCATAGATTCCAACTGCTCTGGTGTATTGCCTTTTTTACCTGCACTCCTCAGCTACCGAAACATAACAGTATCACCGGCCAAAAAATTGAAAATTGTATGGTACTCACAGAAGGGAAAAAATATTGTCAGAGTTGTCAGAGATATTTTTCTGTTTGTTGCATTTTTTTTTTTTTTCCCTCTGTATCTCTGGGTGCTGGGGAGGATCTTTTCTCTCAATGGAGTTTGCACAGTTGTCTGGCCGTGTGGATCAGCTTGCCACTGAGGTTCGGAGTATTGCTATCTATCTTGCTGGGTTGCCTGTTGTGGAACCTAGGATTCCCATGCCAGATTTGTTTTTAGGGGATCGAGCTAAGTTTCAGAATTTCAAAAATAATTGTAAATTGTTTTTTGCCTTAAAATCTAAGTCCTCAGGGAACGCAGCGCAGCAGGTTCAAATTATCATCTCTCTCCTGCGCGGCGATCCTCAGGATTGGGCTTTTTCCCTGATACCTGGGGATCCTGTTTTGAGTGATGTTGATGCATTTTTTCAGGCCTTGGGGTTATTGTACGATGAGCCTAATGTCACTGATCAAGCTGAGAAAGCCTTGTTGGCATTAAATCAGGGGCTTGATGACGCTGAGTTATACTGTCAGAGATTCCGTAGGTGGGCAGTCCTGACCAAATGGAATGACGACGCTTTGGCAGCCCTTTTCCAGAAGGGTCTGTCAGATAATGTAAAGGATGTTATGGTGGGATTCCCTGTCCCCTCTGGTCTCAATGATTCTATGTCATTAGCGATTCAAATTGACAGACGTTTGCGTGAGCGGAGAAGTATGCATGGAATGGTGTTGCCTTGTGAACTAGCTTCTGAACCCATGCAGTGTGATAGAGTGGTGTCTGGGGCACAGCGTCATGAGTTTCGAAAGCGCAATGGGTTATGTTTCTACTGTGGTGATGCCTCTCATGCTATTTCAGTCTGCCCTAAGCGGGGAAGACGTTTTGCACGCTCAGTTGTCTTGGGTAGTGTTCAGACTAAGTTTTTATTAACTGTCACTCTGATATGCTCTCTGTCCTCATTTTCTGCTCAGGCTTTCGTTGATTCTGGAGCAGCTATTAACCTGATGGATTATGATTTTGCTAAACGTTGTGGATTTCCCTTGATACCCCTACAGAAGTCTATTCCCCTACTGGGGATCGATTCTACCCCTTTGGCTGAGAATAAACCCCAGTTTTCTACTCAGGTGTTAATGAGGGTTGAACCTGATCACCAGGAGTGCTGCAAATTTTTGGTTCTGTATAATCTGCATGACATTATCGTGCTGGGTTTTCCTTGGTTACAGTCTCATAATCCTGTTTTGGATTGGAAATCTGTGTCTGTAACCAGTTGGGGCTGCCAATGTGTTAATACCAACACTCCTGTTTTTTCTGCCTCCCCCCAGGCTCAGGATGTTCCTGACTTTTTGATTGATTTTTCTGATGTGTTTAGCGAAAGTAAATCTGCATCCTTGCCTCCCCATAGGAGCTATGACTGCGCTATTGAATTAGTGCCGGGTAGTAAATTCCCTAAAGGTCGCCTTTTTAACTTGTCTGTACCTGAACATGACGCTATGCGGTCTTATATCAAGGAATCATTGGAGATGGGTCATATCAGACCATCCTCTTCACCCTTAGGTGCCGGTTTTTTCTTTGTGGCCAAAAAGGATGGTTCATTAAGGCCGTGTATTGATTATCGTCTCTTGAACAATATTACTGTGAAATATCAATACCCGTTGCCCTTGATTTCTGACCTGTTTTCCAGGGTGAAAAACGCTACTTGGTTTACCAAGCTTGACCTCAGGGGGCGTATAACCTTATTCGCATTAAGCACGGGGATGAATGGAAGACGGCATTCAATACCCCTGAAGGGCATTTTGAGTACCTGGTGATGCCCTTTGGGCTCACTAATGCTCCTTCCGTCTTCCAGTCCTTCATGAATGACATTTTCAGGGATTTTGTGGACAAATTTCTGATTGTTTATTTGGATGATATCTTGATTTTTTCTAATGACTGGGACTCTCATGTGAAACATGTTCGAACTCTATTCCAGATTTTGAGAGAGAATGCTCTGTATGTGAAGGGATCAAAGTGTCTTTTTGGCGTACAGAGGATCTCATTTCTGGGATTCATTTTGTCCCCATCTGTTATTGAAATGGACCCGGTCAAGGTTCAGGCCATCTGTGATTGGGTCCAACCTACAGTCATGGCCAAAAGTTATGAGAATGACACAAATATTAATTTTTACAAAGTCTACTGCTTCACTTTTTCTAATGGCAATTTGCATATACTCCAGAATGTTCTAAAGAGTGATCATCTTAACAGCAATTACTTGCAAAGTCAATATTTGGCTAGAAAATGAACTTTATCCCCCAAAACACATTTCAACATCACTGCAGCCCTGCCTTAAAAGGACCAGCTAACCTCTTTTCAGTGATTGCTCCATTAACACAGGTGTGGGTGTTGATGAGGACATGGCAGGAGATCAATCTGTCATGATTAAGTAAGAATGACACCACTGGACACTTTAAAAGGAGGCTGGTGCTTGGCATCATTGTTTCTCTTCTGTTAACCATGGTTATCTCTAAAGAAACACGTGCAGTCATCATTGCAATGCACAAAAATGGCCTAACAGGGAAGAGTATTGCAGCTAGAAAGATTGCACCTCAGTCAACAATCTATCGCATCATCAAGAACTTCAAGGAGAGAGGTTCCATTGTTGCCAAAAAGGCTCCAGGGCGCCCAAGAAAGACCAGCAAGCGCCAGGACCGTCTCTTAAAAGTGTTTCAGCTGCGGGACCGGGCTACCAGCAGTGCAGAGCTTGCTCAGGAATGGCAGCAGGCAGGTGTGAGTGCATCTGCACGCACTGTGAGGCAGAGACTCTTGGAGCAAGGCCTGGTCTCAAGGACGGCAGCAAAGAAGCCACTTCTCTCCAGAAAAAACATCATGGACAGACTGATATTCTGCAAAAGGTACAGGCAGTGGACTGCTGAGGACTGGGGTAAAGTTATTTTCTCTGATGAATCCCTTTTCGATTGTTTGGGACATCAGGAAAACGCCTCATTCAGAGAAGACAAGGTGAGCGCTACCACCAGTCTTGTCTCATGCCAACTGTTAAGCATCCTGAAACCATTCATGTGTGGGGTTGCTTCTCAGCCAAGGGAATCGGCTCTCTCACAGTCTTGCCTAAAAACACAGCCATGAACAAAGAATGGTACCAGAATGTCCTCCAAGAGCAACTTCTCCCAACCCTCCAAGAGCAGTTTGGCGATCAACAATGCCTTTTTCAGCATGATGGAGCACCTTGCCATAAAGCAAAGGTGATAACTAAATGGCTCAGGGAACAAAACATAGAGATTTTGGGTCCATGGCCTGGAAACTCCCCAGATCTTAATCCCATTGAGAACTTGTGGTCAATCATCAAGAGACGGGTGGACAAACAAAAACCTAAAAATTCTGACAAAATGAAAGCATTGATTGTGCAAGAATGGACTGCTATCAATCAGGATTTGGTCCAGAAGTTGATTGAGAGCATGCCAGGGAGAACTGCAGAGGTCCTGAAGAAGAAGGGTCAACACTGCAAATATTGACTTGCTGCATTAACTCATTCTAACTGTCAATATAAGCTTTTGTTACTCATATGTTTGCAATTATTATATTTCTGTGTGTGATAAAAAACATCTGTCAAACACACATAAAAACCAGAGGGCAGCAGATCATGTGAAAATATAATATTTGTGTCATTCTCAAAACTTTTGGCCATGACTGTACTTCATTAAAGGCTCTTCAGAGATTTTTGGGTTTTGCCAATTTTTATCGTAAATTTATTGGTAATTTCTCGGTTATTGTTAAACCATTAACTGATTTGACCAGAAATGGTTCTGATGTGGTGAATTGGCCTCCTGAGGCAATCTCTGCATTTCAGGAACTTACAGTCATGGCCAAAAGTTTTGAGAATGACACAAATATTAATTTTTACAAAGTCTACTGCTTCACTTTTTCTAATGGCAATTTTCATATACTCCAGAATGTTATAAAGAGTGATCAGCTTAACAGCAATTACTTGCAAAGTCAATATTTGGCTAGAAAATGAACTTTATCCCCCAAAACACATTTCAACATCATTGCAGCCCTGCCTTAAAAGGACCAGCTAACCTCTTTTCAGTGATTGCTCCATTAACACAGGTGTGGGTGTTGATAAGGACATGGCTGGAGATCAATCTGTCATGATTAAGTAAGAATGAGACCACTGGACACTTTAAAAGGAGGCTGGTGCTTGGCATCATTGTTTCTCTTCTGTTAACCATGGTTATCTCTAAAGAAACATGTGCAGTCATCATTGCAATGCACAAAAATGGCCTAACAGGGAAGAGTATCGCAGCTAGAAAGATTGCATCTCAGTCAACAATCTATCGCATCATCAAGAACTTCAAGGAGAGAGGTTCCATTGTTGCCAAAAAGGCTCCAGGGCGCCCAAGAAAGACCAGCAAGTGCCAGGACCGTCTCTTAAAAGTATTTCAGCTGCGGGATCGGGCTACCAGCAGTGCAGAGCTTGCTCAGGAATGGCAGCAGGCAGGTGTGAGTGCATCTGCACGCACTGTGAGGCGGAGACTCTTGGAGCAAGGCCTGGTCTCAAGGAGGGCAGCAAAGAAGCCACTTCCTTCCAGAAAAAAACATCAATGACAGACTGATATTCTGCAAAAGGTACAGGCAGTGGACTGCTGAGGACTGGGGTAAAGTTATTTTCTCTGATGAATCCCCTTTTCGATTGTTTGGGACATCAGGAAAACGCCTCATTCGGAGAAGACAAGGTGAGCGCTACCACCAGTCTTGTCTCATGCCAACTGTTAAGCATCCTGAAACCATTCATGTGTGGGGTTGCTTCTCAGCCAAGGGAATCGGCTCTCTCACAGTCTTGCCTAAAAACACAGCCATGAATAAAGAATGGTACCAGAATGTCCTCCCAGAGCAACTTCTCCCAACCATCCAAGAGCAGTTTGGCGATCAACAATGCCTTTTCCAGCATGATGGAGCACCTTGCCATAAAGCAAAGGTGATAACTAAATGGCTCAGGGAACAAAACATAGAGATTTTGGGTCCATGGCCTGGAAACTCCCCAGATCTTAATCCCATTGAGAACTTGTGGTCAATCATCAAGAGACGGGTGGACAAACAAAAACCTAAAAATTCTGACAAAATGAAAGCATTGATTGTGCAAGAATGGACTGCTATCAGTCAGGATTTGGTCCAGAAGTTGATTGAGAGCATGCCAGGGAGAATTTCAGAAGTCCTGAAGAAGAAGGGTCAACACTGCAAATATTGACTTGCTGCATTAACTCATTCTAACTGTCAATATAAGCTTTTGTTACTCATATGTTTGCAATTATATTTCTGTCTGTGATAAAAACATCTGTCAAACACACACATAAAAACCAGAGGGCAGCAGATCATGTGAAAATATAATATTTGTGTCATTCTCAAAACTTTTGGCCATGACTGTAAGCAGAGATTCACTTCTGCTCCTGTTCTACGGCAGCCTGATGTTTCTCTGCCATTTCAGGTGGAGGTTGATGCCTCTGAAATTGGGGCAGGTGCCGTTTTGTCCCAAAAAGATCCAGAGACCTCTAAAAGTAACCCTTGTGCCTTTTTCTCTCGAAAATTTTCTCCTACTGAACGTAATTATGACGTGGGTAATCGGGAGTTATTGGCCATGAAGTGGGTGTCATGGGTGCAGATCGTCGCGATTGCACATTCTGACTTCTCACAGCTGAGCTGCTGTTTCTTTGTGTTTTGGTAATGAGAGAGTTAATTTTACCTAGCTCTTTGCTAAGACTAGGTCCAGCCTCGCCCGGCTGCTTTTGATTATGTTCTAATTAGTTTCCTTTATATTCCTGCCAGTCTGGGTGTTAGACGCCGGTGAAAGCATTCATGTAGTTTAGCAGACTGAAGCGGTTCTGAGAATACTTAAGCTAAGAGCTCCTTAGTTGTTTTTACTCTTATAGCTTATAGTTTATCTCTGAGACCTTAGGTGTTCCTACTGTGTGTGAGTGTTGTATGTAAGACTTTATTTACTTTATTTCTTGTCTTTCTTGTATGTCTTTCTGTTCATTAACCGTTACCTGTTCATTCCCTTTGGTGGTATTCAGGGTCCTTCTTAGGACTAGAATACAGTTGGCAGGGATTGATAGGAGACAGGGTTTACGCTGGTGGCCTGGACCTCTGTACCTTTAACAGTACCTCCAGGTAGAGGGATTAGTTAGGACCCCAGTTTAGGGTCAGCTTAGACCCCGGTCACCCTCTAGCCGGAGACAGCGTATAACGGATTCCGTTTTGACCCACTGGACATTCTGTCAGGTAAATCTATGTTATCATATATCTATGCGCATGTTATATAATATGTTGCCCTTTTGATATAGATTACTGACATCACATATATATATCTGCTATACAGCGTGACATTTTCACCGGCCCAAACTAAAGATTCTCCCCAGCTGTCATGGATCCAGTAGCCCAGCTGGCCCGGCAGTTGCAGGGGTTGTCCATGGAATTTGCAGACATTAAGTCCAAGGTTTTGTCCCCCCCGGAGCAAACCAGATCTGAACCTAAGGTTGCTCTCCCGGATAGGTTCACTGGTGGGCGGGACAAATTTTTTACTTTCCGGGAGGCATGTAAATTGTACTTTCGGCTGCGGCCTCGGTCATCTGGGAGTGAAGAGCAGAGGGTGGGAATTGTTATATCGCTCTTACAAGGGGACCCTCAATCTTGGGCGTTCTCTATTCCTCCAGGCTCCCCAGATCTCCAGTCAGTGGATCGATTTTTTACTGCCCTGGGTCTGGTATATGATGATCCGGATCGAGTCTCCCTTGCTGAAACAAGGTTACGTAAAATACGGCAAGGAAATCGTCCAGCGGAGGAATATTCTTCTGAGTTCCGTAGATGGGCAACAGATACTCAGTGGAATGACCCAGCTCTTAGGAGCCAGTTTTGTCAAGTGTTGTCTGACAAATTAAAAGATGTGTTGGCTCAGTATGATTCTCCTCCATCACTGGAGGCTGCTATGGCCCTCGCTATTCGCATTGATAGACGACTTTGGGGAAGACGCGAGGTAACTCCGCCCCCCGTGATGACTCCACCTACTACTAAAGTCCCTTTTACTGAGGTTCCCCTGGTCTGTTCTGAGGAACCCATGCAGTTGGGAGGGACATCATTTTGTAGGAGGGAATCGGCGGTGCACCGCAAGACTAGAAGGTGTTTCTTTTGCGGGAGAGAGGGACATTTTGTTGGGGGGTGTCCATCCCGGACCTCTTTGAGCCAAGGAGTTAACCTGGGTGTGTGTATTTCGTCCCCAAATCCCTCTCAGTTTCTCGTACCTGCGGAGGTGGTGATTGGTACTAGAACTGAGAGGATTTCTGTTTTTCTTGATAGTGGGTCTGGGGCTAATCTGGTGGACGCTCGGTTTGCCCAGGTGCATGGTATGCAACTGAGTGTATTGGCCAAACCGGTCCCTATACTCTCTATTGATTCTAGACCTCTTGGTCAAGGTAGCTTGGTACAAGCTGTTCATAACATAGATCTTCGAGTAGGGGCAATACATAAAGAGCAATTGTCTTGTTATGTGTTGGAGGGTCTACCTACTCCTATTGTTTGGGACTTCCTTGGTTGGCTAAACATAACCCAGTGATTGATTGGCAATCCAGAAAGATAAGCCAGTGGGGTGAATTTTGCAAGAATAACTGCATGAGCACGGTCATCGGTGCGGTTGTGCCTAGGACTTTGCCTCCTTTTCTGGAGGACTTTGGGGAGATGTTCTCAGAGGAGGGGGGTAAAGAGTTACCTCCTCATCGCGCATATGACTGCTCAATAAAGTTGCTTCCTGATGCCTTATCTCGTACTTTCCCAGGGACCGGGAGGATGGATGATCCGGTTCCTATTCCTCAGGAGGGAGTTGAGTGTCAGCTGTTTGCCCTGAGCTTGAGGGGGAGGTATTGAGGGCTCAGGGGGACGCCCCTGTGGGACTTCCAGGGAGACTGATAGTTCCAGATCGGTTAAGACTGAAGGTTACGGAGAACCATTACAAACGGATGGCTGATAGGGGGAGAGTTTCTGGTCGAGATCTGAAGGTGAACGATCTGGTGTGGTTGTCTACCAGAAATATAAAACTTAAAGTTCCCTCCTGGAGGTTGGGTCCCAGATTCATTGGGCCGTACAGGATCAGTTCCAGAATTAATCCTGTGGCATTTCGTCTGGACCTCCCTCCTACGTTTAAAAATCAAATGTGTTTCACAAGTCATTACTTAAAAAGTATGTGGCACCAGTCATACCGTCACCTCTACTTCCTCCTTCAGTGGTAGTCAATGATAACGTGGAATTTCATGGGTCGAAAATCATTGACTCACGTCTCAGTCGCCGATCCCCTCAGTACTTAGTTCTTTGGAGGGGGTATGGTCCTGAGGAGAGGACGTGGGTCCCTGCGTCTGATGCTAACGCAGATCGATTGGTTCGGACCTTTCACACAACTTACCCGGACAGACCTGGTCATGAGGGTCCGGAGGCCCCTCGTAGAAGGGGGGGTACTGTCATGGGTGCATCGCCACGAAGATCGTCGCGATTGCACATTCTGACTTCTCACAGCTGAGCTGCTGTTTCTTTGTGTTTTGGTAATGAGAGAGTTAATTTTACCTAGCTCTTTGCTAAGACTAGGTCCAGCCTCGCCCGGCTGCTTTTGATTATGTTCTAATTAGTTTCCTTTATATTCCTGCCAGTCTGGGTGTTAGACGCCAGTGAAAGCATTCATGTAGTTTAGCAGACTGAAGCGGTTCTGAGAATACTTAAGCTAAGAGCTCCTTAGTTGTTATAGCTCTTATAGCTTATAGTTTATCTCTGAGACCTTAGGTGTTCCTACTGTGTGTGAGTGTTGTATGTAAGACTTTATTTACTTTATTTCTTGTCTTTCTTGTATGTCTTTCTGTTCATTAACCGTTACCTGTTCATTCCCTTTGGTGGTATTCAGGGTCCTTCTTAGGACTAGAATACAGTTGGCAGGGATTGATAGGAGACAGGGTTTACGCTGGTGGCCTGGACCTCTGTACCTTTAACAGTACCTCCAGGTAGAGGGATTAGTTAGGACCCCAGTTTAGGGTCAGCTTAGACCCCGGTCACCCTCTAGCCGGAGACAGCGTATAACGGATTCCGTTTTGACCCACTGGACATTCTGTCAGGTAAATCTATGTTATCATATATCTATGCGCATGTTATATAATATGTTGCCCTTTTGATATAGATTACTGACATCACATATATATATCTGCTATACAGCGTGACAGTGGGCTTTTGAAGAGTGGAGACATTGGCTGGAGGGAGCCAAACATCAGGTGGCGGTCCTTACGGACCATAAGAATCTGGTCTATCTGGAATCTGCCAAGTGACTCAATCCTAGACAGGCCAGGTGGGCCTTGTTTTTCACACGTTTTAATTTTGTGGTTTCCTTTCTTCCTGGCACTAAGAATGTTAAGGCGGATGCCCTCTCGAGGAGTTTCCTTGCGGTCTCCCTGAGTTATCTGATCCTTCTGTTATTTTGAAAGAGGGTGTAGTTCTTTCCGCCATCTCGCCCAATTTGAGACTTGCTCTGGAGGGGTGTCAGGAGGATAGGCCCGAGTGCTGCCCTGTTGGAAAATTGTTTGTCCCGGACCAGTGGAAAAAGAGTGTGATGTCTGAGATTCATTGTTCCGCGTTGGCTGGGCATCCCGGAATTTTTGGTACCAGAGACTTGGTTAGTCGGTCCTTTTGGTGGCCTACCTTGTCTCGTGATGTCAGGGAATTTGTGCAGTCCTGTGGGACTTGCTCTCGCTCCAAGCCTTGCTCTCGCTCTAGTGGTTTGTTGATGCCATTGCCTGTGCCCAAGAGACCATGGACCCATATCTCTATGGATTTCATTTCCGACCTTCCTGTTTCTCAGAGAATGACCACCATCTGGGTAATTTGTGATAGGTTTTCCAAGATGATACATCTTGTGCCATTACCTAAGTTGCCTTCCTCCTCTGAATTGGTGCCGTTGTTCCTTCAGCACGTGGTTCGTTTACACGGCATTCCTGAGAACATTGTGTCTGACAGAGGAGTCCAGTTTGTTTCCAGATTTTGGAGGACTTTTTGTTCTAAACTGGGTGTTCAATTGTCTTTCTCCTCGGCATTTCATCCTCAGACCAATGGTCAAACTGAGAGAACAAACCAGACATTGGAGACTTATCTAAGATGCTTTGTGTCTGCTGATCAGGATGACTGGGTCTCTTTTTTGCCTTGGGCTGAGTGTGCTCTTAATAATAGGGCTAGCTCTGCTACTTTGATGTCTCCGTTTTTCTGTAATTCTGGGTTTCACCCTCGATTTTCTTCAGGACAGATGGAGGCTTCTGTCTGTCCAGGTGTTGACTCTGTTGTGGAGCGTATGCAACTGATTTGGGACCAGGTAGTGGAGAGGTTGTCCCTCTCTCAAGAGAGGGCCCAGCGGTTTGCTAACCGGCATAGGACTGATGGTCCTCGGTTTAAAGTGGGGGACTTGGTCTGGTTGTCCTCAAAGAATATTCCTATGAGAGTAGCATCTCCTAAATTTAAGCCTAGGTTCATTGGACCTTATAAGATCATGGAGATTATTAATCCTGTTTCTTTTCGTTTGCTTCTTCCAGGGACATTTAAGATCCATAACGTGTTCCACAAGTCCTTGTTGAAGAGGTTTTTTGAGCCAGTGGTTCCTGCTGCTGTGCCTCCTGACCCTGTTTTGGTTGAGGGCAATCTGGAGTATGTGGTTGAGAAAATATTAGATTCTCGTTTTTCTAGACGGAAACTCCAGTATTTGGTTAAATGGAGAGGTTATGGTCAGGAAGACAATTCTTGGGTGTTTGCTTCGGACATCCATGCTAGGAGACTTATCCGTGTGTATCATAGAACTCATCCTGACCGACCTGGTTGCTCAAATGAGGGTTCGGTGACCCCTCCTCAAGGGGGGGGTACTGTTGTGAATGGGTTTGAGATGAGTTCTGAGCAGAGGCTCCCTCTGGTGGTTACAAGCGGTGCTAGTCTGTCCAGTGAAGATTGTGAGGACTGGGAATCAGGTGTTACTGACTGGTCTTATATAAGGGAGTCACCTTCCCATCAGGGTTGCCGGTGATCAATTGTTCTGGTCTGAATCCTTTATTCCAGTTTCCCTTGTAGCTGTCACGCTGTCTAATGATATGTATACAATGTCAGTAAACTATTAATACAGGAACAACACTCTATACAACAACTAGTATAGCAACATAAGCATGTAAGTATAGAATAGATTTACCTGACACGATCTCTGCTGAACTCAGGGTTAATCTTGAGGACTTGATGAGCTGAAACAGGAAAGAGGTGGACCGGGATCTAACCTGACCCTAAACTGGGGTCCTAACTAATCCCTCACCTTGGAGGTACTGATAATGGTTCAGAGGTCCAAGTCTCCAACTTAACCCTGTCTCCTATCAGACCCTGAACCCTGTAATCAGTCCTAAGAAGGATCCTGACTACCACCAAAGGGATATGGGCTGATCTCAGCTAAATACACAGATTAGACATATAAGACAGACAGGATAACACTCGCTTGCATACACACTCAAACACCAAAGGAACATAAATGGTCTGGGAAATAAACTCTAACCAAGTTGAGCTTAGAACAACTAAGGAGCTCACAACTAAAGTCTATACAGATTCATTCCTATCTGTGGTCTGCATGAAGGTTTCACTGGCAACTCCCCAAGCAGACAACCAGGAATTTAAAGGAAACCAATCAACAAATAATCAATTGCAGCCGGGAGAAACTGCACCCAGTCCCAGCACCGAGCACAGACAGAATTAACTCCCTAGCTGCCAAACACAAAGAAACAGCAGATCAGCTGTGAGAAGTCAAAATGTGCAACCGCGACGATCTTCGTGGCAATGCACACATGACAGTACCCCCCCTTCTACGAGGGGCCTCCGGACCCTCAGGGCCAGGCCTGCCCGGGTGAGTGCTGTGGAAGGTCCGAACCAAACGATCTGCGTTAACATCAGACGCAGGGACCCACGTCCTCTCCTCTGGACAATACCCCTTCCAATGCACCAAGTACTGAAGGGACCGGCGATTCAGACGTGAGTCAATGATCTTTGATACTTGAAATTCCAAGTTACCATTGACCAACACTGGAGGAGGAGGTAGAGGTGACGGTATGACTGGTGCCACATACCTTTTAAGTAATGACTTGTGGAACACATTATGAATTTTAAACGTAGGAGGGAGGTCCAGACGAAATGCCACAGGATTAATTATGGAACTGATCCTGTACGGCCCGATGAATCTGGGACCCAGTTTCCAGGAGGGCACCTTAAGTTTTATATTCCTGGTAGACAACCATACCAGATCGTTCACATTCAGATCTGGACCAGAAACTCTCCTCCTATCAGTCATACGTTTGTAACGGTTCCCCATCGCACTCAGATTATTCAATACACCTCTCCACACAGAAGCAAGTGACGACGAGAAACGCTCCTCCTCAGGAACCCCAGAAGGGCCCCCCCCATTGAAAGTACAAAACTGGGGATGGAAACCATATGCCCCAAAAAACGGGGACTTACCAGTGGACTCGCTCCGCCTGTTGTTAAGAGTGAACTCTGCCAGAGGCAAGAAAGAAGACCAGTCCTCTTGGTTCTCTGAGACAAAACACCGGAGATATGTCTCTAAGCTCTGATTCAGACGCTCTGTCTGACCATTGGTCTGCGGATGAAAAGCCGAGGAAAATGACAATTGCATCCCCCGACGTAAACAAAATGCCCTCCAAAATTTGGACACAAACTGAGACCCCCTATCTGACACCACATCAGAAGGCAACCCATGAAGTCTAACGATCTCCCTAATGAACACCTGCGCCAGAGTTTTAGCATTAGGGAGTGCAGGAAGAGCAACGAAATGTGCCATCTTACTGAACCTGTCAACAACCACCAGTATGACAGTATTCCCTGACGACGGAGGAAGGTCCGTAATGAAGTCCATAGATAAATGAGTCCATGGACGCTCCGGAAGTTTCAAGGGTAAAAGGGTCCCAGACGGACGGGTATGAGGGGTTTTAGAGCGAGCACACACCCCACATGATGCGACAAAAGTTATAACATCTTTATTAGCATTAGGCCACCAAAACCGGCGAGAAAGGAGATCTAAAGTAGCCTTACTCCCTGGATGTCCTGCTAGAGCAGAATTATGATGTGCCTCAATAACCTTTTGTCTCAACAGATTTGGGACAAACAGTCTCCCTGGAGGTCCTGCAGGGGCGTCCCCCTGAGCCTCTAACACCTCCTCCTCAAGCTCAGAAAATACAGCCGACACTACCACCCCCTCCTGAAGGATAGGACTCGGGTCATCCGTTTTCCCGGCCCCTGGGAAACTGCGAGACAAGGCATCAGCCTTTACATTCTTAGACCCCGGGCGATAAGTGACGACAAAATTAAACCTGGTAAAAAACAACGACCATCGAGCTTGTCTGAAATTCAGACGCTTAGCGGATTCCAAATACAACAGGTTCTTGTGATCAGTAATAACGTAACCGGGTGGACTGCCCCCTCCAAAAAGTGACGCCATTCTTCAAAAGCTAACTTAATGGCCAAAAGTTCCCTATTGCCGATATCATAATTCCTTTCGGCGGACGACAATTTCTTAGAAAAGAAAGCGCACGGATGCCATTTACCAGGGGACGGACCCTGGGACAATATAGCACCCACCCCTACGTCAGACGCATCCACCTCCACAATGAACGGCTGAGATGCATCTGGTTGGATGAGAACGGGTGCCGAAGCAAAACATTTCTTCAAAGAGGAAAAGGCTTGGCAAGCTTTGTCCGACCATTTAGAAAAATCCGTCCCTTTTCTTGTCATGTCAGTGAGAGGTTTGACGACAGATGAGAAATTACAAATACATTTCCGGTAGTAGTTAGCAAACCCCAAAAAACGCTGCAGAGCCTTAAGATCCCCTGGCTGATCCCATTCAAGCACTGCTCTCACCTTTTCAGGGTCCATACGGAAACCGGAGGCTGACACCAAAAAACCCAAAAACTGAAGTTCCTGTACGGCAAATACACACTTCTCCAGTTTGGCGTATAGTTTATTGTCTCGCAAGATCTGCAACACCTGTCTCACATGCTCCTGATGAGACACAAGATCTGGCGAGTAAATTAAAATGTCGTCCAAATATACAACCACAAACAGCCCCACAAGGTGACGAAAAATGTCATTAACAAAATGTTGGAATACTGCTGGTGCAGTAGTCAGACCAAAAGGCATGACAAGGTTTTATAATGTCCCTCCGGCGTGTTAAACGCCGTTTTCCACTCATCCCCCTCTTTTATCCTAATCAGATTATACGCCCCCCTGAGATCCAATTTAGAGAACCATTTGGCGCCAACAATTTGATTGAAGAGATCAGGAATAAGAGGGAGTGGATACGGATCTCGAACAGTAATCCGATTAAGTTCGCGGAAATCCAAGCAAGGGCGTAGGCCTCCATCTTTCTTCTTCACAAAGAAGAACCCCGCGGCTACTGGGGAAGATGAAGGTCTAATATGCCCTTTGGCCAGACTTTCAGAAATATAATCTTTCATAGCCTGCCTCTCAGGACCAGAAAGATTATACAACCTAGCTTTAGGCAACTTAGCATCAGGAAGGAGATTAATAGAGCAGTCATACACGCGATGAGGAGGCAACTCCTGACACCCCTCCTCAGAGAAAACATCCCCAAAATCCTCCAAAAAAGGAGGCAATGTACTAGGCACGACCGCACTGATGACTGTGTTCATGCAGTTGCTTTTGCAAAACTCACCCCATTGGCTTATTTCTCTGGACTGCCAATTAATCACAGGGTTATGTTTAACCAACCAAGGAAGTCCCAACACAATGGGAGTAGGTAGACCCTCCAACACATAACAAGATAATTGTTCCCTATGTATTGCCCCTACCCGAAGGTCAATGTTATGAACCTCATGAACAAAGCTACCTTGGCCGAGAGGCCTGGCGTCAATGGAGAATATAGGGATCGGTTTGACCAATACACTCAGATGCATACCTTGAGCCTGAGCAAACTGAGCGTCAACCAGATTAGCCCCGGAACCACTATCAAGAAGAACAGACAATCTCTCCACTCTCGTACCAACTACCACCTCCACTGGTACAAGGAACTGAGAAGAACTGGTGGATGACATACATACTCCCAGGTTGTCGTCTACCACACAACCTGGGATTAACAGTTTTCCGGCGACTTTTGGCTCAACAAGGCACGGGATGGACATTCTCCAACAAAATGTCCCTCTTTCCCGCAGAAAAAACATCTTCTAGTCCTGCGGCGTACCGCCAATCCCCTCCTACGAAATGATGTCCCTCCCAACTGCATAGGCTCATCCGAACAGACAAGGGGAACCTCAACATAAGGGACTTTAGTGGTAGGTGGAGAAACAACAGGGAGTGGGGTTACCTCACCCCTCTCCCGAAGCCGTCTATCAGTACGGATAGCTAAGGCCATAGCAGCCTCCAGTGAATGAGGAGACTCATACTGAGCCAAAACGTCTTTTAATTTATCAGAAAGCCCATGACAAAACTGGCTCCTAAGAGCTGGGTCATTCCACTGAGTATCTGTGGCCCATCTACGAAACTCAGAAGCAAATTCCTCTGCAGGACGATCTCCCTGCTGTATCTTACGTAATTTTGTCTCAGCAAGAGAGACCCGATCTGGGTCATCATATACCAATCCCAGGGCAGTAAAAAATTGATCTACAGACAGTAGAGCCGGGTCAAAAATTTGAGGGTCCCCTTGCAGAAGTGAGATAACAATTCCCACTCTCTGCTCATTACTCCCTGATGATCGAGGCCGAAGCCGAAAATACAATTTACATGCCTCCCGGAAGGTGAAAAATTTATCTCGCCCACCAGTGAACCTGTCCGGGAGAGCTACTTTAGGTTCAACTCTGGTTTGCTCCAGGGGAGACAAAACTTTGGACTTAATGTCCGTCAGCTCCATGGATAATCCCTGCAACTGCAGAGCCAGCTGGGCTACTGGATCCATGGTAACTGGAGATAATTTTTATGGCCAGTGAAAATGTCACGCTGTCTAATGATATGTATACAATGTCAGTAAACTATTAATACAGGAACAACACTCTATACAACAACTAGTATAGCAACATAAGCATGTAAGTATAGAATAGATTTACCTGACACGATCTCTGCTGAACTCAGGGTTAATCTTGAGGACTTGATGAGCTGAAACAGGAAAGAGGTGGACCGGATCTAACCTGACCCTAAACTGGGGTCCTAACTAATCCCTCACCTTGGAGGTACTGATAATGGTTCAGAGGTCCAAGTCTCCAACCTAACCCTGTCTCCTATCAGACCCTGAACCCTGTAATCAGTCCTAAGAAGGATCCTGACTACCACCAAAGGGATATGGGCTGATCTCAGCTAAATACACAGATTAGACATATAAGACAGACAGGATAACACTCGCTTGCATACACACTCAAACACCAAAGGAACATAAATGGTCTGGGAAATAAACTCTAACCAAGTTGAGCTTAGAACAACTAAGGAGCTCACAACTAAAGTCTATACAGATTCATTCCTATCTGTGGTCTGCATGAAGGTTTCACTGGCAACTCCCCAAGCAGACAACCAGGAATTTAAAGGAAACCAATCAACAAATAATCAATTGCAGCCGGGAGAAACTGCACCCAGTCCCAGCACCGAGCACAGACAGAATTAACTCCCTAGCTGCCAAACACAAAGAAACAGCAGATCAGCTGTGAGAAGTCAAAATGTGCAACCGCGACGATCTTCGTGGCAATGCACACATGACAGTAGCCTGCTGTGTCGTGTCTGCATCTCCTGCTAACAGATAAGACATTTTCTTCTTTTGTGTTTGTGCTATATTTTTGCATTTTGTCCTGCACTTCTGTGGGGGCCTTCAGGGTCCCCTCCTGGGGCTTCTGCCCTCTCAGTTTTGTTCAGCCACTGATGTTTGTACTTTTGCTTTATCCAGTTTTTTCAGTGGCTGCTGTTTTGATTTTTGTTACACCAGAGAACTAATTTAGGTGGAAGAGGTCGTGTGATCTCAGGTATTTTTGAAATTAGTAGAGTTGGTGCTTTTCAGGGTTTTCTGGGATTGCAGTAAGTACCCTTCCTATCCTTTTCTATTTAGTTAGTTTGGGCCCCAGCGTTTGCTCATACTATTTTCTTTCTGTGTCAGTATTTCATCTTGTCTAACCGCCATTACATGTTTGGGGGCTTTCTATTATCTTTGGGGTTCTGCTCCGGGGCAGATAGCTTTCCTATATCTATCTTTAGGTGTAGTTAGTTTCTCAGGCTGTGACGAGGCGTCTAGGACCAACGTAGGAACGCTCCACGGCTGCCTCTAGTTGTGGTGGTTAGTCAGGGTACTGCAATCTCATAGATTCCAACTGCTCTGGTGTATTGCCTTTTTTACCTGCACTCCTCAGCTATCGAAACATAACACTGATCCTTCTGTTATTTTGAAAGAGGGTGTAGTTCTTTCCGCCATCTCGCCCAATTTGAGACTTGCTCTGGAGGGGTGTCAGGAGGATAGGCCCGAGTGCTGCCCTGTTGGAAAATTGTTTGTCCCGGACCAGTGGAAAAAGAGTGTGATGTCTGAGATTCATTGTTCCGCGTTGGCTGGGCATCCCGGAATTTTTGGTACCAGAGACTTGGTTAGTCGGTCCTTTTGGTGGCCTACCTTGTCTCGTGATGTCAGGGAATTTGTGCAGTCCTGTGGGACTTGCTCTCGCTCCAAGCCTTGCTCTCGCTCTAGTGGTTTGTTGATGCCATTGCCTGTGCCCAAGAGACCATGGACCCATATCTCTATGGATTTCATTTCCGACCTTCCTGTTTTCTGGGTAATTTGTGATAGGTTTTCCAAGATGATACATCTTGTGCCATTACCTAAGTTGCCTTCCTCCTCTGAATTGGTGCCGTTGTTCCTTCAGCACGTGGTTCGTTTACACGGCATTCCTGAGAACATTGTGTCTGACAGAGGAGTCCAGTTTGTTTCCAGATTTTGGAGGACTTTTTGTTCTAAACTGGGTGTTCAATTGTCTTTCTCCTCGGCATTTCATCCTCAGACCAATGGTCAAACTGAGAGAACAAACCAGACATTGGAGACTTATCTAAGATGCTTTGTGTCTGCTGATCAGGATGACTGGGTCTCTTTTTTGCCTTTGGCTGAGTTTGCTCTTAATAATAGGGCTAGCTCTGCTACTTTGATGTCTCCGTTTTTCTGTAATTCTGGGTTTCACCCTCGATTTTCTTCAGGACAGACGGAGGCTTCTGTCTGTCCAGGTGTTGACTCTGTTGTGGAGCGTATGCAACTGATTTGGGACCAGGTAGTGGAGAGGTTGTCCCTCTCTCAGGAGAGGGCCCAGCGGTTTGCTAACCGGCATAGGACTGATGGTCCTCGGTTTAAAGTGGGGGACTTGGTCTGGTTGTCCTCAAAGAATATTCCTATGAGAGTAGCATCTCCTAAATTTAAGCCTAGGTTCATTGGACCTTATAAGATCATGGAGATTATTAATCCTGTTTCTTTTCGTTTGCTTCTTCCAGGGACATTTAAGATCCATAACGTGTTCCACAAGTCCTTGTTGAAGAGGTTTTTTGAGCCAGTGGTTCCTGCTGCTGTGCCTCCTGACCCTGTTTTGGTTGAGGGCAATCTGGAGTATGTGGTTGAGAAAATATTAGATTCTCGTTTTTCTAGACGGAAACTCCAGTATTTGGTTAAATGGAGAGGTTATGGTCAGGAAGACAATTCTTGGGTGTTTGCTTCGGACATCCATGCTAGGAGACTTATCCGTGTGTATCATAGAACTCATCCTGACCGACCTGGTTGCTCAAATGAGGGTTCGGTGACCCCTCCTCAAGGGGGGGTACTGTTGTGAATGGTTTGAGATGAGTTCTGAGCAGAGGCTCCCTCTGGTGGTTACAAGCGGTGCTAGTCTGTCCAGTGAAGATTGTGAGGACTGGGAATCAGGTGTTACTGACTGGTCTTATATAAGGGAGTCACCTTCCCATCAGGGTTGCTGGTGATCAATTGTTCTGGTCTGAATCCTTTATTCCAGTTTCCCTTGTAGCCTGCTGTGTCGTGTCTGCATCTCCTGCTAACAGATAAGACATTTTCTTCTTTTGTGTTTGTGCTATATTTTTGCATTTTGTCCTGCACTTCTGTGGGGGCCTTCAGGGTCCCCTCCTGGGGCTTCTGCCCTCTCAGTTTTGTTCAGCCACTGATGTTTGTACTTTTGCTTTATCCAGTTTTTTCAGTGGCTGCTGTTTTGATTTTGTTACACCAGAGAACTAATTTAGGTGGAAGAGGTCGTGTGATCTCAGGTATTTTTGAAATTAGTAGAGTTGGTGCTTTTCAGGGTTTTCTGGGATTGCAGTAAGTACCCTTCCTATCCTTTTCTATTTAGTTAGTTTGGGCCCCAGCGTTTGCTCATACTATTTTCTTTCT
The DNA here is from genome assembly GCA_033576555.1 of Oophaga sylvatica. Taxonomy (NCBI): domain Eukaryota; kingdom Metazoa; phylum Chordata; class Amphibia; order Anura; family Dendrobatidae; genus Oophaga; species Oophaga sylvatica. Next base: position 318,975,385 of record JARQOD010000002.1, read on the forward strand.
GTGTCAGTATTTCATCTTGTCTAACGCCATTACATGTTTGGGGGCTTTCTATTATCTTTGGGGTTCTGCTCCGGGGCAGATAGCTTTCCTATATCTATCTTTAGGTGTAGTTAGTTTCTCAGGCTGTGACGAGGCGTCTAGGACCAACGTAGGAACGCTCCACGGCTGCCTCTAGTTGTGGTGGTTAGTCAGGGTACTGCAATCTCATAGATTCCAACTGCTCTGGTGTATTGCCTTTTTTACCTGCACTCCTCAGCTACCGAAACATAACACTGATCCTTCTGTTATTTTGAAAGAGGGTGTAGTTCTTTCCGCCATCTCGCCCAATCTGAGACTGGCTCTGGAGGGGTGTCAGGAGGACAAGCCCGAGCGCTGCCCTGTTGGGAAATTGTTTGTCCCGGACCAGTGGAAAAAGAGTGTAATGTCTGAGATTCATTGTTCCACGTTGGCCGGTCATCCCGGAATTTTTGGTACCAGAGACTTGGTTAGTCGGTCCTTTTGGTGGTCTACCTTGTCTCGTGATGTCAGGGAGTTTGTGCAGTCCTGCGGGACTTGCTCTCGCTCCAAGCCTTGCTCTCGTTCTAGTGGTTTGTTGATGCCATTACCTGTGCCCAAGAGACCATGGACCCATATCTCTATGGATTTCATTTCCGACCTCCCTGTTTCTCAGAGAATGACCGTCATCTGGGTGATTTGCGATAGGTTTTCCAAGATGATACATCTTGTGCCATTACCTAAGTTGCCTTCCTCCTCTGAATTGGTGCCTTTGTTTCTTCAGCACGTGGTTCGTTTACACGGCATTCCTGAGAACATTGTGTCTGACAGAGGAGTCCAGTTTGTTTCCAGATTTTGGAGGACCTTTTGTTCTAAAATTGGTGTTCAATTGTCTTTCTCCTCGGCGTTTCATCCTCAGACCAATGGTCAAACTGAGAGAACAAACCAGACATTGGAGACTTATCTAAGATGCTTTGTGTCTGCTGATCAGGATGACTGGGTCTCTTTTTTGCCTTTGGCTGAGTTTGCTCTTAATAATAGGGCTAGCTCTGCCACTTTGATGTCTCCATTTTTCTGTAATTCTGGGTTTCACCCTCGATTTTCTTCAGGACAGACGGAGGCTTCTGTCTGTCCAGGTGTTGACTCTGTTGTGGAGCGTATGCAGCAGATTTGGGACCAGGTAGTGGAGAGGTTGTCCCTCTCTCAGGAGAGGGCCCAGCGGTTTGCTAACCGGCATAGGACTGATGGTCCTCGGTTTAAAGTGGGGGACTTGGTCTGGTTGTCCTCAAGAAATATTCCTATGAGAGTGGCATCTCCTAAATTTAAGCCTAGGTTCATTGGACCTTATAAGATCATGGAGATTCTTAATCCTGTTTCTTTTCGTTTGCTTCTTCCAGGGACATTTAAGATCCATAACGTGTTCCACAAGTCCTTGTTGAAGAGGTTTGTTGAGCCAGTGGTCCCTACTACTGTGCCTCCTGACCCTGTTTTGGTTGAGGGCAATCTGGAGTATGTGGTTGAGAAAATATTGAATTCTCGTTTTTCTAGACGGAAACTCCAGTATTTGGTTAAATGGAGAGGTTATGGTCAGGAAGACAATTCTTGGGTGTTTGCTTCGGACATCCGTGCTAGGAGACTCATCCGTGCGTATCATAGAACTCATCCTGACCGACCTGGTTGCTCAAATGAGGGTTCGGTGACCCCTCCTCAAGGGGGGGGGTACTGTTGTGAATAGGCTGGAAATGAGTTCTGAGCAGAAGCTCCCTCTGGTGGTTACAAACGGTACTGGACTGTCCAGTGAAGATTGTGAGGATTGGGAATCAGGTGTTACTGACTGGTCTTATATAAGGGAGTCACCTTCCCATCAGGGTTGCCGGTGATCAATTGTTCTGGTCTCAATCCATGATTCCTGTTTCCTTGGTAGCCTGCTGTGTCGTGTCTGAATCTCCTGCTAACAGATAAGACATTTTCTTCTTTTTTGTTTTTGTGCTTGATTTTTGCATTTTGTCCTGCACTTCTGTGGGGGCCTTCAGGGTCCCCTCTGGGGGCTTTTGCCCTCTCAGTTCAGTTCAGCCACTGATGTTTGTACATTTGCTTTTTCCAGTTTTTTCAGTGGCTGCTGTTTTGTTTTTGGTTACACCAGAGAACTAATTTAGGTGGTAGAGGTCGTGTGATCTCAGGTGTTTTTGAAATTAGTAGAGTTGGTGCTTTTCAGGGTTTTTTGGGATTGCAGTAAGTGGCCTTCCTATCCTTTTCTATTTAGTAAGTTTGGGCCCCAACGTTTGCTCATACTATTTTCTGTCTGTGTCAGTATTTCTTCTTGTCTAACCGCCATTACATGTTTGGGGGCTTTCTATGTTCTTTGGGGATCTGCTCCGGGGCAGATAGCTTTCCTCTTTCTATCTTTAGGTGTAGTTAGTTTCTCAGGCTGTGACGAGGCGTCTAGGACCAACGTAGGAACGCTCCACGGCTGCCTCTAGTTGTGGTGGTTAGTCAGGGTACTGCAATCTCATAGTTTCCAACTGCTCTGGTGTATTTCCTTTTTGCCTGCTCTCCTCAGCTACCAAATCATAACACTGCTCATTTCCAACCGGGTATATTCCTTTCTTGAATACCACAACTTAGTCCCTGCAGCAATTCCACCATCATGTGTCATTTTTTCTTCATGTATTACTGTCTGTGGAATAAAGGGGTTGTGGAGGACTTAAACACTGATTGGATGGGTTATTAATATCAGATCGCTAGGTGTCCATGATCTGGAACTTCCATTATCTGTTTGCAGCTTCCACTGCGTACGCAGGGGTGGGATTCAAATTTTTAACAACAGGTTCTGTGTTTGTGTGTAGGAAAACCACACCTATTTTTTAAGGCACACCCATTTACACGCACCTTTTCCTCAAACATATACAAGTAGGGGTGCAGTCAAACAGTTGAAAAAAAAATAAATTGGAATGAGATCAGAACAGTGCACATTCTGGCCAGTGGCTCTCCTGACCCGAGTGTGACAGCTGCATATATTTGTATGCAGCTGTCTCACTTGACTGACCGGCTGGCCAGGCTGTGCACTACATTCTGATTTATACGACAGTATGTCTGCGTCCTAATGGTAATTAAAAGTAAAAATCACCACATACAAGGGACAAATATCATCACACCATGACCAGACCACATATTACCACCACATAGTGACCGAGCAATACCACATACAAGGAACAAATACCGCCACACCTTGGCCAGACCACATATTACAACCACATAGTCACCAAATAATACCACATACAAGGAACAAATACCGCACACCATGGCCAGACCACATAAAGACTAAATACTACAATACTGCATACTGCTCATTAATTTTAACCCCTCTCTGACATCCGACGTACTATCCCGTCCATGAAATCTGTGACAATCTGACCATGGACGGGATAGTACGTCATGCCCTTTAATGCGACATCGCGACTTAAGTCGCGGTGATCGCATTAAAATTCCGACGCCAGCTACCTCTTGGAAGATGGCGTCGGCATCCCGGGCTGCGTCCTCCCCCCTCAGGCCTCCCGATCGCTGTGATTGGCTGTTCAATTCTGAACAGCCAATCACAGCCTTTCTCACTGTTTCAGCGAATCAGAGCGGCTGAAACAGTGAGATCGCAGGCTAGGATCGAGTACCGATGTACTCGATCCTAGGCCTGGGCCTAGGAAGGTCCAGACCCCCCGGATCGATGTGATTGGCGATCGCGCCAATCGCAGGGCACAGCCGCGGTATATCCGCGCTATGCCCTGCCTGTATCTGCCTGGATCAGTGCAGTAATAGCACCGATCCTAGGCCAGGGCCTGTAGGGCATGCAGGAGCTGATTGGCGCGATCGATGTCATCGTCGATCGCGCCAATCACAGGGCACAGCAGCGGTGTGACCGCTCTGTGCCCTGCTTGTTGACCTGCCGGTGACCTGCCTAGGAATCGGAGCTGTGAGCTCCGATTACTAGGCCGGTGCCTAGCAACCGGCAATACAGGGGTCTCCTCTGATTGGTGGGATTGATGTGATCATCGATCCCACCAATGACAGGTCACAGTAGCGATGTGACCGCTCTGTGACCTGTCTGCAAACTAGATCTGACCTGTCTGACCACACTGCAGGGGTCCTCACACTTGCTGAGGATTCCTGCTGCGCGGTCACACTGCCAGATCTCCTCCTGTGCTGGGCCTTGTGGTGCCACAGTAGCCTGTGACACCACAACTCCTGCTGAAGAAAGAAGAGAAGAAAGAAGAGAGAAGAAAGAAGAGAGATGAAAAAAGAGACTACAAACATGAGTTTTTGAGCCCCGATCCCTGCCCGATCCACCCCAATCCCCCCATTTCCCCCTCACCCTTCCCTTTCCCCCTCTTTTTACCCCCCTTTTGCGCCTCTGAGCGTTGATTGGTGACACAGTTCACCGATCAACACTTGTGCTTGCTTTTCTTTCGCACCTCCCTCCGTGCACACATCCGGCAGCCGCGGAACTTTGATAAGTGACACCGGTCACTTATCAGAGCTCGTGCCTGGCGTTTTTTTTTTTCACCCCCCCTTTCCGCCACTCCTGTGCGCACATCCAGCAGCCGCGGAACTTTGATAAGTGACAGCGGTCACTTATCAGAGCTCGTGCCTGCCAGTTTTGTTTTTTTTTTCACCCCCCTTTCCGCCACTCCCGTGCGCACATCCAGCAGCCGCGGAACTTTGATAAGTGACACTGGTCACTTATCAGAGCTCGTGCCTGCCAGTTTTTTTTTTTTTCACCCGCCTTTTCGCCACTCCCGTGCGCACATCCAGGAGCCGCGGAACTTTGATAAGTGACAGTGGTCACTTATCAGAGCTCGTGCCTGACAGTTTTTTTTTTCACCCCCCCTTTCCGCCACTCCCGTGCGCACATCCAGCAGCCGCGGAACTTTGATAAGTGACACCGGTCACTTATCAGAGCTCGTGCCTGCCAGTTTTTTTTTTCACCCCCCTTTCCGCCACTCCCGTGCGCACATCCAGCAGCCGCGGAACTTTGATAAGTGACAGCGGTCACTTATCAGAGCTCGTGCCTGCCAGTTTTTTTTTTTCCTCCCCTTTCCGCCACTCCCGTGCGCACATCCAGCAGCCGCGGAACTTTGATAAGTGACAGCGGTCACTTATCAGAGCTTGTGCCTGCCAGTTTTTTTTTTCACCCCCCTTTCCGCCATTCCCGTGCGCACATCCAGCAGCCGCGGAACTTTGATAAGTGACACCGGTCACTTATCAGAGCTCGTGCCTGCTGATTTAGACTTTTTTTCACAGGCCTTTTTTTTCCCTATTCACTTTCTTTTCTTTTAGCTTTTTCTTTTCAGCTTAGTTTACACCAATCACTATCCCCCCCAGACACACACACACAGTTATAAAGTTCACAAAAAAAATGTCCCGCTCGTCATGCTCATCCCAACAGCGCTATTCAGTGGAGGAGGCATACGCTTTCCTTGCCTCCGACACTGATAGCGAGGGAGAGGATCCCACATTTCTTTATTTTTCAGATGATGATTCTTCTTCTTCCTCCTCCTCTTCCTCCTCATCTTCCTCCTCGGGTCCTGCGGAACCGCCACGCAGACGCCCCAGGACAGAAGATGAGGCAGCGCCCGCCCCTGAAAATGAACCAGCGCACCCCTCTCGGACCCCGTATGGACCCCGGCCCCGAAAATTACGAGCCACTGAGTCCTGATTTTGTGGCAGAATCAGGAATCAGGTTTGACTCCACCGGCTTCACAGAAATAGACTTTTTCAAAGTCTTTTTCTCTGAGGATTTAACCTCATGGTGGAGCAAACAAATTTGTACGCTCTGCAATTTTTGGCGCAAAACCCCCGTTCATCATTTTCCAACTGGTCTCCTGTAGACGCAGTTGAAATGATGCAGTTTTGGGGCCTGGTCCTCCATATGGGGATCCTGAAGAAGCCAGAAATTCGGCAATATTGGAGTGTTGATATTTTATACAACACTCCACTGTTCCGAATGGTCATGGCTCGGACGCGTCTTGAGGCCATCCACAAATTCCTGCATTATAATGATAATGCACAGTGTCCCCCACGAGATGACCCCAACTTTGACCGCCTGTTCAAAGTTCGGCCGGTCATCGAACACTTCAACAAAAAGTTTGCTGAAGTGTACGTGTCACGCTGTCTAATGATATGTATACAATGTCAGTAAACTATTAATACAGGAACAACACTCTATACAACAACTAGTATAGCAACATAAGCATGTAAGTATAGAATAGATTTACCTGACACGATCTCTGCTGAACTCAGGGTTAATCTTGAGGACTTGATGAGCTGAAACAGGAAAGAGGTGGACCGGGATCTAACCTGACCCTAAACTGGGGTCCTAACTAATCCCTCACCTTGGAGGTACTGATAATGGTTCAGAGGTCCAAGTCTCCAACCTAACCCTGTCTCCTATCAGACCCTGAACCCTGTAATCAGTCCTAAGAAGGATCCTGACTACCACCAAAGGGATATGGGCTGATCTCAGCTAAATACACAGATTAGACATATAAGACAGACAGGATAACACTCGCTTGCATACACACTCAAACACCAAAGGAACATAAATGGTCTGGGAAATAAACTCTAACCAAGTTGAGCTTAGAACAACTAAGGAGCTCACAACTAAAGTCTATACAGATTCATTCCTATCTGTGGTCTGCATGAAGGTTTCACTGGCAACTCCCCAAGCAGACAACCAGGAATTTAAAGGAAACCAATCAACAAATAATCAATTGCAGCCGGGAGAAACTGCAACCAGTCCCAGCACCGAGCACAGACAGAATTAACTCCCTAGCTGCCAAACACAAAGAAACAGCAGATCAGCTGTGAGAAGTCAAAATGTGCAACCGCGACGATCTTCGTGGCAATGCACACATAACAGTACCCCCCCTTCTACGAGGGGCCTCCGGACCCTCAGGGCCAGGCCTGCCGGGTGAGTTCTGTGGAAGGTCCGAACCAAACGATCTGCGTTAACATCAGACGCAGGGACCCACGTCCTCTCCTCTGGACCATACCCCTTCCAATGCACCAAGTACTGAAGGGACCGGCGATTCAGACGTGAGTCAATGATCTTTGATACTTGAAATTCCAAGTTACCATTGACCAACACTGGAGGAGGAGGTAGAGGTGATGGTATGACTGGTGCCACATACCTTTTAAGTAATGACTTGTGGAACACATTATGAATTTTAAACGTAGGAGGGAGGTCCAGACGAAATGCCACAGGATTAATTATGGAACTGATCCTGTACGGCCCGATGAATCTGGGACCCAGTTTCCAGGAGGGCACCTTAAGTTTTATATTCCTGGTAGACAACCATACCAGATCGTTCACATTCAGATCTGGACCAGAAACTCTCCTCCTATCAGCCATACGTTTGTAACGGTTCCCCATCGCACTCAGATTATTCAATACACCTCTCCACACAGAAGCAAGTGACGACGAGAAACGCTCCTCCTCAGGAACCCCAGAAGGGCCCCCCCCATTGAAAGTACAAAACTGGGGATGGAAACCATATGCCCCAAAAAACGGGGACTTACCAGTGGACTCGCTCCGCCTGTTGTTAAGAGCGAACTCTGCCAGAGGCAAGAAAGAAGACCAGTCCTCTTGGTTCTCTGAAACAAAACACCGGAGATATGTCTCTAAGCTCTGATTCAGACGCTCTGTCTGACCATTGGTCTGCGGATGAAAAGCCGAGGAAAATGACAATTGCATCCCCGACGTAAACAAAATGCCCTCCAAAATTTGGACACAAACTGAGACCCCCTATCTGACACCACATCAGAAGGCAACCCATGAAGTCTAACGATCTCCCTAATGAACACCTGCGCCAGAGTTTTAGCATTAGGGAGTGCAGGAAGAGCAACGAAATGTGCCATCTTACTGAACCTGTCAACAACCACCAGTATGACAGTATTCCCTGACGACGGAGGAAGGTCCGTAATGAAGTCCATAGATAAATGAGTCCATGGACGCTCCGGAAGTTTCAAGGGTAAAAGGGTCCCAGACGGACGGGTATGAGGGGTTTTAGAGCGAGCACACACCCCACATGACGCGACAAAAGTTATAACATCTTTATTAGCATTAGGCCACCAAAACCGGCGAGAAAGGAGATCTAAAGTAGCCTTACTCCCTGGATGTCCTGCTAGAGCAGAATTATGATGTGCCTCAATAACCTTTTGTCTCAACAGATTTGGGACAAACAGTCTCCCTGGAGGTCCTGCAGGGGCGTCCCCCTGAGCCTCTAACACCTCCTCCTCAAGCTCAGAAAATACAGCCGACACTACCACCCCCTCCTGAAGGATAGGACTCGGGTCATCCGTTTTCCCGGCCCCTGGGAAACTGCGAGACAAGGCATCAGCCTTTACATTCTTAGACCCCGGGCGATAAGTGACGACAAAATTAAACCTGGTAAAAAACAACGACCATCGAGCTTGTCTGGAATTCAGACGCTTAGCGGATTCCAAATACAACAGGTTCTTGTGATCAGTAATAACGGTAACCGGGTGGACTGCCCCCTCCAAAAAGTGACGCCATTCTTCAAAAGCTAACTTAATGGCCAAAAGTTCCCTATTGCCGATATCATAATTCCTTTCGGCGGACGACAATTTCTTAGAAAAGAAAGCGCACGGATGCCATTTACCAGGGGACGGACCCTGGGACAATATAGCACCCACCCCTACGTCAGACGCATCCACCTCCACAATGAACGGCTGAGATGCATCTGGTTGGATGAGAACGGGTGCCGAAGCAAAACATTTCTTCAAAGAGGAAAAGGCTTGGCAAGCTTTGTCCGACCATTTAGAAAAATCCGTCCCTTTTCTTGTCATGTCAGTGAGGAGTTTGACGACAGATGAGAAATTACAAATACATTTCCGGTAGTAGTTAGCAAACCCCAAAAAACGCTGCAGAGCCTTAAGATCCCCTGGCTGATCCCATTCAAGCACTGCTCTCACCTTTTCAGGGTCCATACGGAAACCGGAGGCTGACACCAAAAAACCCAAAAACTGAAGTTCCTGTACGGCAAATACACACTTCTCCAGTTTGGCGTATAGTTTATTGTCTCGCAAGATCTGCAACACCTGTCTCACATTCTCCTGATGAGACACAAGATCTGGCGAGTAAATTAAAATGTCGTCCAAATATACAACCACAAACAGCCCCACAAGGTGACGAAAAATGTCATTAACAAAATGTTGGAATACTGCTAGTGCAGTAGTCAGACCAAAAGGCATGACAAGGTTTTAATAATGTCCCTCCGGCGTGTTAAACGCCGTTTTCCACTCATCCCCCTCTTTTATCCTAATCAGATTATACGCCCCCCTGAGATCCAATTTAGAGAACCATTTGGCGCCAACAATTTGATTGAAGAGATCAGGAATAAGAGGGAGTGGATACGGATCTCGAACAGTAATCCGATTAAGTTCGCGGAAATCCAAGCAAGGGCGTAGGCCTCCATCTTTCTTCTTCACAAAGAAGAACCCCGCGGCTACTGGGGAAGATGAAGGTCTAATATGCCCTTTGGCCAGACTTTCAGAAATATAATCTTTCATAGCCTGCCTCTCAGGACCAGAAAGATTATACAACCTAGCTTTAGGCAACTTAGCATCAGGAAGGAGATTAATAGAGCAGTCATACACGCGATGAGGAGGCAACTCCTGACACCCTCCTCAGAGAAAACATCCCCAAAATCCTCCAAAAAAGGAGGCAATGTACTAGGCACGACCGCACTGATGACTGTGTTCATGCAGTTGCTTTTGCAAAACTCACCCCATTGGCTTATTTCTCTGGACTGCCAATTAATCACAGGGTTATGTTTAACCAACCAAGGAAGTCCCAACACAATGGGAGTAGGTAGACCCTCCAACACATAACAAGATAATTGTTCCCTATGTATTGCCCTTACCCGAAGGTCAATGTTATGAACCTCATGAACAAAGCTACCTTGGCCGAGAGGCCTGGCGTCAATGGAGAATATAGGGATCGGTTTGACCAATACACTCAGATGCATACCTTGAGCCTGAGCAAACTGAGCGTCAACCAGATTAGCCCCGGAACCACTATCAAGAAGAACAGACAATCTCTCCACTCTCGTACCAACTACCACCTCCACTGGTACAAGGAACTGAGAAGAACTGGCGGATGAAATACATACTCCCAGGTTGTCGTCCACCACACAACCTGGGATTAACAGTTTTCCGGCGACTTTTGGCTCAACAAGGCACGGGATGGACATTCTCCAACAAAATGTCCCTCTTTCCCGCAGAAAAAACATCTTCTAGTCCTGCGGCGTACCGCCAATCCCCTCCTACGAAATGATGTCCCTCCCAACTGCATAGGCTCATCCGAACAGACAAGGGGAACCTCAACATAAGGGACTTTAGTGGTAGGTGGAGAAACAACAGGGAGTGGGGTTACCTCACCCCTCTCCCGAAGCCGTCTATCAGTACGGATAGCTAAGGCCATAGCAGACTCCAGTGAATGAGGAGACTCATACTGAGCCAAAACGTCTTTTAATTTATCAGAAAGCCCATGACAAAACTGGCTCCTAAGAGCTGGGTCATTCCACTGAGTATCTGTGGCCCATCTACGAAACTCAGAAGCAAATTCCTCTGCAGGACGATCTCCCTGCTGTATCTTACGTAATTTTGTCTCAGCAAGAGAGACCCGATCTGGGTCATCATATACCAATCCCAGGGCAGTAAAAAATTGATCTACAGACAGTAGAGCCGGGGATCCCGGAGGAAGGGAAAATGCCCAGGATTGAGGGTCCCCTTGCAGAAGTGAGATAACAATTCCACTCTCTGCTCATCACTCCCTGATGATCGAGGCCGAAGCCGAAAATACAAATTTACATGCCTCCCGGAAGGTGAAAAATTTATCTCGCCCACCAGTGAACCTGTCCGGGAGAGCTACTTTAGGTTCAACTCTGGTTTGCTCCAGGGGAGACAAAACTTTGGACTTAATGTCCGTCAGCTCCATGGATAATCCCTGCAACTGCAGAGCCAGCTGGGCTACTGGATCCATGGTAACTGGAGATAATTTTTAAGGCCAGTGAAAATGTCACGCTGTCTAATGATATGTATACAATGTCAGTAAACTATTAATGCAGGAACAACACTCTATACAACAACTAGTATAGCAACATAAGCATGTAAGTATAGAATAGATTTACCTGACACGATCTCTGCTGAACTCAGGGTTAATCTTGAGGACTTGATGAGCTGAAACAGGAAAGAGGTGGACCGGGATCTAACCTGACCCTAAACTGGGGTCCTAACTAATCCCTCACCTTGGAGGTACTGATAATGGTTCAGAGGTCCAAGTCTCCAACCTAACCCTGTCTCCTATCAGACCCTGAACCCTGTAATCAGTCCTAAGAAGGATCCTGACTACCACCAAAGGGATATGGGCTGATCTCAGCTAAATACACAGATTAGACATATAAGACAGACAGGATAACACTCGCTTGCATACACACTCAAACACCAAAGGAACATAAATGGTCTGGGAAATAAACTCTAACCAAGTTGAGCTTAGAACAACTAAGGAGCTCACAACTAAAGTCTATACAGATTCATTCCTATCTGTGGTCTGCATGAAGGTTTCACTGGCAACTCCCCAAGCAGACAACCAGGAATTTAAAGGAAACCAATCAACAAATAATCAATTGCAGCCGGGAGAAACTGCAACCAGTCCCAGCACCGAGCACAGACAGAATTAACTCCCTAGCTGCCAAACACAAAGAAACAGCAGATCAGCTGTGAGAAGTCAAAATGTGCAACCGCGACGATCTTCGTGGCAATGCACACATGACAGTACGTGCCCCAAAGGGACATCTGCGTGGATGAGTCCTTGGTTAATTTTAAGGGACGGCTCGCATTCCGCCAGTACCTGCCCAGCAAGAGGGCAAGGTACGGAATCAAACTCTATAAGCTGTGTGAGAGTACCTCAGGGTACACCCACAGCTTTAGAGTTTACGAAGGAAAGGACACCAGGATTGAACCCCTGAGTGTCCCCCCGTCCTGGGAGTGAGTGGGAAAATTGTATGGGATTTGGTGCACCCACTGCTGGATAAAGGTTATCACCTTTACACTGATAACTTTTATTCCAGCATCCCACTCTACAAATCCCTCTCTGCGCGAGGTACCGCAGCCTGCGGTACCGTCCGCAAAAATCAGAGAGGCCTCCCAAAGACACTACTTGGGCTGATGCTCAAAAAGGGTGAGAGCAGAGCCCAATGTAGCGACCACCTGTTGGTGGTCAAGTACAAGGACAAGAGGGATGTCCTTCTCTTGACCACCAAACATGGTGATGGCAGCGCCCTCAGCACTGTACGGGGTACCTCTACACAGGTCCGCAAACCGGACTGTGTACTGGGGTACAATAAATACATGGGGGGTGTTGATCTCTCTGATCAACTCCTCCAACCGTACAGTGCTTTGAGAAAGGCCAAGGTGTGGTACAAGAAGCTGTCCGTGCACATCGTCCAAATGGCAATGCTCAACGCTTTCTCTGCTGTCACGATGTGCACGCAACAGCGATACGACGTACCTTCAGTTTCAGGAGGTAGTGGTTAAGGCTCTGATGTTTGGCGCTCAGGAAAGAGCGGGCCCCAGTACTTCCGGAACTGAAGGTGCTTGTATCATACCAGGTCAGCATTTCCCAGGGGTAGTCCCGCCAACTGGAAAAAAAGGTGAGCCGCAAAAAAGGTGCCGAGTGTGTTACAAAAGGGGAATACGCAAGGACACCACTACCAATGCGACACCTGCCCCGAAAAACCTGGCCTGTGTATGAAGGATTGTTTCAAATTGTACCACACCTCCATGCACTACTAATTTACTTTACAGGAAAGAATTTGTTCCAGAAGGGGGGCACATTTAGAAAAGTTCTTTGGGAGTCTACTTTCCAAAATTATGTCATTTTTTTTTACTGTTTAGGCACATCAAGGGCTCTGCAAACGGAACATGACGCCCGCAGACCATTCCATCAAAGTCTGCTTCCAAAACGTCACAATTTCCCTTCTGAGCCCCGACTTGTGCCAAACAGTTTTTTCCCACATATGGGGTACCAGTGTACTCAGGACAAATTGGACAACAACTTTTGGTGTCCAATTTCTCCTCTTAACCTTGGAAAAATAAAAAATTGGGGACTAAAACATCATTTTTGTGAGGTAAAAAGTAGGATTGTTTTTTTTCACACTTGGGCATTATAAACTTTAGTGAAACACTTGGGGGTTCAAAGTTCTCACCACACACCTAGATAAGTTCGTTAGGGGGTCTAGTTTCCAAAATGGGGTCACATGTGGGGGGTTTCCACTGTTTAGGCACATCAGGGGCTCTGCTAACGGAACATGACGCCCGCAGACCATTCCATCAAAGTCTGCATTCCAATTATTAGCGTACTCAGGACAAATTGGATAACCACTTTTGGGGTCCAATTTCTCATCTTACCCTTGGGAAAATAAAAAATTGGGGACTAAAAAATCACTTTTGTGGATAAAAAAATTTTTTTTTTTTCACGCCAGGGCATTATAAACGTTAGTGAAACACTTGGGGGTTCAAAGTGCTCACCACACACCTAGATAAGTTCCTTAGGGGGTCTAGTTTCCAAAATGGGGTCACATGTGGGGGGTTTCCACTGTTTAGGCACATCAGGGGCCCTCCAAATGCAACATGGCGTCCGTTCGCAATTCCAGCCAATTTTGGTTTGGAAAAGTCAAACAGCGCTCCTTCCCTTTCAAGCCCTGCCGTGCGCCCAAACAGTGGTTCCCCCCCACATATGGGGTATCAGCGTACTCAGGACAAGTTGGACAACAACTTTTGTGGTCCAATTTCTCCTCTTACCCTTGGGAAAATAAAAAATTGGGACTAAAACATCATGCTTGTGGAAAAAATATGATTTTTTTTCTTCACGGCTCTACATTACAAACTTGCGTGAAGCACTTCAGGGTTCAAAGTGCTCACCACACATCTAGATAAGTTCCTTAGGGGGTCTAGTTTCCAAAATGGGGTCACATGTGGGGGGTTGTGGAAACATCACAGGCACATCAGTGGCCCTCCAAACGCAACATGGCGTCCATTCGCAATTCCAGCCAACTTTGGTTTGGAAAAGTCAAACGTGCTCCTTCCCTTTCAAACCCTGCCGTGCGCCCAAACAGTGGTTCCCCCCCACATATGGAGTATCAGCGTACTCAGGACAAGTTGAACAACAACTTTTGTGGTCCAATTTCTCCTCTTACCCTTGGGAAAATATAAAATTGGGGACTAAAACATCATGCTTGTGGAAAAAATATGATTTTTTTTCTTCACGGCTCTACATTACAAACTTGCGTGAAGCACTTGAGGTTCAAAGTGCTCACCACACATCTAGATAAGTTCCTTAGGGGGTCTAGTTTCCAAAATGGGGTCACATGTGGGGAGTTTCCACTGTTTAGGCACATCAGGGGCCCTCCAAACGCGACATGGCGTCCGTTTGCAATTCCAGCCAATTTTGGTTTGGAAAAGTCAAACGGCGCTCCTTCCCTTTCAAGCCCTGCCGTGCGCCCAAACAGTGGTTCCCCCCCACATATGGGGTATCAGCGTACTCAGGACAAGTTGGACAACAACTTTTGTGGTCCAATTTCTCCTCTTACCCTTGGGAAAATAAAAAATTGGGGACTAAAACATCATGCTTGTGGAAAAAATATGATTTTTTTTCTTCATGGCTCTACATTACAAACTTGCGTGAAGCACTTGAGGGTTCAAACTACTCACCACACATCTAGATAAGTTCCTTAGGGGGTCTAGTTTCCAAAATGGGGTCACATGTGGGGGGTTTCCACTGTTTAGGCACATCAGGGGCCCTCCAAACGCGACATGGCGTCCGTTCGCAATTCCAGCCAATTTTGGTTTGGAAAAGTCAAACGGCACTCCTTCCCTTTCGAGCCCTGCCGTGCGCCCAAACAGTGGTTCCCCCCACATATGGGGTATCAACGTACTCAGGACAAGTTGAACAACAACTTTTGTGGTCCAATTTCTCCTCTTACCCTTGGGAAAATAAAAATTTGGGGACTAAAACATCATGCTTGTGGAAAAAATATGATTTTTTTTCTTCACGACTCTACATTATAAACTTGCGTGAAGCACTTGTGGGTTCAAAGTGCTCACCACACATCTAGATAAGTTCCTTAGGGGGTCTAGTTCCCAAAATGGGGTCACATGTGGGGGGTTTCCACTGTTTAGGCACATCAGGGCCTCTCCAAACGTGACATGGCGTCCGTTCTCAATTCCAGCCAATTTTGGTTTGGAAAAGTCAAACTGCGCTCCTTCCATTCCGAGCCCTGCATGTGCCCAAACAGTGGTTTTCCCTCACATTTGGGGTATCGGTGTACTCAGGAGAAATTGCACAACAACTTTATTGGTCCTTTTTCTCCTTTTTCCCTTGTGAAAATAAAAAAAATGTTTGTAAAAGATCATTTTTGTGACTAAAAAGTAAAATGTTCATTTTTTCCTTCCACGTTGCTTCAGCTCCTGTGAAGCACCTGAAGGGTTAATAAACTTTTTGAATGTGGTTTTGAGTACCTTGAGGGGTGTAGTTTTTAGAATGGTGTCACTTTTGGGTATTTTCTGCTATATAGACCCCTCAAAGTGACTTCAAATATGAGGTGGTCCCTAAAAAAAATGGCTTTGTAAATTTTGTTGTAAAAATGAGAAATCGCTGGTCAACTTTTAACCCTTATAATTTCCTAACAAAAAAAAATTTTGTTTCCAAAATTGTGCTGATGTAAAGTAGACATGTGGGAAATGTTATTTGTTAACTATTTTGTGTGACATATTTCTCTGTTTTAAGGTAATAAAAATTCAAAGTTTGAAAATTGCAAAATTTTAAAATTTTCGCCATATTTGCGTGTTTTTCATAAATAAACACAAGTTATATCGAATAAATTTTACCACTATCATGAAGTACAATATGTCACGAGAAAACAATCTCAGAATCGTGAAGATCAGTTGAAGCTTTCCAGAGTTATAACCTGATAAAGAGACAGTGGTCAGAATTGTAAAAATTGGTCCAGTCATTAACGTGCAAACCACCCTTGGGGGTGAAGGGGTTAAAAAAAAACCACTAAGTGCCATTGTATACAGGAACTCTGTATTTGCTGTCAGTGTACAAGTAATACAGTGATCACTGGTGACACTATACACAGGAGCTCTGTATATAGTGTCAGTGTACAGGTAATACAGGGATCACCAGTGTCATTATACACAGGAGCTCTGTATATAGTGTCAGTGTACAGGTAATACAGGGATCACCAGTGACATTATGCACAGGACTGCTGTATAGAGTATACAGTGTATAGTGTCAGTGTACAGGTAACACACTCACCAGTGACGTCTGTAGCTGAAGTCCTTCATCTTTGCTTTTCTTTTTCATCCAGCGCAGACCGCCATCACTTCTTCCAGCCAGGACTCATCTCTGCATAAAATAGCACAGTCACCTAGAGCACCACTTCCAGAGCACATTCCCCACTTTTTCCCTTTCTTCTATACTACACATCTGATTACAGGTTATTATTCAACTCACCATTCCAAATATAAATTATAATTCACCACTGTGCACCCACTAACTATAAATAGCCACTTTCCCCGTTTAATATATAAATTAGCACCTGTACTCTTTCACCAAAATCATTACCAGGCACTTCATCTTCAATTCCCCCACTATGTACCTCCCACTCTAACCCTAACCCCGATTCATTATATTTACATGCCCCTTCCACCCCAATTCATTGTCATGTCTTTCTCTCCCACCTTCTATTCATTGTCAACTGCTCTACCCTACATTCAATACATCATTAACTCCCCACCCTCAAAATTCATTATTTGTTCTCCCCATAGATCCCCACCTTCAATTCATCATTTGCTCTCCTCACCCCCACCTTCAATTAAATTGCTATGCTCCATCACTCACACTGAATTCATCATTTGCAGTCCCTCATCCTCTCCCCCACTTCATCATATGCAATCCCCCACTACAATTTGAAGTACCCTTACTTCATCTATTGCAGTCCCTATCCACCCCCTCAATTCTGCACTGCCCCATTCATTTGCAGCCCCCTATCCCCTTCCATTTCATCATGTGCAGTCCCCTTCCCCCCACTTCATCATGTGCAGTCCCCCTTACCCCATTTCATGTGCAGCCCACTCCCCCATCATGTGCAGTCACTCTTACCCCATCATCATGTGCAGTCCCCCTTACCCCCCATTTCATCATGTGCAGTTCCCCTTACCAATTCATCATGTGCAGTCCCGCTTACCCCCCACTTCATCATGTGCAGTCCCTCTTACCCCCACTTCATCATATGCAGCCCCACTCCCCCCACTTCATCATGTGCAGCCCAACTCCCCCCACTTCATCATGTGCAATCCCCCTTACCCTCCCAGTCATCATGTGCAGCCCCACTCCCCCTTCATCATGTGCAATCCCCCTTACCCCGTTACCAAGTGCAGCCCCACTCCATCATGTACAGCCCCACTCCCCCCACTTCATCATGTGCAGCCCCATTCCCCTCCTCCATCATGTGCAGCCCCATTCAACCCCCTCCATTATGTGCAGCCCCACTCCCCCCCTCCATCATGTACAGCCCCATCCCCCCTCCATCATGTACAGCCCCATTCACCCCCTTCCACATGTACAGCCCCACTCACCCCCTTCATCATGTGCAGCCCCATTCCCCTCCTCCATCATGTGCAGCCCCATTCAACCCCCTCCATCATGTGCAGCCCCACTCCCCCCCTCCATCATGTACAGCCCCATCCCCCCTCCATCATGTACAGCCCCATTCACCCCCCTCCATCATGTACAGCCCCATTCACCCCCTCCACATGTACAATCCCCTGCAGCCCCTCCACCATGTGCAGCCCCCTCCACATGTACAACCCCCTGCAGCCCCTCCACCATGTGCAGCCCCCTCCACATGTGCATCCCCCTGCAGCCCCTCCACCATGTGCAGCCCCCTCCACATGTACAACCCCCTGCAGCCCCCTCCACCATGTGCAATCCCTGCAGGCCGCAGCCACTCAATTCATTTTATAAACAAAAAAAAGTTTCCCATACTTACCTCAGACTCCTCACAGCCGCTCCCCAGCAGCGCCTCTCCGCTTCCAGCGTCCCGTACATGTCAGGCCTGTGCGATGACGTCATCGCGCAGGCCCGACACCAGGAACTAGAGAGGGAGGAAGAAGGAGCTGCGCAGCCGTCAAGGTGACGGCCGTGCTCAACTCCCGCGCTCCGGCTTGAACACTGTGACGCGGTCGGCTGTGTCTGCTGCCGGCATCGTCACAGTACAGCAGGCACGGTCGCACACAATTTGCTGTGCAGCCGGCCCTGCACATGTGCTGGGGCTGTGGGGCCAGTACCGGATCGCGGCTCTGAATCTCCCCGGTTTGGGGAACCGGCTACTTTTTTAACAAGCGGTTCCATCGAACTGGGGAGAACCGGCTGAATCCCATGCCTGGGCGTACGGGAGCTACAAACAGCATATATTGATAATCCATCCTAAGGATAGTTTAGCAATGTAAAAGTACATTACAACTGCTGTAATACACATATCATAGAGCAGGAAGAGAAAAGGACACATGAATGCAGCATTATTTATTATATAGTTTGTAGTCTTTAACCATTTTTAAAATTACAAATTCCCTGGTGAACTGCCGAATCCCCTTGTTGCCAGATGATAATACTAGGGGATGTTTACTGGCAAGTATGGTCCCTTCGACTATGTTAGTATAAGCAATTTTTTTAAAATTTATGTTGCATGAGATTTCCAGTGTGACACCAATATGACATTACCATTCAACATAAAATAATAGCAAACAACAAATTTTTAATGGTTATTTGTAACATTTTATAAAAGAACATAATTAAAGCATCATTCAAATTCTAAATTGTTATTTTGCTTATTCTTCAAGGTATTACAATGCGACTTCAAAGGACTGCAAAGCAAGAGAAAAAACAGACACACATCCAGAATGTATCAGTTATAGCAGAGTGAGTTATTGTCTAACCTTATGTCTTCTGACTACTGAGGTGTCAAAAGATGGTGCATTGAGAAAAAAAATCAAATCATGTACCAGGGCCACCAATAGGGCATTGCTGCTCTAATTGGCGCATGGGGCCTGATGAAGAGGGGGGTCTGGTACCAGGGGGAAGATTCCGACGTTCGCTCAGTAACTGAACGTGCGTGCTCGGATGTACACTCAGTTGCAATCTATTGCTGTACAGTACTCACTTCCTTCACTGCAATAGAAGCAGCCAGTCAATCAGCGGCTGGCAGCTAACATTGGCACGCACATCACTGTCCGCTCCTCTATTGGTTGAGGAAAAAAACTAGACTGCTAGACTGTGGCGATGTATGGAGAAAGTTTGTTTTTTTACTGAAATCTGCAATATGAGGAGACATATGGGGGGCAGGATGGACACATTTTAGGGGGCAGGATTGAGACATATGAGGGAGCAGGAGAGCAGGATGAGAAATATGGGGGGCAGGATGGAGACATATGGGGCAGGATGGAGACATGGGGCAGGATGCAGACATATGGGGAACAGGATGGAGACATATGGGGCAGGATGGAGACATATGGGGCAGGATGCAGACATATGGGGAACAGGATGGAGACATATGGGGAGCAGATAGAGACACATGGGGGAACAAGATGGAGAAACATGGGATAGGATCGAGACATATTGTGGAGCAGGATGGAGACATGGGGGAGCAGGACGGAGACACATGTGGCACGATGAAGACATATGGAGGGCCTGGATGGAGGCATATGGGGTGCAGGAGGGAGACATATTGTAAAGGGTTGGCCGGGTTGTGAACTTACTGGGAGCAGCTGCATTCTTCACACCGGTCACCTCTATTTTCCTGGGGTGTTGTTCCCCCGTGACAGAGCGTATAGAACAATCAGAGTCAGAGTCCAGAATCACGTCAAACAGTTCTGCTTTATTTTCCTCCGGACACAGCACATCCAAGACAACATAAGCACGTCTTATACGATACCAGCAATACATTTTCCACAACTCCGCTTCTTCTCCTCTGCTACACCAGAATGGACCACAAAGTATTGACGGGATGAGGAGCCCGGTGAAAACGGCACTTCGATCTCTTCCCCTGGAGACTCTTCAATCCAGTCTAGGAATACACATTTACTAGGTCGTCCACACCTCTCTGGTTATCCTGCCCGGATACTTGCTTGTGGCCCACTCGCTACTACGCTCATGCATGACCTCTTCTGCTGAGCGTTTCCACAGTGGATCCTCCACTAGACTACTGCTACGTAAACCCACAGACTTTGGGCTCATGCTACCATGGTGAATCCTTCACCGGCTGCTCAGGGGTTGCTGGTCCCCCTCACACTTCTTCTCTATGCCCAGGGCCCAGGAATGTGGACGTCCTCACACTAGCAAGGTCCACCCCTGACTGACTTCCGCTTGGAAATCTTCCCGACAGACCCCTGCTTGGAGGGGATCTTTCCCTGACAAAAAGTCGCCCGCCAGGGCCGTGGGGTACTCGGCACCGAGTTCGTCCACTTCTATGGGGGATGTCACGGTAGCTGCAGCTCGGTCCGTGGCCCTGGGACTCACCTCAAAAGGGGGATATTTACAGGGGATTAAAAGGTTTGTTGAATGTTCGTGATGCCACTTGTGGTGCCTGGTCAGGGTGACCAGCGCTGCTGTACAGATCCGCTGAAGGGTTGGTATTGGGCAGCAAGGTGTTAAGCCTTCCACAGGTAAGGCTGGGTCCTTCAGGGTAGATAGAATGTAAGGGTACAGGACGGAGGGGAATCCGGCAGTAAGAGTAATAAGATGGACACACACACATAAGTCTCTTTCTGTATCTTTACTGTTGTTATTGCAGGCACGTCCCGGAGCACTGTAGGGTGAAGGATGCACATCCAGTTCTTCCCACTGAGTAGGTGTAGGGCCTCCTTACTCCTAAAATGTGTCTCTGACCTGTGTGAAACTAGGCCTGAGTCTGTCTCCAACTTTACGCCCGGCTGACCTTGTGTAGGGCCTTCTCTTGAAAGAACACAGTCTCTGATGGCAGTACCTGCCTGACTCCCGTCTTCCTGACCCAATTACGTATCAGCACTAAAGGGCTCCTGGAACTTGAAGTACTCCAGGAACTCCGGTATCTCCTACTGGTTCGTGAAGATCCCAGTAAGCTCGGACCCGGTGTCCGGTTGTAATGATGGGGATGAGCTGTTTAGGCTCCTCTGTCCCTCACTTGCTTTCCACTCGCCTTTCGTCCTACTCGGACCCTCACACGATCACACACTGGCAGTAGGTGGGCTGCTTCTTCTTCTCCTTCTTCACCGCTCTCCAAGCATCGGCACGCTTTCTCACTGAGCTGCACTCACTTGACTCAGCTCTGACTAGGCTGGAGTGGTTTCCGTTACACTTTTACTAGCCTCCACTCGGTTGAACTAGACTTCAAGCTGCAGACTTCAGACTCCTCAGCTAACAGCTGAACTCTCTTCTTTGAGCTCTGCTCCGTATGCTAGCCTGCACACAATCTGCGCTCACAACACTCTCAACCTCACTCTCTGAGGTAACTGCACCAACTAAGCTGCGCTTCTTTGTCTTCACCCTCCTTTATCTGTCTAAACAGCTCCCTCTGGTGGCCTCAGGGGATGGGTGAAGGTGTGTGAATGTATATATTGGACCTCTAGTGGTGGTTACTTTCAGTGCACCCTTCTGGAGATTAGGAATCCAAGCACAGCTGGGCTCCACATCCCCCCCTGGTAAAACTCAGCACTCCCGGGCTGAAAGAAAAACATTTTTAAATCAAACATTAACATTAACTCTTCCCTTACGGGAGGTGAGGATCTTTAACCGTTGCATAATAAATAACACTTTTAATATCAAAATCAAGTATAGTGCAAATATCAGTAGCTTCACAGTTCAAGTAGACATACACTTGTGGAGGACCCGCCCCAAACCTCCAACGGTGGTCCTGGGTGAGCTGCAAGACTTCACTGTAGCAGACCTCACCTTCGGCCACACCAAACGGGTTTTGAGTTCTGAGGTAGCACTGGTTTACGTAAAACCAAGATGGAGCACCGAAGTGCTAACTATATACAAAGAGAGTTTTTGGGCTGGCAGAGTCCTCAGCCACACAGTTCAGATACGAAAACATATTAGAAAAACACATGCAAAAATACTATTGATCAAAGCATGAAATCACACAGAAAACTATTTACAGTTAATAGACCCTGTCCGGGTTATCATATACTTAGTAGTAGCGACACCTGGTGGCTGTGCAAGCACAGGACCATTCCTGTCCACAGGCCCATTGCCTAGCACCAGGGTCATCGACTCCACCACTGGTGTCCATGTGGCTGGTGGGGGTGTCAGGGGTTCCACCAAGGTCCTATGTCGCCTGGTGGCTTTTGCTACCAGATCATATCCAGCCCCCTGCTGCCACAGCCCCTGCACAGTACCTTGATCATGCTGCTCCTGGCGACGCTGCTGGGACAGGCGGCGCTCGGCACATACAGGTGCGGGAGCCGGCTCGGATCCTGGTTGGGGAGCCGGCTCATCCCGGTTCTCCAGGCCACAGGGCCTGTCTCCCTCCGGCGATGCTGGCACCCTGCCGGGCTCACCTGTAGGCTGCGTGGGGAGAGGGCCTGCCGCTGATTCTTCCGCGGGGCCGGGTACCTCCGCTGTGATGTCAGTAGCGGCGCAGGGATTCTCCTCGGCTCCAGGTTTGGCAGCAGGGGGACGCTCCAGCGAGCGCTGCGGCTCCAGCGGCTGGTCTGAGCTGAGGATGAGCTCTTTCCAGCTCCGCTCCATGTGCTTGGCTTCCGCCTGGTGACGGGCCAGTTCCGCTAGTTCGGCGTCTGCAGCAGGGTCAGGAAGGGTGCAGACATCTTCCTGCAGCACGGGAGGCTCAGCGGTGGGGAGATCTTCTTTGTCAGGAGGGTCCCGCTCTCTGTCAAGGAGGCGGGGTTTTCTTTTCCTCCTCTTCACTCAATTTGGGACCAGGAGGCGGATTTCCCTTGCTGATGTGCATGTCCGGTTAGTGCAGTAACACTTAGGGTAGGCGGGCATTTATTTCGCGCCTCAGAGAGAGCGCACGCCCACGAAAGCACGCCCTCCTTCTTCACCAGCGCCTCAGGGCGCGAATATGGCGGCAAAATGGCAGCAAATGGCGGTAAATGGCGGCAAAGTCACCAGGAATGCAAATACAGTCTTTTTGCACAAAACAGTCAATTCAGGCACACAGGACTCGCGTTTCACGAGCTTCAGAATCCTGTTCGTGACACCAGATAGATGAGTCGCCCGCCAGGGCCGTGGGGTACTCGGCACCGAGCTCGTCCACTTCTATTGGGGATGTCACGGTAGCTGCAGCTCGGTCCGTGGCCCTGGGACTCACCTCAAAAGGGAGATATTTACAGGGGATTAAAAGGTTTGTTGAATGTTCGTGACGCCACCTGTGGTGCCTGGTCAGGGTGACCAGCGCTGCTGTACAGATCCGCTGAAGGGTTGGTATTGGGCTGCCAGGTGTTAAGCCTTCCACAGGTAAGGCTGGGTCCTTCAGGGTAGATAGAATGTAAAGGTACAGGACGGAGGGGAATCCGGCAGTAAGAGTAATAAGATGGACACACACGCATAAGTCTCTTTCTGTAACTTTACTGTTGTTATTGCAGGCACGTCCCGGAGCACTGTAGGGTGAAGGATGCACATCCAGTTCTTCCTACTGAGTAGGTGTAGGCCCTCTTTACTCCTAAAATGTGTCCCTGACCTGTGTGAAACTAGGCCTGAGTCTGTCTCCAACTTTACGCCAGGCTGACCTTGTGTAGGGCCTTCTCTTGAAAGAACACAGTCTCTGATGGCGGTACCTGCCAGACTCCCGTCTTCCTGACCCAATTACGTATCAGCACTAAAGGGCTCCTGGAACTTGAAGTACTCCAGGAACTCTGGTATCTCCTACTGGGTCGTGAAGATCCCAGTAAAGCTCAGACCCGGTGTCCGGTTGTAATGATGGGGATGAGCTGTTTAGACTCCTCTGTCCCTCACTTGCTTTCCACTCGCCTTTCGTTCTAATCGGGCCCTCACACGATCACACACTGGCAGTAGGTGGGCTGCTTCTTCTTCTCCTTCTTCACCGCTCTCCAAGCATTGGCACACTTTCTCACTGAACTGCACTCACTTGACTCAGCTCTGACTAGGCTGGAGTGGTTTCCGTTACACTTTTACTAGCCTCCACTCAATTGAACTAGACTTCAAGCTGCAGACTTCAGACTCCTCAGCTAACAGCTGAACTCTCTTCTTTGAGCTCTGCTCCGTGTACTAGCCTGCACACACTCTGCGCTCTCTGCGCTCACAACACTCTCAACCTCACTCTCTGAGGTAACTGCACCAACTAAGCTGCGCTTCTTTGTCTTCACCCTCCTTTATCTGTCTAAACAGCTCCCTCTGGTGGCCTCAGGGATGGGTGAAGGTGTGTAAATGTATATATTGGACTTCTAGTGGTGGTTACCTTCAGTGCACCCTTCTGGAGATTAGGAATCCAAGCACAGCTGGGCTCCACATCCCCCCTGGTAAAACTCAGCACTCCCGGGCTGAAAGAAAAACATTTTTAAATCAAACATTAACATTAACTCTTCCCTTACGGGAAGTGAGGATCTTTAACTGTTGCATAATAAATAACACTTTTAATATCAAAATCAAGTATAGTGCAAATATCAGTAGCTTCACAGTTCAAGTAGACATACACTTGTGGAGGACCCGCCCCAAACCTCCTTGTACACTATATACTATCCACTGAGCTCCTAAGCATGATATATTGTTCCTTCTGTAAACCAGTAATTTCTGTGTAATCATCTTGTCTTTCCATACTATGCTTTTAACTGACATAAATGTATTTACTACCATAGCAACAGTTTGAGAAAGATTTAATCAAATCGAAATGTCACAAAAGTCACAAAGAACACCTCTTTGAATTCATCGTTTGTTGCTGCACTGTGTGAATAAACATTACAATTCTGCATAAATTTTAATTTGCTGTGAATTTTCTCTAATATACAATACAGACACTCCGTCAAATGAAAGGAGATTTCCAGTACTTTTACAATGCCTTACGAAAGTATTCGGCCCCCTGGAACCTTTCAACCTTTTCCCACATATCATGCTTCAAACATAAAGATATCAAATGTAAATTTTTGGTGTAGAATCAACAACAAGTGGGACACAATTGTGAAGTTGAACGAAATTTATTGGTTATTTTAAATTTTTGTGGAAATGCAAAAACTGAAAAGTGGGGCGTGCAATATTATTTGGCCCCTTTAACTTAATACTTTGTTGCGCCACCTTTTGCTGCGATTACAGCTGAAAGTCGCTTGGGGTATGTCTCTATCAGTTTTGTACATCGAGAGACTGAAATTCTTGCCCATCCTTCCTTGGCAAACAGCTCGAGCTCAGTGAGGTTGGATGGAGATCGTTTGTGAACAGCAGTTTTTAGCTCTATCCACAGATTCTCGATTGGATTCAGGTCTGGACTTTGACTTGGCCTTTCTAACACCTGGATACGTTTATTTGTGAACCATTCCATTGTAGATTTTGCTTTAAGTTTGGGATCATTGTCTTGTTGGAAGACAAATCTCCGTCCCAGTCTCAGGTCTTTTGCAGACTCCAACAGGTTTTCTTCAAGAATGGTCCTGTATTTGGCTCCATCTATCTTCCCATCAATTTTAACCATCTTCCCTGTCCCTGCTGAAGAAAAGCAGGCCCAAACCATGATGCTGCCACCACCATGTTTGACAGTGGGGATGGTGTGTTGAGGGTGATGAGCTGTGTTGCCTTTAAACCAAACATATCGTTTGGCATTGTTGCCAAAAAGTTAGATTTTGGTTTCATCTGACCAGAGCACCTTCTTCCACATGTTTGGTGGGTCTCCCATGTGGCTTGTTGCAAACTTTAAACAACACTTTTTATGGATATCTTTGAGAAATGGCTTCTTCTTGCCACTCTTCCATAAAGGCTATATTTGTGCAGTATTCTGTCACCGATATATGTAAGAGACAGCTCTGATCCTTGTGAGTGACAATCTCCGATATAAGCAATGATAGATAGGAACTCACTATAACACTTCCTTCTTAATCTTAATCGTGCACAGATATCTTCTTGAGAAGGTGAACTTGAATGTAACTGAAAGGTTTATTGGCATTACAATACCTTGTGCAGATAAAAACATACAATTTCCTTCAGGCAAGAGGTATCAAGGTGGCTTCAGAAGAAAGAATATAGAGGTCTAAAAGGAATGCTGTGTTGAAGCTCCTAGCATGAATGATGAGAAACACAGAATGACGAAGCACACAAGATGGATGCCGGAAAGGGAAAACAGTTGAGAGGAGTGAGAGAGAGAGAGAGCAAAGTATTATGGGAAATAGAACCCAAGACAGTATTAAACAATAACCACTAGGTGGCAGCAAAGTACACAGTAACTATGAAATGTCACATTAATACTGGCTGAGACAGCATACTCCCCGTCTGAAATCTTAGGATTTCACAATATAAACAACCTGTGCGATGTCCTTGAAGAAGAATATCGTAACCTGAAAAATAACAGCAGAAACTGGCAATGCAACAATAAAAACAGGTGTAGTCTAGTAAATGTGAACTGTCTACTGAAGTAATCCAATCGATCACCCATCTTCGGATTGGAGAAGCCGCATTATGCCAAACTGTCTCCAACCCATTTGTAATCCACTGGTCAAGATTTCCTCTGCAGAGAGAGAATTGTGACACACATGCCAGCCACGGCAATCAGATTTGGTTGCTTTGTTGCGATAACATTGTACAATGTGCACTAATCTGGCAATGGTGCGTACAAGTTTCATCCATCTGGAAAAGCGTTCAAAACGCTGACAGCCCAAGCTACACCTTTCTCCTACTCTGGTAGAAAGGGCACTTACTTCTGGACGAATTTCGGTATCGTTGTCAGGATCCTGGAGACTGAAGATGTTATCGCTGGAGGTCTCTTCAGCTTGGTTTTGCAAAAACTCTGGACCTGTTAACCAAGAAGAATTTGCGAAGACACTAGAAGATACTGGTCGCGTTGCATGATCTGCAGGGTTAAGATGAGATGGGACATAGGACCATTGTTCAGGTTTGGAGGTTTTTCTGATCCTTTCTACACGGTTACTGACATATACATAGAAGCGTTTTGTCTGGTTGTATATGTAGCCCAGAACGACCTTGCTGTCAGTGTAGAATTTAAAGTTCTCCATGGGGATATCTAGTTCACGCTGTATAAAGTCTGCAATCTGTACAGCTAGTACAGCCCCCAAAGTTCAAGCCTAGGGATAGTATGTTCTGGCTTAGGAGCTAGTTTAGCCTTCCCAAATAGGAACCCTACATGTATTCTCCTTGAAGAGTCTAATACCTTTAGATATGCAACAGCTGCTATAGCTTCAGTGGATGCATCAGAGAATATGTGGATTTCCTTACCTTGACTTGTATGAAGAGATGATGGAGCGTAGCTTCGTGGTATGCAAACCTTGTCTAAGGCACACAGGGATTTCTTCCAAGACTCCCACTTTTGTTGTTTGTCAGTGGGCAATGGGGTATCCCAGTCTTTAACAGTTTCTAAGAGCTGTCTTAACAGTGCCTTGCCTTGTATGGTCAAAGGAGCTACAAACCCCAGAGGATCATAAAGCCTGTTCACTACTGAAAGAACTCCACGTTTGGTGAATGGCTTGTCTGCATGACTGACCTGAAAGATGAATGAATCCTTCCGCAAGTCCCACCGCAATCCTAAGCTTCTTTGAACAGGCGGGTTGTCGAGACCCAGGTTCAAGTCTATGAATTCCACAGCATGGTCGCTAGGGTGGAAGGCTTCCATGACGGCGGCGCTGTTGGATGCGATATTGTGTAGTCTCAGATTGGCCTTGGAAAGCATACCTTGTGTCCTTTTTAGCAGATCAATGGCCTCTTCAGCCGTGGGCAAGGACTTTAGGCCATCGTCCACATAGAAATCTCTTTCTACGAAGTTTCTTGCATCCTTCCCATACTCTGATTCACCATCGAAGGCTGTCCTATGTAAGCCATATGAAGCAACCGCCGGTGAAGGACTATTGCCAAACACATGTACTTTCATGCGGTATTCTGTCACTTCCTGCTTGGTATCATTGTCTCTGTGCCATAGAAACCGAAGGTAATTTCTGTGGTCTTCTCTTACTACGAAACAATGAAACATCTGTTCTATATCAGCGGTGATGGCAACCGGCTCCTTCCTGAACCTCATGAGCACTTCTACAAGGTTATTAGTCAAGTTGGGACCAGTGAGGAGGACGTCATTCGGGGATATGCCTTGATATTTGGCACTTGAGTCGAACACCACTCTGATCTGCTTGGGTTTCCGCGGGTGATAAATTCCAAAAGAGGGTAGATACCAGCATTCTTCATCCTCTAGCAATGGTGGAGCTGGTTCCGCGTGGTCATTGTGAAAGATTCTTTCCATAAAGGCCACAAAGTGATCTTTCATTTCAGGCTTGTTTCGGAATGTTCGTTGGAGTGAGTAGAATCTGGATAGAGCCTGCTCCCGGTTGTTAGGGAGTCTAGCTCTTGTATCTCGAAATGGCAGGGGTGCGATCCAATGGTTAGACTCGCCCTTGAAGAATCCACTATCCATTATTTTCATAAACTCCTTGTCTTCTATAGATAGTGCTATTTTGTCATCTTCACGTGTTGTGCAGAACACAGATTTTCCTATGTCATCATAGGCAGTAGGAACAATGTCGTACTCCTGAATGGTGTTGATAAACTTCTCCTTCACCTCGTAATGATGAGGACATGGTTTGAAGTGAGTTGTGCGACTATTGTTTAGCACATAGGTTTTGAAGGAGTTTACCCTGGATGGTTTGTGGCATTTATCCATGCATACATCACCCATAATCACCCAGCCTAGGTCGAGTCTTTGTGCATATGGGGCATCATCTGGACCATTGCATTGTTGACGCACCTTATGGACCCTCAGGATATCCCTTCCGAGCAGGATCAGGATGTCAGCATTCGTATCTATAGGAGGAATTTCTTTAGCTAGGTGCTTTAAATGGGAATGGTGAAGTGCAGCCTTTGGAGTGGGAATCTCCTGTCTTTCATCAGGTATATGGTCACACTCAATTATTGTCGGCAAGGGTATAGGCATGTTCTCTTTGATTGGAGAGATAACATACCCAATGGCTCTTCTGCCAAATGTCTCTACCCGACCGGAGCAGGTATTGAGAGTGTATGGTGTTGCTGGTCCTTGTATGCCGAAGATGTCAAAGAATTTGGGCTTTGCTAGAGACCTGTTGCTTTGCTCGTCTATGATGGCGTACATCCTAGTGGCTTTCTCAGGTTGCCCCTCAGGATACACTTTGACAAGACATACCTTGGCACAACACTTGGGGCTGCTTTCTTCTCCACATACTTCCATGCACGAAGAGGATACAGCAGTTTTAGTTGGCTCATGGCCTTGTGGCTCCCCGCCATACCTTGACTCGGGCTTAGATACTGAAGGTTGAGCATTGTCTTCAGATGTATTTGGATGCATAGCTGTCACATGCTCATTGCTACTGCATTGAGCACACTTAACAATAGTTTTGCAGTCTTTAGCGATGTGGAATGAGGAGGCACAACACTTGTAGCATATTCCAAGCTCCTTGAGGATGTCTTTGCGCTCCTGCACGGGTTTTGCTCTGAGCCCACGGCATTCTCTCAAGGAATGAGGACTTCTATGGATAGGGCACAATAGACTGAGATTCTTTGCATTGCCTAGAGGGAAGCCTTGCTTAGTAAATGACGATGTTGCAAGTGGAATGTGTCACGCTGTATAGCAGATATATATATGTGATGTCAGTAATCTATATTAAAAGGGCAACATACTATATAACATGCGCATAGATATATGATAACATAGAATTACCTGACAGAATGTCCAGTGGGTCAATACTGAATCCGTTATACGCTGTCTCCGGCTAGAGGGTGACCGGGGTCTATGCTGACCCTAAACTGGGGTCCTGACTAATCCCTCTACCTGGAGGTACTGTTAAAGGTACAGAGGTCCAGGCCACCAGCGTAAACCCTGTCTCCTATCAATCCCTGCCAACTGTAATCTAGTCCTAAGAAGGACCCTGATTACCACCAAAGGGAATGAACAGGTAACGGTTAATGAACAGAAAGACATACAAGAAAGACAAGAAATAAAGTAAATAAAGTCTTACATACAACACTCACACACAGTAGGAACACCTAAGGTCTCAGAGATAAACTATAAGCTATAAGATAAAACAACTAAGGAGCTCTTAGCTTAAGTATTCTCAGAACCGCTCCAGTCTGCTAGACTACATGAATGCTTTCACCGGCGTCTAACACCCAGACTGGCAGGAATATAAAGGAAACTAATTAGAACATAATCAAAAGCAGCCAGGCGAGGCTGGACCTAGTCTTAGCAAAGAGCTAGGTAAAATTAACTCTCTCATTACCAAACACAAAGAAACAGCAGCTCAGCTGTGAGAAGTCAGAATGTGCAACGCGACGATCTTCGTGGCGATGCACCCATGACAGTACCCCCCCTTCTACGAGGGGCCTCCGGACCCTCATGACCAGGTCTGTCCGGGTAAGTTGTGTGAAAGATCCGAACCAATCGATCTGCGTTAGCATCAGACGCAGGGACCCACGTCCTCTCCTCAGGACCATACCCCCTCCAATGAACTAAGTACTGAGGGGATCGGCGACTGAGACGTGAGTCAATGATTTTCGACCCATGAAATTCCACGTTATCATTGACTACCACTGAAGGAGGTGGTAGAGGTGACGGTATGACTGGTGCCACATACTTTTTAAGTAATGACTTGTGAAACACATTATGAATTTTAAACGTAGGAGGGAGGTCCAGACGAAATGCCACAGGATTAATTATGGAACTGATCCTGTACGGCCCGATGAATCTGGGACCCAACCTCCAGGAGGAAACTTTAAGTTTTATATTCCTGGTAGACAACCAAACCAGATCGTTCACCTTCAGATCTAGACCAGAAACTCTCCTCCTATCAGCCATCCGTTTGTAACGGTTCCCCGTAACCTTCAGTCTTAAGCGATCTGGAACTATCAGTCTCCCTGGAAGTCCCACAGGGGCGTCCCCCTGAGCCCCCAATACCTCCCCCTCAAGCTCAGAGCATACAGCTGACACTACAACTCCCTCCTGAGGAATAGGAACTGGATCATCCGTCCTCCCGGCCCCTGGGAAAGTACGAGATAAGGCATCAGGAAGCAACTTTATTGAGCAGTCATATGCGCGATGAGGAGGTAACTCTTTACACCCCTCCTCTGAGAACATCTCCCCAAAGTCCTCCAGAAAAGGAGGCAAAGTCCTAGGCACAACCGCACCGATGACCGTGCTCATGCAGTTATTCCTGCAAAATTCACCCCACTGGCTTATCTTTCTGGATTGCCAATCAATCACTGGGTTATGTTTAGCCAACCAAGGAAGTCCCAACACAATAGGAGTAGGTAGACCCTCCAACACATAACAAGACAATTGCTCTTTATGTATTGCCCCTACTCGAAGATCTATGTTATGAACAGCTTGTACCAAGCTACCTTGACCGAGAGGTCTAGAATCAATAGAGACTATAGGGACTGGTTTGGCCAATACACTCAGTTGCATACCATGCACCTGGGCAAACCGAGCGTCCACCAGATTAGCCCCGGACCCACTATCAAGAAAAACAGAAATCCTCTCAGTTCTAGTACCAATCACCACCTCCGCAGGCACGAGAAACTGAGAGGGATTTGGGGACGAAATACACACTCCCAGGTTAACTCCTTTGCTCAAAGAGGCCCGGGATGGACACCCCCCAACAAAATGTCCCTCTCTCCCGCAAAAGAAACACCTTCTAGTCTTGCGGTGCACCGCCGATTCCCTCCTACAAAATGATGTCCCTCCCAACTGCATGGGCTCCTCAGAACAGACCAGGGGAACCTCAGTATAAGGGACTTTAGTAGTAGGTGGAGTCATCACGGGAGGTGGAGTTACCTCGCGTCTTCCCCGAATTCGTCTATCCATGCGAATAGCGAGGGCCATAGCAGCCTCCAGTGATGGAGGAGAATCATACTGAGCCAACACATCTTTTAATTTGTCAGACAACCCTTGACAAAACTGGCTCCTAAGAGCTGGGTCATTCCACTGAGTATCTGTTGCCCATCTACGGAACTCAGAAGAATATTCCTCCGCTGGACGATTTCCTTGCCGTATTTTACGTAACTTTGTTTCAGCAAGGGAGACTCGATCCGGATCATCATATACCAGACCCAGGGCAGTAAAAAATCGATCCACTGACTGGAGATCTGGGGAGCCTGGAGGAATAGAGAACGCCCAAGATTGAGGGTCCCCTTGTAAGAGCGAGATAACAATTCCCACCCTCTGCTCTTCACTCCCAGATGACCGAGGCCGCAGCCGAAAGTACAATTTACATGCCTCCCGGAAGGTAAAAAATTTGTCCCGCCCACCAGTGAACCTGTCCGGGAGAGCAACCTTAGGTTCAGATCTGGTTTGCTCCGGGAGGGACAAAACCTTGGACTTAATGTCTGCAAACTCCATGGACAACCCCTGCAACTGCCGGGCCAGCTGGGCTACTGGATCCATGACAACTGGGGAGAATCTTTAGTAGGGCCGGTGAAAATGTCACGCTGTATAGCAGATATATATATGTGATGTCAGTAATCTATATCAAAAGGGCAACATACTATATAACATGCGCATAGATATATGATAACATAGAATTACCTGACAGAATGTCCAGTGGGTCAATACTGAATCCGTTATACGCTGTCTCCGGCTAGAGGGTGACCGGGGTCTATGCTGACCCTAAACTGGGGTCCTGACTAATCCCTCTACCTGGAGGTACTGTTAAAGGTACAGAGGTCCAGGCCACCAGCGTAAACCCTGTCTCCTATCAATCCCTGCCAACTGTAATCTAGTCCTAAGAAGGACCCTGATTACCACCAAAGGGAATGAACAGGTAACGGTTAATGAACAGAAAGACATACAAGAAAGACAAGAAATAAAGTAAATAAAGTCTTACATACAACACTCACACACAGTAGGAACACCTAAGGTCTCAGAGATAAACTATAAGCTATAAGAGTAAAAACAACTAAGGAGCTCTTAGCTTAAGTATTCTCAGAACCGCTCCAGTCTGCTAGACTACATGAATGCTTTCACCGGCGTCTAACACCCAGACTGGCAGGAATATAAAGGAAACTAATTAGAACATAATCAAAAGCAGCCGGGCGAGGCTGGACCTAGTCTTAGCAAAGAGCTAGGTAAAATTAACTCTCTCATTACCAAACACAAAGAAACAGCAGCTCAGCTGTGAGAAGTCAGAATGTGCAATCGCGACGATCTTCGTGGCGATGCACCCATGACAGAATGTCTGTCTTTCTCACAGATACCGTCCCTTTGAAGTCTTTATATTCACTCGTTGTTTTACCTTGCTTTGAGAATGATGATGAACAGGTCAAAGCAGGTTCGGCAAAGTCAAAGCTGGGATCATTTTTCATCTGAGCTTGGTCGCTGATAAACCTGGCAAAATAAGAGAAAGATGGAAAAGACACTTTATGCTCTCTCTTGTACCTTGATCCCAAGTCTGCCCATTTGTCTTGCATGCCGTGTGGTAGCTTAGTGACCACCGGGTTCACACCATGTGCGGTGTCTAGGTAGCTCAGTCCTGGAAGACGAGGGTCTAGTTTGGCTAACTTAAATTCCTTCAGCAGATCACTTAGATCCTGCAGTTTGCAATTGTCTTTGTTAGTTATCTTTGGGAAGTTTTGCAGTTTCCTAAATAATGCGCTTTCTATAGCTTCCGCGCTGCCATAGGTTTGCTCCAGCCTCTCCCATGCTGCAGTGAGACCCGCATCTGAATGGCCAACATGGATTGCTCTTAATGTTCTGATGCGCTCTGTGGATTCTGGGCCTAGCCAATTGACAAGCAAGTCCAGTTGTTCCTTGGCGGTAAGGTTAAGACCTGTGATTACAGCTTCAAAGGTTGACTTCCAGGATCTATAGTTTTCAGCAGAGTCATCAAACTTTGAGAGACTACTGTTTACTAGTTCCCTGCATATCATATATTTGGCAAACTCTGACATGTCTGTGTTCTCGTTCCTTGTTGCAAGATTGACTTGTGGTACCTCTGAGGTGTGTAAGTCCCTTGGTGTGTAAGGATGAGACACTTGAGGCCAGAATGATGTTGCACGAGGGTTTAGGTGTAGTTTAGTCTCTGGAGGGTCTGCTTGTCGTATCTGAAACTGTGGGTTGGTGCTGAAAGTTACCTTGTCACTATTGGGCAGTAGAATCTGTGGCTGGGCAGGAGCGTCTATGTGGTAGCTTGGGAGAAGTACCGGTGTGTGAGGGTTTAAGGCTTCTGACTCGTGATTTAGGTCATAATTAGCAGGATGTGTGGATGTTTGGTGTTTTAACACGTAATCCTTGGTACGTATAGCCGGATCTTCTATTTCTTCTAGGAAAGGACAGTCTAAGGTGGTCTCGTCAGCTACTGCTTGCTCAAACACCTTCAATTTAGCCATGGCAGCGGCTTCTTCCTTTTCTGTTTGGAGGATTTTCATCTGGGCCTCTGCCTCTGCTTCCTTCACTTTCAGCTGGGCTGCTATCTCTGCTTCCTTCACTTTCAGCTGGGCTGCTATCTCTGCTTCCTTCACTTTCAGCTGGGCTGCTATCTCCGCTTCCTTCCTAGCAAATGAACTCCTTACTCTGGCTTCTTCTGCATCAGCACGGATTTCTATTAGCCTCTTAGATAACGCCGATCTTTTGGAACGAGAAGATCTGGAGGATCGAGATGTGATTTTAGTTGAAGTCGATCGCTGTGACCTCACTTCTTGCAGGTATGTGATGCGGCACTCTGCCTTGTCTTTGGCATCTTGCACGATAGCATTGTTTCTTTGGAGTATGGTCTTTCGCTCAGTTAACTCTGCTAAGGCATCGTCCATATCAGAATTACCCAGAAATGTGGCATACTTTGTGGATAGCCGCTGATAGCAATCATAGGCTTCAGATAACCGATGCAAGGCTGTGGTTAGGTCTGCTGCGTTATTCTTATGGCGTGAAATAGCTGCAATATACCGCTCGGTTCTTTCCCATAAGATACTCAGGTTATTGAGGAACTCATCTCTAGTTGCCTCAAAGTTCTCTCTGACCTTTTGCGTGGGTTTATTTGTGCGCTTAGGTCGAACACTTTGTTCAGGGATTAGCATAGAGTCTGCTTCTCGTGCGTCTGTGTTGTCTGAGACGTGATGCGTCTGTTCTGATTCCACATCACAGGGATCCATACTATCTTTCATGGACATGTTTCTATACTTGTGAGATGCGGATGGCGCACACTTGCTAGCAGACTGTATCATATACACACAGGCACAAAGGACTTGGGCTTCCTATGCAAGCAGGAATAAGAGGTGTCTTTTCTGGTTAACAGTCTGTTAGGTAAACATGCAATAGGCCGCAACAACAGCTCCTTTTAGACTATTCTGTCACCGATATATGTAAGAGACAGCTCTGATCCTTGTGAGTGACAATCTCCGATATAAGCAATGATAGATAGGAACTCACTATAACACTTCCTTCTTAATCTTAATCGTGCACAGATATCTTCTTGAGAAGGTGAACTTGAATGTAACTGAAAGGTTTATTGGCATTACAATATCTTGTGCAGATAAAAACATACAATTTCCTTCAGGCAAGAGGTATCAAGGT
The DNA here is from genome assembly GCA_033576555.1 of Oophaga sylvatica. Taxonomy (NCBI): domain Eukaryota; kingdom Metazoa; phylum Chordata; class Amphibia; order Anura; family Dendrobatidae; genus Oophaga; species Oophaga sylvatica. Next base: position 319,011,201 of record JARQOD010000002.1, read on the forward strand.
GGCTTCAGAAGAAAGAATATAGAGGTCTAAAAGGAATGCTGTGTTGAAGCTCCTAGCATGAATGATGAGAAACACAGAATGACGAAGCACACAAGATGGATGCCGGAAAGGGAAAACAGTTGAGAGGAGTGAGAGAGAGAGAGAGCAAAGTATTATGGGAAATAGAACCCAAGACAGTACTAAACAATAACCACTAGGTGGCAGCAAAGTACACAGTAACTATGAAATGTCACATTAATACTGGCTGAGACAGCATATGCAGTGTACAACTGATTGTTGTCCTATGGACAGACTGTCCCACCTCAGCTGTAGATCTCTGCAGTTCATCCAGAGTGATCATGGGCCTCTTGGCTACATCTCTGATCAGTCTTCTCCATGTTTGAGATGAAAGTTTAGAGGGACGGCCGGGTCTTGGTAGATTTGCAGTGGTATGATACTCCTTCCATTTCAATATGATCGCTTGCTGAGTGGGATGTTTAAAGTTTTGGAAATCATTTTGTATCCAAATCCGGCTTTAAACTTCTCCACAACAGTATCACGGACATGCCTGTTGTGTTCCTTGGTCTTCATGATGCTCTCTGTGCTTCAAACAGAACCTTGAGATTATCACAGAGCAGGTGCATTAATACGGAGACTTAAGGTACTGCCACACTTAGCTATCTCGTTAGCGATCACGATAATGACGCAGCTAACGAGATCGTTGGTGTGATCGCTTTTAGGTTGCTAGTAGCTGCCAAACAGGAGATCTCATAAACGACACATCAGCGGTCAGCGATCTCTTTAACGACTTTGGCGGTCGTTAGGATCTGTCATTAGCATGTACTGAGCGCTTCTGATTCATAGGAATTTCCAGCATCGCTCCTGCTCTCTGCGTCCTGCTAGCCTGCTTTGCAACTTCTGCGATCCTCTCTGTGACGCAAAAGAGAACCTACAAATATTGCGATCCACTCCGTGACGCTAAAAAACCCTAGTCCCGCCTGCGCCACTGTCATATGCGTCACAAACGAGGTCGCTCGTCGTTTGCAAAAGGTGCCAAACACAGCGATATAGGCTGACCAGCGGGACGCCAACGATCAAAAAACGGTCCAGAACGCTAGTGAACGATCAGCGACATCACAGCAGGGGCCACATCGTTGCTACATGCCACATACAACGACGTCGCTAACGAGATCGCTAAATAGTGACGTTTTAGCGATCTCGTTAGCGATCTCGCTTAGTGTGGCATACCCTTGAATTACACACAGGTGGATTATATTTATCATCAGTAGTCATTTAGGACAACATTGGATCATTCAGAGATCCACAATGAACTTCTGGAGTGAGTTTGCTGCACTGAAAGTAAAGTGGCCGAATAATATTGCACACCCCACTTTTCAGTTTTTGTATTGCCACAAAAATTTAAAATAACCAATAAATTTTGTTCAAATTCACAATTGTGTCCCACTTGTTGTTGATTCTTTACCAAAAATTTACATTTGGTATCTTTATGTTTGAAGCATGTTATGTGGGAAAAGGTTGAAAAGTTCCAGGGGGCCGAATACTTTTGCAAGGCACTGTACATTGATTGCCTATTAGTGATGAGCGAATGTGTTTGGATAATGTGTTATCCGAGTATCTTGGGTGTGCTCGGATAATATATTTGAGTCCTGCGGCTGCATGTTTTGCAGCAGTAGACAGTCGCAACACATGCATGGATTGCCTGTTTTTTGGCAATCCTTGCATGTGTTGCTGGTGTCTAACAGCATGCAGCTGCAGGGACTCAAATATATTATCCGAGCACACCCAAGATACTGGCATTACACCTGAGCATGCTCGGATAACGCATTACCTGAGCACATTCGCTCATCACTATTGCCTATCCTTAGCTCAGTTTCCTGAATACTGAGATTAGATCGCAGCACTTATATGCCACTGTGAGTGATTGACAGTGAGATTTAAGAAGTTAACAGAAGCAAACACTGCTCTTGGAGACAGATACATGCTATGTAAAACACCAGGCATCTGCTGAATATTTATACTGACTCAGCTCCTGAGCCCGCTCCACCCACCTTGATATATCCATCATGGAGCATTAAAGGATTAAAGCACATTGCAAGCATACAGTGGTGCTTGAAAGTTTGTGAACCGTTAAGAATTTGACATGTTTCTGTATAAACCTGACCCGAATTTACATTAGATTTTCAAAAATGTCCTAAAATTAAACAGAACCAAGCAAGTCGAAAATCTTAGACTATGTTATTCTTTATGAATCCAAAGAGCACTGGAAGCGTATAGTCATAAATACAACACTTTATTAGAAAAACCTTTACACTAATCACAACAGACTGTCATGGGTGTATCGCCACTAGGATCGTCGCGATTACACACTCTGACTTCTCACAGCTGAGTTGCTGTTTCTTTGTGTTTGGTAATGAGGGAGTTAATTTTACCTAGCTCTTTGCTAAGACTAGGTCCAGCCTCGCCCGGCTGCTTTTGATTATGTTCTAATTAGATTCCTTCATATACCTGCCAGTCTGCTTGTTAGATGCCGGTGAAAGCCTTTATGTAGTCTAGCAGACTGGATCGGTTCTGAGAATACTTAAGCTAAAAGCTCCTTAGTTGTTTTTACTCTTATAGCTTATAGTTTATCTCTGAGACCTTAGGTGTTCCTACTGTGTGTGAGTGTTGTATGTAAGACTTTATTTACTTTATTTCTTGTCTTTCTTGTATGTCTTTCTGTTCATTAACCGTTACCTGTTCATTCCCTTTGGTGGTAATCAGGGTCCTTCTTAGGACTAGATTACAGTTGGCAGGGATTGATAGGAGACAGGGTTTACGCTGGTGGCCTGGACCTCTGTACCTTTAACAGTACCTCCAGGTAGAGGGATTAGTTAGGACCCCAGTTTAGGGTCAGCATAGACCCCGGTCACCCTCTAGCCGGAGACAGCGTATAACGGATTCCGTATTGACCCACTGGACTTTCTGTCAGGTAATTCTATGTTATCATATATCTATGCGCATGTTATATTGTATGTTGCCCTTTTGATATAGATTACTGTCATCACATATATATATATCTGCTATACAGCGTGACATTTTCACCGGCCATACTAAAGATTCTCTCCAGCTGTCATGGATCCAGTAGCCCAGCTGGCCCGGCAGTTGCAGGGGTTGTCCATGGAGTTTGCAGACATTAAGTCCAAGGTTTTGTTCCCCCCGGAGCAAACCAGATCTGAACCTAAGGTTGCTCTCCCGGACAGGTTCACTGGTGGGCGGGACAAATTTTTTACTTTCCGGGAGGCATGTAAATTGTACTTTCGGCTGCGGCCTCGGTCATCTGGGAGTGAAGAGCAGAGGGTGGGAATTGTTATCTCGCTCTTACAAGGGGACCCTCAATCTTGGGCGTTCTCTATTCCTCCAGGCTCCCCAGATCTCCAGTCAGTGGATCGATTTTTTACTGCCCTGGGTCTGGTATATGATGATCCGGATCGAGTTTCCCTTGCTGAAACAAAGTTACGTAAAATACGGCAAGGAAATCGTCCAGCGGAGGAATATTCTTCTGAGTTCCGTAGATGGGCAACAGATACTCAGTGGAATGACCCAGCTCTTAGGAGCCAGTTTTGTCAAGGGTTGTCTGACAAATTAAAAGATGTGTTGGCTCAGTATGATTCTCCTCCATCACTGGAGGCTGCTATGGCCCTCGCTATTCGCATGGATAGACGAATTCGGGGAAGACGCGAGGTAACTCCTCCTCCCGTGATGACTCCACCTACTACTAAAGTCCCTTATACTGAGGTTCCCCTGGTCTGTTCTGAGGAACCCATGCAGTTGGGAGGGACATCTTTTTGTAGGAGGGAATTGGCGGTGCACCGCAAGACTAGAAGGTGTTTCTTTTGCGGGAGAGAGGGACATTTTGTTGGGGGTGTCCATCCCGGGCCTCTTTGAGCAAAGGAGTTAACCTGGGAGTGTGTATTTCGTCCCCAAATCCCTCTCAGTTTCTCGTGCCTGCGGAGGTGGTGATTGGTACTAGAACTGAGAGGATTTCTGTTTTTCTTGATAGTGGGTCCGGGGCTAATCTGGTGGACGCTCGGTTTGCCCAGGTGCATGGTATGCAACTGAGTGTATTGGCCAAACCGGTCCCTATAGTATCTATTGATTCTAGACCTCTCGGTCAAGGTAGCTTGGTACAAGCTGTTCATAACATAGATCTTCGAGTAGGGGCAAGACATAAAGAGCAATTGTCTTGTTATGTGTTGGAGGGTCTACCTACTCCTATTGTGTTGGGACTTCCTTGGTTGGCTAAACATAACCCAGTGATTGATTGGCAATCCGGAAAGATAAGCCAGTGGGGTGAATTTTGCAGGAATAACTGCATGAGCACGGTCATCGGTGTGGTTGTGCCTAGGACTTTGTCTCCTTTTCTGGAGGACTTTGGGGAGATGTTCTCAGAGGAGGGGTGTAAAGAGTTACCTCCTCATCGCGCATATGACTGCTCAATAAAGTTGCTTCCTGATGCCTTATCTCGTACTTTCCCAGGGGCCGGGAAGACGGATGATCCGGTTCCTATTCCTCAGGAGGGAGTTGTAGTGTCAGCTGTATGCTCTGAGCTTGAGGGGGAGGTATTGGGGGCTCAGGGGGACGCCCCGGTGGGACTTCCAGGGAGACTGATCGTTCCAGATCGGTTAAGACTGAAGGTTACGGGGAACCGTTACAAACGGATGGCTGATAGGGGGAGAGTTTCTGGTCTAGATCTGAAGGTGAACGATCTAGTTTGGTTGTCTACCAGGAATATAAAACTTAAAGTTTCCTCCTGGAGGTTGGGTCCCAGATTCATCGGGCCGTACAGGATCAGTTCCATAATTAATCCTGTGGCATTTCGTCTGGACCTCCCTCCTACGTTTAAAATTCATAATGTGTTTCACAAGTCATTACTTAAAAAGTATGTGGCACCAGTCATACTGTCACCTCTACCTCCGCCTTCAGTGGTGGTCAATGATAACGTGGAATTTCATGGGTCGAAAATCATTGACTCACGTCTCAGTCGCCGATCCCTTCAGTACTTGGTTCATTGGAGGGGGTATGGTCCTGTGGAGAGGACGTGGGTCCCTGCGTCTGATGTTAACGCAGATCGATTGGTTCGGACCTTTCACACAACTCACCCGGGCAGACCTGGCCCTGAGGGTCCGGAGTCCCCTCGTAGAGGGGGGGGTACTGTCATGGGTGTATCGCCACTAGGATCGTCGCGATTACACACTCTGACTTCTCACAGCTGAGTTGCTGTTTCTTTGTGTTTGGTAATGAGGGAGTTAATTTTACCTAGCTCTTTGCTAAGACTAGGTCCAGCCTCGCCCGGCTGCTTTTGATTATGTTCTAATTAGATTCCTTCATATACCTGCCAGTCTGCTTGTTAGATGCCGGTGAAAGCCTTTATGTAGTCTAGCAGACTGGATCGGTTCTGAGAATACTTAAGCTAAGAGCTCCTTAGTTGTTTTTACTCTTATAGCTTATAGTTTATCTCTGAGACCTTAGGTGTTCCTACTGTGTGTGAGTGTTGTATGTAAGACTTTATTTACTTTATTTCTTGTCTTTCTTGTATGTCTTTCTGTTCATTAACCGTTACCTGTTCATTCCCTTTGGTGGTAATCAGGGTCCTTCTTAGGACTAGATTACAGTTGGCAGGGATTGATAGGAGACAGGGTTTACGCTGGTGGCCTGGACCTCTGTACCTTTAACAGTACCTCCAGGTAGAGGGATTAGTTAGGACCCCAGTTTAGGGTCAGCATAGACCCCGGTCACCCTCTAGCCGGAGACAGCGTATAACGGATTCTGTATTGACCCACTGGACTTTCTGTCAGGTAATTCTATGTTATCATATATCTATGCGCATGTTATATTGTATGTTGCCCTTTTGATATAGATTACTGTCATCACATATATATATATATCTGCTATACAGCGTGACACAGACACATAAAAATGGGATGTACAGTATATCCAGTATGCTCCCATAGGTACGTATGCAAACTATAATCAATGTATGTAATAAGGTCTAATCGCCCAGATGCATGCTAGCACAGTGTATACTACAAATACTCAAATAAATAAATGTAGGGATTCAATGGTATCCCAGTGTCAAATACTATATAGTATCAAAGTAAAGCATGCATATGGACCGCAATTCACAACATCACTGTGTCGGATAACATATAGTGATCGGCATTATAGCCACTATGGCAGGACACAGTGAATGCAGCCAGGAGGGTCACACATTCATAAATAGGATGCTAAAGTATAAATATTCTAATCCTAGGAGCCTCCATTAATTACAGACATAATAATGTTAGAACACATACGACCTTAGGTAGAGCCAGGATTCCCCTAGGGAATTATTTGACACTGGGATACCATTGAATCCCTACATTTATTTATGTGAGTATTTGTGGTATACACTGTGCTAGCGTGCATCTGGGCGATTAGACCTCATTACATAGATTGATTATAGTTTGCATACGTACCTATGGGAGCAAACTGGATATACATCCCATTTTTATGTGTCTGTTGTGATTTGTGTAAAGGTTTTTCTAATAAAGTTTTGTATTTATGGCTATATGCTTCCAGTGCTCTTTGGATTCATATTTATGGTAGGAAGTGCCACTTATCTAGGTCCATATCCTTAGGATATTTTGTTACTCTTTAGTTGAGGAAATTCTAAAGATCAAAAGTCTGTGGTTAAACTTCCGTTTACATGGTTCTGCATTATTTTTGGTACAATCATGCAATGTCCATATATTCATGTGTTCTACAAAGCAATTTTTTTTATTTATTATGTACTGCTGAAAAATAAAAATAGCTTTGCCCTTTAGAGTTAATGTATAACTAATGTTATTTAAAACCCTTTTCTTACTTACATTTTACAATTGGACAAATTGCAAAAATGTAACATTTAATATTATTAGGTTTATGAAGGCATATAACTTTCCATTTGTAATGTTTTTCTTATATGTGTATTTTTTAAATTGTTATGCAACAATGTGTCATAGTCACAAACATCAACTGCTAGCTTCTTCTCCTTGTACACTAATAAGGGGTCCGCCCAAATCTTGAAAATCAGCCCTATACTTTTATTCTTAGTTCGTCATACTTTACAGTACAATGTGCTGTACGGACATTGGTCAAACTCATATTTATCCTTAAGACTGCCAGATAGTGAAATGTGACTCATCTCCACATGTGCTCATGGGCTGCTGATAGATTTCCATGGCAGTCAGGAACCTAATAAAGTCTCCCAGGCCGCCTCATAAGACTGGCTTCTGACAACTGTATGCAAAATCATATGTTTTTCATTCTGAAAAAAAACAATAACGTTTTTACATCCTTATTGTGTTGCACGTGTGCATTTTTCATATACGTATTGCATTGGTATTGTCAGGTTGTTGCAATGCAGATAGGTACAGGCTCCACTAGATGGCAGTAGAGAATGCAGAACTGCACCTAAACAGAGCAGGCTTGCAATGCAGCAGCAAGGCTACCACAGGTGGCTGCAGAGTAGTCAAACAGGCCGAGTCAAGCAACACACTGTAGCACAGTACAAAACGGAATAAACAAACTCAGGGTCAGAGGCAAGCCGAGAAAGTCAGTAGCGGTCAGGAGCAGATAAGACAAAAGACAGAAGCAGGTCAGGCTACAAGCCAAGTCAGAACCGGGAGATCAATATACTAAAGGGGAACTCTGAGACAAAACGGGAATGGGGGAAAACAGAGTCACGGGTTCAGACAGCAAATGCAGGAGGACAAATCAGAGCAATCAGAGTCAGCTACAGCAGCCCTAGGCAAAAACTATAATCAACACCGCTTGCAGAAAGCAGCGGCGATAAATAGCCATCCTGAACCCAGACTGAGGCTGAGCAAGGTTAACCCCTGACATGACAAGACCGGGAAAATGCAAAACAGGACCCAAAACACGGTCTGGATCATGACAGGTATGTCTGTTTTTACATCCATATGGCATCTGTTTTGTCCATGATAAATGTAACAAATAATAAAAGAACAAATATAGTTTCCTATGTTAATAATTGTAATAGATCCATGAAAAACACATGACATATGAGTGGTAATTCATATATGATCTGTTGTTTTGCACACACATTGACTTATTATTGGAGAGTCTGATCCAGAATAAGGATCAAAGTAGTACATGCTGCCATTTTATACATGAAAGCCATTGGTCCATGTTAAATGACGTTCATGTGACTACCACTTTGACTTGCATTGGTCAGTGTGCTGTCTGTATTCTACCTGTTTTGCTTATGGTCAGCGCAAACGTTTAGTATACTCATCTGAATGAGCCCCAAGATATACTCCCTTCCAATAGGGCGTCTTTTGAAGCTTCCTTCTGCTCATCTCTCCTCTAAGTTAAACAATGTGCTATGCTCTAATACAGACCTGGACAAAGTGTGGCCTGTGGGCTAGACTGTAACAGCCAGATTGTTTGCACATATACTCTCAGAATTGTAAAGTGCTATTGAATATTTGAGCTGTAAAGAAATAAAAAACATTATTATTATGAACTACTCATCTATCTATTCTCTATGTATCTAATGATTATTTTGTTACCTATTTTCAGCAATGGATTTTATCAGTCAACAGCTCAACCCACAATAAAAATACCAGAAACACCCAGCTTTCAGTATGGTAAATATATTTGTCACACATGTGTTTACTACAAATATCACCTTAGCCCATGTCTACCATGCCCATAGGCTATCATTAGTCAGGCACAAGCCAAAGTGTCCATTTTGGCATGTATCTGGCAAATACACATTGGCTTAGTCTGATGGTAAAGACATGCTGAGTCCAAGTGGGGCATTGGTCTTTTAGAGCATTTTTTCATTGAAGCACAAATAGAGTGGTCCTGAGTAAGTGACCCCTTAAATGTGATCTATATAATTTAAAATGAAATATGAACAACAACCAAGATTAATTTATTTTGTCTTCAGCAGCACAATTATTCACCGTATTTCACCTCTTGTTTGCCAGGGGGGTAGGCACTTTGAAATATAGTTCTGGTTCAGAAATGTTGAGCTAAAGGGTATGCCACACTAAACAATATCGCTAACGGGATCGCTAAAAAACGTCACTATTTAGCGATCCCGTTAGCGATATTGTTCAGTGCGGCAGCTTCCAGCGACGAGCTTCCTGCTGTGATCTCGCTCGTCGCTGGAATCGTTCCGGACCCTATTTCATCGCTGGCGCTCCCGCTGGGTAAGTATCTAATCGCTGTGTGGCACCTTTTCTTAGCGATTTAGCGGTACTTTTGTACCGCTAAAGTCGTTAAGAAGATCGCTAACGGCGATAGCGTCGTTAACTATATCGCTAAATGTGACTGCATTTAGCGATATAGAAACAATCCCGCTAGCGATCTCATTAGTATGCAACGCTAACGAGATCGCTAGCGGGATAGCTTAGTGTGGCAGTACCTTAATGCTACTTTGACGCATAAACATATAGAGATAACAGGGCCAATAAACAGGCACATTTACTGAGAGTAGTGATTTTGAGAACTATTCTGGAAACTGCAGATGGTGGGTGCCAGGGCGGAAAGGGGTTAAGTACAGTACAGGAATGAAGTGATTGTGATTTTGCAAGACAGACAACAGGTCCAGAATCTGTCAGGGAGAGGGAGGGAAATGAGCAGCTAATTGCTGTACAGAAATCAATGGGCTGGAGAGAACTGGAATCACAGGAGTTAACTCTTCAGCTTGGAATGTAACTACTGTGCATACTGAGCCATGCTCTGGTGGTGGATCTCCTTGGAAACAAGCTGTACACTATGTAAGAGAAAATCTGTTGTAAAAATAGATAGGAAGGTCAGTTGCAAAGGTACTTATCATCATACCTCTTTAAGAAATTGCATCAGACTTCACAATTAGGCTATGTTCACACGTTGCGTTTTGGCTGTTTTTTTATACAAAATTTAAGCTGCCTTTTACAATACCAGCAAAATCTTTGAGATTTCAGAAATCTCATAAACGCACATTGTTTTTTTTTTTTCTGACTGAAACTGAAAAACTGCTGTGTTTTTGCACACTGCAGCATGTCACTTCTTTCAGCATTTTTTCAGCTTTTTTTGGAGCGTTTTTTCACCTATAGAAGAAATGAGTAAGTGCAAAAATGCAGCGAAAAATGCAGGTATCAGTTTTTGCTGCGTTATTGGTGAAAACACTTAAGGAAGTTACGTTAAATTTTTTGAGGGGGCACTAAACTTTATCAGCATGCACAAGAGATGATAAAAAAGAAGCAAAAACGCAAATACACAAGCAAAACCTGCTTTTTTAATTAGCTTCTTTAATGCCAAGAGAGCATGTTTTGACTGCAGAAAAAAAGCCACAAAAACACAATGTGTAAACATAGCTTTCAGTAATGTTTTTCTGCATTTCTTGTTACTTCATGTACATTCTGTGGTTTACTTTGCAGCTACCATTACAGAAAAAGTTATTGCAAACCATCAAATGTACTCCACTGTAAACAAAGAGCCTGTACCTCTTCAGAAACAAGAAATACGTGAGTATTGCATTATTAAAATTACCAGAGAACATTTTCTTACAGTCTTAAAGGGAATCTGTCAGGACGTTTTCGCTATGTGATCTGAGACAGCATGAAGTAGGAGCAGAGACCTTGATTCCAGCGATGTGTTACTTACTGGACTGCTTGGTGCAGTTTTGATAGAATCCCTGTTTTCTTTGTTGTAGATGTAGGTGGTCAGAATGCTGATCTGTGTATAACCCCCTTTATTCTGCCACCGATATACGTGGACGAGATGTATCTGAAGGGTGTGATCATGAATCTCTATATAAACAATGGCGGATAGCATTACTCGCCAGCTCGTGCTCCTATCTCTATCTGCGGCGCGTGGTAGTCTGGAAGGATGATGCAGTAATAAATTCAACAGGCTTTATTACAGTACCTTGATGAGACGAGATGTCAAGGAAGTTGAAGAAGTGGAGATGAGGTAAAGGTGAAGACTGTAGAAGAAGCGGTTATAGCAGCACCAGATTAGAGACTGGAGGAGCTCCAAGCTGGAGTTAACAAGAGAATCCTTTCTCCAGCTCTGCAGCACATGTGTCAAACCAAGATGGCCAGAGTACTAAACAGGAAAAGCCAGTCAAAGAAAGTGTAAAGGATTAAATTAAGAAAGATCAAAACTGAATGCTCTATTTTGTGCTTGTAACTCTATCTTGTGGTTTATGAGATAAATTCTGTTATTTAGCAAGGCTATAGTTCCTGGCCGATATAAAGAAGTAGAGTAAAAGGTCATGGGCTGTAATAAAACCAGACCGCTCCAGTTTGGACAAGATATAAGATACTCTGGAGAATAAGTATGCTATTGTTCCATTCTATGGTTACGTGGATATGACCATATATGTAGTTTCCAGTCTTTCTGTATTTTCATTGGTTAAATGTTGTAGGTGTCTTTTTATTACTATTGGTAGAAGTAAAAACTTATTAAATACTATAAAAGATGATGATGTAATACATGGGATAGGAATCTTGCTCGATTCTCCCAGACAGAAACACGTCTTCGTCTGGTTATTTATGTTGCTAGCAACGTTCTGTGAATTAATTTGGAAATCACTAGGTCAACCGTGAAGGGTCACTTAGATCCTACCTGTTATGAATGTTTTAGAAATGAATTCTGAGCAGAAGCTCCCTCTGGTGGTTGCAAACAGTACTGAACCATTCAATGAGGATTGGCAATCAGGGATCACAGACTGGCTGGATATAAGGGAGGTTTCCCCCCCATCATGGTTGCCGGTCATCAATTGTTCTTGTCTCAACGTTGTTTCCTGGTTCACTTGGAAGCTTGCTGAGTCTTGCCTCTTCTCCTGCTCTCAGATAAGATATTTTCTGTTTTTTTGTTTATTGTGCTTGCCATTTGTATATTTCTCTGCATTTCTGTGAGGTTGGCCAGGTTCCCCTCCCGGGGGGCTTGGTCTCCTCTCGGTTCCTCTGGAGCCATTGTTGTTTGTTCATTTGCCTTTTCCAGTTTTTTTTTTGTGGCTGTGGCTTAGTTTTGTTACACCAGAGAACTAATTTAGGTGGTAGAGGTCGTGTGATCTCAGTGTTTTTGCAATTAGTAGCGTTGGCTTTTTTTAGGGTTTTTTTTGGATTGCAGTAAGTGTCCTTCCTATCCTTTTCTGTCTAAGTCAGATTGGGCCCCAGCGTTTGCTCATACTGTTTTCTGTCTGTGTCTGTATTTCCTCTTGTCTAACCGCCATTACATGTTTGGGGGCTTCCTATGTTCTTTGGGGATCTGCTCCGGGGCAGATAGCTTTCCTCTTTCTATCTTTAGGTGTACTTCAAAAACAGGCAGCACTCCTTAGATTAGTAGTAATTGTGGATTTTTATTAGACCCACATCTCAGGGCAACGTTTCGGCTCAAATGAGCCTTCCTCCAGCAGTGTCAAAAACACAGGTGTGGGTATTTATAGTCTTATTGTATAACAAACACTTTACATCCAATTCAATTATTTACACATCTCATTCACTTGTCATGAGTCAAATTCATGTAAAAATAGTAAGGACAAATGAGCATTATACTGAGCTCTGATAAATCACTAATGATGCGCTTATTCATAATATTTCGATATTGATATTCTATATATTCAAATAATTGGTGCTCAAGTGAACATTAACTGCAGCTGCGACTGCCATATGAATATTAATCATCATTAAATACTCCTCATGGAGGACGCCATGAACGCTTTCCAGGGCATACACAGATACTACTGCGCATGTCCAGAGTATACTATCATGTGATCTCACATTCTCAACCAATCCTGGTCGATGTGTGGCATCATATCGTGCGCGCATGCGCAGTACATGGTTATCCATAACGTTCCTCCATCTTGGCTGTGGCAAGCCATGGTATATAGTTATGTCCATAGAAAGACTTTAAAAGATACCTCAAACCTTTATGTTCGGGTTGCGATCTAATTAGTGCTGCTTATACTAAGTCCATCTGACCTCAATATACCCAATATCCATTCTAGAAAAAATATTAATATTATGGGTAACATGGTCTGAGCATACATAGTTTGGAGTGTGTGCCATAAGGGACTTCAAAGCTTTTATGCCACCCCGGTACATGGGACAATTCCCTTGTGGGGGTAACCTCCCATTACCGATGATCAGAAGGGGAGGTACTCTGAACCAAATGGCACAGATCCCTCAACCCTCATGTCACTAAGGCGCAGTCGCTTGTTCCCTGGCCATTCACTCCTTTAGACAAGCACTTAACGCAACCATTTCAATAGGCAAATTTATTCAGAAACTGTTGGGCAGAGGATTTAACAATATTGTTCCATTATTTTTTGTGAGACCAAACAAATGTCAGAGAGGGAAAAAAATTTAACATAAAAATTTGTAAAAATATTTTCAAATAATAAATGGTTTCCTCCACCATGCATAGCTCTTCCTCAGTGAGTTATTTTCTCTTTTGCACATTCCTTACTGAAAAATAAATCAGAGAGAGTGATGAGATAATTTTTCAAATAGAATACAATATCATTAACCATATCCATGAATACACAAGAAGAGAGATACAGGGTATATATCAATAATTCTTTCAAAGGATAGGATTAATTTTGAAATCCACATTCATGCCTAATGGTTTTAATGTTCCCAATTCATATATCCATTTGAGTTCTCTACTTTTAAGTAGACTAACCCTATCACCCCCTCTCCGCTGCAATGGGACATTGTCAATTAATCTGAATTTTAGTTGTTTTTCAGTGTGTTGCAATTCAGTGAAATGTTTTGAAACTGGTAAATCTAACCTTTTCTTACGTATGGTATACTTATGTTGACTAATCCTTGTTTTGAAGTCACAAGTCGTTTCTCCTACATACCACAACTTGCAGGGACATTCTAAAGGTACTGCCACACTAAACAATCCCGCTAGCGATCACGATAACGACGCATACTAATGCGATCGCTAGCGGGATTGTTTCTATATCGCTAAATGTGGTCACATTTAGCGATATAGTTAACGACGCTATCGCCGTTAGCGATCTTCTTAACGACTTTAGCGGTACAAAAGTACCGCTAAATCGCTAAGAAAAGGTGCCACACAGCGATTAGATACTTACCCAGCGGGAGCGCCGACGAGAAAATAGGGTCCGGAACGATTCCAGCGACGAGCGAGATCACAGCAGGAAGCTCGTCGCTGGCAGCTGCCGCACTGAACAACATCGCTAACGGGATCGCTAAATAGTGACGTTTTTTAGCGATCCCGTTACCGATATTGTTCAGTGTGGCATACCCTTAAGAGGTATATAACATGATCCGAATCACACGTCAGGAAACTATTAATCTTATAAATCTTATTTGTAGTGGGGTGTCTAAATTCTGCCCCCTTAATCATCTGATTGCAATTGATACAGTTTAAGCAGGGATAACATCCCTTTCTAATAGTACCTGTTAATGACATCTGTACATTTTTTCTAATAGGACCAATATCTGATCTAATCAGATAGTCTCTGATATTTTTACCTCTTTTATAGGAAAAAAGGGGGGAAATTTAAATCCCTCAATCATCGGAAGGCAGTTGGTTAACATACCCCAATGTTTAGTAATAATTTTGGAGATATTAGTACTTTCTTCAGTAAATCTGGAAACAAACGGAACCCTGATTAATTCCTTTTTAGGGTTTTTCACTCTTAACAATTCAGACCTGTTCCTATCCAAGACTTTGTCTCTTGTTAGTTCTAATAAATTCCTTGGATATCCCCTCTCTAGGAACTTCTTAACCATCAAACCCATGGTCCGGTCCACATCCTCTGTCTCCCTGACTATACGTCTAACCCTCAATAGCTGGCTAAGTGGTATAGCATTAACCATGTTTCTTGGATGTTGGCTGCTGTAAAGTAAAAGGTTATTCTTATCCGTTTTTTTACAAATAAAGTTGTAATAAGTTTGCCTGCTTTTTGTTTAATTAGTACATCTAGGAATTAGTGTTGAGCATTCCGATACCGCAAGTATCGGGTATCGGCCGATATTCGCTGTATCGGAATTCCGATACTTAGTTCCGATATTTTCCATATATCGTATACCGGAATCGGAAGTTCCCATAATTCTTTGAGAGGCAATGTGATTTTAGTCAGCCAATGAGGAATCCTAAGAAGTGTGGGCACATCCTGTACTGCTGCGGTCATGTTAACTAATGGCATGGCTGTGATTGGATGCTGAAATGATGTCAGAATGCACTATAAAAGGCGCCGCCGCCATTTTAGCGTCACTGTGCTGTGAACTCAGTTAGGGAAAGAACGCTGCTCTGCTGACTCTGAGGGACAGTTAGAGATTGCGATTTAGTGTACTGTGCTTTAGGCAGGCTAGTTTACCACCGGCTGTGTAAAGCTTCCTTTTGCCTGCAGTGTTGTTTTAACAGCTCTGCAAGGTGTGTGTGAGTGCAGGTGACGCTGCAGTTTGCTCTGTATGCAACGCTGTCTGTAGGCATCTGCACGTGTCACTCACAGACTATTTTTTTTTTTCTTCAGTGTAATTCTTGCTGCTCCATGTAATTGAAATAATAGTGTGACGCGCTTCCATCCGTATCCAATACATTGGTTGCAAACACTATAGAAGTCCACGAAGGAGCCTTTCACAGCAAGTGAACAGTTGTGTTTCAGTGTTCACTGCAGTCTGTGTTTTTTTTTTTTTTTTTTTTTAGTGCAGATCACGCTCCAGTTACTTCAACTACCGCTGCGTGTACTCTGCTGAGCGTCTGTCACTGGCTCATCCTTGTAATTTTTCAAAAATTGCTGCTGCTTTCTTCTATTTAAAATTTACAAAAATCTATTAGTGTGACGCTCTTCCATCAAAATACAATACATTGCTTGCAAACATAATAGAAGTCCACAAAAAGGCCTTTCACAGCAAGTGAACAGTTGTGTTTCAGTGTTCACTCTAGTCTGAGCTTTAATTTTTTTGTAGGAGTGTAGATCCCGCTCCACTTACTTCAACCACCGCAGCGTGTACTCTGCTGAGCGTCTGTCACTGGCTCATCCTTGTAATTTTTCAAAACTTGCTGCTGCTTTCTTCTATTTAAAATTTACAAAAATCTATTAGTGTGACGCTCTTCCATCAAAATACAATACATTGCTTGCAAACATAATAGAAGTCCACAAAAAGGCCTTTCACAGCAAGTGAACAGTTGTGTTTCAGTGTTCACTCTAGTCTGAGCTTTAATTTTTTTGTAGGAGTGTAGATCCCGCTCCACTTACTTCAACCACCGCAGCGTGTACTCTGCTGAGCGTCTGTCACTGGCTCATCCTTGTAATTTTTCAAAAATTGCTGCTGCTTTCTTCTATTTAAAATTTACAAAAATCTATTAGTGTGACGCTCTTCCATCAAAATACAATACATTGCTTGCAAACATAATAGAAGTCCACAAAAAGGCCTTTCACAGCAAGTGAACAGTTGTGTTTCAGTGTTCACTCTAGTCTGAGCTTTAATTTTTTTGTAGGAGTGTAGATCCCGCTCCACTTACTTCAACCACCGCAGCGTGTACTCTGCTGAGCGTCTGTCACTGGCTCATCCTTGTAATTTTTCAAAAATTGCTGCTGCTTTCTTCTATTTAAAATTTACAAAAATCTATTAGTGTGACGCTCTTCCATCAAAATACAATACATTGCTTGCAAACATAATAGAAGTCCACAAAAAGGCCTTTCACAGCAAGTGAACAGTTGTGTTTCAGTGTTCACTCTAGTCTGAGCTTTAATTTTTTTGTAGGAGTGTAGATCCCGCTCCACTTACTTCAACCACCGCAGCGTGTACTCTGCTGAGTGTCTGTCACTGGCTCATCCTTGTAATTTTTCAAAAATTGCTGCTGCTTTCTTCTATTTAAAATTTACAAAAATCTATTAGTGTGACGCTCTTCCATCAAAATACAATACATTGCTTGCAAACATAATAGAAGTCCACAAAAAGGCCTTTCACAGCAAGTGAACAGTTGTGTTTCAGTGTTCACTCTAGTCTGAGCTTTAATTTTTTTGTAGGAGTGTAGATCCCGCTCCACTTACTTCAACCACCGCAGCGTGTACTCTGCTGAGCGTCTGTCACTGGCTCATCCTTGTAATTTTTCAAAAATTGCTGCTGCTTTCTTCTATTTAAAATTTACAAAAATCTATTAGTGTGAGCTCTTCCATCAAAATACAATACATTGCTTGCAAACATAATAGAAGTCCACAAAAAGGCCTTTCACAGCAAGTGAACAGTTGTGTTTCAGTGTTCACTCTAGTCTGAGCTTTAATTTTTTTGTAGGAGTGTAGATCCCGCTCCACTTACTTCAACCACCGCAGCGTGTACTCTGCTGAGGTCTGTCACTGGCTCATCCTTGTAATTTTTCAAAAATTGCTGCTGCTTTCTTCTATTTAAAATTTACAAAAATCTATTAGTGTGACGCTCTTCCATCAAAATACAATACATTGCTTGCAAACATAATAGAAGTCCACAAAAAGGCCTTTCACAGCAAGTGAACAGTTGTGTTTCAGTGTTCACTCTAGTCTGAGCTTTAATTTTTTTGTAGGAGTGTAGATCCCGCTCCACTTACTTCAACCACCGCAGCGTGTACTCTGCTGAGCGTCTGTCACTGGCTCATCCTTGTAATTTTTCAAAAATTGCTGCTGCTTTCTTCTATTTAAAATTTACAAAAATCTATTAGTGTGATGCTCTTCCATCAAAATACAATACATTGCTTGCAAACATAATAGAAGTCCACAAAAAGGCCTTTCACAGCAAGTGAACAGTTGTGTTTCAGTGTTCACTCTAGTCTGAGCTTTAATTTTTTTGTAGGAGTGTAGATCCCGCTCCACTTACTTCAACCACCGCAGCGTGTACTCTGCTGAGTGTCTGTCACTGGCTCATCCTTGTAATTTTTCAAAAATTGCTGCTGCTTTCTTCTATTTAAAATTTACAAAAATCTATTAGTGTGATGCTCTTCCATCAAAATACAATACATTGCTTGCAAACATAATAGAAGTCCACAAAAAGGCCTTTCACAGCAAGTGAACAGTTGTGTTTCAGTGTTCACTCTAGTCTGAGCTTTAATTTTTTTGTAGGAGTGTAGATCCCGCTCCACTTACTTCAACCACTGCAGCGTGTACTCTGCTGAGTGTCTGTCACTGGCTCATCCTTGTCATTTTTTAAAAATTGCTGCTGCTTTCTTCTATTTAAAATTTACAAAAATCTATTAGTGTGACGCTCTTCCAGAGGACAGCGTTTGTTGGCCAGTTGTGAGTCTGCAGCACATGGTTGATTTCATGCTGCACTGCCTGAGAAACTGACCGCCGCATCGGCCACATTCTCACCAGTCAGATTATTGGGTGTACACCCTCCTAGACCCTCGTTACCGGGACAACTTACAAAGCCTCATCACACCGTTGAACCGGGACCGTAAAATGCTGGAGGACCAAGACACACTGTTGAAATCCATAATGTTCTCCATTCCAGCCGAGAGCGCTGCTGCTGCTACTGCTTTACAAAGCAGCTCTGTGCGTCGAGGCATTGTAGACACCTCTGCAACAAGAGGGAGCACAAGCAGCGCCTCTGCACAGGGCAAGAGCTGTATGTTACAAATGTGGCGAAGTTTTGTGACAGCGCCACCAAGGTGTACACCATAGTGATGGGAAATCTAGTTAATTTTGTTGATTAGTTCACCATGAACTAGTTCACTGAAAAGATTAGTTCAAAAGATTAGTTCATTTAGTTCATTTAGTTCAGTTTTTCTCCACCCTATCCTGTGAGGAGCTGATAGGAAATGCATCATGTGACCTCTGAACTAAATGAACTAGATGAACTGCTGAACAAAATGTTCTATTGAGAATGACTCAGGACAGCCTAGTTCAATCTGATGCCTCTCACTGAGCCCAGCAGTGCCACATAATGATTGTGTATGAGGGGGCTGAGAAGCAGTTCAGCATCCACCATTTTAAGAACAGAACAGGGGTCAGTGTTAAAGATTTTAGCAAGACTGATCTTCTAGGCTAGAGGCATGAACTACACACAGAAACACTCTCTCTTATACACACATATGAGCTGTGTCTGTGTACTGTGTGTGCAATTTCATTTTTTATTAATAATATTATTATTACTGCTATATTTGTATTTGATGTGTGGTATGCCTTGGAGGTGCTGGCTTGCCCTGCTGCCAGTGTATTATCTGAGCGCGTCTTTAGTGCTGCAGGTGGTTTACTAACAGACCGTCGCATGCGACTATCCTCAGACAATGTAGACCGGCTTATTTTTCTGAAAATGAACAAGGCATGGATCTCACCTGAATTTGCCTGTCCGTTTTCAGATTAAATAACTGTTTGCCAACGTTTTCCAAGTCTCCTGTTATGTTCATCTTTCTACCACCTGAACTCTACTCCCTGGGCTACAACACTGCCAGTCACAGGGGAATGATCATTTACAAAACAAAATGTTATCCCCAACAAATAGTAGCGCAACGACTCCAGTGCCCACTTTATCGCCAGGCACTCTCTCTCTACAATGCTGTCTCTGTTTTTTGATGGAGTAAGTTTTCGACTCAGGAAACTAATGGGATGCTCCTCCCCGTTAAGCTCCAGTCCTGAGACAACACGGCACCCATACCTACCTCTGACGCATCAGTCTGGACAATGAATTCTCTTTTGAACTCGGGTGTGCTCAAAACTGGTGACCCACACAGTGCCCCTTTTATTGCCCCTGTTGATGACCCCTTGCTGATTTATTAACCGGCTACACCAGATCCATGGGTATTCTCTCAAACTGGACCTCTAAAATTTTTAATGGCACCAAGGGACTCACTAAATGAGGCTGAGGACTGTGTACCTGGCGCATGCGACAAGAGTTACAATACCGTTTAACTTCTTGATAGACCCCCTGCCAGTAAAACCGTTGTATAATTCTGTGTAGGGTTTTCTTTTGGCACAAATGTCACCCTAGTACATGCGCATGCGCTAAGTCCATTACCAACCTCCGATATGACTGCGGTAGCAGCAATTGTTAAAAAATTTCAACATGTATTTTATAAACCTGATCAGCAAATCTTGGTTCAGCTCTAATTGTTGAAATACTGTAGCTGCCCCGGGGTGTTGGGGTTCCCCATTGACAACCAGTAAATTTTCACGGGCTAGACTCAACGTAGGGGCCGCGGAGTTGCGCCTTAACAAATTTGTCACCTGTCACATTTAAGTATTACAATTCAGGTCCCGGTGTCAAATCTTCCATCTCCCCAACTAACACTTCGATAGGAGAGGGGTTTTCCTACTCCACCGAAGGCAAAGGTAATACTGCCCACTGCACACATGTGTTATGCATAGTGAGACTGATAGTAGCCAACAAAGTAGCTAACAAAGGCCACTTGTGATGGCCCTATCAGCGTAGGACCAATGCTACTCAAAAGATCTGCCATGATCCTGGACAAAATCTTGATATAATGGTCAATGAGTGAGAATGTACGATAGGATCCAGGCAGATGTGAATGTTTGTTTGGTTTTAGTAGCAACTTCATGTGTGACATGTTTGAATGGCTGGGCAACCCTCCTGTCTCCAATATATGATTGAAGGTGCGTACCAATGTGGACGGGATATCCTCACTCAATAATTTAAATAATTTGGCTGTAAACCCGTCAGGTCCTGGAGCTTTCCCGTATTTAAAGTAACTTATCGCCGCTGTCACTTCCGTCACCTCAATTTGTTTTTTTAAAAGGAGAAGCTGATAGTTTGTGATGGATGGTAACCGTATTCCATCTACAAAGGTGTTACCCTCCGCACTATCCGTATGTTCCACCTTATATAAGTCTGAGTAGTATTCTTGTAGAATGGTGTTTATGGTTCGAGGGTCTGTGTTCATGATCCCATGTTTATTCGTTAACGCTGTAATATGTTGATGACGAATGTGATTTCCTTTCGCTAGTCGTGCTAATAGTCTCCCTCATTTGCTACCATAACGATATACATCGGCTCTATAATTGTTATTACTGCTTGTCTCTCGTCGATATACCCATACGTGTAAGTCAGCCTTAGCCTGCTTACATCTATTTTTAACCTGTGTTGATGAACTTGTCTTGTTTGCCGTGTACCTATCGCGTAATATCCTGCTAGCCTGCGATTAGTTTGTCGCGATCTTCTTTTTTAGCGTTGTCTGATAACCTATTAGTTTCCCGCGCATTACTCCCTTCCCTGCTGCCCATAAAAGTTCCGGCCTATCCCTAGTATCTCCATTATCCCTTACATATTAAAAACACCATTGCTTCACGTGATGTCGAAACTTCTCATCCATTAACAAATAGGTCGGGAAGCGCCAAGTTTGGTTTGGCCCCATCTGCACCATATCTGGCAGGGTCACTGATACGGGCGCGTGGTCATATTTAGCGACGTTGTGCACATCTGCCTCTTCCACTCCCCTTAATAGCTCGTGTGCTAGCAATATATAATCTATTCTGGACCAAGAGTCATGTGGCGCCGAAGTAGAATTAATATTCACTGCCATCTGGGTTCAGGTGTGTCAAAATGTCTACAAAGTTACTCGTGTCTAGCAAGGGTTATTATAAACGTGTGTCATGTGATCGCACATTCATTCGCATCGACCTACAGTTCTTCACTGTTTAGATTCACCATATTTAAGTCACCACCATGGGTGGTTTTAATGCTCTCCTATCGGCCTGATATGCTTGGATACCTGGGATAAATTCAGGAACGTCTCCAAACTCCCTACTCACATGTCAGCGCAGGAACCGTAAGAGGGAACGTGCTTGTTTTGTTGCGCATAGGTGGAGTTTTATACAGTAAATGATTACTGCTGTCTTATTTTTTGCGTCCCAAGGGCAGAATAAGTCTGCGTAACGTTACATTTTACAGACACTCATATAATAGACACACGCTACCCTAACCGTGACACAAGGAAGGTATTGTTGCCGGATAAAGCCGCCATTTTAGCGTCACTGTGCTGTTAATTCTGTTTGGGACAGAACGCTGCTCTGCTGACTCTGAGGGACAGTTAGAGATTGCGATTTTGTGTACTGTGCTTTAGGCAGGCTACTTTACCAACCGCTGTGTACATCTTCCTTTTGCCTTGCAGTGTTTTTTTCACAGGTCTGCAAGGTGTGTGTGTGAGTGCAGGTGACGTGCTGCAGTTTGCTCGGCATACAACGCTGTATGTAGGCATCTGCACATGTCACTCTCACACTCTTTTTTTTTTTTTTCTTTAGTGTAATTCTTGCTGCTCAATTCAATTGAAATTATAGTGTGACGTGCTTCCATCCGTATCCAATACATTGGTTGAAAACACTGTAGAAGGACACAAAAAGCCCTTTCACAGCTAAGAGTTGTGTTCACTGTAGTCTGAGATTTTAATTTATTCAATTTTGATCACGCTCAAGTTACTTCTTCAAGCAATGCTGCTTGTACTCTGCTGAACGTGTCTTACTGCCTCATCCATGTCATTTTTCTCTAATTGGTGTACATGTACATCAAAGTAGTCTTCATTTTGATTGAAATCCAAGCAGGTACCCGGACACTGTATGGCTGCTTTTATACGGTGGACTGGCTCCAACATTCAATAACACTTAAGATGCAATCGGGCACCTTGTCAAGGCCCAATCCTCTTCTCCCTCTGATATAATAAATAATAATAATAATCTTTATTTATATAGCGCCAACATATTCCGCAGCGCTTTACACTTTAACAGTTTCAAAACACAAGTCATAGGTAACAACGTTAACAATACAATAATTAAAGTAAAATAAGCCGACCCTGCTCGTGAGAGCTTACAATCTACAATGAGGTGGGGGAGATACAAAGTACAGGTGTGTATATATAATGGTGCATTTCCAATGATGGTCCAGCCATCTTGAGGGAGTGAGGCATGGATGGAGATAGTGAATGGGCTCCACATACACACTTAAACATAGAACGACTTTGGTTATTGAATGTGATAGGCCACTCTGAACAAATGTGTTTTGAGGGAGCGCCTGAAACCAGGCAAATTGTGGATAGTCCTAATTTCTTGTGGTAGAGCATTCAAGAGGATTTGCGCAGCGCGGGAGAAGTCTTGTAGTCGGGAGTGGGAGGTACGGATTACTGCAGAGGTTAGTCGAAAGTCATTTGCAGAGCGCAGCAGTCGGTTAGGCCGATAGATAGAAATGAGGGAGGAGATGTAGGGGGGTGCTGCACTGTGGAGAGCTTTGTGGGTGAGAACCAGTACTTTGAATTGGATCCTATAATGAATGTGCAGCCAGTGTAAGGACTGGCGAAGAGCGGACGCGTCCGAGTACCGATTAGCCAGATGGATGACCCTGGCTGCTGCATTAAGGATGGACTGGAGAGGGGATAGTCGAGTAATGGGGAGGCCAAGTAATAGAGCATTGCAGTAGTCCAGGCGGGAGTGGATCAATGCTACAGTGAGGGTTTTTGTTGTTTCCATGGTGAGAAAAGGGCGGATTCTAGAGATGTTCTTTAGGTGTGTAGACGTTAAATATCTAACAAACAGGTCATGCTGGAGAGACTTGCACCTACTGCCACTCAGGGTCTTCAGCTCCTTTGTGAGAAACTAATGTTTGGCCAGCCAGTATATCAAATAAAGTTCATGAGAAATGGGAACTGTGGTTGGCTTCACTTTTGGTACTGGCTGGGTGCTAATACCAAACCATGGTGTGGCATTCAATGGATATTCCTGGCTGGTTGGAGACAACCTCATTCCCACAGAAAAGTACCTGAAAGCTAAGGAGATGGTGGCCTCTCTCAACATGAAGGAGTTTGCTTGTTGTCTAGGAGACCGACCACCCCTGCTGTGTACCTTGTCAACGTTGTGTTGAAGCTTGCAAGGATTAAGAAGAGGTTACAGTGGTAAGTCTGGTTTTTACTAAAGATCCTGCTGTGTATTATAGTTTTTATGTTTTAAAAAAAAATAATCTTAGGAATGTTAAATAAATTTGTTATTTTTTTGGTTAAATACAATGTATGTTATGAATGTTAAATAATTTTTTTTGGGTTTTTTATAAAATAAAATGTATGTTATGAATGTTAAATAACTTTTTTTTTTTTTTTCAGGTATTTGATCTACCGTAGCTAGTTGCTGATCGTTGACTCTACACCCCTCTCCCCAGAATGTTACTCGGGTTATGGGGAGAAAATCACCGCTATTCCAGACTGATTTAATGTTAATGTGTCTGGCTCTTACACAGCACACAGCACTTGATGTTAGTTTATCTTTTTCCTAAATTATTTGTTACACTGCCCTTCTCACATTTTATTTTCACTTTTTTTTTTAAGCACAAGTTTTTTTACACTTCCTTGTTCTGTAAGTAGGCTTAATGGTTAAATGTTTTATACAAGTTTTTTTACACTTCCTTGTTCTGTAAATAGGCTTAATGGTTAAATGTTTTATACAAGTTTTTTTACACTTCCTTGTTCTGTAAGTAGGCTTAATGGTTAAATGTTTTATACTAGATGTAAATATGTAACATGTAAATTTTAGATTAAGATTTTGCAAATTAGTAGGTCCACACCATCAGGCTCTTTCGTCCCCTCTCCCTCAGAGTAGCGGTAATATATCGGACCCCAGGCTCGCCCACACAGTTCCTTGACCACTTCTCTGCCTGGCTGCCGCACTTTCATGTCCTCAGAAGTACCAACCCTTATCCTTGGAGACTTAAACATCCCCATTAACAGCCCTACTTCCACACTCAAAACACATTTGTTCAGAGCGGCCTATCACATTCACTAATCAAAGTCATTCTATGTGTAACTGTGTGTGTGTGTAGCCCATTCACTATCTCCATCCATCCCTCACTCCCTGAAAATGGCTGGACCATCATTGTAAATACACCATTGTATATAAACAACTGTACTTTGGAGCTCCCCCTCCTCATTGTAGATTGTAAGCTCTCACGAGCAGGGGCGCCTTATATTGCTTTAATTATTGTATTGTTAACGTTGTCACTTATGACTTGTGTTATGAAACTGTTAAACTGTACAGCGCTGCGGAATCTGTTGGCGCTATATAAATAAAGATTATTATAGTAGAGGCCCACTCAGTAGTGGTGAAGTGAACGGCGCAAATTGCGAGTTGATTGCGACTGATGCAGCTGATACTCCATTACTGCTGGCTGCTGCTCACACAACCGCTACAACATATGTAACGTGGAATTCCACCTGCTGGGTACGTCACATATGATGCGATGTTCAGGAAGGCAAAATCTGCGTTGCAGAGCTGCAATGCGAGATCTGGCCATGGTGGAACGTCGCAAGTTAGCGCACTGTAGGCGGACCTTGTGCAGCAGTGAATCAAGATCCGGATAGTCCCTCAAAAAACTGTGGACGACAAAGTTTAGCACATGTGCCAGACATGGTATGTGAGTGACGTTGCCTAGGCCCAGACCTGCCACCAGATTTCGGCCATTGTCACACACTACCAAGCCTGGCTGGAGATTTGCTGGCAAAATACACATGTCGCTCTCTTGCTTTATGGCATTCCAGAGCTCCAGCACTGTGTGGCTTTGATTCCCCATGGAAATTAATTTCAGGACGGCCTGTTGACGTTTGGCCACGTCTGTCCTCATATCGGTCAACAGGCTCGCTGTCTGGGTGTTATGTTTGACACCAATCTCTCCTTCACCTCCCATATACAATCTGTTGCCCGCTATTGCCGCCTACACCTAAAGAACATCTCTCCCCAATCCAAGACTTCTCCCGCGCTGCGCCAATACTGTGGAATGCTGTACCCCAAGAAATTAGAACTATCCACAATTTGCATGTTATTGGGCGCTCACTCAAAACACATTTCTTCAAGGTCTTCCCTCTCCTAGTGTATCCTCACCCATCCCTGTAGACTCTGAGCCCTTGCGGGCAGGGTCCTCTCTCCTTCTGTACTTGTGTGTGCCTTGTATTGCTCATGTTTACTGTACTTGTCTATACTTGCCCCTCTTCACATGTAAAGCGCCATGGAATAAATGGCGCTATAAAAATCAATAATAATAATAGCGGCCTATCACCTTCACTAATCAAAGTCATTCTATGTGTAAGTGTGTGTGTTTGTAGCCCATTCACTATCTCCATCCATCCCTCACTCCCTCAAAATGGCTGGGACATCATTCTAAATATACCATTGTATATAAACACCTGTACTTTGTATCTCCCCCACATATTTGTAAATTGTAAGCTCTCACGAGCGTGTGCGGATTATATTGCTTTCATTATTGTATTGGTAACGTTGTTAGTTATGACTTGTGTTCGGAAACTGTTAAACTGTAAAGCGCTGCGTAATCTGTTGGCGCTATATAACTAAAGATTCTTATTAAGCGTTCACGGGTCCATGTGGAGGTAGACCGTGACGGCTCCTGCAACGATGTTTCTGAGGAACTGGAGAAGGAGGAGTCAATGTGTACAGACTTGATTCCCGCAATCCTTGTAGTTGCCTGAACACGTACAGCGCCACTCGCAAGATCTG
Source organism: Oophaga sylvatica (assembly GCA_033576555.1). Lineage (NCBI taxonomy): Eukaryota > Metazoa > Chordata > Amphibia > Anura > Dendrobatidae > Oophaga > Oophaga sylvatica. The sequence goes on from JARQOD010000002.1 coordinate 319,037,668, forward strand.
TACCCGGCTCCACAACATTGACCCAATGGGCAGTAAGGGAAAGGTATCATCCCTGGCCATGGGTACTGGTCCACGCAGCGGTGGTCAGGTGGACATTGCTACTGACGGAGTTTAGTAGCGCATGTTTAATTTTAACCTCAACAACATGGTTTTGCAGACCAGGGACGGCTTGCCTGCTGAAATAAAATCAGCTTGGCACATTGTATTGTGGGACTGCTAATGCCATTAAGTTCCGTAAACTGTCAATCTCCACCAGCCTGAATGACAGCATTTCAAGGGACAGGAGTTTTGCAATGCCAGCATTCAGAGCCTGTGCTCGTGGATGGTTTGCCGAGATTGGGCCTACACCCGATACGCCACAACCTGACACCCACAGATAAACAAGCCATAAAATCTCTGAAAGATAACCCCAACATTATTATTAAACCAGCAGATAAGGGGGGTGCTATCGTTATTATGAATAAGACACAATCTATTGCCGAAATTCATAGACAACTGTGAGTTAACCTAACCTACAGACAACTAAATTGTGACCCTACATTTTACATCTGTCAAAAAATTGATCGTATCCTGACAAAACATCTTTAATTGATCACCATAGACTGTAAGACTATGACATTCCTTAATATTCAATACCCCATCACCCCTGTTTTCTACACACTCACAAAAATCAACAAAAAACTACATTATCCACCCGCATACCTAGAGGGATAATTCTCCGTGTTCTACAGTATCACCCAAATGTTTAACATGTTGCCTAATTCCTATGTATATATATTCTTCACCCTATGTATATATTGTATATATTATACATTGTCATTGACTGTAAATTTTTCTATCTCTTCCAGCGACTATTTGATAAAGGCCACTGCGTTGCCCAAAACGTCAGTCAGTCGTCTCATAGCTATTTTCTTTTTTCACATCAAGTGTGCAATAAAATTTTCAAATTTAACCATGACATATGCAGTTAAACTTGTGCTGTGATTCTCTATAGACTGTACATCTTCAGTGTGTCTTTGTAACTCAACTACGTGTTTTCTACGCACTATTTTAGACATATTTGTGGTATTGAGGTTACTGACACTTTACCTCTTTTTACTTTTTGATTACACAGCTTGCATTTGACATAGCAAATATCATCTGCAAGTGTGTTAAAAAAGGACCACGCAGTGCAAGTCCTGGGAGCGTCCGTTTAGACTTTTGGAAGAGAAATCCGAACAGGTGCCAAAATGGAGGCTACAGGCAACAGAGTATGCAGCCTAACTCTCCCTCCTGTTTGTACCGTTGGGGCAATCGCTTCCTCAGAGCTGCTACCACCACCTTCCTGTTCCTCACGCCATGTTGGGTCTTGGACCTCATCATCTCCACTAACTTCTTACAACACCTGCTGCTGTTGGGTGGTCTGGCCACCACCATGCTCAACAGAAACTGGCACCTGAGTCTCATCATCATCAGATGCGTTCTGCGGTGTGCTGACCATCGGCACTGTCTCAACCGCCTCTTCAGATTCAGAGAGACACAGCTGTTGCGCATCACTGCATACTCCCTCTTCTTCACATTCCAGAATGCTGCTTGGCTGGGCCCCTGTTTGCAAACCAACAGATTCTGAGAACAGAAGCAGAGACTCAGCTGGCTCCTGTACAGAACTCTCTGACTGACTGGGCAATTTGGCAGGCGGTGAAGAGACAGATGGTTGCTCAACAGTGCTGTGGTCCTGAGAGGAGGTGGAAGCAATTGAAGTCGATGCATTGGACCCTGGGCTCCAACACCACCAGTTGTTGCCTGTAAGTGCTGTTAGCACAGTCAACACTTGCTCCTGTGTTACTGGTGTTGAGTAATGGCAGCTGTTCCCCTGCTGTGTGTACGACAAAAAGTCATGCTGCCTCCACCCTGTCCTCCTCTCATCCCTGGGCTCCAACACCGCCAGTTGTTGCTCGGAAGTAATTGGCACGGGTACTGACTCATGCCCACCCTGGTTACAGCACGACAGCTGTTTCCTGGCAGTGTCAACGTAAATTAGCCTGAAGTTGTCCTGTCATGTTGCATTCCGGTTATCCGACTCTATGGTGCCTGCAGTTTAGGTGATTCCTATGTGTGCTGTGGGATATGTAAATAAAGGCTCTTTCCGTTGTGAAAATAGGACAAGCACCCACTGTAGGACTGTGTGATTCGGTAACTGCAGACGGCTTGCGGCCTGTCAACTTACATTTTCATGGGTGCCTTATGGTACCCGTCCGCGTTCCAGTACCGTCAGCTGGTTCTCCACAGTGCCTTTGGCCTAGGTGCCTCCATCTCAGTATCCGAGTTCCAGCAACGTCTGCTGGTCCTTGGTAGTGCTTTGGAGCACAGGTACCTCCTGCTTAGTAACCGTGTCCCAGTAACGTCAGCTGGTCCTCGGTTGTGCCATTGGCTCTTTTCCTTCTGCTGCCCCTCCGGGTTCCAGCACAGTCAGCTGGTCCTCGTTACTTGCATTGGCTCTTGTACCTTTGCTACCCGTCCGGGTTCCAGTACCGTCAGCTGGTTCTCCGCAGTGCCTTTGGCCTAGGTGCCTCCATCTCGGTATCCGAGTTCCAGCAACGTCTGCTGGTCCTTGGTAGTGCTTTGGAGCACAGGTACCTCCTGCTTAGTAACCGTGTCCCAGTAACGTCAGCTGGTCCTCGGTTGTGCCATTGGCTCTTTTCCTTCTGCTGCCCCTCCGGGTTCCAGCACAGTCAGCTGGTCCTCGTTACTTGCATTGGCTCTTGTACCTTATGCTACCCGTCCGGGTTCCAGTAACGTCAACTGGTTCTCGGAAGTTAGACGACCCTAAAGACCACCCCGAAGAAGATGACGACCCCAAGGACGACGAGCATCAAGCCAACCAGCCTGAACACCATCACAAAGAAGAAATATAAGATTACCCAAGAAGATCACCAACAGGAAAAATAAGGTTACGACAAACTACAAGATACAGAACAAGAGACAGAAGAACAATAAGCAGAAGATCAAAAAGCAGAAGAACATGAAGTATAAGACCAAAATGAAGAGCAAAATATATGCTCTAAATTCTAAGCAGAAGAAGACTAAGCAGTGTATGGGGGTGAGTCCGTTCCTCCTCGTGGTGCCCCTGGAAACTGCCTGCTGCTGCAGGCTAAACTGAACACGGACAAATACTGTTGTAATTTAAATCTTTTGTGACAGCAAGAACGGAAGGATGAAAAATTCATACTTTGACAGATTACAAGTACAGGAATCTCTGTCACAAATAAGAATATGATGAAGAAGATGAAGAGGAAGAAGATGAAAATGTAGAATATGAAGAAGAATAATAGTTTAATAAGAACAATATGAGTAATGTTAACAAAAAGATGAATAACAAGAAGTTTACGAAGAAGATAAAGAAGGTGAAGATGAAGAATAATTTTATGACAAAGATGATGCTGCTGAAGATTATGAAGGAGAAAGTGTGTCAAAAGTTAAAAAGGTGAAGAGCATGGAAGTTGTGAAACATACATATTTGCCAAAATAGAAAAAAGGTTAACAACATTGTCAATTTGTTAGTCAATCCAAACGTATTTCCAAAAAAAAAATTTTAATGCTATTCCATTGGATTGGGTTAAACATGTATGCCTTTAATGTCTCCTCAACCTCCCCCAATACATTCTACATTACTCTTTGTTGTTTTCCTTCATGTACAATTAACCAACAAGGCAAGAATGTTTTTTTTTTAATTCCGATATTTTGTTCCCATAGACTTACATTGGATTTCCGGTATCGGTATCGGGTATCGCCGATATTTTTGGGGTATCGGCGATACCATTCCGATTCCGATACTTTTGGATATCGGAAAGTATCGCTCAACTCTACTAGGAATTGAATTTCTTCCAAAGAGAAATTAATGGTGAACTTAATAGTGTCATCTATTTCATTCAAGAAATGATGAAAGGCTTCCAATTCATTTTGGGTACCCGTCCAAAGGAGGAAGACATCGTCTATGTATCTCCACCACCCCAACACATGTTGGAAGTGGTGGGACACATAGACAAACTCCTCCTCCAGGACTCCCATTACTAAATTTGCATAAGCAGGGGCCATATTGGCCCCCATCGCGGTACCTCTACGTTGTAAATAGTACTTATCGCCAAACAGGAAATAATTTTTTCTCAAAATTATGTTCAATATTGTCAAAATAAATTTTTGCCATCTAGTGAAAAACTCTCTTCTTTATCTAACATCTTTAGAACTGCTGCTGTGCCTCTATCATGATCAATTGATGTATAAAGGGAGACTACATCAAAGGATACTAATAGTACATCTCCCTTTAGTTGTACCCCTCCAACTTATTTAAAAAATCTGTCGTATCCAATATGAATGATTTCAGTTTTTTGGCTAAAGGATTAAGTACCTTATCTAGGAATGTACCCAGTTTGCTAGAAACTGAACGCACTCCAGACACTATTGGTCGTCCGGGTGGGTCCTGGAGTGATTTATGCACTTTCGGTATAATGTATAGCACCGGCGTCCTTGGATTTTCAATCAGTAAATACTCAAATAGTGATTTATCTATGATTTCAAGGCCTAACGCCTCTTCTAGACAATTCTTAATTTCTTTTATAATTTTAAATTTGGGATCTCCATCCAATTTCGTATAAACCATTTCATCACTTAATTGAGAAAATACTTCTTTGAGGTATTTATCTTTGTCCATGACGACGACCGCACCCCCCTTATCAGCGGGTTTCACAATAATGTCGTCGTCATGGACTAGCTCTCGTAGTGGTTCAAATTCTGCTTTAGTGATATTGGGGTGTCCAAAGCTTGTAACTACATTGTTTTTTTTCAAAATTTCAACATCCATTCTCACAGCTTTAATAAAGGCATCAATGGCAGTAGAATAATTAGTAGGAGAGAAATTACTTTTTTTCTTTAGGTTCACATCTTTTAAATTAAATTCACTACTCCTTTCTTCCTTAGAGGGTATAATACTAGATGACCATTCTTTAATCTTTACCATCCTGAAAAATTTCTCTAGGTCTAATTGCAGGTCAAACCAGTTTACATGACAACAAGGACTGAAACTAAGGCCTTTACTCAGAACCGCTATCTGATTATCTGTAAGTACCTTGCTGGATATGTTAATAACCAGTTCTAGTCCTTCTTTCTCATTGCAGCCTGTCTCAGGGGTTGAGACCGATTCTTTTCTGGTTTGCCTTTTTTGTTCTCGGTGGTGATGTTTCCCTCCTCTCCTTTTGCTTTTGTATCTAAATCTGTAGGGAAGATATTCATTAGTAACAGCGGTACAATTATCTCCAATCATCTCAATCACTTCCACACCACCTTTTTTCCTCCAAGTTGATTTAAACAAGTCCCTCTGCCAATTATAAACATGACCCGTCTCATAGTCCTCCATATCTCTACACCATTTTCTCCTCTTTGTTTCCTCCAGTTCCATTTTCTGTTTTTCAACATCTTTCTCTACTTTTTCCTTAAACAGGTTCCATTCTTCAGTTTTTAACACCTCTTGTAGCTTCTGCTCCAATAATATAATACTATCCAATAGCTTTTTGATATCTAACTGCAAATATTCAATATTAAGTAAAATAACATCCATAGCATATTTGTTAGATATCATAGTGAATTGTGTGCAAAATGAAGAGTTCCCTGAAAAAAAATTGGGACGTATATTGGATCTCAGATAAGTAAATAATTGAATTGGATGTAAAGTGTTTGTTATACAATAAGACTATAAATACCCACACCTGTGTTTTTGACACTGCTGGAGAAAGGCTCATTTGAGCCGAAACGTTGCCCTGAGATGTGGGTCTAATAAAAATCCACAATTACTACTAATCTAAGGAGTGCTGCCTGTTTTTGAAGTATTGAAGTTGGCAAGTATTGGATCTCTGCTGAGGAGGATTTGCACCCAAAGTTATTATGTATACTATGCTGCTCCACTTTTTCTAAAGTATCTTTAGGTGTAGTTAGCCTCTCAGGCTGTGACGAGGCGTCTAGGACCAACGTAGGAACGCTCCACGGCTGCCTTTGGTTGTGGTGGTTAGTCAGGGTACTGCAATCCAGTAGATTCCAACCTCTCTGGTGTATTGCCGTTTTTGCCTGCTCTCCTCAGCTACCAAAACATAACAGTATCACCGGCCAAACTGAAAATTATATGGTACTCACAGAAGGGAAAAATAGTGTGGAAAAAAAAAAGTTGTCAGAGTTGTCAGAGATTTTTTTTTTTTGTTCTGTTTGTTGCATTTTTTTCCCTCTTTTTCTCTGGGTGCTGAGGAGGATTTTTTTTCCTCTCAATGGAGTTTGCACAGTTGTCTGGCCGTGTGCTTGCCACTGAAGTTCGGAGTATTGCTACCTATCTTGCAGGGTTGCCGGTTGTGGAACCTAGGATCCCCATGCCAGATTTGTTTTTAGGGGATCAAGCTAAATTTCTGAATTTCAAAAATAACTGTAAGTTGTTTTTTTCCTTAAAACCTAAGTCCTCAGGGAACGCGGCACAGCAGGTTCAAATTGTCATCTCTCTCCTGCGCGGCGATCCTCAGGATTGGGCTTTTTTCCTGACACCTGGGGACCCTGTTTTGAGTAATGTTGATGCATTTTTTCTGGCTCTGGGGTTATTGTACGATGAACCTAATGTCGCTGATCAAGCTGAAAAAACCTTGTTGGCATTAAATCAGGGGCTTGAGGACGCTGAGTTGTACTGTCAGAAATTCCGAAAGTGGGCAGTTCTGACCAAATGGAATGATGATGCTTTGGCAGCTCTTTTTCGGAAGGGTCTGTCAGAGAATGTAAAAGATGTTATGGTGGGTTTCCCTGCTCCCTCTGGTCTCAATGATTCTATGTCATTGGCGATTCAAATTGACAGACGTTTGCGTGAGCGTAGAGGTATGCGTGGAATAGTGTTGCCTTGTGAACCAGCTTCTGAATCCATGCAGTGTGATAGCGTGGCTTCTGGGGCACAGCGTCATGAGTTTCGAAAACACAATGGGTTATGTTTCTACTGTGGTGATGACTCTCATGCTATTTCGGTCTGCCCTAAGCGGGGAAGACGTTTTGCACGCTCAGTTGTCTTGGGTAGTGTTCAGACTAAATTTCTGTTGACTGTTACCCTGATTTGCTCCCTGTCCACATTTTCTGCTCAGGCTTTTGTTGATTCAGGAGCAGCTATTAACCTGATGGATTTTGATTTTGCTAAACGTTGTGGGTTTCCCTTGATACCCCTATGGAAGTCTATTCCCCTACTGGGGATTGATTCTACCCTTTGGCTGAGAATAAACCCCAGTTCTCTACTCAGGTGATAATGAGGGTTGAACCTGATCATCAGGAGAGTTGCAAATTTTTGGTGCTGTATAATCTGCATGACATTATTGTACTAGGTTTCCCTTGGTTGCAGTCTCATAATCCTGTTTTGGATTGGAAATCTGTGTCTGTAACCAGTTGGGGCTGCCAATGTGTTAATGCCGACACTCCTGTTTTTTCTGCCTCTCCCCAGGCTCAAGATGTGCCTGACTTTTTGACTGATTTTTCTGATGTGTTTAGCGAAAGTAAATCTGCATCCTTGCCCCCCATAGGAGCTATGACTGCGCTATTGTCTATTGAATTAGTGCCTGGTAGTAAATTCCCTAAAGGTCGCCTTTTTAACTTGTCTGTACCTGAACATGACGCTATGCGGTCTTATATCGAGGAGTCATAGGAGAAGGGTCATATCAGACCATTCTCTTCACCCTTGGGTGCCAGTTTTTTCTTTGTGGCCAAAAAGGATAGTTCATTAAGGCCGTGTATTGATTATCGTCTCTTGAACAATATCACTGTGAAATATCAATATCCGTTACCCTTGATTTCTGACCTGTTTTCCAGGGTGAAAAGTGCTACTTGGTTTACCAAGCTTGACCTCAGGGGGGCATATAACCTTATTCGCATTAAGCACGGGGATGAATAGAAGACGGCGTTTAATACCCCAGAGGGGCATTTTGAGTACCTAGTGATGCCCTTTGGGCTCACTAATGCTCCTTCCGTCTTCCAGTCCTTCATGAATGACATTTTCATGGATTTTGTGGATAAATTTCTGATTGTTTATTTGGATGATATCTTGATTTTTTCCAATGACTGGGACTCTCATGTGAAACATGTTCGGACTGTGTTCCAGATTTTGAGAGAGAATGCTCTGTATGTGAAGGAATCAAAGTATCTTTTTGCGTACAGAGGATCTCATTTCTGGGATTCATTTTGTCTCCATCTGTTATTGAAATGGACCCGTTCAAGGTTCAGGCCATCTGTGATTGGGTCCAACCTACTTCATTAAAGGCTCTTCAGAGATTCTTGGGTTTTGCCAATTTTTATCGTAAATTTATTGGTAATTTCTCTGTTATTGTTAAACCATTGACTGATTTGACCAAAAAGGGTTCTGATGTGGTGAAATGGCCTCCTGAGGCAGTCTCTGCGTTTCAGGAGCTTAAGCGGAGATTCACTTCTGCTCCTGTTCTACGGCAGCCTGATGTTTCTCTGCCATTTCAGGTGGAGGTTGATGCCTCTGAAATTGGGGCAGGTGCCGTTTTGTCCCAAAGAGATCCTGAGACCTCTAAAAGTAACCCTTGTGCTTTTTTCTCTCGAAAATTTTGTCCAACTGAACGTAACTATGACGTGGGTAATCGGAAGTTATTGTCCATGAAGTGGGCTTTTGAAGAGTGGAGACATTGGCTGGAGGGAGCCAAACATCAGGTGGTGGTCCTCACGGACCATAAGAATCTGGTTTATCTGGAATCAGTCAAGCGACTTAATCCTAGACAGGCCAGGTGGGCCTTGTTTTTCACACGTTTTAATTTTGTGGTTTCCTTTCTTCCTGAGAATATTAAGGCGGATGCCCTCTCTAGGAGTTTCCTTGCGGACTCTCTTGAGTTATCTGATCCTGCTGTTATTTTGAAAGAGGGTGTAGTTCTTTCTGCCATCTCGCCCAATTTGAGACTGGCTCTGGAGGGTTGTCAGGAGGATAAACCCGAGCGCTGCCCTGTTGGGAAATTGTTTGTACCAGACCAGTGGAAGAAGAGTGTGATGTCTGAGATTCATTGTTCCGCGTTGGCCGGTCATCCCGGAATTTTTGGTACCAGAGACTTGGTTAGTCGGTCCTTTTGGTGGCCTACTTTGTCTCATGACGTCAGGGAGTTTGTGCAGTCCTGTGGGACTTGCTCTCGCTCCGAGCCTTGCTCTCGCTCTAGTGGTTTGTTGATGCCATTGCCTGTGCCCAAGAGACCATGGACCCATATCTCTATGGATTTTATTTCCGACCTCCCTGTTTCTCAGAGAATGACCGTTATCTGGGTGATTTGTGATAGGTTTTCCAAGATGATACATCTTGTGCCATTACCTAAGTTGCCTTCCTCCTCCGAATTGGTGCCTTTGTTCCTTCAGCACGTGGTTCGGTTACACGGCATTCCTGAGAACATTGTGTCTGACAGAGGAGTCCAGTTTGTTTCCAGATTTTGGAGGACTTTTTGTTCTAAACTTGGTGTTCAATTGTCTTTCTCCTCTGCTTTTCATCCTCAGACCAATGGACAAACTGAGAGAACAAACCAGACATTGGAGACTTATCTGAGATGCTTTGTGTCTGCTGATCAAGATGACTGGGTCTCTTTTTTGCCTTTGGCTGAGTTTGCTCTTAATAATAGGGCTAGCTCTGCCACTTTGATGTCTCCATTTTTCTGCAATTTTGGGTTTCACCCTCGATTTTCTTCGGGACAGACGGAGGTTTCTGTCTGTCCGGGTGTTGACTCTGTTGTGGAGCGTATGCAGCAGATTTGAGACCAGGTAGTGGAGAGGTTGTCCCTCTCTCAGGAGAAGGCCCAGCGGTTTGCCAACCGGCATAGGACTGATGGTCCTCGGTTTAAAGTGGGGGACTTGGTCTGGTTGTCCTCAAGAAATATCCCTATGAGAGTTGCATCTCCTAAGTTTAAGCCTAGGTTTATTGGACCTTATAAGATCATGGAGATTCTTAATCCTGTTTCCTTTCGTTTACTTCTTCCAGGGACATTTAAGATCCATAACGTGTTCCACAAGTCTTTATTGAAGAGGTTTGTCGAGCCAGTGGTTCCTATGGCTGCGCCCCCTGACCCTGTTTTGGTTGAGGGCAATCTGGAGTATGTGGTTAAGAAAATATTGGATTCTCGTTTTTCTAGACGGAAACTCCAGTATTTGGTTAAGTGGAATGTTATGGTCAGGTAGACCATTCTTGGGTGTTTGCTTCGGACATCCATGCTAGGAGACTGATCCGTGTGTATCACAGAGCTCATCCTGACCGACCTGGTTGCACAAATGAGGGTTCGGTGACCCCTCCTCAAGGGGGGTACTGTTATGAATGTTTTAGAAATGAATTCTGAGCAGAAGCTCCCTCTGGTGGTTGCAAACAGTACTGAACCATTCAATGAGGATTGGCAATCAGGGATCACAGACTGTCTGGATATAAGGGAGGTTCCCCCCATCATGGTTGCCGGTCATCAATTGTTCTTGTCTCAACGTTGTTTCCTGGTTCACTTGGAAGCTTGCTGAGTCTTGCCTCTTCTCCTGCTCTCAGATAAGATATTTTCTGTTTTTTGTTTTTGTGCTTGCCATTTGTATATTTCTCTGCATTTCTGTGAGGTTGGCCAGGTTCCCCTCCCCGGGGGCTTGGTCTCCTCTCGGTTCCTCTGGAGCCATTGTTGTTTGTTCATTTGCCTTTTCCAGTTTTTTTCTGTGGCTGCGGTTTAGTTTTGTTACACCAGAGAACTAATTTAGGTGGTAGAGGTCGTGTGATCTCAGGTGTTTTTGCAATTAAATACCCAAAGAAAATATGAAAACAGAGCCAATTTATAGAAAAATACAAAACAATTTTATTAAGTTGAAAAACAATTCTTAAAAAAGAGATAACAATTGTAATACACAATGTTAATGACAAAGAAGAAGGCAAAAACCTAGATACCGTTATTCAGAGGTTGGATGCATACATATCACAGGATACTATGTAAAAAGATGACTATGCCGTGGTACGCATATGTATAGAGAGCCGTACGAATAGAGTGCACAGTGCACATAAATAGAATTTTATGGAGATAGTATTAATCTAATAATCCCATCAGTATAGAAAAAAAATCAAAAAAACAGGGAAGGGAGTGCATGATGCAAAAAAATAATAATGAGGTAATAAATTAAACCTTAAAAAAGCAAAACTGCACTCAATACTATAAACAGCTCAGATGCGTTATCACAGCATGTCATAAATATATATCTCCACTATGGATATAAACATAGGAGGGTAGAAGGGCCAATAGCAGCAAAAATCGATTGTATATACATACATAGATGTGCAAAACACATGCATGGAAGTAGGACTACAAGGCTATGCTATATAAATCAGAGTCGGTATATATAGAAGGGAGGCACATGCATAAATATACAAATACAATCAAAGTTGTTTAATATGCTACCATATATGTTGCAAGAAGGATTATATATATGCATGTGCTACTGCAACAAATAGTATACTATAAGGTATGTGTGCAAATCCTTATTAAATGCCACTGCCAAAAATATAAGCGCCAAATATGTATACCTGCTGCGATTACCAAGTGGACATCTCAGCAAAATGCCTGTGCTGCTACTATGATGGACATATCTTTTGCATGTGTGAAAATGCTGCTAGCATGGTTACAGGCTGTAATCTTAAGTATATTACAAGAGGATCCATTCCCATGCAACCAGCAGTAACATAACGGTGATATATAAAATCAATACCATATTAAAGACAATAAGCAGAGATAATAGTGCATCCAAAACTTACTGGACAACGGACAGGAGAGCCCCAACGCACGTTTCGCTGAATGCTTCCTCGGGGGCGTGGTGTATGTAAGTACAGGTAGGTTTTTTATATCCACCAAGCAGGAAGTTAGTAGTGCGGCTGTTAATGGCGCTTCAGAGCATGCAGTAATGGCCGGAAGCCAGGATCCCGGCGTCCAGCGTCATAGGGGTACGCCCACCAGTGTGACGTCATCAAAGGTGGGCGGAGCCACCCACGACGCTGAGAGGACGCTTAATCAAGGCAACCAAAGCCATCTAAATGCAAAAGAGCGCTCACCGCTGGAGATTTAACCAAATTAACCTGCTATTGGTGTGGAGTGTCCAGCAAATACAATTTGGCTTCCGGCCATTACTGCATGCTCTGAAGCGCCATTAACAGCCGCACTACTAACTTCCTGCTTGGTGGATATAAAAAACCTACCTGTACTTACATACACCACGCCCCCCGAGGAAGCATTCAGCGAAACGTGCGTTGGGGCTCTCCTGTCCGTTGTCCAGTAAGTTTTGGATGCACTATTATCTCTGCTTATTGTCTTTAATATGGTATTGATTTTATATATCACCGTTATGTTACTGCTGGTTGCATGGAATGGATCCTCTTGTAATATACTTAAGATTACACCTGTAACCATGCTAGCAGCATTTGCACACATGCAAAAGATATGTCCATCATAGTAGCAGCACAGGCATTTTGCTGAGATGTCCACTTGGTAATCGCAGCAGGTATACATATTTGGCGCTTATATTTTTGGCAGTGGCATTTAATAAGGATTTGCACACATACCTTATAGTATACTATTTGTTGCAGTAGCACATGCATATATATAATCCTTCTTGCAACATATATGGTAGCATATTAAACAACTTTGATTGTATTTGTATATTTATGCATGTGCCTCCCTTCTATATATACCGACTCTGATTTATATAGCATAGCCTTGTAGTCCTACTTCCATGCATGTGTTTTGCACATCTATGTATGTATATACAATCGATTTTTGCTGCTATTGGCCCTTCTACCCTCCTATGTTTATATCCATAGTGGAGATATATATTTATGACATGCTGTGATAACGCATCTGAGCTGTTTATAGTATTGAGTGCAGTTTTGCTTTTTTAAGGTTTAATTTATTACCTCATTATTATTTTTTTGCATCATGCACTCCCTTCCCTGTTTTTTTGATTTTTTTTCTATACTGATGGGATTATTAGATTAATACTATCTCCATAAAATTCTATTTATGTGCACTGTGCACTCTATTCGTACGGCTCTCTATACATATGCGTACCACGGCATAGTCATCTTTTTACATAGTATCCTGTGATATGTATGCATCCAACCCTCTGAATAACGGTATCTAGGTTTTTGCCTTCTTCTTTGTCATTAACATTGTGTATTACAATTGTTATCTCTTTTTTAAGAATTGTTTTTCAACTTAATAAAATTGTTTTGTATTTTTCTATAAATTGGCTTTGTTTTCATATTTTCTTTGGGTATTTGATATTATAATATATGAATGAGCATTTATTAGTTGGCCTTCTTTTTTTGGTTATGTTTTTGCAATTAGTAGCGTTGGCTTTTTTTAGGGTTTTTTTTGGATTGCAGTAAGTGTCCTTCCTATCCTTTTCTGTCTAAGTCAGATTGGGCCCCAGCATTTGCTCATACTGTTTTCTGTCTGTGTCTGTATTTCCTCTTGTCTAACCGCCATTACATGCTTGGGGGCTTCCTATGTTCTTTGGGGATCTGCTCCGGGGCAGATAGCTTTCCTCTTTCTATCTTTAGGTGTAGTTAGCCTCTCAGGCTGTGACGAGGCATCTAGGACCAACGTAGGAACGCTCCACGGCTTCCTTTGGTTGTGGTGGTTAGTCAGGGTACTGCAATCCAGTAGATTCCAACCTCTCTGGTGTATTGCCGTTTTTGCCTGCTCTCCTCAGCTACCAAAACATAATACCTACCTCAACAAAAGGAGGAGCTTTAAGCAGAGAGGTATTATGGGAAACACCATAACAAATATTAGAGTGCAATACAAACAATGGCCAGTAGATGGCAGCAAAGTAAAACAAATACAATAGATGATGTTAAATATATATAATTACATGAATGTCCATGTATGTCTGAAAATCTATCAGAATAACTGAAACAGTACATTCCCCGTCTGAAATCCTTGGATTTCACATATCAACAATCTCAAATTGGGAGTGTTTTCCTGAAGTACATGGGGAGATACTTCAACCTGTAAGATAAAAAACAATGCATGCTATGCAACAATAAAATATTGTTTAACAAGATAGAAAAATGTCTATAACGAATTCTTGAAGTAATCCAAAGGTCTAAGTCTCTTGAAATAGTTCCTTGTGAAGAACATTCTGCTGCACATTGCGTATCACAAAGAGTTCACTAAGAGCAATGTCTTCTGCAGAGAGGGGCTTATGGCAGATATGCCAACCATGACAATCAGTGTTACCGTCCTTATTGCGATAGCATTGTACAATGTGTACTAACCTTGCAATGGCACGAACCAACCTCGTCCATCTTGAGAAGTGATCAAAACGCCGACAGTCCAAGCTAACCTTCTCCTTGAATTTGGTAATGAAACTGCTGACATCTGGATGGATCTCTGGGTTGACACCTGGATCCTGAAGTTTGAAGCTGTCTTCACCGGCAGTCTTTTCGCATTGGTCGTGAAGGATCCTGGTCCTGTTATCCAAGAAGAGCTTACGAAGGCATCAATAGACAATGGTCCGCAAGGTTAAGATGAGATGGGACATGCTGCCATTGCTGAGGCTTAGAGGATTTCCTGATCCTTTCCACGCGGTTACTGACTTAGACATAAAAGCGCCTCGTCTGGTTATATATGTAGCCCAGAACTACCTTACTGTCTGTGTAGAATTTTATGTCATCCACGTGAATAGCTAGTTCGCTCTGTATGAAGTCTGCAATCTCTATGGCTAGTACAGCCCCACAGAGCTCAAGTCTGGGTATGGTGTGCTCGGGTTTAGGGGCCAGTTTAGCCTTTCCAAACAGAAATCCAACATGGGCTGCATTGTTAGAGTCAACAACCTTCAAGTAAGCGACAGCAGCAATAGCTTCAGTGGAAGCATCTGTGAATACATGAATCTCTTTCCTTTGACTCTTAGCTAGGGATGATGGAGTGTAACAACGTAGTATGTGGATCTTATCTATGGCGCAAAGAGATTTTCTCCACGCCTTCCACCTTAGTTGCTAGTCCGCAGGGAGTGGTACATCCCAGTCCTTAATGCACTCTGAGAGTTTTCTCAACAGGAGCTTGCCTTGCATAGTCAGGGGTGCGACAAATCCAAGTGGATCATATAGATTGTTCACCACTGACAAAACTCCGCGCTTAGTAAAGGGTTTTTCCGCCCCACTAACCTGAAAGCTGAAGGAGTCCTTTAGCAAGTTCCACCTCAGGCCTAGGCTTCTCTGTACTGGTGGGTTGTCCGGGCCTAGATTCAAGTCCCTAAATTCAGCGGCATGATCATTAGGATGAAAGGCTTGCATGACAACAGTACTATTGGAGGTAATTTTATGCAATCTCAAATGAGCTTTAGAAAGCATACCTTGCGTCCGTTTGAGCAGATCTATGGCTTCTTCCGCTGTGGGCAGAGATTTAAGACCGTCGTCCACGTAGAAGTCTTTTTCAATGAACTGTTGAGCATTTTTCCCGAACTCTGCTGCGCCATCGGAGGTGGTCCTACGCAGGCCGTACTTAGCGACTGCAGGAGAAGGACTGTTTCCGAACACGTGCACTTTCATGCGGTATTCGACCATTTCCTTGCTGGTGTCATTGTCTCGGTGCCATAGAAAACGGAGATAATTTCTGTGCTCTTGCTGCACGACGAAACAATAGAACATTTGTTCGATGTCGGCGGTGATGGCGACCGGTTCCTTTCTGAATCTCATGAGCACTCCCACCAGGTTATTAGTCAGATTCGGTCCAGTGAGGAGAACGTCATTCAGAGATACGCCGTCATGTTTGGCGCTTGAATCGAACACCACTCTGATGTGTTTCGGCTTTCTTGGATGATATATTCCAAAGGAAGGTAGATACCAGCATTCTTCATCAGCTTGCAATGGTGGAGCTGGCTCTGCGTGGTCATTGCGAAATATCTTATCCATAAAGGCTATGAAATGTTCCTTCATTTCAGGCTTGTTCCTCAACGTTCTCTGCAACGAGATGAATCTAGATAAAGCCTGATCTCTGTTGTTAGGAAGCCTGGTCCTTGAAGCCTTGAAGGGTAAGGGAGCAACCCAGCGGTCAGATTAGTTTTTGAAGAATCCACTGTCCATTATTTTGAGAAACTCCTTGTCTTCTATGGATAAGGTGACTTTGTTGTCGTCTTTTGTTGTGTGAAACACTGTTCTCCCTAAGTCGTCACCGTAGGGAGTAGGAATGATGTCAGGCCCTTTGGTGCAATCAGAGAACCTTTCTTTCACGTCGTAGTGATGAGGGCATGACTTAAAGTGAGTTGCGCGACCATTTTGGAGCACATACGTTTTACAGGCGTTGACTTCAGATGCCTTGTGACTCCTATCCAAACATACATTGCCCACGATTGCCCAGCCTAGGTCGAGTTTTTGGGCGTATGGAGCATCATCTGGGCTGTTACATTGTTGCCGCACCTTGTGGACCTTCAGAATGTCTCTCCCGAGTAGGACTAGAATATCAGCATTCATGTCCAGAGGAGGGATTTCTTTAGTCAGGTGCTTCAAATGGTGATGATGAAGCGCGGCTTCCGGAGTGGGAATCTCCTCTCTGTTATCAGGTATCTGGTCACATTCAATTAGAGTTGGCAAGGGTATATGCTCGTTTCCTTTGATTGAAGAAACTATGTACCCAGAGCCTCTCCTGCCAGAAGTCTCAATACGACCAGAGCAGGTGTTGAGGGTGTATGGAATCGTTTGTCCTTTTATGTTAAAGATCTCAAAGAATTTGGGTCTTGCTAGAGATCGGTTACTTTGCTCATCTATTATGGCATACATTCTGAAGGCCTTATCAGGTTGTCCTTCTGGATAGACCTTAACCAGACACACCTTGGCACAGCATTTAGGACCAGTCCCTTCTCCACATATCTCAATACATGAGGAGGAAACATCAGTTGTAGTAGGATCAAGAATTTGTAGCTCCCCGCCATGCTTTTGGGCAGGATTGGGTGTCGCAGAAGGTTGTGAGCTGTACGGAGCTGGCGTGGGATGCAAGGCTGTGACGTGTTTATCACTGTTACATTCAATGTACCTAATAGGGGCCCTACAGTCCTTAGCGAGGTGGTCTGAGGAGGTGCAACACTTATAACATATCCCAAGCTCCTTGAGGGTATCTTTACGCTCCTGCAAAGTCCTTGCTCTGAATCCACGGCACTCTTTAAGCGGGTGAGGCCTTTTGTGCATAGGGCACATAAGATTACTGTCCATGGCCTTCAAAGTAACATTATTTGTTTTAGTGAAGGCAGGTGTAGTAAGTGGAACGTCAGTCTTTCTCACGGATACTGTGTTCCTTAAGTCTCTACGTTTGGCAGTGTTATCATACCTTGTAGATGATGATGATGATGATGCTGGTGGAGTAAGCTCAGTGAAGTCGAAGCTGGGATCATTCTTCTTCCGAGCTTGGTCACTGATGAACCTGGAAAAATGGGAAAAAGGGGGAAAAGACACATCATGCTGCTTTTTATACCGTGAGCCGTGGTCTGCCCATTTATCCTGCATGCTGTGTGGCAACTTGGACACTATTGGAGTAACGCCATAAGCAGTATCTAGGTAGCTCAGTTCTGAGAGACGTGGGTCTAATTTTGCCATTCTATTTCCTTTAGCAGGTCGCTCAGATCTTGAAGTTTCCTAATGTCCTTGTTAGTTATCTTTGGGAAAGTTTGCAATCTTTTAAATAAGGCACCTTCTATGGCTTCTGAGCTGCCATAGGTTTGCTCCAGTCTTTCCCAGGCTGCAATAAGACCTGCATCAGAATAATCCACATGAACTGCCCTTATTGTCTTTATGCGCTCTGCTGATTCAGGGCCTAACCAGTTAACAAGCAAATCCAGTTGTTCCTTGCCAGTGAGATTAAGGTCTTGGATCACTGCTTGAAAGGTCGATTTCCATGCTCTATAATTCTCGGCATGATCATCAAACTTCGTGAGACTAATGTTTATCAACTCCCGACGAATCATGTATCTGGCAAAGTCAGACATGTCCGATCTCCTGGTCATTGTTGCAGGATGAACTTGTGGTATCCTTAGGGGATGTAAGTTCTCTGGCTTATATGACTGCGACAAATCAGAACGAAATGATGCGGCATAAGGGTTAAACTGCGATTTAGTCTCTATAGGTTCTGCTGGTTGTGGCCTAAATTGTGAGTTAATGCTGGCAGTTACCTTGTCGGCAATAGGTGGCGACATTTCTTGATTTGCGGGCGCATCGATGTTAGAAACTGGAGGTGGTGCTGGTGCAGATTTAAAATGACTTAGTACGTAGTTAGAAGTGCGATCAGCTGGGTCTTCCATTTCTGCTGGAATAAGACAATCCGAATTATCTTCTTGTCCCAATGCTTGTTCCAGAACCTTCAGTTTAGCAAGGGCTGTTGCTTCTTCCCTTTCTGCTTGGAGAATTTTTAATTTCCTCTGAGCTTCCAGTCTGCTTCTTTGGGCCTCCATCTTATTTCTTTGAGCCTCCATCTCATTTCTTTGAGCTTCCATTTGGGCTTCTACTTCCACTTCAGCCTCTCTTTTAGCAAAGGAGCTTTTTACTTTAGCTTCCTCTGCAGCCGCACGGATCTCAAGTATCTTGTCGGACAATGTTGATTTCCTGGAGTGAAATGATCTGGAAGACGAAGATGTGCTTCTGGTCGATTTTGTGCGATGTGACCTGGTTTCTTGGAGGTGAGCGATGCGGAGTTCTGCTTTATCTTGGGCATCTCGTACTAATGCGGTCTTTTCTTGGAGAAGAGTTTCTCTTTCAGCTAGTTCTGCTGAGGCATCTTCAATGTTACACCTGTTCAGGAATGTTATATACCTTGCAGACAGCTTCTGGTAGCGATCATAGGCGGCAGATAAACTCTTCAATTTGGCGGTTAAATCTGCGGTGTCGCTGTGTGAGCGTGGAAGAACTGCTAAATCATGATCAACTCTGCCCCATAAATGTTCTAGGTTATCATGGAACTCGTTTCTAGTAATCTCAAAGTTCTCTCTGGCCTTTTGTGTCGGCCTGGCTACACGTTTGGATCGTACATCTTGATCTGCAGTAAGTGCGGACTCTGCTCCTGTGGCATCTATGGTGTCAGGAATTTGATATGTTTCACTTGCAGATGGGTCCACGGTGCTTTTAGTGGACATGTTTTAGCCAAGATGGTAGACGATTAAGACTTGCTAGCAGACAATGCATATACACACAGAACTGTAGACTTAGGTCTCTTGTTACTATTCTGCCACCGATATACGTGGACGAGATGTATCTGAAAGGTGTGATCACGAATCTCTATATAAACAATGGCGGATAGCGTTACTCGCCAGCTCGTGCTCCTATCTCTATCAGCGGCGCGTGGTAGTCCGGAAGGATGATGCAGTAATAAATTCATCAGGCTTTATTACAGTACCTTGATGAGACGAGATGTCAAGGAAGTTGAAGAAATGGAGATGAGGTAAAGGTGAAGACTGTAGAAGAAGCGGTTATAGCAGCACCAGATTAGAGACGGTAGGAGCTCCAAGCTGGAGGTAACAAGAGAATCCTTTCTCCAGCTCAGCAGCACATGTGTCAAACCAAGATGGCCAGAGTACAAGACAGGAAAAGGCAGCCAAAGAAAGGAGGAGCTTTAAGCAGAGAGGTATTATGGGAAACACCAAAACAAATATTAGAGTGCAATAAAAACAATGGCCAGTAGATGGCAGCAAAGTATAACAAATACAATAGATGATGTTAAATACATACAATTACATGAATGTCCATGTATGTCTGAAAATCTATCAGAATAACTGAAACAGTATACCCTTCACCATTGATTGGCAGCTTAATGTGTATACTATGCATTGTCAGCAAACTATCAATCAGTGGTGGACGCGGGGTTACACAGCTTAGCTGGTCTGGTTTGCATACAACCTAGTCCAGCAGTGAGAGAGAAAGAGAGACTCCGGAAAAAAAAAAACGTTGCAGTGACCGTTTTGTCCGTCCGCCGGAATGTACATTTCCGCCGGATCCGAACAAAAACGGATGCAACGCAATGACATCAGGCGCGATCCGGCGCTAATGAAAGTCAATGCTAAAAAACGCATCCGGTACCGGATCCATTTTTTTAACAACACACCGGATCGTGCCTGAAGTCAAAAAACGGATGTGTGAAAGAGGCCTAACACACTGTGTGAAGAAACCAGATTGTATCTTAATTTCCCAGACAACCATGTTTTTGTAAACCCACAAGAATTGACTTTTTATCTGTATATTGGCTTGTGGATTTAAGTGTTTATGTCTGGTGGGTCAAGAAGACATACTTGCATACCATTTAACATACTATGTAAGGGCCCCGTCTCACATAGAGAGATCGCTAGCGAGATCGCTGCTAAACAGCGATCTCAGCAGCGATCTCGCTATGTCTGACACGTACCAGAGATCAGGCCCCTGCTGTGAATCGCTGGTCGTGTCAGAAATGCCAGGACTTTTTTTTGATCGTTGGTCTCCAGCTGGCCAGCACGCATCGCTGCGTGTGACAGGCAGGAGACCAGCGATCTCCTGGTAACCAAGGTACACATCGGGTTTCCAAGCACGGGGCTGTGCCTGGAAACCCGACGTGTACATTGGATACCAGTGCGCTGCTGCAGGGGAGCTGGTAACCAAGGTACACGTCGGGTTTCCAGGCACCGGGCAGCGCCTGGAAACCCAACGTGTACCTTGGTTACCAGCTCCCTGCATCAGTGCGCTGGTATCCAATGTACACTGCGGGTAACTAGGCGATGTTACCCGCAGTGTCGCTGTCCTGATCGCTGCCTGTTTGGCAGCTCAGCAGCAATCATGTAGCGACACACCAGCGATCCTGATCGTTGTCGGGATCGCTGGTGTGTCGCTATGTGAGACGGGGCCCTAAGTCTGTTATAGTGACTTGTACATAGTGTGTGTTTATCTGTGTTTATTGTGAGCTGATATGCTAATTGTGCATTATATTCTATAACCAGTTTGTTGACTTCGAAGGTAGATAGGGAAAGGCTGTGAGGATGAACTGAAGCACATTGGGTAAATCTAAAAATAGCTTACATGCCTCGGGTATAAAAATACTCAAGAGACAGAGAGAGAAGTTTAGATCTCATCACACAGAGAGCTACCAGTCGGACAGTCTGCACAACACTCAGCAGACGAGAGACAGGACTGCAGCCAATTCATCATGGCACCATCACGAGGGACATGGATCTATGATTCTAAGGGAAAGAACCTAGGAGTTTTCGGCTCCGGTTGGAAGGACACAGATCTCATCCAGTGACCATCTCTGAACCATGGATATGTTTGGAGAAAGCCAGGTTTTGGGACCCGCTGGTCGCCTGGTTCCATGGAAATGGTCGGATAAGCCAGGTGGTGACTCTCGTGTCAACCGGCTTTGGACCTTGTATGGACAGTATGGACGGTCATCTCCCTACGCTTGTTGTTATCTCTTCTCTGTGTGTATATCACAGGTGGAATATCGACCCTGGGAGCTCTGACGTAACATCTACCGTTATCCAGGCGAGTCAGCAGAAGGATTAGGCCTTGTAATGTGCACCATGTTTGGGGTAATTGCTGGGATTGTTCTGTTTGCTAATGGGTGTTGTGGTTCAATAAAGTATTGACACACTGTTTTACCCTAACCCTGTGTTGTCTGTGTAGTGTTATGCCCACGTTTAACAGGAGAGGGGTGTTAGGCGGGACGATCCCTGGTCCATGCGGTTTCGGCTAGCAGACTTGGGCGCCAGCCAACCCCCTGTTTCTCCACACACTGTAAAAAAATTTAAGTGGGAAGAAATTCTGAATTATGAAAACACGCAATTCCACTTTTGTTTTTCAGATATTCATTGTATGCTAAAAATTATCTAGCATTTTGCTTCTCCAGGTCTGTGTGATATAGTTTAGGCCAAACTTGCATTGTTTTATTTTTCTTTTTATTTAAAGGCAACTTGTCACCCACCCGGGCATTTTTAAGTAAAAGAGCCACCTTCAGCAGCACTAAGGCAGCAGTCTGTGAAGGTGGCTCTTTTTTTGTGGTCCCCTGCAACGCTGAAAAATACAGTTTTAAAACTAATTCCCCATACCTTAATTGCATCCCTGAGGTATGGCTTCTTCCCCTGACTCATCCTCCCCCCAGCCGTCCATCAAGCCCCTTCATCGTCACCGCTCCTCCTCCAGAGTAGTTTATCTTTTAGTTTCGGTTCTGTGGGGCGCCTGCGCTGTTGTAAAAGTCCTCGGGCATGCGCAGTGCTCGCTTCCCCTGGAACTGTCAGAAGACTATTGCCCCTTTCGTCTTTCTCTTTCCCCAGATCCCTCCCCGCAGTGTGAATACATGATAACACACTGCGGGGAGAGATCTGGGGAAAGAGAAAGACGCAGGCGCAATAGTCTTCTGACAGTTCCCAGGCAGCGCGCACTGCGCATGCCCGAGGACTTTTACAACAGCGCAGGCGCCCCACAAAACCGAAACTAAAAGAAAAACTACTCTGGAGGAGGCGCGGTGACGATGAAGGGGCTTGATTGACGGCTGGGGGAGGAAGAGTCAGGGGAAGAAGCCATACTTCAGGGACGCAATTAAGGTATGGGGACCCAGTTTTAAAACTGTATTTTTCAGCGTTGCAGGGGACCACAAAAAAGAGCCACCTTCACAGACTGCTGTCTTAGTGCTGCTGAAGGTGGCTCTTTTACTTAAAACCGCCCGGGGGGGTGACAAGTTCCCTTTAAGTGGTACAATAAAAAAATTGGTTTGTGTTGCGATTTTACGTGACTCATAACATTTTATTGTTCATCAAGTGAGTTGTTTGAGGACTCTAATCCTACATTATGCTGCTCACAGATTAAACAGCAAAATCCTGCTGACATATTCACTTTAACAGTTATCTAAGTATATATTTTTGTTTTCACAGATTTTGAATATAATGCACGTAAATATGATGTAAATTTACATGTGCACAACGCAAATGACAGATTTTCTTCTGCATCTTATGATTCTGTTGGACAAATAACAGGTATTAATTACACATTAAGAAACAATAAGTGGGTTATTTATTTATGACATTTAACATTATTACAGTACTTACCGGTACTTATTTTTCATGTGCCTTATTTTTAAGGGCTTTTTTGGCTCCTTTTGTTGTCACCAAAGGGGTTGTTCAGGTCACCAATATGAGTTTAAGGGTATGTTTCCATGGGCCGGATTACATCCTGATTAGCTGCGGATTGAACACTGTGTGCAGCCACAGCGTTCAATCCGCAGCGTCCAGATGTTATAGCATAATGGAGGGGATTTTATGAAATTCCGTCTCCACTATGCGTGCGAACACGCATCCGTCGGCCCTGCGTTTCTGGACATGCAGCACGTCCTTTTAGACCGCAGCATGTCTGTTTACCTTGCGGCGACGCTCCGTCACCGCAAGGTAAATAACACAGTCCTATGTATAAGGTGCGGCGATTCCGGATGTGTTCAATGAACACATTTGGAATCATTGCGCATACAGAAGGGGGCAGCGCTTTTGGCAGAGCGGGGTTTCCGCTCCGTCCTAAGCGCGGACAATACAGCCCGTGGAGATGGGCCCTAAAGGGGATTCAATTTGACCTGGCACCCCCCATTGATTAGCTGATATCAGCAGCTGCTGAATATAAGCGATGTAAATTAGGTTGTGTTTTTTCATTACGTTTTTTGAATTTTACATACGATTCTATTGTTTGTTTTTCTGCTTCAGTTTTTGTTTCCTTTTGGTATGTCATGTTTGTCAGCTGCTTTGTTTTGGACACTTCCTGTTACCTAGCTTTGATGAATATTTATTGACAAAGTCATCTCCAGAATACAGACTAAACACACAAAACACATTTTTTACCTGCAGCTTTTCCTAATCTCTTTCAAGTCTATGGGGAAAATCCAGAAATAAAACGCAAATTTACCGCAAGAGGAAGTGATATGTTGCAGATTTCAAAAACGCACCACAATTCGGCTTCTGCAACATAACAAATAGCACCATGGGAATTACATTTCTATAAATCCCATTCATTTTGCATTTTGCATTTTTGTTTAGCTATAGTAAGCAGCAGAAAAAACTCATCAAATGCTCATCAGCGGAGCTTAGCCTTAAAGGGAACCTGTTAGGTCGCATAACTCTATTAACTTGCAGATATAGGGGTAATCTGCAGGCTAATAGTGTTAGGGCTCATACCCATTACTATTAGAGATGAGCGAGTAGTGAGATATTCGGAGTCGCTATAATAGTAACGAGTAGGTCCTAATACTCGGGTATTCGTTACGAGTATAGCGAGTCCAATGCAAGTCAATGGGAAATGCGAGTACATGTGAGTAATGGGTGCATGTCTGTTTAAATGGAGGCGGTAATCAGGAGGAAGAAGTGCGTGGGCGGAGAATGTGTGTGGGCGGAGACTATGTGTGTGCAGAGAATGTGTGCGTGGGTCTGTGTGTGTGTGTGTGCGGGGATCTGCAGGGCTGTATGTGTGTGTGTGCAGGGCTGTGTGTGTGTGTGCGGGTCTGTGTGTAGGCAGGCATCGTCTGATGGGCCTACAAGTCCCATCCGGCTATGCCTGCTACAGTGACAGCATTAGCGGATGATGGGACAGTAGTAGTCCCATCATTCGGCTAATGTGTTGAATAGTTAAAAAAAAACAAAAAAAACACATACATACACAGAGTACATACAGTACTCACCATATACAACAAATTCCACAAAGCCCTCTATCACCTGTAAAAAAAATAAAATAATAAACACAACCGTATACTCCCTGTTCTGACGTAATCCATATAATAACGATTGTCCCACGGTGATCTCCCGTGGAGAAGCTGTCACATCGGCAGCTGTGACCGCTCTCCAGGGACTCCGGTGTACAATGACCGGAGATAATGCTCCCGCTGTGGATCACTCTGCCGCCGAGGTCACCCGAGTTCATCTTTTCACTTTACGGCACCATTACTGAGTAAGAAATTTCATATATAATGAACTCCTTTCACCTCACTGGTATCACCGCGTGTTGAGAAAGTTCTCACGCTCACGGTGCCGTCAGAAAGGTCATCGGAGTTCAGAGTCACTAAACTCAGTTCAACTCAATGACAACAGCACGAGCACCGTTATAACTGTTCCCATGGCGCTCGTGCAGACGTAATTGAGGTGAAAGGTGTTAATTGGCTTTCAGTTCGAATGACCTTTCTGACAGCACCGCTAGCGTGAGAACCTTCTCACGCTTGCGGTGACGTCAGTGAGTTGAAAGGATGTCACCCAGAGGTACTGAACTGAGCAAGTGTAATGCAACTGGGGGAGCAGTTGCGTGCAACCTCCACCAGGGGGTACTGGTGAGGGAAAAAAGGGTTGCACTCACCGTGTAGCACCACAGTGCAGACGTGCAGGCCGCCACTAGGAGGCGGCAGGGTAGTCAGACAGGTCGGGTCAGCAACAAATAGGAAGGCGAAGTACCAGAGGTCACAGCAATGCAAGTGGTCAGAGAAAAGCTAGAAGTCACAGCCAGACGGAAACGCGGTATCCAAAATGTCAGACAAAAAGGGGAGTCAGGGTACAAGCCAGTGAGTCAAAAGCCGGTCGGTAACATAGAATCAGAGACAGAAAAGCAGGAGGTGGGTTCAGAGTTCAAGCCGAGTCATACACTATAGGGAAACCACTAAGCGTACACAAAGTCAGGGATAGGGAACAGATCAGACACTAATTAGGGAAGTCAGAGGCAGAAGGATCACTAGGGTATACGGGTCAACTGCTCTAGCCTGGAAGCATGAACTATCACTGACGTCACCTGCAGGATGCAGCGAAATGAAATAGCAAAAACAGATCCAAAAAGAGGCAGAGGGGATTAACCCCCTCATGACCAGTCCAGAGAGAGGATAGCAGAAAGCAAACCCCGGGTCATGACAACAAGCACGCGCAGCTCAGTATCTCTGCTGGCTGGCAGGCTGTATAGTCGCATCATGCAACAATGCAGCCTACCATCCAGATGTAGCAGAGATAGATGCGTCTTAGGACAATTGGATTATTATGTTTTTGGCAGACAGGTGACGATTATGGTTGTTTATTATTTTAATTCTTTTACAGGAGACATTGGCTTCAATGGAATGGGCTTGCAGTTATTATACGTGTTTTTGGTAAATTTAGATTAATTAAGAGCTGATGTTTTTACTCTGGGAGGGGGCCAATATCCATGGCCCCATCCCAGGCTATTAATATCAGCCTGCAGCTGTCTGCCTAGCCTTTGCTGGTTATTAATTATAGCGGATCCTATTTTATTTGTTTGGTGGGATCCCCCATTTTAATAACCAGTAAAGGCTAAGTTTACATCAGTGAGCTGATATTAATAGCCTGGGAAGCTCCATGGGAATTACCCTATTCCAAGGCTATAAACAACTGCCACCAGCTATCTGCTGTCTCTCTGCTGGTTAAAAAAATGTTTGGGGATCCCACGGCACTTTTTTCAGAGATTTATTTATTAATTAAATACATGTACAGTAAGCTACACATGTACTGTGCTAATTATATATGTCACTGACATCTTTATATCTATCTATTCTATGTGTATATATTTATTCTATTTATTCTATTTTGTTAGCTCACACTGTGATTTTACTGTATGCGGCTGCTGAAATGTCGTGTTTTCAAGTACATGGGTGTGTAAAAATCGGATGGCACTCTCATGATCCGAGTGCAGTGCAATTTCTTTCTCGCACCCATTGACTTGCATTGGCGAGACTCATCCAAAATACTAAGACAATCGCAGCTTGCTGCAATTTTTTTCTCAGCCCAATTTCAACTCAGAAAAAAATTGAAGATGAGCAGGGAAACATAGGTTAACATTGGTCAGAGTGCAATCTGATTTTTTTATCTGACTGTACTCGTCCATTTTCCTCGCAGATGAGTATGAGCCCTTATGAAGGTGCACGGCCGCTATACTAAAATTGTGCCAAAAATTAAGTTTAATTCTCCTGGAAGCTGCCAGTTTTCATTCATCTGGGCGTGCATGTACAGCTAGAGTCACATCACACAGCACAATGAGCAACTTCTGTAACCACACCCCGGCAATGTGACTGACACCTTGTTTGCACTGATACACTGTAGAACCGGCTGTCAGTCAGTGCCAGGGCATGCTTACAGCTACCAGTATCAAAGCTGTGAAAGCCAGCAGCTCCCAGGAGAAGGAAATTTAGTCTTTTCCAAAGTGCCACACTTTCAGTATTGCAACTGGCCATCTCCATAATGTTTTTAACCTGCAGATTAACCCTATATCTGCAGGTTAATAATGTTATCAGGCCTATCAGGTTCTCTTTAAATAACAAATAAGTATCCATTTATCTATTAAATCATCTGTCTCTCCAGTTTCATTGGTCAAATGGTCTGCCATTCATCTCAGTTTACTGCAAAATATCAGGTCACTGCAGCTCTCACACCATAAATTGGTGACTATTTTTTATCTTAAAAAATATTAAAATTTGAGAGTCCTCAGTGGTTGATACATTTTAATGGCTAGCTGAAAATATGGCAATGTGTAGCAAGCTTTCGAGACTACTGAGGTCTCTTCATCAGGCATCTTAGCTATTATGACAACTAAAGGGCAGTAAACCACTAAATAAATGAGAAATAAGACAGTCTTAAATTTGTGCTTTTAGTCCATTGAGAGAAAAGCACTATACAAATGTTTGTTTTTATAGAATTTACAGACAATTCAGGCATTTATTTTCATCCTATCCCCTACACATTCAACTTGAAATAAAGAGTTTGTCTTTAGCTTTCTTGGTCTTTTATTGTAGACAAGACACTGAACTGAGGGAGATTCTCCTTCAAGAAGCTTCATCACAAACAAATATTAATTTCACCAATATTCGATATTGGCTTGGTATTTGGATTATGATTTGGGAATAAGGTGAATCATAAAATGTGAATCTAAAGTGTCTGTCAGCACAAAATGACTTGAAACCAAGTACAGGTGTGGCGCCCTGCAAAGTCAGGCGTTACAAATGTCTGTGAACTCTGATGGCGTGAGAAGCCAGCTCTTTAGCCATTTTTACACAGACACAGATGTAATTACTGTAGTGTAAGGGCTATCGTGAAAACTGGTGGGTAGCAGCCCACCAAAGGACAACTGTCAAGCCCAGGAGAAGCAACCCTGCACCCCTGGGATTGAGTGGTGCTGGTGATCAAGAAGTCCAGCAAGTGCCTTTGCTGTGGTCACTGTCAGGACTTCAGCGAAATCTGTGCAACCACATGGTACACGGT
This sequence comes from Oophaga sylvatica, assembly GCA_033576555.1. NCBI lineage: Eukaryota > Metazoa > Chordata > Amphibia > Anura > Dendrobatidae > Oophaga > Oophaga sylvatica. The sequence continues at coordinate 319,065,919 of JARQOD010000002.1, forward strand.
GCCCAACTTTCAGACGACATCAGTTAGGGATCAGGTGATGGATGTCTTGATACGATCCTTAGTTGCCAGCAGTGGGAAGATAGCTGAGGTACTTTCCTGTAAGCCTAAGGTGCCATCGATGCCAAAGTCCAGGCTGAGGAGGAGAAGTTTTAGTGCACGTGTAACATGGTGGCACGGGGTGGTAGTTATGACCGTTTCCACTTAAATCAACAGTCCACAAGCGCCCCGGCCCCTTGCACATGAAAAGATAGGAACAGTCCAGACCTATAACACAGTCAGTTACCTTCTCTTCTCACTTCACTGCCGTCACTGATGATGAGGATCCAGGGAAACACACAGGCACAGTTCTAATCCAGCAGGGAAAACTTTTTAATGAAGAAGTAAAGAAGATAGCAATTTCTGAGCTGTCCCTATTCAAGGATGCTGCAGAAGCATCAGCTCCCAATAGGCTTCTGGGAGCTAAGAGTCTCTTGGAGGGCACCTCCTCAGTCCTAGTGCCCGTTCCTGCTGCCCGGTAGTCCTTCGGCAGCACTGTTTTCCCCAGATGGAGAGATTTAATCATCATCATCAACTGCTCCAGTAAATGCGAGTTTTTTTGCTGTTTCACTGAGATTGCTTATTGAGACGGCCTGATCCTGCTTCCCTTCCATGACTTTTCCCTTTTTATTCGGCTGAGGACTGCCCGTTGGCTGGCAAGACCACCGTGACTGTTGGCTGCCATTACGCCCCAGTTCTTTGAGGCCAACTCAGAGACAGACGCTTGTTGTGGCCCAACCTTTCAGTGCACCCTCCCACCTACTTGTTCTGCATCTATCTCTACCTGATCGTCCTTGATTGAAAGCCCTTTTTACAGGAGTTAGAAATAGATGGATGCTGCACTGAACTATTTCACCACAAGGGTACACTGAGTGCCTATATTTGATTTAAAGAGTTAATAAGTTTTGCTCATATTACACAAACTAGTTTAATTGTAGTCCAAAATGTTAAGTTTAAATCATAGACATGTTTATAAATAGCCAAAATCTTCACGTACCTTGGTAAAGTTTTCCATTTAAATATTCATATTTTACATGCATTTTCATGGCATTTACAGTGCCTACAAGTAGTATTCAACCCCCTGCAGATTTAGCTGGTTTGATAAGATGCAAATAAGTTAGAGCCTTCAAACTGCAAACGAGAGTAGGATTTATTAACAGAAGCATAAATCTTACAAAACAAAAAGTTATGTTGCTCAGTTGAATTTTAATAAATTTTAAACATAAAAGTGTGGGTCAATTATTATACAACCCCTATGTTTAATATTTTGTGGAATAACCCTTGTTTGCAATTACAGCTAATAATCGTCTTTTATAAGACCTGATCAGGCCGGCACAGGTCTGTGGAGTTATCTTGGCCCACTCCTCCATGCAGATCTTCTCCAAGTTATCTAGGTTCTTTGGGTGTCTCATGTGGACTTTAATCTTGAGCTCCTTCCACAAGTTTTCAATTGGGTTAAGGTCAGGAGACTGACTAGGCCACTCCAACACCTTGACTTTTTCCCTCTTGAACCAGGCCTTGGTTTTCTTGGCTGTGTGCTTTGGGTCGTTGTCTTGTTGGAAGATGAAATTACGACCCATCTTAAGATCCTTGATGGAGGAGCGGAGGTTCTTGGCCAAAATCTCCAGGTAGGCCGTGCTATCCATCCTCCCATGGATGCGGACCAGATGGCCAGGCCCCTTGGCTGAGAAACAGCCCCACAGCATGATGCTGCCACCACCATGCTTGACTGTAGGGATGGTATTCTTGGGTCGTATGCAGTGCCATCCAGTCTCCAAACGTCACGTGTGTGGTTGGCACCAAAGATCTCGATCTTGGTCTCATCAGACGATAGAACCTTGAACCAGTCTGTCTCAGAGTCCTCCAAGTGATCATGAGCAAACTGTAGACGAGCCTTGACATGACGCTTTGAAAGTAAAGGTACCTTACGGGCTCGTCTGGAACAGAGACCATTGCGGTGGAGTACGTTACTTATGGTATTGACTGAAACCAATGTCCCCACTGCCATGAGATCTTCCCGGAGCTCCTTCCTTGTCCTTGGGTTAGCCTTGACTCTTCGGACAAGCCTGGCCTCGGCACGGGAGGAAACTTTCAAAGGCTGTCCAGGCCGTGGAAGGCTAACAGTAGTTCCATAAGCCTTCCACTTACGGATGATGCTCCCAACAGTGGAGACAGGTAGGGCCAACTCCTTGGAAAGGGTTTTGTACCCCTTGCCAGCCTTGTGACCCTCCACGATCTTGTCTCTGATGGCCTTGGAATGCTCCTTTGTCTTTCCCATGTTGACCATGTATGAGTGCTGTTCACAAGTTTGGGGAGGGTCTTAAATAGTCAGAAAAGGCTGGCAAAAGAGATCATTAATCCACACATGTGAAGCTCATTATTCTTGGTGCCTGAACTACTTCTTAATACTTTAGAAGGACCAAATAGAATTCTTGTGGTTTGAGGGGTTGAATAATAAATGACACTCTGAATTAACTTTTAACATTTAAAAAAAAAAAAAAAAAAATTAAAACAAAATTTTTTGCTGCAGTGCATTTCCCACTTCCAGGCTGATCTACAGTACAAATGTCACAATGCCAAGTTAATTCCGCATGTGTCAACCAGCTAAATCTGCAGGGGGTTGAATACTACTTGTAGGCACTGTATTTATTTTTCATTTTTTAAACCTGTGCATTTTATAACCTGAGATTTATGTTTGTTGCTTTTTTAATTATGTTTAAAGCATCACAAGATTGATGATTTTAATTTTTGTGATTTTGTTTCAACTTCCCCTGTATATATACTGTATATACAGTGGCTTGTAAAAGTTTGGGCATCCCTAGTCAAAATTACCTAAAAAACAAAGGAAATGTGTCATCCTTAACTTTAGGCCTTTTAGAGATCATTTTGTCCAACTTTAGGCCTTTTAGAGATCATTTCGACCAGGGGTGAGCAAACTTTTACATGTCACTATATATCTATGTGTGTTTATATATACTAGCTATGAACCTGTTCTACGCCCGGGTGGCAAGCATTTTTATTGGTATATGGTCTTCCATCCTGGTATGTGCTGCCCCCTCCTATCCTGGTATGAATGGCACCTCTCATCCCTATCCTGGTATGCATTGTCCCTCACTCCCACCCAATCCTGGTATGCATGGCACCCCATTCCTCATCCTGGTATGCATGGTCCCCTCACCCCCCCAATTCTGGTATGCATAGTACCCCCTCATCCCTATCCTGGTATGCATGGTACCTGCTCATCCATATCCTGGCATTCATGGTCCCCTCATCCCCCTATCCTGGTATGCATGGTCCCCTCACTCCCACCCAATCCTGGTATGCATGGCACCCCATTCCTCATCCTGGTATGCATGATCACCTCACCCCAGTCCTGGTATGCATGGTCCCCCCTCATCCCTATCTTAGGATGTATGGTACCCCCTCAACACCATCCTGATTTGCATGGTCCTCTCACCCCCCCAATCCTGATATTCATGCTACCCCTCACCCCCTATCCTGGTATGCATGGTCCCCTCACCCACTTATCCTGGTATGCATGGTCCCCTCACCCCCAATCCTGGTATGCATGGTCCCCTCCACCCCCAATCTTGGAATGCATGGTCCCCTTAACCCTCTAATCCTGATATGCATGGAATAAGGCTATGCGCGTGCGCGATTCTGACGCGCGCTCCTACCGCGGTCTCCGGCGATAAGCGCCGCGGCAACGCTCCTCCCGGTCACGTAAGTATGTAGGTATTGCGCCGGAGATCGCGGTATCAGTGTCTACACGTACCGCGATCTCCGGCGCCATACACAATCCTCACCACTGGATGCCGTCTTCTGTCTGGAGCCAGACTGCGCAGGAGCGTCACTCTTGCTTTGTCTATAAAGGCTTCAGACAGAGTGACGCCTACAGCGTTATATTATAGATATATATATTATATATACACACAGTATATATACAGTACAGACCAAAAGTTTGGACACACCTTCTCATTTAAAGATTTTTCTGTATTTTCATGACTATGAAAATTGTACATTCACACTGAAGGCATCAAAACTATGAATTAACACATGTGGAATTATATAAACTATGTTCCAAATTATTATGCAAATTGGTTTTAAGTGTCATAGCGTTATTTGTTTTTTTTTTTGTAAATGAAACCCATTGATGGTATTGTGTCTCAGGGTTCTTGCCATGTGAGCCCAATAAAAGGAAAACTGGATGTTCCACACTATTAAGCAGGCCAGAGTTTTCAAGCAAAATAGGAAAGAAAAAGGATCTCTCTGCTGCTGAAAAGCATCAAATAGTGCAATGCCTTGGTCAAGGGATGAAAACATTACATATTTCCCGAAAACTTAAGCGTGATCATCATACTGTTAAGAGATTTGTGGCTGATTCTGAGCACAGACGTGTTCGTGCTGATAAAGGCAGAATGAGGAAGGTTTCTGCCAGGCAAGTTCATCGGATTAAGAGAGCAGCTGCTAAAAAGCCATTACAAACCAGCAAACAGATATTTGAAGCTGCTGGTGCCTCTGGAGTCCCTCGAACCACAAGGTGTGGGATCCTTCAAAGGCTTGCTGTGGTGCATAAACCTGCGATTTGGCAACCCCTAAACAGTGCTCACAAGCAGAAACGGTTGCAGTGGGCCCTGACATACATGAAGACTAATTTTCAAACATCTTGTTTACTGATGAGTGTTGAGCAACCCTGGATGGTCCAGATGGATGGAGTAGTGGATGGTTGGTGGATGGCCACCATGTCCCAACAAGGCTGCGACACAATCAAGGCGGTGGAGGAGTCATGTTTTGGGCCGGAATCATAGGGAAACAGCTGGTAGGGCCCTGTAAGGTTCCTGAAGGTGTGAAAATGACCTCTGCAAAGTATGTAGAGTTTCTGACTGACAACTTTCTTCCATGGTATAAAAAGCAGAAACGTGCCTTCAGGAGCAAAATCATCTTCATGCATGACAATGCACTATCTCATGCTGCAAAGAATACCTCTGAGTCATTGGCTGCTATGGGCATAAAAGGAGATAAACTCATGGTGTGTCCACCATCTTCCCCTGACCTCAACCCTATAGAGAACCTTTGGAGTATCATCAAGCAAAATATCTATGAGGGTGGGAGGCAGTTCACTTCAAAACAGCAGCTCTGTGAGGCTTCATGCAAAGAAATACAAGAAGAAACTCTCTAAAAACTCACAAGTTCAATGGATGAAAGAATTGTGAAGGTGATATCAAAGAAGGGTTCCTATGTTAACATGTAAGTTGGCCTGTTAGGATGTTTTGGAGTTAAGTAGCTATTTTGTTCAGTGAATGTGTCCTCCTAATGCTGCAAATTCCACAAATGAGCATTTTCCGTTCTTTAAAACAGATCAAATGTTCTGAAATTCTACTGTGCCTAATAATTTGGAACAGTGCATTTTGAGTTTTTTTCCATTTTGGAGATTATACTGTTATCATTGGGAGGTTTCTTTAATAAAATTTGATGTATACTCTAACGGGTGATGACTTTTATTAGACTGACTGTCATTTGCACCGACCACTTAGGAAAATCAGAGAAAAATATCATTTGCATAATAATTTGGAACATAGTGTACTTGACAAAAAAGTGTGAAACAACTGAAAATATGTCTTATATTCTAGGTTTTTCAAAGTAGCCACCTTTTGCTTTGATGACTGCTTTGCACACTCTTGGTATTCTCTTGATGAGCTTCAAGAGGTAGTTAATTCATAGTTTTGATGCCTTCAGTGTGAATTTACAATTTTCATAGTCATGAAAATACAGAAAAATCTTTAAATGAGAAGGTGTGTCCAAACTTTTGGTCTGTACTGTATATATAGCTGCACAAAGTCTCCTCTTAACAGTTGTTGTAGAGATGTGTCTGCTGCTAGAACACTGTGTGGCCTTGACCTGGTCTCTAATCTGAGCTGCTGTAAACCTGCGATTTCTGAGGCTGGTGACTCGGATAAACTTATCCTCAGAAGCAGAGGTGACTCTTGGTCTTCCTTTCCTGGGGCGGTCCTCATGTGAGCCAGTTTCTTTGTAGCGCTTGATGGTTTTTGCAACTGCACTTGGGGACACTGTCAAAGTTTTCCCAATTTTTCGGACTGACTGACCTTCATTTCTTAAAGTAATGATGGCCACTAATTTTTCTTTACTTAGCTGCTTTTTTCTTGCCATAATACAAATTCTAACAGTCTATTCAGTAGGAATATTAGCTGTGTATCCACCAGTCTTCTGCACAACACAACTGATGGTCCCAACCCCATTTATAAGGCCAGAAATCCCACTTATTAAACCTGACAGGGCACACCTGTGAAGTGAAAACCATTTCCGGTGACTACCTCTTGAAGCTCATCAAGAGAATGCCAAGAGTGTGCAAAGCAGTCATCAAAGCAAAAGGTGGCTACTTTGAAGAACCTAGAATATAAGACATATTTTCAGTTGTTTCACACTTTTTTGTTAAGTATATAATTCCACATGTGTTAATTCATAGTTTTACCAATTTCCTACACCCTCTACATGATGGATATACAGTATGTGTCATGGAGTTGGAAGTAGTTTATTTTTTAATATGGAATAGGAATGGAATAAAGTTCTGTAAGTAAAATGCTACAAAATAGTAGAAATAAAAATGCCAGTCTCAGAATACGCTGCAACTTTGAGAAATGGGAAAAATCACAAAAACACAATTAAAACAAAAATAAGTTGCATAGTTTTCTATTGGCTCCCAGGCAACATCTATCTGCAAACTGTTATGGACAATGAGTATTTAATTTGCACCACAAATCAGAAATTAATTAAAACATTTTTTGTATCTGAAATGTATGTGACTAAGGGCTCAAGCAGATAAGCTCTATTTTCTTCCGGGTATCAGATAATACTCAACCATTCAAATTGAACAGGAAGAGGAAGTCAGAGATCAGCTGCAGCCCAGACTTCCTCTTCATGTTCAATTTGTCAGAAGGTGGGGACAGTGTCGCCAGTGCTGATTGGACATCAGGGTCACGAGTCACAACAACTGCATGGGAGCCCCGGGGAGAGAGTGTGCTGGCACCGTGGGAATGACACAAGCACGCATGGTGAGTATAAGCTTTTTTATTTTATCCGGCCAAGCATGGGGTATGACAAGGAGTTGTCCAAGTAGTGGACAACTTCTTTAATATGTAATGGTCCCAACACATGTCTAGTGAGCCTATGGATTATGATTAGCCTGACACATATGTCTGGCCAATTCACATTGCTATACCTTTGCCTCAACTATATTAAACAGTACAGGCAGGTGCACAGGAAATTTAGCATATATCATGTAATGCTAGCATGGATAAGCTGGGTCAATCAAAGTCAGGCATTGCTCTTTTAGAACATCTCTCCTTTGTAGATCACAATAAGGGACCTCACCTGTTTAAGAAATGGCATCACACATTACTATTAGAGTGTCTCAGTAATGTTTCTCTTTTTTTTCCTCAAGCTCATGGAGATAGTATACATGGACTATTAATTTTGCTGTGTTTTTTGTTTACAGATACCATTCGAGAAAAAGTTATTACAAACCAACAAATGTACTCCACTGTAAACAAAGAGCCAGTCACTCTTCAGAAACAAGGAATGCGTGAGTATTAGGCTATTAAACGGTTATTCTCAAGTTCTCTCTTGGGCAGCTCAGAGCTCTGCAGCCTCCTTACTTCCTGGATGCATGCGGGCAGTTACTTCTCCTTGTGTAATAGTTTGGATCCTAGAGCTTCTTCCTGCTATTAAACATAAATGATCTGTCATTGTTTGCTCTGACGTCCACATTCATATCAATTTAAATATGCGTTTGAGAAAGCGCATGGCTCAGGAAAGTTAGAATAGTGATCATGTGAACTTCTCTGGAAACTGGCAATGCTGGGAGCTGAGGATTGTGATTTTACCGGCCTGATAACAGCAGCTAACTGCTGTATAGAAATCCATGAGCTGCAGAGAGCTGACTGGGATGTTAGAAGTTAACTCCTCAGCCTGGAATGTAGCTACTGTGCATACCTGGCTGGGCTCTGGTGGTCCATCTCCTTGGAAACATGCTGCACACTATGCTACGATAAAAGCTCTCATAACATGCGAATGATAGCAAGTAGGAAAAGCAAGTCAATTGTAAACTTGCTTATTTTCATGCTGTCTAATCAAAGTAATTTAATAACATGAGACTACTCCTATAAGATTGCCATAGATATTTACTTACAAATAAATGTTTTTGTTTTCACAGATTCTGAATATAATATACCCAAATATGATGTAGATTTTCACATAACCAATAAAAATGACAGATATTCTTCTGCATCTTATGATTCTGTTGGACACATCACAGGTATTGATTAAATGCATAAAGATATATAAAAATGGACTTATACATTTGTATGAGTTATATTACCGTTACAGTACTAACATTTTTCTTGTGCCTTATTTTTAAGGGTTTTCTCAGAGAGATTGATGTCAGTGAAATACAAATTACCATAGTTCCATAGTCCCTATTAACTCCTTGCCAATATTGGATGTACCGGTACATACTATTTTGTATGGAGTTCCCTCAAATGGAACTGTAGGCTACAAAGTACATCCAATGGAGCTACGCCTCCACATTCATGACCGGGAGCTCAGCTTAACTGATAGCCAATATCCTGCCTTGATAGTTAAGGCCTGTGATAGCACTACCCTTGGCTGTTTCACCCTCTAAATGCTATAATCAATAGTGATCATAGCATTTAGAAGTTTGGGAAAGGGAGAGGCATCCCTCTTCCCTTTCACTCTTGTGAAAACGAAAACATTTGAGTTTTTTTCCAAGTTTGCATTAATTCCCATGACGCATCTGAAGGATTAACAATACTTGGGGGTGTAAATATTAAAAAGGGGTTTTGTTTGCAGGTTTTTCGATACATAGACCCCAAAGTCACTTTAGCAGTAAACTGGTCCTTAACAATATAGCTCTGGTAAATTTGATTGAAAATGAATAATTGTTACTAAAGTTTTCAGTCTAAGCACAAGAAAAAAAAACTAAATGAGCATCTGCCAAGCAGTAAATAAATAGGTAAATACTAATAGTACATTTACATAACATAGTGTACTTAGTTTACACTGTTTTAATCAAAAAAGTGTAAAAGCCATCCCACTGCGAAAAGGTGTACCCAATCTGGACAGTCCTATCTTTCCTCTATTATTAAAACCTTGCCTTGTGCCAGTCAACATCAATCCAGCTAAGGGAAGAGCAGGATAGGGGCCCAACTGTTCAGACTCCTGCCCATGGGAATCTATGTAGATGAAATGCTTAGCTCCAAAGTACGATGTACAAGAAACTGCAGCAAAACCAAAGAAATGAGTCCAAACATACAATGGGGGAAGTATTTGATTCCTTGCTGATTTTGTAAGTTTGCCTACTGACAAAGACATGAACAGTGTATAATTTTAAGAGTAGGTTAATTTTAACATTGAGAGATAAAATATAAAAAATAAAATCCATTGTATAAATTATATAAATTTATTGCATTTGCAGTGAGAAATAAGTTTGATCCCTCTGGCAAACAAGACTTAATACTTGGTGGCAAAACCCTTGTTGGCAAGCACACAGTCAACGTTTTTTGTAGTTGATGATGAGGTTTGCGCACATGTCAGGAGGCATTTTGGTCCACTCCTCTTTGCAGATCATCTCTAAATCATTAAGATTTTGAGGTTGTCTCATGGCAACGCAGAGCTTCCACTCCCTCCATAAGTTTTCTATGGGATTATGGTCTGGAGACGGCTAGGACACTCCATGACCTTAATGTGCTTCTTTTTGAGCCACTCCTTTGTTGCCTTGGCTGTATGTTTTGATTTTTAATGTCCTGGTGGAGGGAAGTAGGTTGTCATTCAGGATTTTATGTACATGGCTTCATCAATTCTCCCATTGATGTGGTGAAACAGTCCTGTGCCCTTAGCAGAGAAACACCTCGAAACATAATGTTTCCACCTCCATGCTTGACAGTGGGGATGGTTTTCTTTGTCTCAACTGACCACAGCACCTTCTTCCAATCACTCACAGAATCATCCAGGTGTTCATTGGCAAACTTCAGATGGGCCAGCACATGTGCCTTCTTGAGCAGGGGGACCTTGGGGCACTGCAGGATTTTAAAACTTTATGGTGCAATGTGTTGCCAATGGTTTTCTTGGTGGTGTGGTCCCAGGTGCCTTAAGGTCATTAACAAGTTCCCCAGTGTAGTTTTAGACTGATCTCTCACCTTCCTCATGATCAAGGATACCCCACGAGGTGAGATTTTGCATGGTGCCCCAGATCAATGTTGATTGACAGTTATTTTGTATTTCTTCCATTTTCTTACTATTGCACCAACAATTGTCTCCTTCTCACCCAGCGTCTTACTTATTGTTTTGTAGCCCATTCCAGCTTTGTGCAGGTCTATGATCTTGTCCCTCAAAGAAAAAAGGAAGCACACTGTAGTGCTTTAGCTTGCAAACATGAGATATGAAAAATGAATTGCATCACTGCCTTAGAAATATGAAAAATTGAGAAGGCTTAGCGCATAAAATGGCCAATTTATGTGTACCTGGAAGCCACGTTAAGGCGCCTCTCGTTTTCCAGGTCCTAACTAATGCCAATCCTTGCTTAGAAAAGTCTTTATCTGTATGGGAACGTATGAATCCTCTCTCTAGACTGAAATCTACATCTCTGTGGAGGGGTAGTGGCCCTGTTATAATTAAAACACCTGTGACTAACAGGTGGAGTGCTCAGTCAGAAGGTAAATGAATACATATTAAAAAAAACTGACTATCACTTTTCTAAGCGAGGATTGGCATTAGTTATTTATTTATTTTTTTAGATCAGCTGCCATGTGCCCGGAAAGGTGCGGGCTCAGCGCGCCGGAGGCCGCACCGAACAGGGTGAGTCCGACATCCATGTCATACTGGCCCAGTCTGGAAAACAGAGAACACTTTCATGATCAGCACTGTCACATACTAGTAAATATTGTTTAATGAAATACATAAATCATCAGAAAAGAAAAAAGAAGCTATTTTAACCATAAAATGTAAATTTATTAATGAATCAATTAAAAATTTCATACAGAAATATTTAAAAAGGAGGAAACCAAGTGCAAAAAAGAAGCAAACACTGGAGGACAATTACTATGCTAGTACAAAAAATGACATGGAAATTAAATCAAAGAAAAAACAAATGTCAAAAGGATAAACGTATATATATATAAGTATATCTCATGACCATAAAGTGCAAAAAATAGTGCAAAAAATAAGGAGCTGGAGACCAACTTCCAAAACACCTGGTATCACTTGAAATCTATTGTTGAATATGACTAAGTGTCCTCTATCTGCATAGGAAGGTGTGCTGCTAAGGAAATGCAAAACATGCAAGAAAGGCACAAAACAAAGCCATATCCAGCTCAATACATATCAGAAAAAGGTGTTGTTGCTAATAAATGCAAAGGTGGAGAGACAGGCTAGAAAAATAGTAAAGACATGGTTACCTCCAGTGTGCTATGGCACCCGACGCGCGTTTCGCGTTATGCTTCTTCTTAGGGAGCGTCTCTCCACCTTTGCATTTATTAGCAACAGCACCTTTTTCTGATATGTATTGAGTGGATATGGCTTTGTTTTGTGCCTTTCTTGCATGTTTTGCATTTCCTTAGCAGCACACCTTCCTATGCAGATAGAGGACACTTAGTCATATTCAACAATAGTTTCAAGTGATACCAGGTGTTTTGGAAGTTGGTCTCCAGCTCCTTATTTTTTGCACTATTTTTTGCACTTTATGGTCATGAGATATACTTATATATATATACGTTTATCCTTTTGACATTTGTTTTTTCTTTGATTTAATTTCCATGTCATTTTTTGTACTAGCATAGTAATTGTTCTCCAGTGTTTGCTTCTTTTTTGCACTTGGTTTCCTCCTTTTTAAATATTTCTGTATGAAATTTTTAATTGATTCATTAATAAATTTACATTTTATGGTTAAAATAGCTTCTTTTTTCTTTTCTGATGATTTATGCTTTAGAGTAGCTATTATAGGCAAGTTTTCTTGTGTTGGTTTTTAATGAAATACAGTAGTTTTACTTCAATAGAATGACACACCACCACAGTAATAAAACATGCTAATATTTTCCATTAGCACACTATCAAGCTAGGGTGATGTTTGTATAACTATCTTCTCTATATGCTTTTATATCTACTTTTTTTTTTCAGTGTGTAATAAAGACCTGGAATACACTGAAGTACTTTCAGAAAATGAAGATTATGATGATGTTGAAATAATTTGACCTTGTAATATCATCATTGAATCTCAAACAGAAATAATTAAATATTTTTTGATTATCCAGTTGATTGCGCTAAACTGTAATATCCAAATGTGGTGCTGTACACTGAAAAAGAGAGGTCAGTGCAGTATCCATTTATTCCCAGTGTTAATGCTTTCTAGGAATATTCTTCAGTGTTTGAGGACAAGTATTGTCTGAGAAATTCACATATTTTTATAACTGGAAACACATTATTGTAAATATCAAAATTAATAATATGATGTATATATATATATATATATATATATATATATATATATAATTTGTATTTATTTTATTAAATCCATTTCAAATAGAGAAAAAAACTATTAAAAATACTATAGCAATAAAATATATTCTGAATAAAATCCTGATACATTATTTCTCTGTCTCTATTTTCTGGTAAAAAAAAAACCCTGCAAATATCTAAAAATGACAATCACAGCATGATGTATTGCTATTATGGCCAAATAGGTAGCATTTATATATTTCATGCCCGACAGTATGTGGGACTACCATCAAAGTCTACCGAAAGCGGTCTTTTAAGCAAGTGCAGCGGTGTCTCCGGGAGCCGCGCGTACGATGACACTTCCTGGTTGCTAAACAGTAGCGAGATATCACAAGTTATCGTGGACCTCTGCTTAAAGGGAACCTGTCACCAGAAATAGCGCCGTTAACCTGCAGCTATGCGATTAATCTGCAGGATAACAGCGTTATGATGTTGCCCGGCGCTTGTACGTAGCCGAATGCAGAAGGGAGAAAATGATCTTTTATTCTCCCCGTCAACATTCGGTATTCAGTCATGGTGGCGGGGGCTGCGCCGGTTCAGTCAGCCAATTGCAATGTAGAGCCAGTGTCAGTCAGGGCCCCGGGCGGGTTACAGCGGCCTTTCTGTATACTCAGAGCGGTGACTGAACGTATCATATGTGTGGCGCACCTGAGGGTTCAGTCGCCACAGAGGTACTGCATCTCAGCCAGAGATGTTGTACCCCAACTTTCAGGTAAGGTGGAGACATTACACCTGGTTCTGGCAACTCTGCACCCAACACACACACGCTAGCTGAGTTCTTATGCCTCAGCTAGCAAAGGGTGTTAGATGGTGGGTGGAGCTTGTGGGTCAGAGCAGGAGTTAGAGGGAAGTGAAAGGGAGTTCCCCCTTGGGGGAGGAAGAGAGCAGACATGTCTGAGACAGCTCTCCCGTAGGGGAGAGGAGAAGGAGATAGGATCTTGGAGCAGGCTCCAGTCCTAAGGAACTGCTCATAGAAAGGAAGAAGAAGAGGTTCCCTGGAAGGGTAAAGGGATTCTCAGAGAGAGACATGGTTGAGCTGAAAGCTACAGGTGGGCTCATTCCAGGACTGGTGGATGCCAGCTGGGAGAATCCAGATCGCAGAAGGGAACTCGGCCCCTAGAGTAGTGGAAGAACTTTATGACTCAGCTAGCAAGCCGACTGCTGTGGTTAACTTTAGGGATCACAGACAACTACCACATTCATCTTCTCTGGAGAGACAGTTATATAGAATCAAGAAAACGCAGGGATAAGACGTTGTCCTACAGGATTCGCAGCCGCTGATCTGGGACACTGTTTGTGAAGGTGCTGTCACGACGTATAACAGATATATTCAAAGATAGCAACCTATATCTAATGTGACATCATTCTAAATTTCATATAATAGAGAAAATCAACATGTATACATAGTATCTGCCAGCAATGTCTTACCTGACATAATATCCTATGTATTGTGGGTCAATACTGTGTACGTGTCACGCTGTCTCTGGAAAGAGGTGGACCGGGGTCTATGCTGACCCTGAACTGGGGTCCTGACTAGTCCCTCTACCTGGAGGTACTGTTAATGGTACAGAGGTCCAGGCCGCCAGCGTAACCCTGTCTCCTGTAGATCCCTGACCACTGTAATCTAGTCCTGAGAAGGACCCTGATTACCACCACAGGGAATGGGCAGGTCACAGCTTACACACAGTCTAAGACAAACGAGACAGACAAGGGGTAAAGAAAACACAGCCTTGCATACAACACTTCCACTACAGAGGAACACAAAAGGTTAAGGAGATAAACAATAAGCGAGGAGAGGAAAAACCACAACAGGCACTCTTAGCTTAAGTCTTCTCAGAAACGATCCGCTCTGCTGGTCTGAATGAATGCTTTCACCGGCAACTTCCCCAGCAGACCAGCAGGTATATGAAGGAAGCTAATTAACAAAACATCAATCGCAGCTGGGCGAGGCTGGTCAGCCCAGCACCGAGAGAGAAAGAATTAACTCCCTCAGTGCCGAAAAACACCCAGCACCAGAAACTCAGCTGTGCGAAGTCAGGGTGTGCAATCGCGACGATCTCCGCCGCGACACACCCGTGACAGTACCCCCCTCTACGAGGGGCCTCTGGACCCTCAGGGCCTGGTCTATCTGGGTGAGTAGTGTGGAAGGCCCGAACCAAACGGTCTGCGTTAATATCCGATGCAGAAACCCACATCCTCTCCTCAGGACCATACCCCCTCCAATGAACAAGGTACTGAAGGGACCGGCGATTCAGACGTGAGTCAATGATCTTCGATACCTGAAACTCCAAATTACCATTGACCACCACTGGAGGAGGAGGTAGAGGTGACGGTATAACTGGTGCCACGTACCTCTTAAGCAACGATTTGTGGAACACATTGTGGATTTTAAATGTAGGAGGGAGGTCAAGACGGAAAGCCACCGGATTAACTATTGAACTGATCCTGTATGGCCCGATGAATCTGGGACCGAGTTTCCAGGAGGGAACCTTAAGTTTTATATTCTTGGTAGACAACCATACCAGATCGTTCATACTTAGGTCCGGACCAGACACTCTCCTCCTATCAGCCATACGTTTGTATCGGTTCCCCATAGTGCTCAGATTATTAAGCACTCCTCTCCACACTGAAGCAAGTGACGACGAAAATCGTTCCTCCTCAGGAACCCCAGAAGAGCCCCCCCCCATTGAAAGTACAAAACTGGGGGTGAAAACCATATGCCCCAAAAAACGGGACTTACCAGTGGACTCGCTCCGCCTATTGTTAAGAGCGAACTCTGCCAGAGGCAAGAAAGAAGACCAGTCCTCTTGGTTCTCTGAGACAAAACACCGGAGATATGTCTCTAAGCTCTGATTCAGACGCTCTGTCTGACCATTGGTCTGCGGATGAAAAGCCGAAGAAAATGACAACTGCATCCCCCGACGAGAACAAAATGCCTTCCAGAATTTGGACACAAACTGAGACCCCCGATCCGACACCACATCGGAAGGCAACCCGTGAAGTCTCACAATCTCCCCAATGAACACCTGCGCCAGAGTTTTAGCATTAGGAAGAGCAGGAAGAGCAATAAAATGTGCCATTTTGCTGAACCTGTCAACTACAACTAGTATGACAGTTTTACCTGAAGACGGAGGAAGGTCCGTAATGAAGTCCATAGACAGATGGGTCCATGGACGCTCCGGGATTTTCAACGGTAAAAGGGCCCCAGACGGACGGGTATGTGGGGTCTTAGAGCGTGCACATACCCCACAGGACGCGGCAAAAGTTACCACCTCTTTATTTAAGTTAGGCCACCAAAACCGGCGAGAAATGAGATCTACAGTTGCTTTACTCCCTGGGTGTCCTGCCAAAGCAGAATTATGATGTGCCTCGATAACCTTTTGTCTTAACTGATCTGGAACAAAAAGTTTCCCTGGAGGTCCTACAGGGGCGTCCCCCTGAGCCTCCAATACCTCCTCCTCAAGCTCAGAGCATACAGCCGACACCACAACTCCCTCCTGAAGAATAGGAACCGGGTCATCCGTCTTCCCGGCCCCCGGGAAACTACGAGATAAGGCATCAGCCTTTACATTTTTTGACCCAGGACGATATGTGACGACAAAATTAAACCTGGTAAAAAACAACGACCATCTAGCTTGTCTGGAATTCAGACGTTTTGCAGACTCTAAATACAGCAGGTTCTTGTGATCAGTAATGACGGTGACCGGGTGGACTGCCCCCTCCAAAAAGTGACGCCACTCTTCAAAAGCCAACTTAATGGCCAAGAGTTCCCTATTGCCGACATCATAATTCCTCTCGGCGGACGACAATTTTTTAGAGAAGAAAGCGCACGGATGCCATTTACCAGGGGACGGACCTTGAGATAATACCGCACCCACTCCTACGTCAGATGCGTCTACCTCCACAATGAACGGTTGTGATGCATCAGGTTGGATGAGTATGGGTGCTGAAGGAAAACATTTTTTCAAGGAGGAAAATGCTTGACAAGCTTTGTCAGACCACCTAGAAAAATCCGTCCCTTTTTTTGTCATGTCAGTGAGAGGTTTGACAACAGATGAGAAATTACGAATAAATTTCCGGTAGTAGTTAGCAAACCCCAGGAAACACTGCAGTGCTTTAAGATCCTCTGGCCGATCCCATTCAAGCACAGCCTTCACTTTCCCAGGGTCCATACGGAAACCGGAGGCTGACACCAAGAATCCTAAAAACTGAAGTTCTTGTACAGCGAATACACACTTCTCCCATTTGGCGTACAGTTTATTATCTCGCAAGATCTGCAACACTTGTCTCACATGCTCCTGATGAGACACAAGATCCGGCGAGTAAATTAAGATGTCATCTAGATAAATGACAACAAACTGTCCCACTAGGTGGCGAAAGATGTCATTAACAAAATGTTGAAACACCGCCGGGGCAGTAGTCAGACCGAAAGGCATGACAAGGTTCTCATAATGTCCCTCCGGAGTGTTAAACGCCGTCTTCCACTCATCCCCCTCCTTTATCCTAATCAGATTATACGCCCCCCTGAGATCCAACTTAGAGAACCATTTGGCGCCCACAATCTGATTGAAGAGATCAGGAATAAGTGGGAGCGATACGGATCTCGGACCGTAATCCGATTAAGCTCACGGAAGTCCAGGCAAGGGCGTAGCCTCCATCTTTTTTCTTCACAAAGAAGAACCCCGCGGCCACTGGGGAAGATGAAGGTCTAATATGCCCCTTGGCCAGACTTTCCGAAATGTAATCCTTCATAGCTTGCCTCTCAGGACCAGAAAGGTTATATAACCTAGATTTTGGTAACTTAGCATCAGGAAGCAATTTTATAGCACAGTCATATGCGCGATGAGGAGGTAATTCTTGACACCCTTCCTCTGAAAACACATCCTCAAAGTCCTCCAGAAAAGGAGGTAAGGTTCTAGGCACGACCGTACCGATGACCGTGTTCATGCAGTTACTATTGCAAAATTCACCCCACTGGCTTATCTCTCTGGATTGCCAATTAATAACTGGGTTATGTTTAGTTAACCAAGGAAGTCCCAACACAATAGGAGTGGGAAGGCCCTCCAACACATAACAAGACAATAGTTCTTTATGTATTGCCCCCACTCGAAGGTCTATGTTATGCACGGCTTGCACAAAGCTACCTTGACCGAGAGGCCTGGCGTCAATAGAGAATATAGGGATAGGTTTGGCCAATACACTCAGTTGCATACCTTGCACCTGGGCAAACCGAGCGTCCACCAGATTAGCCCCGGCCCCACTATCCAGAAGAACAGAAATCCTTTCAGTTCTCGTACCTACCACCACCTCCGCTGGTACGAGAAACTGAGACGGACTTGGGGACGAAATACATACTCCCAGATTGTCGTCCACCACACAACCTGGGATTAATAGTTTTCCGGCGACTTCTTGCTCAGTACAGTACGGGATGGACACCCCTCAATAAAATGTCCCTCTCTCCCGCAGAAGAAACACCTTCTTGTTTTGCGGCACACCGCCGATCCCCACCCTCGGAATGATGTCCCTCCCAAGTGCATAGGTTCCTCGGAACAAACCAGGGGAACCTCAATATTAGGGACTTTAGAAGGAGGTGGAGTCATCACAGGGGGCGGAATTACCCCACACCTCTCCCGAAGCCGTCTATCAATGCGAATAGCAAGAGCCATAGCGGCCTCCAGTGACGAGGGAGAATCATACTGAGCCAACACATCTTTTAATTTGTCAGATAAACCTTGACAAAACTGGCTCTTAAGAGCCGGGTCATTCCACTGAGTATCCGTGGCCCACCTACGGAACTCTGAAGAAAATTCCTCCACCGGGACGATCTCCCTGCTGTATCCTACGTAACTTCATTTCAGCAAGGGAGACCCGATCCGGGTCATCATATACCAGACCCAGGGCTGTAAAAAATCGGTCCACTGACTGGAGAGCCGGGGAGCCCGGGGGGAGAGAGAACGCCCAGGATTGAGGGTCCCCTTGTGAGAGCGAGATGACAATTCCCACCCTCTGATCCTCACTCCCCGACGACTGCGGCCGCAGCCGAAAATATAATTTACATGCTTCCCGGAAAGTAAAAAACTTGTCCCACCCACCAGTGAACCTGTCCGGGAGAGCTACCTTTGGTTCAAATCTGGTTTGCTCCCGGGGGTACAAAACCTTGGATTTAACGTCCGTCAGCTCCATGGACAAACTCTGCAACTGCTGAGCTAAATGGGCTACTGGATCCATGGTGGCTGGGGAGAATCTTTAAAGTGGCCGGTGAAAATGTCACGACGTATAACAGATATATTCAAAGATAGCAACCTATATCTAATGTGACATCATTCTAAATTTCATATAATAGAGAAAATCAACATGTATACATAGTATCTGCCAGCAATGTCTTACCTGACATAATATCCTATGTATTGTGGGTCAATACTGTGTACGTGTCACGCTGTCTCTGGAAAGAGGTGGACCGGGGTCTATGCTGACCCTGAACTGGGGTCCTGACTAGTCCCTCTACCTGGAGGTACTGTTAATGGTACAGAGGTCCAGGCCGCCAGCGTAACCCTGTCTCCTGTAGATCCCTGACCACTGTAATCTAGTCCTGAGAAGGACCCTGATTACCACCACAGGGAATGGGCAGGTCACAGCTAACACACAGTCTAAGACAAACGAGACAGACAAGGGGTAAAGAAAACACAGCCTTGCATACAACACTTCCACTACAGAGGAACACAAAAGGTTAAGGAGATAAACAATAAGCGAGGAGAGGAAAAACCACAACAGGCACTCTTAGCTTAAGTCTTCTCAGAAACGATCCGCTCTGCTGGTCTGAATGAATGCTTTCACCGGCAACTTCCCCAGCAGACCAGCAGGTATATGAAGGAAGCTAATTAACAAAACATCAATCGCAGCTGGGCGAGGCTGGTCAGCCCAGCACCGAGAGAGAAAGAATTAACTCCCTCAGTGCCGAAAAACACCCAGCACCAGAAACTCAGCTGTGCGAAGTCAGGGTGTGCAATCGCGACGATCTCCGCCGCGACACACCCGTGACAGTACCCCCCCTCTACGAGGGGCCTCTGGACCCTCAGGGCCTGGTCTATCTGGGTGAGTAGTGTGGAAGGCCCGAACCAAACGGTCTGCGTTAATATCCGATGCAGAAACCCACATCCTCTCCTCAGGACCATACCCCCTCCAATGAACAAGGTACTGAAGGGACCGGCGATTCAGACGTGAGTCAATGATCTTCGATACCTGAAACTCCAAATTACCATTGACCACCACTGGAGGAGGAGGTAGAGGTGACGGTATAACTGGTGCCACGTACCTCTTAAGCAACGATTTGTGGAACACATTGTGGATTTTAAATGTAGGAGGGAGGTCAAGACGGAAAGCCACCGGATTAACTATTGAACTGATCCTGTATGGCCCGATGAATCTGGACCGAGTTTCCAGGAGGGAACCTTAAGTTTTATATTCTTGGTAGACAACCATACCAGATCGTTCATACTTAGGTCCGGACCAGACACTCTCCTCCTATCAGCCATACGTTTGTATCGGTTCCCCATAGTGCTCAGATTATTAAGCACTCCTCTCCACACTGAAGCAAGTGACGACGAAAATCGTTCCTCCTCAGGAACCCCAGAAGAGCCCCCCCCCATTGAAAGTACAAAACTGGGGGTGAAAACCATATGCCCCAAAAAACGGGGACTTACCAGTGGACTCGCTCCGCCTATTGTTAAGAGCGAACTCTGCCAGAGGCAAGAAAGAAGACCAGTCCTCTTGGTTCTCTGAGACAAAACACCGGAGATATGTCTCTAAGCTCTGATTCAGACGCTCTGTCTGACCATTGGTCTGCGGATGAAAAGCCGAAGAAAATGACAACTGCATCCCCCGACGAGAACAAAATGCCTTCCAGAATTTGGACACAAACTGAGACCCCCGATCCGACACCACATCGGAAGGCAACCCGTGAAGTCTCACAATCTCCCCAATGAACACCTGCGCCAGAGTTTTAGCATTAGGAAGAGCAGGAAGAGCAATAAAATGTGCCATTTTGCTGAACCTGTCAACTACAACTAGTATGACAGTTTTACCTGAAGACGGAGGAAGGTCCGTAATGAAGTCCATAGACAGATGGGTCCATGGACGCTCCGGGATTTTCAACGGTAAAAGGGCCCCAGACGGACGGGTATGTGGGGTCTTAGAGCGTGCACATACCCCACAGGACGCGGCAAAAGTTACCACCTCTTTATTTAAGTTAGGCCACCAAAACCGGCGAGAAATGAGATCTACAGTTGCTTTACTCCCTGGGTGTCCTGCCAAAGCAGAATTATGATGTGCCTCGATAACCTTTTGTCTTAACTGATCTGGAACAAAAAGTTTCCCTGGAGGTCCTACAGGGCGTCCCCCTGAGCCTCCAATACCTCCTCCTCAAGCTCAGAGCATACAGCCGACACCACAACTCCCTCCTGAAGAATAGGAACCGGGTCATCCGTCTTCCCGGCCCCCGGGAAACTACGAGATAAGGCATCAGCCTTTACATTTTTTGACCCAGGACGATATGTGACGACAAAATTAAACCTGGTAAAAAACAACGACCATCTAGCTTGTCTGGAATTCAGACGTTTTGCAGACTCTAAATACAGCAGGTTCTTGTGATCAGTAATGACGGTGACCGGGTGGACTGCCCCCTCCAAAAAGTGACGCCACTCTTCAAAAGCCAACTTAATGGCCAAGAGTTCCCTATTGCCGACATCATAATTCCTCTCGGTGGACGACAATTTTTAGAGAAGAAAGCGCACGGATGCCATTTACCAGGGGACGGACCTTGAGATAATACCGCACCCACTCCTACGTCAGATGCGTCTACCTCCACAATGAACGGTTGTGATGCATCAGGTTGGATGAGTATGGGTGCTGAAGCAAAACATTTTTTCAAAGAGGAAAATGCTTGACAAGCTTTGTCAGACCACCTAGAAAAATCCGTCCCTTTTTTTGTCATGTCAGTGAGAGGTTTGACAACAGATGAGAAATTACGAATAAATTTCCGGTAGTAGTTAGCAAACCCCAGGAAACGCGGCAGTGCTTTAAGATCCTCTGGCCGATCCCATTCAAGCACAGCGTTCACTTTCCCAGGGTCCATACGGAAACCGGAGGCTGACACCAAGAATCCTAAAAACTGAAGTTCTTGTACAGCGAATACACACTTCTCCCATTTGGCGTACAGTTTATTATCTCGCAAGATCTGCAACACTTGTCTCACATGCTCCTGATGAGACACAAGATCCGGCGAGTAAATTAAGATGTCATCTAGATAAATGACAACAAACTGTCCCACTAGGTGGCGAAAGATGTCATTAACAAAATGTTGAAACACCGCCGGGGCAGTAGTCAGACCGAAAGGCATGACAAGGTTCTCATAATGTCCCTCCGGAGTGTTAAACGCCGTCTTCCACTCATCCCCCTCCTTTATCCTAATCAGATTATACGCCCCCTGAGATCCAACTTAGAGAACCATTTGGCGCCCACAATCTGATTGAAGAGATCAGGAATAAGTGGGAGGGGATACGGATCTCGGACCGTAATCCGATTAAGCTCACGGAATCCAGGCAAGGGCGTAGGCCTCCATCTTTTTTCTTCACAAAGAAGAACCCGCGGCCACTGGGGAAGATGAAGGTCTAATATGCCCCTTGGCCAGACTTTCCGAAATGTAATCCTTCATAGCTTGCCTCTCAGGACCAGAAAGGTTATATAACCTAATTTTGGTAACTTAGCATCAGGAAGCAATTTTATAGCACAGTCATATGCGCGATGAGGAGGTAATTCTTGACACCCTTCCTCTGAAAACACATCCTCAAAGTCCTCCAGAAAAGGAGGTAAGGTTCTAGGCACGACCGTACCGATGACCGTGTTCATGCAGTTACTATTGCAAAATTCACCCCACTGGCTTATCTCTCTGGATTGCCAATTAATAACTGGGTTATGTTTAGTTAACCAAGGAAGTCCCAACACAATAGGAGTGGGAAGGCCCTCCAACACATAACAAGACAATAGTTCTTTATGTATTGCCCCCACTCGAAGGTCTATGTTATGCACGGCTTGCACAAAGCTACCTTGACCGAGAGGCCTGGCGTCAATAGAGAATATAGGGATAGGTTTGGCCAATACACTCAGTTACATACCTTGCACCTGGGCAAACCGAGCGTCCACCAGATTAGCCCCGGCCCCACTATCCAGAAGAACAGAAATCCTTTCAGTTCTCGTACCTACCACCACCTCCGCTGGTACGAGAAACTGAGACGGACTTGGGGACGAAATACATACTCCCAGATTGTCGTCCACCACACAACCTGGGATTAATAGTTTTCCGGCGACTTCTTGCTCAGTACAGTACGGGATGGACACCCCTCAATAAAATGTCCCTCTCTCCCGCAGAAGAAACACCTTCTTGTTTTGCGGCGCACCGCCGATCCCCTCCCTCGGAATGATGTCCCTCCCAAGTGCATAGGTTCCTCGGAACAAACCAGGGGAACCTCAATATTAGGGACTTTAGAAGGAGGTGGAGTCATCACAGGGGGCGGATTACCCCACACCTCTCCCGAAGCCGTCTATCAATGCGAATAGCAAGAGCTATAGCGGCCTCCAGTGACGGGGAGAATCATACTGAGCCAACACATCTTTTAATTTGTCAGATAAACCTTGACAAAACTGGCTCTTAAGAGCCGGTCATTCCACTGAGTATCCGTGGCCCACCTACGGAACTCTGAAGAAAATTCCTCCACCGGACGATCTCCCTGCTGTATCCTACGTAACTTCATTTCAGCAAGGGAGACCCGATCCGGGTCATCATATACCAGACCCAGGGCTGTAAAAAATCGGTCCACTGACTGGAGAGCCTGGGAGCCCGGGGGGAGAGAGAACGCCCAGGATTGAGGGTCCCCTTGTAAGAGCGAGATGACAATTCCCACCCTCTGATCCTCACTCCCCGACGACTGCGGCCGCAGCCGAAAATATAATTTACATGCTTCCCGGAAAGTAAAAAACTTGTCCCGCCCACCAGTGAACCTGTCCGGGAGAGCTACCTTTGGTTCAAATCTGGTTTGCTCCCGGGGGTACAAAACCTTGGATTTAACGTCCGTCAGCTCCATGGACAAACTCTGCAACTGCTGAGCTAAATGGGCTACTGGATCCATGGTGGCTGGGGAGAATCTTTAAAGTGGCCGGTGAAAATGTCACGACGTATAACAGATATATTCAAAGATAGCAACCTATATCTAATGTGACATCATTCTAAATTTCATATAATAGAGAAAATCAACATGTATACATAGTATCTGCCAGCAATGTCTTACCTGACATAATATCCTATGTATTGTGGGTCAATACTGTGTACGTGTCACGCTGTCTCTGGAAAGAGGTGGACCGGGGTCTATGCTGACCCTGAACTGGGGTCCTGACTAGTCCCTCTACCTGGAGGTACTGTTAATGGTACAGAGGTCCAGGCCGCCAGCGTAACCCTGTCTCCTGTAGATCCCTGACCACTGTAATCTAGTCCTGAGAAGGACCCTGATTACCACCACAGGGAATGGGCAGGTCACAGCTAACACACAGTCTAAGACAAACGAGACAGACAAGGGGTAAAGAAAACACGCCTTGCATACAACACTTCCACTACAGAGGAACACAAAAGGTTAAGGAGATAAACAATAAGCGAGGAGAGGAAAAACCACAACAGGCACTCTTAGCTTAAGTCTTCTCAGAAACGATCCGCTCTGCTGGTCTGAATGAATGCTTTCACCGGCAACTTCCCCAGCAGACCAGCAGGTATATGAAGGAAGCTAATTAACAAAACATCAATCGCAGCTGGGCGAGGCTGGTCAGCCCAGCACCGAGAGAGAAGAATTAACTCCCTCAGTGCCGAAAAACACCCAGCACCAGAAACTCAGCTGTGCGAAGTCAGGGTGTGCAATCGCGACGATCTCCGCCGCGACACACCCGTGACAGGTGCTGGAGGGAAGAAAGGAGTGGGAGATCAGCACAGGGAGACGGCCAGAGAAGGCATATACTGACAGGGAGCTTTGGACTAGTGTTCTCCATCCACCTGGAAGTTGGTTGGACTCCTCACCTGGAGGACGTGGCACCAAGCGGGCACCTGTACTGCTAGCTCGTGAACTGTGAGTAAAGCCTTGGAAACTGCAACTGACTGTCTCCTCAGTTTCTTCCTGCATTACACATTCCACTCTGCTACATCTCCCAGCACCATTACTCTAATTCTACAACATCATCCTGCCCTGAGACAAGCTTCACTTGTGGGAAGCTATTCCAGCTCTGCTGCATCACAACATCAGTCTCAGAGGATCTGCACTGCAACGCTGGTCACCTCTGACCAGGTACCACAAGTGGCATCACGAATACCTTACAACAAACTCTAACATCCCCTGTAAATCTTTCCCCTTTTATTGGACGCCTAGGGCCACGGACCGGGTCACTGCCGCTGTGACACATCCCTTCAATACACCGACCCGGTACCGAGTATCCCACTGCCCTGGCGGGCGATCCATATGCAGCTCTCCAGGGCATTCTTGTGCTTGCTTAGAAGACCGCTCACAGCCCTTTACCAGCGATAAGTACGGTATATTACAGTTGACCTTGACTTTCAGCTGCTTCATTATCTATCACTATCACACTGGTCTCTGCTCTGATAGGAGTGAAAATCCTCAGTATAGACAGGTATGACAGTGATAGATAATAAAAATGCAGACAGGTAGGGATGATAACGTATGTCCCTGGGAGCAGAGTGCTTCTGTCCATCTGCATGTGCATGTGCATTACAGGTTTTCAAAGTGCAGAGGGTTCAATGAGTTTCCATAGAAAATTAGGTACAGAACACAAAAGTTTTGAGATAGCTATTGACTTTCAAAGCAATCAGGATCTATCTAAAATATATAAACACTACACATAAAATATAAATAAATAAATATATATTTTAATAAAACTACATTTTTGGTAATGGGTCCTCTTCAAATATTAACTTGCAATATTTACAAGTATAATACCAGTTGGATGCCTGAATGAAATAAATGCCACCTGTGGGCCCTAGACACCCCAGTTAGACACTGCCTATATAGATACTGCAGTAAATAAATGACCCCTTCACACTCACATGTGAGAACTTCCTTGATAACGTATTTACATTATTTTTGCCATAGAAACCACCAACGGGATTCTACTAGACAATTGGTACATTTACAATTAGAAAATATTCCACATGTATGAAAGCTCTTCATTGTTAACCACAGCTATATCACTTACTTGTGTGTTTTTTACAGACTTAAATTGGGAGCTTTAGTGTATATAATGATTTTGGGGGTAACACTAGTTTGTGGAGCAGAGCCTTGATAAGGTCTTAAAAGATCAGAGGCCCAAGCCCTAAAGTACTGTTGCGAAATATGATACCCCACCACCAATACTTAAAAGAGAATCCATACATATATAATTGTCGCATACCACTGTTGCCCCTTTCCCTGGACTAAATGTTTCTTACACACTAAAACACATTATAGAAAAAAAATCACCACTATACGAGGCCAAATAATACTGCTACACAATAGCCAGTACCATGACCACTACATAGTGAATAAAAGAGGGTTTTCTTTCTCATCTTTCATTGGGGGACATGAGCTACATCTGGCTACTGGCAACAAAGCTAATTAATTAGTGAGAAATGCAGTAGGAGAAGTGGAGCGCCTGACAGGGCAGTGGGGATACTCAGTACCGGGCTGCTTCTTAAAGGGGTAGTGTCACGGCAGCAATGACCAGGTCCGTGGCCCTGGGCGTCCAATAAAAGGGGTGATGATGAAAAGGGATAATAGGGAGTTTGCAATTAAGTGTTCGTGACGCCACCTGTGGTATTCGGCAATAAAGATGTTAGCCGACGCAGCAGATTCAGTCCACTGGGACAGTTGTTGATGCAGCAGAGGTGATTCAGCTCTCCACAGGCAGAGCTATGTCCCAGGCAGTTTATCTGAGCAGTGCAGGTACAGTCCGGGGCTCAGGTTACAGATGGTTCTGGAGCCGGTCAGCCTGAAATCAAGTTGGTCCTTGCTTCTATAATTCCATTCAAGTTCCTCTCTCTGTCTGCTACTTAGGTAGAACTCCACTCGCATGTCTGGCAGCTGTAGCCTACTTCATGGATCGCTCCTGTCTGGCATCTCCAGCTCACACGTGCTGCTGTGCTGTCGAGAATCAGTTGGGGACAGAGGATCTGCAGTGTTCTGCCCTCCGGATTCTACTGCTGGGGCTTTAGTACCCACACAGCCTCAGGCTCTGGTGCCCGGTCTCTGGCGCTAAAGCCTGGGGTGAGCTTAGCTACAGCTCCCAACTCCAGGACCTCTCCACACGTCCTCTCTCAACCATGTTCAGGCTCTAACTCCCTCACTAACTTCCTCCTTCTGACCAGAGAGAGCAGCTACTCTGAAGTCGGGTTAGAGCTCCCTCTGCTGGCCTGGAGCAGGAACTGTGTTGTATGCTGGAACTACCTGGTAAGAGGATCCCTTCTTTGCTTCCAAGCATGACATCACTCCCCCCTGTGGGGAGGCAAGGCCATTGTGGCAATCGGACTCCTGGGGTGCCACAGAAGAAGAAACAATCTTTTAATAATAAACATACACACACGCCCAACGAGGCAACATGAGCAAAAAGGGAAGGTGCTGTGTCCCCCAATGAAGGCTATGAGAAAGTGGTTTTATGGTAAGTCCAAAAATCCTCTTTTCTCGGGTGCTTCATTGGTGCAGAGTGACTGGTTGGTCTGACTCACTCTGGACCGTGGTCATGGTACCCAGTGCAGTGATAGACATAGGTAGCTGTTCCACAATAGTGACCAAGGTCTGTGATAGCCTGATCAAATCTGCAATAGACTAAGAGAGGGTAATGACCCAGATGCAGATGCACATTCTTGTTACAGGCCGCAGGGGGTTCATGAGATGGAGACAGAGGGGATGGGGTGCAGGTTGCCACTGGAATTTTGCTTACAGATTTACTTACAGAGACATAGTGCTCAACCGGCGAGGGCTGGGCGGTCTTTCAATGGGGCCAGACATGGTTAAAAGAAGAGAAGAATGGAAAAATAGGGACAGGCAGATAGAGGTTGCCAGAAGGAGGTGAGCCTTCCTGGGGGACATTGTATAAGATCCCAGGGTAGGCAGCCTACCAGTGATGGTGACCTGTTCTGTCTGAGGAGAGCTGAAGGAAAGGTCCTGATGATGGGGCTGTGAAAACACACTAAAAATCCACAGCTGGAGAGGCCATGGAACACTGCAGGCTACTGAAAATGGCAGCGGTGGGGACCCTGCAGAGCGGGAAATTTGCCCACAAGGGTCTCTGATTGGCCAAGGGGGAGGGGTAGTGGCCTGTAGGTTCAACTAGGCAGCAACTGAAGCCTGGGTCTAAATTTGAGTACCGACCCAGCTAAGGCTCCAGAATGAGGGGATGGGGAAGGAATCAGAGACCAGTAGAGAAGTGGAGCTTTGAAGGATCCTCAGAGAGGAGAAGGAAAGCTGAAGAAAAGAAAAGAAGAAGAGGGAAAAAGATGAACAGAAGACAGGAGGTGGCACAATGCAGCAGGAGATAGGGGAGAAGAACCAATTGCCTTTCCTGTATTATGGATGGATTCTTCCACATCCATAATCTTTTCAGCTTGATCTTAACTTCATGCATGCCCTTGGCTTTGGGGGCAGGAGAAAAAGGGCAAGGACCGTCCACACCAGTGCGATAACTCCAATTGCATTGGAAGAATAAAAGGCCCTGTCACCTCAGACATTCTGGATACATTCTGACTCCTGGCAGATTATGCAATCTGTCCTCTTAGTCTGGAAAACAGAGCAGCCCATTCACCTCTGTTTCCTCATCTGTTGGAACAAGAGAAGAAGATTATATGACCTCTTCTTTTTTAAATAAAAACTCAAAACATTATTTTGGCAGAAACCGGTCTGGAGCTCCAGACTTGTGTTTGCCTTCTAGTGACACTAAGCTAAACTGAATAGCTTGATTGTCAGTAGTTGGGTGTAGCGTGTTGAGGAGGAACCAACTTTTTTTTCCCTATTAAGGTCCTCTGAATGCCCCTTCAGAATTAATAATGTCCCTGTGCAGGGGCGTATATAGGAATCATTGAGACATATAGAAAAAGTCCTAAATAGGACCACATCCTCTCAAAAAAATAATTGACAGGGTTACAGTACTTAAGCGCAGTCACAGAAAGGCATAGCTCCCAATTTTTAAAGCTGGAGAAGAACATGTATTGCAGCAAACACAGTAATTGTGCCCCTATTAAAACGCCTTAGTTTTCTCACACACCATCATATCATTTCATGGCCTTCATTGAGTATGTTGTCCCCAAAAATACACACAGTACTGCTCAAATGCATGACATTACAGATCCCCATGGAAAGCATGATGCACCTGTGGTGCCCCAGACAAAGTATAATAATAGCTTGGACAGGTAATTGAGACAAAATAACTCTTTTCAGAGGGCTGGACAACAGTAGGGTACCAGTGTTTAAACATAAATAGCAAAGTGGAAGGGTCTTTGTCCCAGGAAATGCATTTTGAATTCAAGTTAAACTGTGGTTTACTGCAAGGGAAATACTACAATTGCCAGACCAGACGTATGTCTCTGAAAGAAAATTATGAATATTGGAGTTTGTATAAATCCAATAGTGATGGAACATACATTTTCTGCTTTATGGTGAATAGGGAAAAATATACATATTTCTTCGTAACTTTGACACCTGCTTATAAGCCCCAAATCCCCTTGGGAGGCTCATGTGTAACACCTGACATGATGGAGCTCTCCTGTCTGGGCTGCCATATCTCCTGATGAGTCTCGATGGGATGAAACGTGTTGGCAGGCAGTCCCTACTTGGAATAGCATATTTATTTTTACTCCTGACTTGGATGTCTGTCCTTACGGTGTAATGCCTTCAGCTCCATAGGAGACTATTTCATCTACTTTGGAGGTCCTACTCCAAAAGTAGATGTGGGGCATAGTGGACATTTTGTGATTGTACTCACTTGTTTTTGGGCCCCCTATGTTTACTAGGTCTATTTTTCTGCATTGCCAGTGGTACTGGTATTGGTTGTTTTTTAATAGGCAGTCGGTCCCCTGATTTGGTACTCTAAACCAGGGTTTCCCAACTCCAGTCCTCAAGGCCCAGCAACAGGTCATGTTTTCAGGATTTCCTTTGTATTGCACAGGTGATGGAATTATCACCTGGGCAATACTAAGGAAATCCTGAAAACATGACCTGTTGGTGGGCCTTGAGGACTGGAGTTGGGGAACCCTGCTCTAAACCCTTTGGCCTGTCTTGTTGGGGGACTTTGATTTTTATGTTTGTTGTGTCTTTGTATTTGTAATATTTATCATTAAATGTTATGGTTTAAGTTCCCTCTATTTGTTACTTTCTCCAAATCAATAGTGGCCAGATAACTGACACCAGCCATGTCATGTTTGATCTCTGGGTAATAGTAAAATCCAATAAAAAATACGGCGGCGATTTCGAACTTCTGCAATCATCCGGAGAGAAGTTATCTCATAAGTTGAGTATTTTATTAAATCCTGAGGGGCTGGGAACAACCCACAACCCGGCCCACATGAGGCCATTAAGAGGGTTATGTGGGTGTAACTCAGGTACTGATAAAAGGTCAAGCCAAATTCTGATCTTGGTTCCTGTATAAAGATACATTGAATGCATGAATCTCGTTCGCTGAACGTCCCCAATCGAAATGCTTTCCTTCGGCTAAGTTGACTCATCTCTGTGAGCGATGTAATAAGTTTCTTCCGTTATTCCTTTATATTTTTCTGTACTGTACATGCTGTATTGTTTTGTCCCCTTTGTAAAATCTTTTGTATATTTATGTGTATTTATTATAAACACTGCCTCATTTTGGATTAAATATAAAATGTAATAGTTCTGTTCCTTTTGTCCTGTAAGCAGTGCCCCAAAGTCATGTGCTACCAGAAATCAGGCGTCCAGTCAGGCAGCAAAAAAATGACTGGCGGTGGCAGCTAATATTCTTTCTTGGGTCATCGTAGAGTTTCAGTGACCGTATTGGAGGTACACACGTGGTCAAAATTGTTGGTACCCCTCGTTTAATGACAAAAAAAAACCACAATGGTCAAAGAAATAACTTGAATCTGACAAAAGTAATAATAAATCAAAAATCTATGAAAATGAACAAATGAAAGTCAGACATTGCTTTTCAACCATGCTTCCACAGAATATTAAAAAAAATAAAATTCATGAAATAGGCCCTTGAAAATATGTGACAAAAGGGACATGTTAAATCAAGGTGTGTCCACTAATTAGCATCACAGGTGTCTACAATCTTGGAATCAGTGAGTGGGCCTGTATAGAGGGCTACAGATACTCACTGTGCTGTTTGGTGACATGGTGTGTATCACACTCAACATGGACCAGAGGCACTGAGAAGCCTGCTGCACTGCCTGAGCGATCGCTGGTGTGACAAGTGCTGTGCACACTGTCACACCAGCGATCTGATAAAATACAGTGATGTCCCACCCTGGGACAAAGTAAAAAAGTTAAAAAAAATAAAAATAAACATGTTTTAAAAAAAAATCCAAAATAAATAAAAAAATATATATATATTCCCCAATAAATTCACTTCTTCCTGTAAATAAAAAAAACAAAGCAATAAAAGTACACATATTTGGTATCGTCGCGTCCGTAACGACCCCCCCTATAAAATTGTCCCACTAGTTAACCCCTTTAGTGAACCCCTTAAAAAAAAAAAACGAAGCAAAAAATCAATGCTTTATCATCATACCGCCGAACAAAAAGTGGAATAATACGCGATCAAAAAGACCGATATAAAAAAAACTGGTACCGCTGAAAACATCATCTTGTCCCGCAAAAAACGAGCCATCATACAGCATCATTAGCGAAAAAATAAAAAAGTTATAGCTCGCAGAATAAAGCGATGCAAAAATAATTATTTTTTATATAAAATTGTTTTTATTCTATAAAAGCGCCAAAACATGAAAAAATTATATAAATGAGGTATCGCCATAATCGTACTGACCCGATGAATAAAACTGCTTTATCAATTTTACCACATGCGGAACGGTATATAACGCCTCCCCCAAAAGAAATTCATGAATTGCTGATTTTTGTTCATTCTAACCTCCCAAAATCGAAATAAAAAGCGATCAAAAAACGTCACGTGCTCAAAAATGGTACCATAAAAACGACAACTCGTCCCACAAAAATAAGACCTCACATGACTCTGTGGGCCAAAATATGCAAAAATTATAGCTCTCAAAATGTGATGATGCAAAAACTATTTTTGCAATAAAAAGCGTCTTTTAGCGTGACAGCTGCCAATCATAAAAACCCGCTATAAATAGTAAATCAAACCCCCTTTATCACCCCCTTAGTAAGGGAAAAATAATAAAATTAAAAAAAAGTATTTATTTCCATTTTCCCATTAGGGTTAGGGTTAGGGTTGCGGCTAAAGTTAGGGTTAGGGTTGGCGCTAAAGTTAGGATTAGGGTTAGGTTGGGATTAGGGGTGTGTTAGGGTTAGGTTTGTGGTTAGGGTTGGGACTAGGGTTAGGGGTGTGTTGGGGTTAGGGTTGGAGTTAGAATTGGGGGGTTTCCGCTGTTAGGCACATCAGGGGCTCTCCAATGTGACATGGGCGTCTCTGATCTGCATGATTCAGGCCACTTCAGCTCTCCAAAAGTAGACCTGGGGCGTCTGAAAATATCACATTCTTCTGTACCAAAAAAAACTGGGGGCGAAATATCATTTTTGTACAAAAAAAATATTTTTTTGTTTTTACGGCTGTACATTATAAACTTCTGTGAAGCACTTGGGGCTTCATAGCGCTCACCACACATCTAGATAAGTTCCTTGTGGGGTCTATTTTCCAAAATGGGGTCACTTGTTGGGGATTTCCACTGTTTAGGCGCATCAGGGGCTCTCCAAATGCGACATGACGCCCCCAGACCATTCCATCAAAGTCTGCAATCCAAAAGTCACTACTTCCCTTCCGAGCCCCAACGTGTACCCATACAGTAGTTTTCTCCCATATATTGGATATCAGCGTACTCAGGACAAATTGGACAACAACTTTTGGGGTCCAATTTCTCCTGTTACCTTGTAAAAATAAAATATTGGGGCAAAAAAATCATTTTTGCAAAAAAAAAAAAGGATTTTTTATTTTTACGGCTGTGCGTTATAAACTTCTGTGAAGCACTTCGGGGTTCAAAGTGCTCACCACACATCTAGACAAGTTCCTTGTGGGGTCTATTTTCCAAAATGGGGTCACTTGTGGGGGGTTTCCACTGTTTAGGCGCATCAGGGGCTCTCCAAATGCGACATGACGCCCCCAGACCATTCCATCAAAGTCTGCAATCCAAAACGTCACTACTTCCCTTCCGAGCCCTGACGTGCGCCCATACAGTAGTTTTCTCCCACATATTGGGTATCAGCGTACTCAGGACAAATTGGACAACTACTTTTGGGGTCCAATTTCTCCTGTTACCCTTGTAAAAATAAAATATTGGGGGCGAAAAAAATCATTTTTGTAAAAAAAAAAAGGATTTTTTTATTTTTACGGCTGTACGTTATAAACTTCTGTGAAGCACTTCGGGGTTCAAAGTGCTCACCACACATCTAGATAAGTTCCTTGTGGGGTCTATTTGCCAAAATGGGGTCACTTGTGGGGGTTTCCACTGTTATAGGTGCATCAGGGGCTCTCCAAATGGACATGACGCCCCAGACCATTCCATCAAAGTCTGCAATCCAAAACGTCCTACTTCCCTTCCAGACCCTGACGTGCGCCCATACAGTAGTTTTCTCCCACATATGGGTATCAGCGACTCAGGACAAATTGGACAACAACTTTTGGGTTCCAATTTCTTTGTTACCCTTGTGAAAATAAATATTGGGGGGAAAAAATCATTTTTGTAAAAAAAAAAAGATTTTTTATTTTACGGCTGTACGTTATAAACTTTAGTGAAACACCTGGGGGTTAAAAGTTCTCACCACACATCTAGATAAGTTCCTTGAGGGGTCTAGTTTCCAAAATGGTGTCATTTATGGGGGTTTCCACTGTTTAGGCAGATCAGGAGCTCTCCAAACACGACATGGCGTCCAGCCAATTCTGCGTTGAAAAAGTCAGACGGCGCTCCTTCCCTTCCAAAACTCTGCCATGCACCCAAACAGTGGTTTACCCCCACATATGGGGTATCAGCGCACTCAGGACAAATTGCACAATAACTTTTGGAGTCTTGTTACCCTTGGAAAAATAAAAATTGGGGTGAAAAGATCATTTTTGTGGAAAAAATATGATTTTTAAATTTTACGGCTCTACGTTATAAACTTGTGTGAAGCACTTGGGGGTTCAAATTGCTCACCAAAGATCTAGAAAAGTTCCTTAGGGGGTCTAGTTTCCCAAATGGGGTCATTTGTGGGGGTTTTCCACTGTTTAGGCACATCAGGGGCTCTCCAAATGCAACATGGCATCCAATCTCAATTCCAGCCAATTTTGGTTGGAAAAAGTCAAATGGTGCTCCTTCCATTCCGAGCTCTGCCGTGCGCCCAAACAGTGGTTCCCCCCCACTATATGGGGTATCAGCGTACTCAGGACAAATTGGACAACAACTTATGTGGTCCAATTTCTCCTGTTACCCTTGGGAAAATAAAAAATTAGTGACTAAAAGATAATTTTTGTGGGAAAAAAAATAGGATTTTTTATTTTCATGCCCGGGCATTATAAACTTGTGTGAAGCACTTGGGGGTTCAAAGTGCTCACCAAAGATCTAGATAAGTTCCATAGGGGGTCTAGTTTCCAAAATGGGGTCACTTGTGGGGGGTTTCCACTGTTTAGGCTCATCTGGGGCACTGCAAACGGAACATGACCCCCATCAACGTCTGCATTCCAAAACGTTACTACTTCCTTTCCAAGCCCTGCCGTGCACCCAAACAGTTTCCCCCCCCCACATATGGGGTATCAGCGTACTGAGGACAAATTGGACAACAACTTTTGGGGTCCAATTTCCTTGGGAAAATTCAAAAATTTGGGACTAAAAAATCATTTTTTGTGGAAAATTGTTTTTTTTTTTTCACACCCAGGCATTATAAGCTTTTGTGAAACACTTGGGGGTTCAAAGTGCTCACAACAGATCTAGATAAGTACCTTAGGGGGTCTAGTTTCCAAAATGGTGTCACTTGTGGGGGTTTCCACTGTTTAGGTGCATCAGGGGCTTTCCAAACACGACATGGCGTCCAATCTCAATTCCAGCCAATTTTAGTTTGAAAAAGTCAAACGGCGCTCCTTCCCTTACGAGCTCTGCCGTGTGCCCAAACAGTGGCTTTTCCCCCACATATTGGGTATTGGCGTACTCAGGAGAAATTGCATAACAACCTTATCTGTCCATTTTCTCCTTTTACCCTTGTGAAAATAAAAAAAAAGTTTGTAAAAGATCATTTTTGTGGCTAAAAAGTTAAATTTTAAATTTTTTCCTTCCACGTTGCTTTAGTTCCTGTGAAGCACCTGAAGGGTTAATAATCTTCTTGAATGTGGTTTTGAGTACCTTGAGGGGTGCAGTTTTTAGAATGGTGTCACTTTTGGGTATTTTCTGCCATATAGACCCCTCAAAGTGACTTCAAATGAGAGGTGGTCCTAAAAAAAATGGCTTTGTAAATTTTGTTGTAAAAATGAGAAATCGCTGGTCAACTTTTAACCCTTATAACTTCCTAACAAAAAAAAATTTTGGTTCCAAAATTGTGCTGATGTAAAGTAGACATGTGGGAAATGTTATTTCTTAACTATTTTGTGTGATATATTTCTCTGTTTTAAGGGAATAAAAATTCAAAGTTTGAAAATTGCAAAATTTTAAAAATTTTCGCCATATTTGCGTTTTTTTCAAAAATAAACGCAAGTTATATCGAAGAAATTTTACTTCTAACGTGAAGTACAATATGTCACGAGAAAACAATCTCAGAATCGCGAAGATCCGTTGAAGCTTCAAGAGTTATAACCTCATAAAGAGACAGTGGTCAGAATTGTAAAAATTGGCCCGGTCATTAACGTGCAAACCACCCTTGGGGGTGAAGGGGTTAAAGGTGAACTTCAAGCTCAAGAAACATCAGTGTCAGATTGCACCATCCATAGTTGTATGAGCCAGAGTGGACTTCATGGGAGACGACCTAGGAGGATCCCATTGTTGAAAAAAATCAAGTCAGACTGGAATTTGCCAAACTACATGTTTACAAGCCACAAAGCTTCTGGGATAATGTCCTATGGACAGGTAAGACAAAAATTTTAACTTTTTGGCAAGGCATATCAGTTCTATGTTCATAGACAGAAAAATGAGGCATATCAAGAAAAGAACACTGTCCCTAATGTGAAACATGGAGGAGGCTCTGTTATGTTCTGGGGCTGCTTTGCTGAATCTGGAACAGGGTGTCTAAAATCTGTGCAGGGTACAATGAAATCTCAAGACTATCAAGGGATTCTAGAGAGAAATGTGCTTCCAAGTGTCAGAAAGTTTGGGTCTTGGGTCATGGGTCTTGGAAGAGGATAATGACCCACAACACACAGCTAAAAACACCTAAGAATGGCTAAGAGGAAAACATTGGGCTATTCTGAAGTGGCCTTCTATGAGCCCTGACCTAAATCCTATTGAGCATCTTTGGAAAGAGCTGAAACATACCGTCTGGAAAAGGCAACCTGCAAGCACGAGACAACTGGAGCAGTTTGCTCTTGAGGAGTGGGCCAAAATACCTGTTGAGAGGTGCAGAGTCTCATTGACAGTTACACTAATCATTTGATTGCAGTGATTGCCTCAAAAGGTTGTACAACAAAATATTAAGTTAATGGTACCATCATTTCTGTCCAGGCCTATTTCATTAGTTTTATTTTTTAAAAGATTCTGTGGAAGCATGGTTGAAAAGCAATGTCTGACTTTCATTTGCTCATTCTTATAGATTTTTGATTTAAGATTACTTTTGTCAGATTCTAGTTATTTCTGTCACCATTGTGTTTTTTTTGCTGTCATTAAACAAGGGGTACCAACAATTTTGACCACGTGTTTATATACATATTTTCCAGGCTTTGAAATTGGATGTGTACATACCATACACTCACTGTTAGTTTCCCGATTTTTAGAGAAAACAGCCTGCGGCCTCATCCATTAATCCTAGGTCAATCATGCAATTGTCCAGACGATAGGGGGCAGCAGACAGCTGTTCGCTTCAAAGATAACAGCAGGTGAATCTGAGATACAACCTCCCCTAGCTCTGATCTTTGACAAATTTGTGGCAGCAGTGGGATTCTGATTGACCCCTCTGGTGTCCCCTCCTTCACAATTTGTGGCAGCGGTTGGATTCTGAGTGACCCGTCCTCTCCTTGACATAGCCCATAAAACAGAATAAATTTAATCTCTTCACCCCGAAGCCTGTTTTCAACTTCCTGACCAGGCCATGTTTTTTCAAGTCTGAACTGTGTCACTTTATGAGGTAATAACTCTGTAATGCTTCAACAGATCCCACCAAATTTAGTAATTTTTGAAATTTGAAATCTTATGCCCTTAAATCAGAGAGTTATGTCACACAAAATAGTTAATAAATAACATTTACCACATGTCTACTTTACATCAGCACAATTTTGGTAACATTTTATTTTTATTTTGGGAGTTGTAAGGGTTAAAAGTTGACCAGCTATTTCTCATTTTGCAACAAAATTTACAAAGCCATTTTTTTAGGGACAACATATTTGAAGTCACTTTGAGGAGTCTATATGACAGAAAATACTTGACATCATTCTAAAAACTGCACCGCTTATAATTTTTAATATGGTGTTATGTGTAAGTTTTATGGAGTACATCAGATTATAAAAGTGTGTTGTGTCAACAGGGTAAAAACAAATTTTATTAATTTGTGGAAGTGTGGTACTCTTTGAAGCAATCCTTAATGCAAAGGCCAGGTTTCTCAGGGTAGGTTTCGCAGTGGTAAATTGTGTCTTTTCGGATTCCCCCTTGGAACATACTCTGCACCGTTTTGTGTTCTTTCCTTCTTTGCTGTTTGGGGAACCTTTGCTGGAAAATGTTGACCTAGGACAATACGGGCATTATCAGATTCAGAAGTACTGGGACTCTCACCTCCCCGAGTGCCAAACATTAGGGTCTTCATGACCACCTCTGAAGCTGAGGAGGTCTCCGCATTACCTGCAGATCGAAACAGTACAAAAGCATTGTACAGTGCCATCTGATAATGTGCATGGCCAATTTTTTGTACCATACTTTATCTTTTCGCATGGCACTGTATGGTTTGAGGTCTTGATCTGAGAAATCTACACCCCCCATGTACTTATTGTAATCCAAGATACAATCTGGCTTTGTGTTAGGAGGCCCCGTCACACATAACAAGATCGCTAGCGAGATCGTTATTACGTCACGATTTTGAGATCGCTGGAGAGCCGTATCGTGATCGTTGGGGAGCTGTCAAACATGCAGAACTTCCCAACGATTTCGTAGAGGAGAATGGTTAGCACTCAGCCAAAAAGGTTGCCCTATACGGTGCAAGTGAAAAGGGACCAATCGTCCTCCAGTCCACAGTCAAGTAAGAATCACTGCACACGTAATTAATGCAAAAAGTGAACAAATTTTATTGAAGAAAGTGCGACAAATAATGGTTTGACGTTTCGGCCATGTACGGCCTTTACCAAAAATTGGTCGCTGAAAGAAATACATAAAAAAACATCTGTAAGTATATGCAAGATATCCTAAACAATAGTATGAGTGTAC
The DNA here is from genome assembly GCA_033576555.1 of Oophaga sylvatica. Classification (NCBI taxonomy): domain Eukaryota; kingdom Metazoa; phylum Chordata; class Amphibia; order Anura; family Dendrobatidae; genus Oophaga; species Oophaga sylvatica. Next base: position 319,104,353 of record JARQOD010000002.1, read on the forward strand.
ATATATACGGTAAGGAACATCAATTATTTCTAAGGTAGAGAATTGCATATATCAATGACATCATCATACCCTTTCAGTAAGGAGAGCCTAGAGATCGGGTTGGTTACAATGAGAATTCATAATAATAACCTGAAAGTAGGGGTAAAAAGAATATAATTAGGGGAAGATCCCTAGATTATATATATCAAGTGGTAACACAGAAGTGGATATAAATATATACAAATAAAAGCAATGACGGTGAACATAAACAAAATGAGGTATATTACATAGGAAAATAATGGTTTATATTTACATATGCCAGTATGGTCATTGGGGATTCTGGTTTGTCCCAGGTAGTCATGTATTAGATGGACCCTATAAGCTATACGAGAGAAACAGTGCATCAAAACATAATACACAGGTCCTGGTAAAGAGCAACAAATTGAAAGTCAGTGTTATGTTGTTTTATATGACAGGAGGTATCATGGTTCAAGCCGTCGCTCCCTGCAGGGGCAACGTACCTGTATTGTATTGCCATGTGTTACAAGATTGTCAAGGTGATCTGATAATATACAGTGCCTACAAGTAGTATTCAACCCCCTGCAGATTTAGCTGGTTTGATAAGATGCAAATAAGTTAGAGCCTTCAAACTGCAAACGAGAGTAGGATTTATTAACAGAAGCATAAATCTTACAAAACAAAAAGTTATGTTGCTCAGTTGAATTTTAATAAATTTTAAACATAAAAGTGTGGGTCAATTATTATACAACCCCTATGTTTAATATTTCGTGGAATAACCCTTGTTTGCAATTACAGCTAATAATCGTCTTTTATAAGACCTGATCAGGCCGGCACAGGTCTGTGGAGTTATCTTGGCCCACTCCTCCATGCAGATCTTCTCCAAGTTATCTAGGTTCTTTGGGTGTCTCATGTGGACTTTAATCTTGAGCTCCTTCCACAAGTTTTCAATTGGGTTAAGGTCAGGAGACTGACTAGGCACTCCAACACCTTGACTTTTTCCCTCTTGAACCAGGCCTTGGTTTTCTTGGCTGTGTGCTTTGGGTTGTTGTCTTGTTGGAAGATGAAATTACGACCCATCTTAAGATCCTTGATGGAGGAGCGGAGGTTCTTGGCCAAAATCTCCAGGTAGGCCGTGCTATCCATCCTCCCATGGATGCGGACCAGATGGCCAGGCCCTTGGCTGAGAAACAGCCCCACAGCATGATGCTGCCACCACCATGCTTGACTGTAGGGATGGTATTCTTGGGGTCGTATGCAGTGCCATCCAGTCTCCAAACGTCACGTGTGTGGTTGGCACCCAAGATCTCGATCTTGGTCTCATTAGACCATAGAACCTTGAACCAGTCTGTCTCAGAGTCCTCCAAGTGATCATGAGCAAACTGTAGACGAGCCTTGACATAACGCTTTGAAAGTAAAGGTACCTTACGGGCTCGTCTGGAACGGAGACCATTGCGGTGGAGTACGTTACTTATGGTATTGACTGAAACCAATGTCCCCACTGCCATGAGATCTTCCCGGAGCTCCTTCCTTGTTGTCCTTGGGTTAGCCTTGACTCTTCGGACAAGCCTGGCCTCGGCACGGGAGGAAACTTTCAAAGGCTGTCCAGGCCGTGGAAGGCTAACAGTAGTTCCATAAGCCTTCCACTTACGGATGATGCTCCCAACAGTGGAGACAGGTAGAGCCAACTCCTTGGAAAGGGTTTTGTACCCTTTGCCAGCCTTGTGACCCTCCACGATCTTGTCTCTGATGGCCTTGGAATGCTCCTTTGTCTTTCCCATGTTGACCAAGTATGGGTGCTGTTCACAAGTTTGGGGAGGGTCTTAAATAGTCAGAAAAGGCTGGCAAGAGATCATTAATCCACACATGTGAAGCTCATTATTATTGGTGCCTGAACTACTTCTTAATACTTTAGGGGGACCAAACAGAATTCTTGTGGTTTGAGGGGTTGAATAATAAATGACACTCTGAATTAACTTTTAACGTTTTTTAAAAAAAAAAAAAAATTAAAACAAAAATTTTTGCAGCAGTGCATTTCCCACTTCCAGGCTGATCTACAGTACAAATGTCACAATGCCAAGTTAATTCCACATGTGTCAACCAGCTAAATCTGCAGGGGGTTGAATACTACTTGTAGGCACTGTAATGCAGGGGTGTATATTTAGTATAGTGTACTATATAGGGGTAGTAGTACAAGTTCAAATACAAAAGATATATATATAGTACCGAAGTGGGGAGCGATCTGAAAGATGCTATTATGGTAAATAGCCAGTAGATTCTATAGTAAATTAAGCTGCAGCGAGGATTACTTACTGTATAGTAGTCATTGGTGGCGCAGGGTCTAGCGCAGGCACAGCGGTGTCGTTGGTGGCGCAGGATTAATGCAGGCACGACAGTGCCATGGCGGTGTGTGAGTGAGGGAAGCCGGGTTTATATGGCAGCCGCTGGTCCTGCCGCGTGACCGGAAGTGACGTCGGCAACTTGCCAAGTCATGTGATCCGGAGCGTCACAGACATCTCCCATTGAAGGAACTGCGCTTGCGCAGTAGACTAAGCGTCCCTTGTTGTAGGCTGGGACGCTAGTAACCAGGGGAAGTGGGCCTTGCACACTAAATCCTTCTGGCTGTATATAATGGGCACATAAGTATACGGATCGCTCTATATAAAACGGGAGGGAGAATTAGGTGTATAATGTAGATACCAGTAGCACAATATGGAAGAATTAGATGTATAATATAAATACTGAGAAGGCACCTAGTAGCACAATATGGCGGTATTATGATATAAGTCAAACAATATATACACATGGTATAACAGGACCCAGGAATTCTCTGAAATATTGATCTACAAAAAAAAGTGTTATATACAAATATATACAATAACATATGGTAGGAGTCCAAACTTAAAAGAGGAAGAAAAAGAAAAAGAAAAAAAGGGGGGGGAGTTAAATAGTGGAGGGGTATTAAAACGGGGAAGGAATAAATGATAAAGGGAATGATAAATGATAAAGGGAATGAGTTATAAACTTAAGGGGAATAAGGGGAGGGGAGGGGAAATCTTACCATCAAAAGGAGAGTGAATAAGGAGTAGACAAGAGAGGGATTTCAATTTCATTGGGCCTAGAGAAGGCCCAAAGGACAAAATTCCAGCGAGATACGGAAGACTATCTCAACAACAGAGTCTACAAATGGGAGGACCAGGGCCAAAGAAGATTCCGGTCCAGGTTTCGCCGTCCGGGGGGCCACACAGCCTCCGGGGGATCCTCGCCCATGGGGGGCTCGTCACCAGGCTCCGGGAGCGACACTGGCGGAACCTCAGTGGCCAGACAACCTTTTTTAGGTCTAAGCGGACGCCAACAAGGCGGTCGAGGAGGAGGAGAACAACATCGCCACATGACCCTTCGTTCTCAGGTAGGAGTCCAAACATAGTTGTTAATATCTCTAACTATTCACTTTCTCCTCCTGAACTTAAAGTTCTTAATTTAGGTCTATCATTTTGTCCAACACCAAGATGGGACGCGTTCCAATTACAGAAAGACCTTCAACATTTCTTCCGTAGTATTAGGTTGAAGGTACATTTTGAAAACATCCCACCTCATACGTCTAACACTTTGATCCCATCACCCAATCTCAGTCCACCACTCTCTATTGAGAGCTTAGGTCTTAGAAATCCCAGCAATTTCCTTCCCCCAAAGACACACCACGCAGTCGAAACCTTTGTTGACCTGGTTGAAAGAGACATCAACAGCACTATCCATGATCAGAAACTGGGCCTCCTTCCTGTCCGCAACAACTTAGGACCTTTGGAAAAACAGGCTATAGTATCTCTCCAGAATAATCCCAACATTATTATAAAACCTGCAGATAAAGGGGGCGCAGTTGTGGTAATGAACAAATCCCAATACCTCACGGAAATAAGGCGACAGCTGTCTGGTATTAACACGTATAAGAAAGTCTCATCTGACCCCACACCCGATATACGCAAGAAAATTGAACTTATTCTTGAGAAACATCTTCAACATAAAACCATTGATGCCAAAACCAAAACTTTTCTAACTAACCTACATCCTGTCACCCCGGTTCTATATACCCTTCCAAAGATCCACAAAGATCTGTACAATCCACCGGGTCGGCCAATAGTGGCATCAACTGACTCTATTTTGAACCCGATATCTATCTTCCTAGAAAAGATCTTAACTCCTCATGCCCATTTAACACAATCTTTCATCCTCGACACAGGTGACTTCCTTGGTAAGATTAATACGATCTCAACTGTTGAACCTATACAGGTGCTGTATAATCTGCATGACATTACTGTACTAGGTTTCCCTTGGTTACAGTCTCATAATCCTGTTTTGGATTGGAAATCTGTTATGTTTCGGTAGCTGAGGAGAGCAGGCAAAAAGGCAATACACCAGAGAAGTTGGAATCTATGAGATTGCAGTACCCTGACTAACCACCACAACTAGAGGCAGCCGTGGAGCGTTCCTACGTTGGTCCTAGACGCCTCGTCACAGCCTGAGAAACTAACTACACCTAAAGACAGAAACAGGAAAGCTATCTGCCCCGGAGCAGAACCCCAAAGATAATAGAAAGCCCCCAAACATGTAATGGCGGTTAGACAAGAGGAAATACTGACACAGAAAGAAAATAGTATGAGCAAACGCTGGGGCCCAAACTATCTAAATAGAAAAGGATAGGAAGGGTACTTACTGCAATCCCAGAAAACCCTGAAAAGCACCAACTCTACTAATTTCAAAATCACCTGAGATCACACGACCTCTACCACCTAAATTAGTTCTCTGGTGTAACAAAATCAAAACAGCAGCCACTGAAAAAACTGGAAAAAGCAAAAGAACAAAACTCAGTGGCTGAACTAAACTGAGAGGGCAGAAGCCCCCGGAGGGGACCCTGAAGGCCCCCAAAGAAGTGCAGTACAAAATGCAAAAATATAGCACAAACACAAAAGAAGCAAAAGTCTTATCTGTAAGCAGGAGATGCAGACACGACACAGCAGGCTACAAGGGAAACTGGAATGAAGGATTCAGACCAGAACAATTGATCACCGGCAACCCTGATGGGAAAATGACTCCCTTATATAAGACCAGTCAGTAACACCTGATTCCCAGTCCTCACAATCTTCACTAGCACCGCTTGTAACCACCAGAGGGAGCCTCTGCTCAGAACTCATCTCAAACCCATTCACAACAGTACCCCCCCCTTGAGGAGGGGTCACCGAACCCTCATTTGAGCAACCAGGTCGGTCAGGATGAGTTCTATGATACGCACGGATAAGTCTCCTAGCATGGATGTCCGAAGCAAACACCCAAGAATTGTCTTCCTGACCATAACCTCTCCATTTAACCAAATACTGGAGTTTCCGTCTAGAAAAACGAGAATCCAATATTTTCTCAACCACATACTCCAGATTGCCCTCAACCAAAACAGGGTCAGGAGGCACAGCAGCAGGAACCACTGGCTCAACAAACCTCTTCAACAAGGACTTGTGGAACACGTTATGGATCTTAAATGTCCCTGGAAGAAGCAAACGAAAAGAAACAGGATTAATAATCTCCATGATCTTATAAGGTCCAATGAACCTAGGCTTAAATTTAGGAGATGCTACTCTCATAGGAATATTCTTTGAGGACAACCAGACCAAGTCCCCCACTTTAAACCGAGGACCATCAGTCCTATGCCGGTTAGCAAACCGCTGGGCCTTCTCCTGAGAGAGGGACAACCTCTCCACTACCTGGTCCCAAATCTGTTGCATACGCTCCACAACAGAGTCAACACCTGGACAGACAGAAGCCTCCGTCTGTCCTGAAGAAAATCGAGGGTGAAACCCAGAATTACAGAAAAACGGAGACATCAAAGTGGCAGAGCTAGCTCTATTATTAAGAGCAAACTCAGCCAAAGGCAAAAAAGAGACCCAGTCATCCTGATCAGCAGACACAAAGCATCTTAGATAAGTCTCCAATGTCTGGTTTGTTCTCTCAGTTTGACCATTGGTCTGAGGATGAAATGCCGAGGAGAAAGACAATTGAACACCCAGTTTAGAACAAAAAGTCCTCCAAAATCTGGAAACAAACTGGACTCCTCTGTCAGACACAATGTTCTCAGGAATGCCGTGTAAACGAACCACGTGCTGAAGGAACAACGGCACCAATTCAGAGGAGGAAGGCAACTTGGGTAATGGCACAAGATGTATCATTTTGGAAAACCTATCACAAATTACCCAGATGGTGGTCATTCTCTGAGAAACAGGAAGATCGGAAATGAAATCCATAGAGATATGGGTCCATGGTCTCTTGGGCACAGGCAATGGCATCAACAAACCACTAGAGCGAGAGCAAGGCTTGGAGCGAGAGCAAGTCCCGCAGGACTGCACAAATTCCCTGACATCGCGAGACAAGGTAGGCCACCAAAAGGACCGACTAACCAAGTCTCTGGTACCAAAAATTCCGGGATGCCCAGCCAATGCGGAACAATGAATCTCAGACATCACACTCCTCTTCCACTGGTCCGGGACAAACAATTTTCCAACAGGGCAGCGCTCGGGCCTATCCTCCTGACACCCCTCCAGAGCAAGTCTCAAATTGGGCGAGATGGCGGAAAGAACTACACCCTCTTTCAAAATAACAGAAGGATCAGATAACTCAGGAGAGTCCGCAAGGAAACTCCTCGAGAGGGCATCCGCCTTAACATTCTTAGTGCCAGGAAGAAAGGAAACCACAAAATTAAAACGTGTGAAAAACAAGGCCCACCTGGCCTGTCTAGGATTGAGTCGCTTGGCAGATTCCAGATAGACCAGATTCTTATGGTCCGTAAGGACCACCACCTGATGTTTGGCTCCCTCCAGCCAATGTCTCCACTCTTCAAAAGCCCACTTCATGGCCAACAACTCCCGATTACCCACGTCATAATTACGTTCAGTAGGAGAAATTTTCGAGAGAAAAAGGCACAAGGGTTACTTTTAGAGGTCTCTGGATCTTTTTGGGACAAAACGGCACCTGCCCCAATTTCAGAGGCATCAACCTCCACCTGAAATGGCAGAAACATCAGGCTGCCGTAGAACAGGAGCAGAAGTGAATCTCTGCTTAAGTTCCTGAAATGCAGAGACTGCCTCAGGAGGCCAATTCACCACATCAGAACCCTTTCTGGTCAAATCAGTTAATGGTTTAACAATAACCGAGAAATTACCAATAAATTTACGATAAAAATTGGCAAAACCCAAAAATCTCTGAAGAGCCTTTAATGAAGTAGGTTGGACCCAATCACAGATGGCCTGAACCTTGACCGGGTCCATTTCAATAACAGATGGGGACAAAATGAATCCCAGAAATGAGATCCTCTGTACGCCAAAAAGACACTTTGATCCCTTCACATACAGAGCATTCTCTCTCAAAATCTGGAATACAGTTCGAACATGTTTCACATGAGAGTCCCAGTCATTAGAAAAAAATCAAGATATCATCCAAATAAACAATCAGAAATTTATCCACAAAATCCCTGAAAATGTCATTCATGAAGGACTGGAAGACGGAAGGAGCATTAGTGAGCCCAAAGGGCATCACTAGGTACTCAAAATGCCCTTCAGGGGTATTGAATGCCGTCTTCCATTCATCCCCGTGCTTAATGCGAATAAGGTTATACGCCCCCCTGAGGTCAAGCTTGGTAAACCAAGTAGCGTTTTTCACCCTGGAAAACAGGTCAGAAATCAAGGGTAACGGGTATTGATATTTCACAGTAATATTGTTCAAGAGACGATAATCAATACACGGCCTTAATGAACCATCTTTTTTGGCCACAAAGAAAAAACCGGCACCTAAGGGTGAAGAGGATGGTCTGATATGACCCTTCTCCAATGATTCCTTGATATAAGACCGCATAGCGTCATGTTCAGGTACAGACAAGTTAAAAAGGCGACCTTTAGGGAATTTACTACCCGGCACTAATTCAATAGCGCAGTCATAGCTCCTATGGGAGGCAAGGATGCAGATTTACTTTCGCTAAACACATCAGAAAAATCAAACAAAAAGTCAGGAACATCCTGAGCTTGGGGGAGGCAGAAAAACAGGAGTGTTGGTATTAACACATTGGCAGCCCCAACTGGTTACAGACACAGATTTCCAATCCAAAACAGGATTATGAGACTGTAACCAAGGGAAACCCAGCACGATAATGTCATGCAGATTATATAGAACCAAAAATTTGCAGCACTCCTGGTGATCAGGTTCAACCCTCATTATCACCTGAGTAGAAAACTGGGGTTTATTCTCAGCCAAAGGGGTAGAATCGATCCCCAGTAGGGGAATAGACTTCTGTAGGGGTATCAAGGGAAACCCACAACGTTTAGCAAAATCATAATCCATCAGGTTAATAGCTGCTCCAGAATCAACGAAAGCCTGAGCAGAAAATGAGGACAGAGAGCATATCAGAGTGACAGTTAATAAAAACTTAGTCTGAACACTACCCAAGACAACTGAGCGTGCAAAACGTCTTCCCCGCTTAGGGCAGACTGAAATAGCATGAGAGGCATCACCACAGTAGAAACATAACCCATTGCGCTTTCGAAACTCATGACGCTGTGCCCCAGACACCACTCTATCACACTGCATGGTTTCGGGAAAGCTGGTTAACAAGGCAACACCATTCCACGCATACTTCTCCGCTCACGCAAACGTCTGTCAATTTGAATCGCTAATGACATAGAATCATTGAGACCAGAGGGGACAGGGAATCCCACCATAACATCCTTTACATTATCTGACAGACCCTTCCGGAAAAGGGCCGCCAAAGCGTCGTCATTCCATTTGGTCAGGACTGCCCACCTACGGAATCTCTGACAGTATAACTCAGCGTCATCAAGCCCTGATTTAATGCCAACAAGGTTTTTTCAGCTTGATCAGTGACATTAGGCTCATCGTACAATAACCCCAAAGCCTGAAAAAACGCATCAACATCACTCAAAACAGGATCCCCAGGTATCAGGGAAAAAGCCCAATCCTGAGGATCGCCGCGCAGGAGAGAGATGATAATTTGAACCTGCTGCGCTGCGTTTCCTGAGGACTTAGATTTTAAGGCAAAAAACAATTTACAATTATTTTTGAAATTCTGAAACTTAGCTCGAACCCCCAAAAACAAATCTGGCATGGGGATCCTAGGTTCCACAACAGGCAACCTAGCAAGATATGCAGCAATACTCTGAACCTCAGTGGCAAGCTGATCCACACGGCCAGACAACTGTGCAAACTCCATTGGGAGAAAAGATCCTCCCCAGCACCCAGAGATACAGAGGGAAAAAAAAAAAAAAAATGCAACAAACAGAAAAATATCTCTGACAACTCTGACAACCTTTTTTCTTTCACAATATTTTTCCCTTCTGTGAGTACCATACAATTTTCAATTTTTTAGTCCGGTGATACTGTTATGTTTCGGTAGCTGAGGAGAGCAGGCAAAAAGGCAATACACCAGAGCAGTTGGAATCTATGAGATTGCAGTACCCTGACTAACCACCACAACTAGAGGCAGCCGTGGAGCGTTCCTACGTTGGTCCTAGACGCCTCGTCACAGCCTGAGAAACTAACTACACCTAAAGACAGAAACAGGAAAGCTATCTGCCCCGGAGCAGAACCCCAAAGATAATAGAAAGCCCCCAAACATGTAATGGCGGTTAGACAAGAGGAAATACTGACACAGAAAGAAAATAGTATGAGCAAACGCTGGGACCCAAACTATCTAAATAGAAAAGGATAGGAAGGGTACTTACTGCAATCCCAGAAAACCCTGAAAAGCACCAACTCTACTAATTTCAAAATCACCTGAGATCACACGACCTCTACCACCTAAATTAGTTCTCTGGTGTAACAAAATCAAAACAGCAGCCACTGAAAAAACTGGAAAAAGCAAAAGAACAAAACTCAGTGGCTGAACTAAACTGAGAGGGCAGAAGCCCCCGGAGGGGACCCTGAAGGCCCCCAAAGAAGTGCAGTACAAAATGCAAAAATATAGCACAAACACAAAAGAAGCAAAAGTCTTATCTGTAAGCAGGAGATGCAGACACGACACAGCAGGCTACAAGGGAAACTGGAATGAAGGATTCAGACCAGAACAATTGATCACCGGCAACCCTGATGGGAAAATGACTCCCTTATATAAGACCAGTCAGTAACACCTGATTCCCAGTCCTCACAATCTTCACTAGCACCGCTTGTAACCACCAGAGGGAGCCTCTGCTCAGAACTCATCTCAAACCCATTCACAACAGAAATCTGTGTCTGTAACCAGTTGGGGCTGCCAATGTGTTAATGCCAACACTACTGTTTTTTCTGCCTCTCCCCAGGCTCAGGATGTTCCTGACTTTTTGACTGATTTTTCTGATGTGTTTAGCGAAAGCAAATCTGCATCCTTGCCCCCCCATAGGAGCTATGACTGCGCTATTGAATTAGTGCCTGGTAGTAAATTCCCTAAAGGTCGCCTTTTTAACTTGTCTGTACCTGAACATGACGCTATGCGGTCTTATATCAAGGAGTCATTGGAGAAGGGTCATATCAGACCATCCTCTTCACCCTTGGGTGCCGGTTTTTTCTTTGTGGCCAAAAAAGGATGGTTCATTAAGGCCGTGTATTGATTATCGTCTCTTGAACAATATCACTGTGAAATATCAATATCCGTTACCCTTGATTTCTGACCTGTTTTCCAGGGTGAAAAGTGCTACTTGGTTTACCAAGCTTGACCTCAGGGGGGCGTATAACCTTATTCGCATTAAGCACGGGGATGAATGGAAGACGGCATTTAATACCCCAGAGGGGCATTTTGAGTACCTAGTGATGCCCTTTGGGCTCACTAATGCTCCTTCCGTCTTCCAGTCCTTCATGAATGACATTTTCAGGGATTTTGTGGATAAATTTCTGATTGTTTATTTGGATGATATCTTGATTTTTTCCAATGACTGGGACTCTCATGTGAAACATGTTCGGACTGTGTTCCAGATTTTGAGAGAGAATGCTCTGTATGTGAAGGGATCAAAGTGTCTTTTTGGCGTACAGAGGATCTCATTTCTGGGATTCATTTTGTCCCCCTCTGTTATTGAAATGGACCCGGTCAAGGTTCAGGCCATCTGTGATTGGGTCCAACCTACTTCATTAAAGGCTCTTCAGAGATTCTTGGGTTTTGCCAATTTTTATCGTAAATTTATTGGTAATTTCTCTGTTATTGTTAAACTATTGACTGATTTGACCAAGAAGGGTTCTGATGTGGTGAATTGGCCTCCTGAGGCAGTCTCTGCGTTTCAGGAACTTAAGCAGAGATTCACTTCTGCTCCTGTTCTACGGCAGCCTGATGTTTCTCTGCCATTTCAGGTGGAGGTTGATGCCTCTGAAATTGGGGCAGGTGCCGTTTTGTCCCAAAGAGATCCTGAGACCTCTAAAAGTAACCTAAAAGTTACCCAAATGAGGGTTCGGGTGACCCCTCCTCAAGGGGGGGTACTGTTGTGAATGTGTTAGAAATGAATTCTGAGCAGAAGCTCCCTCTGGTGGTTACAAACAGTACTGAACTATTCAATGAAGATTGTGAAGATTGGCAATCAGGTGTACAGACTGGTCTTATATAAGGGAGGTTCCCTCCCATCAGGTTGCCGGTGATCAATTGTTCTTGTCTCAACTTTGGTTCCTGGTTCACTTGGAAGCTTGCTGTGTCTTGCCTGCATCTTCTGCTAACAGATAGGATATTTTCTGCTTTTATTTTTTGTGCTTGCTTTTTGCATTTTGTCCTGCACTTCTGTGGAGGTCAGCCAGGTCCCCTCCGGGGGCTTGTGCTCCTCTCAGTTTATCTGAGCCACTGTTATTTGTTCATTTGCCTTTTCCAGTTTTTTCAGTGGCTGCTACTTGGTTTTGTTACACCAGAGAACTAATTTAGGTGGTAGAGGTCATGTGATCTCAGGTGTTTTTGCAATTAGTGTGTTGGTATTTTTTTTAGGGTTTTTTGGATTGCAGTAAGTGTCCTTCCTATCCTTTTCTTTCTAGGAAGATTGGGCCCCAACGTTTGCTCATACTATTTTCTGTCTGTGTCTGTATTTCCTCTTGTCTAACCGCCATTACATGTTTGGGGGCTTCCTATGTTCTTTGGGGATCTGCTCCGGGGCAGATAGTTTTCCTCTTTCTATCTTTAGGTGTAGTTAGCTTCTCAGGCTGTGACGAGGCGTCTAGGACCAACGTAGGTACGCTCCACGGCTGCCTTTAGTTGTGGTGGTTAGTCAGGGTACTGCAATCCAGTAGATTCCAACCTCTCTGGTGTATTGCCTTTTTTGCCTGCTCTCCTCAGCTACCAAATCATAACAGAGATCACTAACGAGATCGCTAAAACGTCACTATTTAGCGATCTCGTTAGCGACCTTATTGTGTGTGGCATGTAGCAGCGATGTGGCCCCTGCTGTGATGTCACTGATCGTTCACTAGCGTTCTGGACCGTTTTTTGATCGTTGGCGTCCCGCTGGTGAGCCTATATCGCTGTGTTTGGCACCTTTTGCGAACGACGAGCGACCTCGTTTGTGACGCAGATAGCGGCGCAGGTGGGACTAGGGGTTTTTAGCGTCACGGAGTGGATCGCAATATCTGTAAGTCTCTTTTGCGTCACAGAGAGGATCGCAGAAGTTGCAAAGCAGGCTAGCAGGACGCAGATAGCAGGAGCGATGCTGGAAATTCCTATGAATCAGAAGCGCTCAGTACATGCTAATGACAGATCCTAACGACCGCCAAAGTCGTTAAAGAGATCGCTGACCGCTGATGAGTCGTTTATGAGATCTCCTGTTTGGCAGCTACTAGCGACCTAAAAGCGATCACACCAACGATCTCGTTAGCTTGCGTCGTTATCGTGATCGCTAACGAGATCGCTAAGTGTGGCAGTACCTTTACACATGCACCCCTCATTGATGCAGGCTTTTCGCAAATGGGCGGTCAGGAGATCTGTCGCTAGCTGGGGTTCATGTGTTTGCAATCAGTCTCTTTATTCAACTGCATGTTCAGAAAAACGTGTGTATTCTTCATCAGGTAGGTCATCTGTCTGGTCAGTCAGAGCATCCATGACATCATTCATGGCTTAGGTGTCTCTTCTGGTATGGGAGCTTCCTTGTAATGTGATACGTGGATCCAAACAGGCTTTCCCTCTAGTTTCACAGAGGTTGGTGTCATCTGGGGCTCTTGGACAGGACCATCAAATCTGGGATCGAGTGTTCTCATTTCCAACTTTTTTTCACCAACACCCAGTCTCCTGGCTTTCAAGGAGTGCGTACCGGAAACTGAGTCTGGATCTGGCAGTGAAGAGAAAAACTCGAGAATGGACATTAGTTTTTGACCAATTCAATTACATAAGCAAACAAGATATCATTTTGCTTATTCTGCTGCTGAAGGAAAAAATCCACCTAGCTTGGGACTAGACCCAAACAAAATTTCGTATGGTGACAGCTTTTCTGGGTCTCTGGGAGTGTGCCTTACGCTAAACAGTGCAATTGGGAGTGTGTCATGCCATGGTTTGCGTGTATCTTGGGCAACTTTCAGCATCCTATTCTTAAGTGTTCCATTCAGTCTTTCTACCTTCCCGCTGCTCTGGGGTGGTAAGGAGTGTGTAGGCCTAAATCTGACCCTACTGCTAACCAGATCTCTTGTGTCAGATTTGCTGTGAATGCGGTTCCCTGATCACTTTCTATCATTTCTGGAACCCCGTATCTGCACACTATTTTCCGAAAGTAGCTTCTTTGCAGTAGTCTTTGCTGACTGGGAACGCTTCTGTCCATCTTGAAAATACTTCTTTGACCACAATGGCGTATTTGAATCCTTCACTTGGCGATATCTGGATGTGGTCTATCTGGATCCTCTGAGGCTGGTAGAGTGGTCTTGCCGGATGAGGTGAGGGGGACTTTCTTCTACACGTCCAGGCTTGCATTTGCCGCAGGTCAGACAGCTGCTGGTGAATTTGGCTGTTAGGGTGGAGATCCCTGAAGCGAACCAGTAAGCAGCAATCGGATCATTCATCTGTGTCTTTGATCTGTGTGTGTGGGTCCATGTGCCCATTGGACCACCATAGGGTGTATACTTTGTGGGAGGCAGGGTTTGGAGTCCATTGTAGATAGTCTTCCCTCTTCACGTGTTGCTTCTTTCGCATTCAGCTCTTCTTCTCCTTTTGGAGCTTGGTCTTGCAACTTCTTGAGCAGATCCCAGGACGTCTTTTTGTCAGGCTTCTTGTCTTCAGTCTTCATGTAGTAGCCGTTCGGCTCTACGACCTCCCACTTCTCCATGTTGTCTTCCTTTGGTCGCTTCTTCGGGTGCCATGTTATTGCCTCATGCCTCTTCTGTTCTCAGTTTTCCATGCACTTTGATTTTTTAAATTGCCACCATTTTGGAAATTGGAGTACACCCAGCAGGTCCCTGAAGGCTCCATGGTGCTTCACGGTTGTCCCACTTGCTGTGATGAAGTCCCTTGCAGCCCAGATGGGCCCAAAGTCGTGTGCTATGCCATGCGAGCACCTGTAGTCGGTGTAGATGTTTGCAGTCTTGCCTTCTGCTATCTGGCAGGCCTTCGTCAGCGCTATCAGTTCTGTTTCCTGGGCTGACAGGCTAGGTGACAGTCTTCTGGACCACAGGATTTCTTGATTGCTGGTCACTGCACTTCCTGTGTGGAAACTTCTTCATCATCTGCAAATCTGGAGCCATTCAAGTAGAGGATATGTGATGTTCCATCTTCATCTTCATCAGATGAGAAGTGAAATGGTGTCCTTGGTGCATACACTGGCTGAGGCTGCACCATAATACAAATTCTAACAGTCTATTCAGTAGGACTATCAGCTGTGTATCCACCAGACTTCTGCACAACACAACGGATGGTCCAACCCCATTTATAAGGCCAGAAATCCCCTTATTAAACCTGACAGGGCACACCTACGATACGAAACGATACGATAAGATACACTTTATTGATCCCGAGGGAAATTATGGTATCACAGCAGCGTTGCAACAGCATTACAAACAAAACATTACAAACAGCATTACATAGAGTAATTACTAGACACAAATCTTGCACATGACTAACCACAATATGTAACAAACAAAGGTACACAAATCTCTAATCATTTCCATTAGTGCCCCAGTCCTAGGTCGTAGCCATCTTTCACCCTTAGTGAATTGTTATACATTCCCATAGCGGTAGGCACAAACGATTTCCTGAATTTCTCCTTCTTGCACCTTGGAAGGATTAGACGGCTGCTGAATGTGGTCTTCTGCTTCAAGAACAGCTCGTATAGTGGGTGTGTATTATTGTTCATTATAGCCCTGCACTTCTTTTGAATCCTATCCTCCACTACTTCCTCAAAAGAGTCAAGATGGAGGCCAACAGCTGCACTTGCCTTCTTGATAAGTTTGTTGAGCTTATTAGCGTCAACTACTCGCACACTACTGCCCCAGCAAATGATAGCAAAAAAGATGGCGCTTGCTACAACGGACTGGTAGAACATTTCCAGCATTTTGCTGCACACATTGAACGACCTGAGCTTCCGCAGAAAGTACAGTCTGCTCATTCCCTTCTTGTGAACCTTCTCTGTATGACACCTCCAATCAAGTTTGCTGTCAAGGTGAACCCCCAAATATTTGTAGCTCTCAACCATCCCCACCTCCTGGCCAGCAATAGTGATCGGTAAGTAATCATCCTTTTTCCTTCTATAACTCACCACCATCTCCTTGGCTTTCTTCACATTTAGTTCTAGACAGTTAGTCTGACACCAATCCACAAAGTCAGAAACCACTCTTCTATATTCCTCCTCCCCTCGGTCCCCCACAATGCCCCCTACAATCACTGAGTCATCTGAGAATTTTTGCAGGTGACAGAAGTCGGATTTATACTGAAAGTCAGCTGTATACAATGTGAAGAGGAAGGGCGACAGCACTGTACCCTGAGGGGCTCCCACACTGCTCCGTACACTGCCAGATACCACCTCCCCCATCCTTACAAACTGCGGCCTGTCCGTCAGGTAGTCACTTATCCAGTTCACATCCCCTCATCTACCGTAATAAGGGCGGCTGTAAGGTATTGAAAGCACTAGAGAAGTCAAAGAACATGGCATTCACTGCAGTGCCATCATTGTCAAAGAACGAATGCATTGTATGTAGCAGAGACACTACCGATCATCCACCCCCAATCTCTGCTGGTACGCAAACTGCAGGGGGTCAGTGTAGGCCCTCACCCTCAGGCACAAGTAGGCAAGTACTATTCTCTCCAATGATTTCATAGCATGCGATGTTAAGGCCACTGGACAATAGTCGTGTAGGGAAGTTGGAGAGGTGTTTCTTGGGAACTGGCACCAGGCAGGTCGTCTTCCACAGCACTGGTATTCTCTGTGATTGTAGGCTCCTGTTAAACAGGTGCTGAAAGACATTACACAGTTGGTTTACACACACTTTTAGGACACATGGACTGAGGCCATCAGGCCCAGCTGCTTTGCCAATGACTAGTTTACGAAACTGTTTCCTCACATCCCTCGGGGAGACAGTGAAAGCAGACCGTTCATCACCCAAAGTCAATGCTTCCTCAACTCCATCCCTCATTCCTGATGACGCAGCACATGTGTTGGTAAATCTGTTGAAAAACTCGTTCATTTCATTAGCCATGGGCAGATCCACTTCCCCACACTTCCGCCTTGCCTTAAACCCAGTTAACTGCTTCATGCCCGACCACACCTCCTTGGAATTGTTGTGTGACAGTTTATTTTCTAATTTAATTCGGAACGCCTCACGGGCATTCTTAATTTTCCCTTTTAAGTCCCTTTGTATCAATTTCAGTTTCTTAGTATCCTAACACCTGTGAAGTGAAAAACATTTCCGGTTGTTACACTCGGTCTCAGCGCTGGCTCTGCACTCCGTTCTGCTCACTCACCTGTTCCTCTAGCTGTCCCTCTGCAGCAGTCTGCGCGCGGGCTGGGGTCTCCTGTCCCATCTGCTCCTCGGCGTCCTGTGTCCTCCTCCACTTCCTGGCACGCTGCTGGCAGGCCTCCAGATAGTCTGCTTAGGACGCGAGCCGCGCCAACCGTCTCTCTTAAAGGGGCAGCGTGCATTTTTTGAAATAGCTAATTAACCAATGGCTGCGCACTCAGTACTATATCTGGTCACTCCACCATTAGGGAGTGCCGGAGCAACGTGTTCTATCATTGCTACATCCGGTTCTGTTCCTGATCTGTCTGCGCTGCGTCTGCAGTCTCTGTGCTTCGCTGATACTGTTTATCTCCTCAGATCATTGCTAACCCGTATCTGGCTAACCTGGACAATCTCGGCTATTACTGGCGCAAGTGTCATCCCGTTCCGCCATCAGCCATCCGTACCCGTGGACCGTGACAGGGTCACTGGAGCCAGCCTACTACCATCCGTTCTGGACCAGGACCTTACCCTTCTCCGTCAAGAACCCTCCACGGACTCTGTAAATACCTGTTACCCTTTTGGTCCCTCTGGGACAGCTGCCACGTGTCCGGGGTCTAACTGAGGTAGCACCTGTGTCCTCCGGGTATTCCTATTCTGGTCCTGTTCGAGGGGCCTTACTACGGGTACCCGGGGCTCACTAGTTACGCCCCCTTCGGAGCCCCCCGGACCGCGGTCTCGAGGTTCCACATTTAAAAAATAAAAACGAATGTGAACTTCACCACCTCTGCCTCCGCTTCCATTCGTTACAGATTGCTCCGGCCATGGAACCCGCTGGATCCCAGAGATCTCCGACCACGGATCTGTGCCAGGAGGTGACCCGTTTGGGAGTTCAACAGGACAAGATCACGACTTATCTACGCAGCTTGTCTACCCGCATGGATTCCTTAGGGTCCTCGTCTGCACCTGACTCTTCTATCAATAATCAGGTACCAGTTCCCATGGCAAGTCAAGGTCCCCATCTGGCGGCTCCTACCCGTTTCCAGGGTGACCCTACTCTGTGTCGGGGTTTCCTCAATCAGTGCACTCTACACTTCGAAATCTTGGGGCATATGTTTGCTTCTGACCGAGCCAAGGTGGGCTTCATCATGTCACACCTGGGAGGAGAGGCCCTCGCCTGGCAAACCCGCTATGGGAGAGAGGGGATCCGCTGGTTAACGATCTTCAATCTTTCCTAGAGGCTTTTCGCAGGACTTTCGATGAACCTGGTCGCACCACTTCGACTGCCTCAGCTCTGCTCCGCCTGCGCCAAGGTACTCTCACGGTAGCTCAGTATGCTGTTAAATTCCGCACAATCTCGTCCAGGGCCGGCTCCAGGTTTTTATGGGCCCCGGGCGAAAGAGCCTCAGTGGGCCCCTTTAACACAGACCACAATTCATGATGCACAGATACTGCAGAGAAATATGGGTATAGTACAATGCCAAATACTTCACTTCTTCCATTACAAGAGTGATATCTATTGTAAATTGTACAATAGCTCAAAAACCGCCAAATCCTCACAAGCGCACAGTACAGACTGGACAGTACAGTCCTCCATACAATATTATGGGCACCACAGTCTCCCCCTTATCACCCATATAATACCCCATGCAGGATGTCACCCCCCATATAATGCTCCATACAGAATACTGGACCCAATATAATGCTCCATACAGGATACTGGTCCCCATATAATGCTCCATACAGGATACTGGTCTCCATATAATGCTCCATACAGAATACTGGACCCAATATAATGCTCCATACAGGATACTGGTCCCCATATAATGCTCCATACAGGATACTGGTCCCCATATAATCCTCCATACAAAATATGGAGCTCCCCTCTGCGCTGTACTGCGTTCTGCACTGTTACGGCTCAGGAAAGGGCGCTGTGGAAAGACTCCCCATTATCATCATGATTTCCTCCCCATCATCATCATTGCCTCCTTATCATCATCATTGCCTCCCCATTATCATCAATGCGTGCCCATCATCATCATCTCCTTGTAATGTATGTAGTACAGTTCATATAGTGTCCTTTTGCTTGGGTGCGATGAAAAAACATAGAAACAGGGGTTTTATATAGAAAGTCTTGTATTACTTCTACAATTTGGGAAAAAAAAGTCCCCACCGTTTGCAGACACAGAAGCAGGGGACAAGCAGGGGGCCCAAATAATTAAGCTCAGCAATCACTCTCCCCCAAAAAAGGTTTAGGATCTTCTTTTCTGTTTCCTAAGCCATGCAAACGTGGGTCTTTTTAAAAAGCAGGGGCCAAAAGGCCCCAAGTGCTTCAGAGTTCCCCAGTAGGAAAAAGCTGGGGGTAAGGTTTCCCAAAGGCCCTTTTGGAGTCCCGGTCCCCGGTTTCCCGCAGGGGTAAAATTTGGGAAACACTGATTTCTCAAAACTGTGGGTGCTTAAGAACAAAAGGAAGAATCAGGGGGGGAACATGCAAGCTTTGGAAAAATCCATTTTGATGAGGGAAAAATAGCTGCAGCAAGACGAAAGTAAAATGGTGAGGGAAAAAAACTGAAATTTCAGGAAATTTACCCCAGAACCTTTCCTTTTCTCCCCCCCTTTGGGACAAACCCCCGGGTGACCTCAGGGGCCCGGCTTGGTTTTGGTACCCCGATGAACTGAGGAGCAAAACGAGGAGCATTAACGTTATTGATGGTTCCATGAGTTGTCCTCCACGGGGAAACCCCCCTTTAATCAGTTTTTGTAACGTTTTTTATACAAAACCCGGAATCAAAAAAACCTTTCCACCACAAATTCTTTTCCCGACCATCGACTAAACACTGGGGCCCGGGCAAGGAGAAAAAACGTCCAGAAACGTTTTTGGGTGTCGCAGCCTTTAGTAGGGGGTACATGAAAGACAGGGGGGGGTTCTCAAGTTTTTTGGGCATTTTAAGGGCGACAAGCAACGGCACTTTTTAAATTTTTCTGATTTTTAGGGTCCAATTTTAAATTAAAGTCCCAACTTTGGGCAAAGGAAAAACCTTAAAAATTAAAGATTTCTGGTTTTGGGCAGCCAGACCAAAAACCCCTACCCCTTTAAAGCTGGTGCAGGTTTTTTCGAAAAAATTTTTCTTCTCTTTTTGTACCTTTCCTGAGCCTTCCAGATTCTCCCTTTTGAAATCCATATTTTTCTGTAAAAAACGTGATTCTTTCCCGCCCCTGCTGGTAAAGGCGTTTTTATGGGAAATCTGGTAAAT
>JARQOD010000002.1:319124596-319166859 GCA_033576555.1 Oophaga sylvatica
TAGGGCCCCGTACACAAAACAAGATCGTTTAGCGGGATGTTTTTAAAGTCACGGTTTTGGGGATCGCTGGAGAGCCGTATATAAAGGTTGGGGGGGGCTGTCAAACTGCAAAAATTTCCCCAACGATTTGGCCCCCCCAGCGATCAAAACTAACGTTCTCTTTGGGGCCCTTTGGGGAAGTTTCACAAAGCAGTATTTCAATGATAACCCCTTTTGATGGGGGCTGTCGTGTCACCAATAATCCCCGATTGGGGGCGTTTACTGCGTTCTGATTGGGCGGCAGGTTTAAAATAAAACCACGTTGTAGCAGTTCCGTCCCTTTGTTCCTGTTTGCGTTCTGGTTTCGGATCGCAGCAGCGTTCTTCGGATGTGACTCTGTATCCATTCATCTGGGCTTTGTTCCTGACAAGCGTTCTGGTATGTGGATTGTAGTGTTCTTCGCCTGTGACTCCACACAACCCGGAGAATTCTGCTAAGATCTGCAATCCAGCACGAGGTCAGAAATAAAGGATGGAATCGCTATTCTGTTGCTTTCTTTATGCACGGCGGGAAATGAGAACGCTGTAGCGACTACCAATCGGGGACGAGGGGCACAGAAAAGTCCAATTTATGCACGCCTACGTGTTTCAGTTCGGAATCGCTGACGAGGTTGTTGGTTAGCTGTCAAATACAGCGATGCACACTGCCCGCGGGAGTGCAATGACCCAGGAATGGTCCAGGAAGCTTTGTAACGATCAGCGATCTCACAGCAGGGGCCTGATCGTTGCTACCTGTCAGACGTAACGAGATCGCTAGAGAAATCGTTATTGCGTCACAAAACCCGTGACGTATCAACGATCTTGCTAGCGATCTCATTATGTGTGACGGGGCCTTTAGGCTACCTCAGACAGTGACATGGGAGCTGTTGTCATGGTGTATGGTGATCAAGATAAGGATATCCCTTTTGTCCTTATACTTGACCATCAACATGTTGTCACTGCATTGGGCTCTGCTTTCTCTCTTTCTCAGCATTTGTCTAATTAGCAGATTTGGGAGGCCTCTCTTGTTTCTTCGCACGGTGATGCATTCAACTGTACCTCTGACAGAGAGGGTCTTGAAGAGTGGGATGGTGTAAAAGTTATCAATGCAGAGGTGATAACCCTTATCCAGCAGTGTTTGCAGCAATTCCCATACAATTTTCCCACTCACCCCCAGGACAGGGGGGCATTCAGGGGAGTCAATCTTGGTATCCTTCCCTTCGTAGACCCTAAGTCTGTGGGTGTACCCTGAGGTTCTCTCGCACAGCTTATAGAGTTTAATTCCTTACCTGGCCCTCTTACTGGGCGGCAGGTATTGTCAGAATTTTAGCCTCCCTTTGAAATGAACCAGAGATTCATCTATAGCAATGTCCCTTTGGGGTGTGTACGCCTCAGCAATTTTCTGCTGAAGTGTTCAACTACTGGCCAAATTTTGTATAGCCGATCAAAGTTAGGATTGTTTCGGGGCAGACACTGCTCATTATCACTATAATGCAAAATTTTTTTGGATTGCTTCAAATCATTTCCTTGTCATGGCCTTATGGAATACTGTTGTGCTGTAGAGAATGTCAGTACTCCAGTATTGCTGAATCTCTGGTTTTCTGAATATGCACAAATTCAGCACAATTCCCCAAAATGTCATCATCTCTGCTGCATTTACAGGGGTCCATTTGGTGTATGATGATGTGGAATTTTGGTGTGAAAAATTGATGGGCATTAGTGTTGAGCGATACTGCTCGATATCTAAAAATATCGTATCGGAATGGTATCGCCGATATCACTAAATATCGTCGATATCCGATTCCGATACCGGAAGTCCCATGTAAGTCTATGGGAACAAAATATCGCAACAAAAAAACCCCTTTCTTTCGTTGTAAACACAAAATATAACCACACATAGAATACATATATATATATATATATATATATATATATATTACATGTCATTGTGACATATATATATATATACATATATTTATAGTTTATACACTTCTACATAGTAAAATAGACTCTGATTCAATTGCCGGGTAAAGCCGTGACATACCCCATAGAAGTCGACGGGCTCGGTGCCGAGTACCCCCAAAACCTCTGGCTCTGTGCGACTCAACTTGGGCGTCACGAACAGGATTCTGTAGCTCGCTATAAGCGAGTCCTGTGTGCCTGAATTAACTGGTTTTGTGCTTGAGAATTGCTAAAATCATCAGAGAATGTATTTGCCATTTTTCCGCCATATCTGCGTCACGACGAGGCACTGGTGAAGAAGAAGGGCGTGCTCTTCGTGGGTGTACACTCACTCAGTGGCGCAAAAATGATGGCCGACCACTCTAAATGGTACTGCAATGTAAGATCGTGCCCCACAGCTCTTCAGTTCCGCCTCCTCATCCTCCTCAGTGTGCGGAAACTAACACGAAGGTCCCGCCTCACTACAAAAGAGGGGCCCTCTCCAGATGCTAATGACACATGTGACTTGGCAGAGATGGCTAATGGACACGAGCAGAAGTGTGAAGGGATGGAGCAGTCAGAGCTCTCCCCCCACAGAAGCGACCCGATCGCCACGGAACCACCGTTGGGCACCCAGCCTGGAAACCCTCCTACGCTGCAAGAAGCGGAGGATACCCTAAGAGGCCTGGCCCGGCACCGGGAGGAGGTCGCCAGGATGGAAGCCAGCTGGCGTGCCCTAAAACTAAACTTGGAGCGGCGCCAATCCCTCTTACCTGAAGTGTCTGTACCGGAAGGTGAGGCACCCGTTCTAGTAGAGGAGTCCGTGCGGGCATCCCAGCCCTTGCAATGTGATCCGGTTGACGTTGTCGCAGTGGAGGCACCCGTTCCTGCAAAAAAACTCTGCACCGGCAGCACCCCAGATCCCGCTGTCTGCCCCCGTCGCTGAGACAGAAGAAGCGACACCCGTCCTCATGGAGGAGGCCGCGCAGGCACCAGAGGTCTACCTGTCTGTACCGGAGCCCCGACTGTCATCTGTTCCAGAGCCGGCTGCTTCCTCCGCAGGTGAGCGCCGCCAGGACTGGGGGGCGCCAGGAGAGCTGCCGCAAACCGGACATCGTAAGCTGCAGTTTGATGGTGGAGACATGGAGATGCTGGTGGAGGAGAATTACAACCGGCGTCAGGAGGAAGAGTGGAGACGTTGGGAGCGGGAAGCAGAGCGACAAAGGGAGCAGCGAGAATCCCAAAAGCTTCGGCAACGTAACCTGGAGAAGGACCGGGCAGATAAGGACCGGATGAGAAAAGATAAAGGAACCCTGTGGGAGCCGCGGTGTAAGGGTGCAGTACGGAGCTTTAAATTGAAAGGTGGTTGGGGCTTCATCCAGGAGCCTGGACTTTATTTAGAAGTGTTTGTGACCCGGCGGGACGTGGAGACTCACCTCCCAGAAGGACACCCGGGGAGGGACCTGTTGCCAGGAGACTTGGTGACTTACACCCGACACTGGGGTTACAATGGATGGTACGCCCTAAATGTTACCAGGTGCGACCCCTACTCCCCAGAGTGTCAGGAACCTGTGAGACCCTCGGAGCCTTCAGCCTCCCACATCCAGGCCTCTGCACAAGTGCCCACCCCACGCTGTAAATCTCCCCAGCCTCCCTCAGTGGTCTCCTCAGCAGCCCCAGCTATGGATATGATAACTATAGCTGGCCCGTACCCGGCGCCTGTTAGGCCCCCTGGGGTTCGTTCAGTCCGGGACATAGGGCTCCAGACCCGGAGGGAGATGAAAGAGGTGGCCACACAGACACAGATAGCGGGTCACGACTTGACTGTACAGGCCACACGACGTCATCAGGTCCTGGTGGTCCTTGGTGTCTCGGATGTTTGGCAAGCATCAGAAGAGTACCAGGTGGTACCTGGAACACCCCTGCCAAAGAATTATAAATAACCCGGGCAGGGTCCCTGTATGTAAATAGTTAAATTGTTGATGTACCCGGACGGGTGAATGTTCATAAAAAATTTTTTTAATTCAATAAAAAACACAACACAGTTTTCATTACTTTTATTACAGTCTCATCCTGCGACGCCATCGATCTCCTGTAAAAAAATGAAAAAAAAAAACAGCAGTATACCACCTGTCCGACGCAGTCCATAGTAACGAGTGTCCCACGACGATCCAGCTCTGCTACATCAGAATGACAGGCAGAGCCTGTCATCCCGGCGCAGCACAGCTGATTACCTGCTTCCCCGGCGGTGACATCATCGGACTGGTTTACGGCCGGGATTACCCTGCAGTCACTGCAGTTATCACGAAAAACTGCATGTGACCGCCAGGGAGAAGATAATGGCGGCCATCAAGCAGTCCAGGACGTGACCGCCGGAGATCTTCTGCCAGGTAAGTGCCGCTGACTCCTGACAGACCCGACCGACGGACACTCACAGTGACAGTGACAAATCCGATTCCGGTATCCGATATGACGAAAATATCGGTACTCGGAATCGAAAGCCCGATACAGCTAATATCGGCCGATACCCGATATTTGCAGTATCGTATCGCTCAACACTAATGGGCATACAAGTTTGTCTGGGTCACCATAATATTTATTATTTCCTCACTGAAAAAGAATTTGAAGAAGTCAATTTCAGTGAGGCCTGCAGTGTTATACTGGTTTTCATCGGCAGCTCAGGAATCCAGTTTAAGGCCGGAGTCACACTGGCGACAAAATCGGACGACTGCAATGCGATGAAATATCGCATTGCAGTCGGACCTATGTTAATCTATGGAGCAGCTCCCAGTATCAGATTTTTTGTGGTCCGTTTTAAACGTCCGTGTACAATCGCAGCATGCTGCGATTGTCACCGATTGTGGGTCGACTATCGCCAATGCAAGTCTATGGGAGCGATGAAAAATCTGATTACAAACGGACCACACTGTGTGACTTGCGATGAAATCGCATCGGTGTCCTTTAGAAAAGCCGGCAATTCATCCCCGCCTATACTGTAAAATCACACTGACAGCTTTAATAAAGACTAGAAAGAATAGATATATACACATAGAACACATATATATATATATATACATGTCATTGTGACATGTATATATACATATATTTATAGTTCCTAGACTTCTACATACTGTAATAGCCGCTAATTCAATTGCCGGGTTTTGTGAAATCACAGAAGCCGACATGAAATGATACATTGTTTCCACACATTTAACCATGTAATTTCATGTATTTTTATATATGTTTGAAACATACAATTACATGAGTGTATTTGTGCAAAATTTCAGACATGTAGGGGTTAATTAAAGGTGTAATTTCGTTGAAAAAAAATGCGTGGGCTCCCGCTGTATTTTCTCCACCAGACAGACAAAGCAAAGCGAGTGGGGGCAGATAATAATAGCCCAGGGAGGGTGCATTTTTTTGTGCCCCCCCCTGGCTACTAACATCTGCCCCCAGACACCCCAGAAAGGGCAAATCTATAATTAGATTCGCCCTTTCTGGCACTTTGCCCGTCTATTCCCATTGCCCTGTAGCGGTGGCGAATGGGTTAATCTCACCTTACTGTCACCTTGCAATTGAAAGGTGACCTTAAGGCAGGTTAATGATTGATAGCTGTCAATTAGACAACTATCAATTATTAATCCTATTGAAGTAAATAAAAAAACACACACACTTTAAGAATAAATAATTTTAATGAAAAAAAAACACATTTTTTTGACCATATTTTATTTTACACTTAATCCGTGCGAAGCCATTGATCTCCTAAAATAAAGAAAAAGAAATAAAACAACATTATTCTTACCTATTCCGCCGATCTGTCACGTCCCACGCTGTAATCCTTCACAAAGGGTTAACTAGCTTTGAGCCAAGCAGTGCAAGTAATCCTGCATGCTCAGCTCAAAGCTCATGAATGAATAAGTTCCTCTCCTGGCGACAGGAGAGGATGTGTTTCATGAATGAAGCTTAATTGATTGTGTCCACTTTCCCTTTAGGTCAGGTCACTACAGTTAAATTGGCAATAAATCAATTAAGCTCCATTCATGAATCTATTCCTCTACTTTCGCTGGGAGAGGAAGTTATTCATTCAGGGGAATACAGGTCTGAGACAGCATTATTAGCTCTCTGCGACCTGTAACCTGTTAACCCTTTCTGATGGATTACACCGTGGGACCTGACTGTACATCGGATTGGTAAGTATAATTTTGCTTTTTTATTTTATTTTTATTACAGGAAATGGTTTTAGCAGGAAAATAAAATATGGTCAAAAACTGTGTGATTATTTCATTAAACTTATTTTTTATTAAACTGTGTGTGTTTGATTTTTCTTTCATACAATAGGATTAATAATTGATAGTTGTCTAATTGACAGCTATCAATTATTAACCTGGCTTAAAGTGACCTTTCAATTGCAAGGTCATTTTAACCCCTTATTAACCCATTCGCCACCGCTACAGGGCAATGGGAATAGACGGGCAAAGTGCCAGAAAGGGCGAATCTAATTATAGATTTGCCCTTTCTGGGGTGTCTGGGGGCAGATGTTAGTAGCCAGGGGGGGCACAAAAAAAATGTACCCTCCCTAGGCTATTATTATCTGCCCCCACTCGCTTGCTTTGTCTGTCTGGTGGAGAAAATACAGCGGGAGCCCACGCATTTTTTTTCAACGAATTTACACCTTTAATTAACCCCTACATGTCTGAAATTTAGCACACATATACTCATGTAATTGTATGTTTCAAACATATATACAAATACATGAAATTACATGGTTAAATGTGTGGAAACAATGTATCATTTCATGTCGGCTTCTGTGATTTCACTGAAGCCGGCAATTGAATTAGCGGCTATTACAGTATGTAGAAGTGTAAGAACTATAAATATATGTATATATATATGTCACAATGACATATATATATATATATATATATATATATTGTGCTCTATGTGTATATATCTATTCTTTCTTTTGGCATTTAAATACTATTCTTTTGGATCCATTATATGTCAGTTTTGCAAGCCTGCGAGAAAATCTCGCAAGTCGGATGAAAATCGGATGTTACAAGGTACACACACATGCGATTAAATCGCATCTTTGAAGGAAAATCGGATGCCAGAAGGATGTGTGATGTTTTTATTTTGATCCGATTGTCGACCGTCTAAAACGGACCGATTTTTTGTGGTTGTGTGTGACTCCGGCCTAACAGGCTGATAATTTTTTGGGGGTGCAATCCATAAGTGATCGATTGCTGAAGGGGTTGAATGAGGGCTGGGGGTTCTTCCTCACTAGATGAGGAGGAGGAAGAGGAATAAAGGAATGTGGGATCTTCCTCACTGGCTGAATCCGTGTCAGAGGTGTAAGGGAGGGACTGGACTGTAGTCGTTACCTGGATTACTGTAACATCCATGTCCAGTCCTTTGCCTAAATGAAACTGTGTTCCTCCTTCTGGCATACCTGCATCTCCAGATTCAGCTTCTCTTGGGCACCTCTCAGGCATCGACGGTCCCTCTTCCAGGAGACCCCCAGTAATAGAGACACAGCCCAGAATAACTTGAACATGCTCTCTACTTATCTCTTCACACGTTACATTAAGAGTTGGCACAACAGGTGTTTCATTCGTTTCCTTATCTTTCCCTGCTTTGCTGTCACTTCTGTGCAGTACACGCCCGGACTGGACCATACTAGACCGCTCCCCAGTTCCTTCCAGGCCTGACCTCACTATAATGACATTTCCTTCAGCCTGCTTTGCCCCAGAACTGAATTCATCAATCATTACGTTTGGTGGCCCCCGGTGAAGCAACCGGCCCGTCTGTACCGAACTCATCGAAGCTCCAGCTCCCTTCACTTCCTTGGTCCAGCCAACTTCTGCCCTAGAAGCATTGGCCCAGGTGGTAAGACACCACATCTTTCTTCTCTGTACAAGCCCACTGCGAGACTATGCTGTGGCAGTGGGTAACATGGGTTGCTGTACTTAAACGTTGCGTGGCTGCCGGTTGTCCGGGCCTAAGCCATTGTGGACACTTGGGCACGCTGACCCCATCTGAGCTAACTTCCTACAAACTCCTGTCTTACTACCCGGCAGCCCTTCCTACACTTAACCCTATGTGAACTACCTATCAGCTATACCTACCAAGGCCCACTAGTAGGCCCCCACCTAGTGGCCCACAACAGAACTACACTTACCCCAGGTATAGAAACTATGTACTAAAGTGCCCTCCTCTTCACTTAACTTTCCCTAAACTGTACATATGTAAAGAATATCAAACACAATACATAATTCAATATTATACAAAGGAACACAAGACATAGGCAATCATATATATACATAATGGTAACACATCATGAATGTAGCAGTACCATAAATATTAGCAGTAATACATAAGATTATGTAGCAGTACAACTGAATGTTTATAACTACACGATTATTTACATAAGAAACATTAAGTACACTTAAGGGGCAGGGCAAAACAGTAATACTCCTTCACCCCCTTACAGAGGCAAGGAAAGAGTATGCCTCCTCTGGCGAATAGCATCTTCTACACACGTAGGTTCCCAGCAGATCTGAGAATGCCTTGTCGTTGGCAGCTGGGCATGCATAAATTGGCCAAATTATGTTCTAAGCGTCTCAGTTTTTTCCTATGATCCAGAAGCAGTATTGCTAGTCATATTTCATATATTTCATATTGACATGATTTAGTGGTACAGAATGCAACTTTTTTTGTTTATTGTATATGAAGATGGTTGTTCCTAGCATGCACCTATTCACACTAGCTTGGACGTGCCAGTCAGTCTTTTGTCATTTATATGAATACTAGTCACAGCTTACCGTAACATGAATTTACATCATTATATTATATTGCATGTGTCTCTTCCCAAAATAGTCCCGTAAGAAGAATCTTTACTACTCGCACCACGTTTTACCTCCCTGCATGGGATGGAAAAGGAAACCTCCGCTGTCGAATACTTCTGGAATTCCCCATGAATACAAGTGACCTCGATTTTTTCCCCCAGTGGTTTCTAATCTGGAGGACAATGACCCATGTCACTAGGCTCCCTGAGTTCCATAGAGTCTCCGCCTTGTGTACGCTGATGCGCACCTGGCACAGATGGGGTACACTAGTTGTAGTGACAGAGTCCTCGGTGTAGACGGTCTGGGTATACATTGATACCCGGCAAGCAAACCAGCGGTCCATGGGTTCAGCAGTCAGATGGCAGCCATATGTCCTGGCCCTTGGAAAAGGTGTGAGGTGGCGAGGAACCTCACGTGTCTTCCTGTATACCATGCACATGTAGCCTGTGCGGCACCTCAACGGTTCCCTTATGTTTAATTGTGTTAATGTGTCATGTCTCATATGTATTGCGTAATGTGAAATTTTTATATCTGTCATAGCAATGTATATTGCCATTGCACTGTATTGGACATGATTAGTGCAGGGATAGAGAGAGTTAATGAAAGGGGCTGGTCTAGCAGCCTCAAAGAAGCAGGAGGCTCTGCTTCTTGCTCAGAGCCCAGGCAGGACAGCCTGAGGCAGGGTGCGTGTCCCCATCTGGGGCACAGGGGCGTCCCTGCTTGGGACAGAAGGAGCCCCCGTCTGGGGTATAAGTGTGTTCCCGTCTGGAACAGTGAGGACCACCCCCCCGTCTGGGGTAAACGAGGATCCCCGTCTGGGACAGAAGGGACCCCCGGCTGGGGAATACAAGCCTCCAAGAACTGCCGGGCAGTGGAACAGGGCACGGGAACTGTGATCGTGCGCTCCAAGTGACTGTGAGCTTCCAGGAACCGTTGGGAGCTGAGGCTTTTGTTGCAGCAGCTGTTGCTGTGAATAGGGGCAGATCAGAAATTGTTACCTTCTTTTATTCTTCATCTTGATAAAATAAGTTGCCACTGTTGGGCCCTAAAGAGTGTGACGTGCTGTGCATCCGGAGGACGCAGTTCCAACGTGGAGAGCAGCCGTGATTCTTAGGTAACCAACTGTGACCTGGGGCTGGGACTGGAACTGCTTATTCATGTGCAAGGGGCCGGGGTGCTCACTGACTGTGACCTAGTGGACTCGGCTATGACTACTACCCCATGTCACCTTGTTACACCGCCAGCACCTGATAGCGGTGGGACCGCTAGTTCATGAGACAGGTTTAAGGGAAACTGGTCTCATGCCACACTCATTGTGAGGAACCCATTCATTATGGGCTCTGTTGTGACTGACCCCAGCAGTAAGCCGTGTCCCTTTTGCAGGCTCATTGGCTTGAAGGGGCTAGCGTCATACCCACAGTGGGGAAGAGTCCTATATCAATCCTGGGTGGCCATATAATGTTCTATCAGGCTAACCACATAATCTAGATTACCCAGGTCCCCTTGCCCCACCCAACGCTGTATGGCTACTGGCAAAGTTTGCTCCAACCGGTCAACTACTACCCTCTCTACCATCTGGGCTCAGGCTGGAGCCACTACTTTTCTACTAGATGCATCAAGTCATATGCCCAAGACCTAGCAGGTCGAGACTCCACGAAGGACCACTGGTGTACCCTCTGCGTCTCTACATAAGTATTAACCCCCATCTGGGCAAGGATCTCATCTTTGAGTTTCCCATAGCCCTGGACGTCCTCCCGTGTGAGGTCAAAATAGGCACCTCCCATAAGGAATGAGGCCACCTCTTCAGCCCACTGGGATTTTGGCAAACTCTCCCTCTCCAAGGTGGTTTCAAACACTGAGGATGGCTTCCATGTCATCCTACGGATTCATCTTCCTCAGTGCTGACCTGACTTTGTCTCGAGTCTCGGGACGGACTGAGGTCACTGTTGGGGGTGGCTCTCGTAGAGCTGCAATCTGCTGTGCTAATAAGCAATTAGTCTGCTGCTGTTGCTCCATGGAGTGGACCATCTGCTGTAGGAGTTCTTTCATCTTGTCCGTAACATTGCAGGCTTCATCACGGACATGCAGTTTTCTTTGGGGGTATGTCTTAGTTCACATTGCTCACATTCTCCACCACTGTTCATTCTTTTGATCAATATTGTTTACCAAATACCCTTATTATTATTATTACAACTTCATGCATGTTTTGCAATATATTTTTTATTTTATTTTAGGATATTTGTTTCTTGTTTTTTGTTTTCTCTGTATAATGGTCATGTGTTTGATATGCATTTACATTTTGCATACACATCAACTTACTTTTTCAGTTCAGACCTAGTTTTTCATTTAGTTCTCAGTGCATCTTGTGCATATAAGGGTGTGACCGCCCTGCTTCTGAGCTGAGAAATCCATCCTGTCTGGCCTATGCTTTTACTGGTGGGTTCAGTCTCTCTGCCTTGTCCACATTTACGTCACTTGACAAGTGGAAAGGTTTTTAATACAAGAGTTAGGACTGTCCCACAAAGGGTTGCCTTGACGTGGCGGGATGGCTTGTACATTCTTTTGATCAAAATTATGTTTACCAAATAGCCTTGTTATTATTATTACAACCTCATGCATGTTTTGCAATATATTTTTTATTTTATTTTAGGATATTTGTTTCTTGTTTTTTGTTTTCTCTGTATAATGGTCATGTGTTTAATATGCATTTACATTTTGCATACACATCAACTTACTTTTTCAGTTCAGACCTAGTTTTTCATATGTAAGGCAGCAACTTTCATGTCCGTGCTGTAATGAGTTAGTGACCCAAGAAAGTTCAACTGAAATGTCTATTTGCCAACGTACAAAATAAATCATTCGGTTCACAGCCGGAACGTCTGTATCAGTCCATTTGATTGGTGACTGCACCACCGTATAATTCACGGGTGCGGTAGTGGCTTTGCATCTAGTCTTTGGTTCTGGTCTGGTTCAAGCAGTCATACACATAGCTACCTGCTCTGCTGCTTGCAAACCAACACTGACACATGAGCCACTTGAAAGGCCCGAAGTAGAGGGAGAGATCCATCCCACTACCTTCCTACAGATCTCCCCAAAAGTAAAAGCCCATGGCAGTTTTCCTTAATCTGACTTGGTCAAATAGCTTTACCCAGTCTATACTTACTTTTGTTTTGTGTTGTAACCACAGCTGTGTTTGTGATTGCAACACTCTCAAGCAGGTTCAGTATGTTTCCATAAACATTCTGGAGGAAACATAATGACTCTTGTATATGATCCCATCAATGCCTCACAGTAGATACTGACCCTCATTTTGTCACCTGTTCCTATGTGCTTAACCACTCTTGTTTTTAGTGATAAAATAGTTTATTCATCTGCCCATGAGGTAATGTTGGGTTACTTCCATTTTTTAATGCTGCTTTAAGCCCCATTAAAGTCAATATGTGAAATACTGTAATATACACAGCACACTACAATTTGCAATCAAAAGAAATCCTACTAACTTGTGTTTTCTGCTGAAGCCTTATTTACTTATCTCTAATTAGAGATGTTACCTGCCATTAACTATTCATTTGCATCCTGACCTTCAGGGGTATTGAATTTGTGAATGTGAAAAACTCTACAATTGCTTATAGAACTCAGTAGACCTCAGCAAATGTATTTCTATACCTTGCTAAAATTGGCAATAAAATACACCATGACTACATAACAACCTACAATTGTTAATGAAAACTTATAAAACTCGAACTGCTTACAAAATGCTATAAAATTTATGAAAATCAACAGAAATCTACACATGCTTATCGAACTGAATAACCCTTGCTTCACTATACCGCTGCACGACCAGCTCGACTCTCACCTACTGTATCATCACCTATCCCATGCAGACTGTGAGCCTGGCGGGCAGGGGCATCTCTTCTCCTGTACCTGTCGGTAACTTGTATTGTTCATAATTATTGCACTTATTTTTTATTATGTATACTCCTCGTCACATGTAAAGTGCCATGGAATAAATGTTGCTATAATAATAAATAAATAAATAATAATAATAATTTTCAAAATTGTTTATAGAAATTAACAGAACCGTGCAATTGTCTATAGAACTGAATAAGTCTATTGCATTCCTCAATTCTTTACATGCAAACTGTCTCTTTCGAGTGGAAGAGGACTAGAAATGTAGAGCCCCACCTATAGGAAGTAGCAACCATAAAAGTCAATATCGACTATTTATAGGACTTTGAAAAATTCTACAGAATTCTCTATATTTTTAAATGAACTTAACAATTGTTTATAGAACCATACAGTTGTTAATGAAAATCTGTAACACTCACTCTACAATTGTACAGTTAGTCTAGATCATGGAAGGCACTAGAAGTCTTCAACTGTTTACGCAATTGGAAAGAACTATGTAACTCTACAATTGTTCATAAAATCATACAGAATTATACAAAGGCTTATAGAACTGTATAGAAGTTTACAGTTTTGATTATACAATTTATCAAAAACTTAGAAAGTTTCAATTTCTTACTTGGAGAGAATCTGTCACCACATTTGACGTATTTTAAATATTTTTTTTAGCCGTTTGTGTAAATTACCTCTCGCGGGCTATGGGGAGGATGGTGCCTGGAAGATAACTCTGCCTCCGCACTTCATCTCCATATATCTGCCCCCATCAGCATCACTCTGTCCCTGTGACATCGGTCACTTTAGAGGAAATCTTGAGAGTGTGCACTACTGTTCTCTTTCCTCTGCAGTCTTCAGCCCTTCTATGGTTATAGACATCAAGAGTCTTCTGCGCAGGTGCGGTTCCTAGTGTTCCCCGCTCAACCCCTAATCATGTGGTGAAAGATTTCCTTTAACTCTGTCTAATCTAATGACAAAACTCTACAAATGTTTATAGAACTCTACAGAACTCTACAATAGTTCATAAACTCTACATCACTCAGAATTTTTTTTTTACAGATATAGAATTATTTATAGAACTTTAAAGAACTCTGCATAAAACTATTTTTTTTTTATAAAACCCTATACAACATTTGTATAGGGTTTTAAAAATTAAACATGGAACTCTACAATTATTAATAGAGTATAGTATACCTTTAAAATGAAAGAAATCTGTAAAAATCTATAATTGATTACAGAACTTTATAAAATTCCATAATTTTAAAAGACTTAGGGATTTAAGGTACTGCCACACTAAACAATCCCGCTAGCGATCACAATAACGTCGCATACTAATGCGATCGCTAGCGGGATTGTTTCTATATCGCTAAGTGCGGCCACATTTAGCGATATAGTTAACGACGCTATCGCCGTTAGCGATCTTCTTAACGACTTTAGCGGTACAAAAGTACCGCTAAATCGTTAAGAAAAGGTGCCACACTAGCGATATATACTTACCCAGCGGGAGCGCCGACGAGAAAATAGGGTCCGGAACGATTCCAGCGACGAGCGAGATCACAGCAGGAAGCTCGTCGCTGGCAGATGCCGCACTGAACAACATCGCTAACGGGATCGCTAAATAGTGACGTTTTTTAGCGATCCCGTTAGCGATATTGTTTAGTGTGGCATACCCTTTAGGTCACAGCTGCCTTTAATGACAGGCAAGTCCACTCCATTCCAGTAAACAGTGCTGACAGTGGGGACACCATGTGTTTGTCAGGGCTGGGTAGTGGATATACAAATAAACCCACAGCATGGTAGTCCTTGAAAACTTGCTAAATTGAGGGGCTTGTACGAAGTCTTAAGTGCTTGCCTAATTAGACAAATATGGTACAATACTTCCTATAGCACAGTTGAAGAAATCAAAATAATTTATATATCAAATATGCAACTCAAATAAAGCACAATAATCCAAACGATTATCAATTTTTAACCCCTTTACCACCCAAGGCTGTTTGCAACTTCATGACCAGGCCACATTTTACAATTCCACCAGTGGAAAAAGTGCCTAAACGGTGGAAACCCCCCACAAGTGACACTATTTTGGAAACTAGACCCCTCAGGGAACTTATCTAGATATGTGGTGAGCACACATTTTTCCCACAAAAATGTTTTTTTAGCCCCAAATTTTGCATTTTCACAAGGGTAAAAAGGGAAATTGCACTATACAAATTGTTGTACAATTTCTCCTGAACACGCAGATACCCCATATGAGGGTGAAAACTACTGTTTAGGTGCATGACAGAGCCCAGAAGGGAAGGAGCGCCATTTGACTTTTTAAATACAAAATTTGCTGGAATAATTAGTGGACGTCACGTTGCGTTTGGAAAGTCGCTGATGTGCCTAAACAGTGGAAACCCCACAAAAGTGAAACCATTTTGGAAACTAGACCCCTCAGGGCAGGGCGGGCGTTAGCGGTGTCAGTGCCGCCGCTGGGCCCCCCCCACTTGCTCAGGGCCCCGGCAGCAGCCAGCGCAATACTCACCTCTCCCCGTGCCTCCGCTGTCGCAGCTCCGAGCTCCAGGGGGCGCCGGCGCTTCCTCTCTCACAGCAGCGCCGCTGAATGACGTCATCATTCAGCGGCCGGCTGTGGCAGAGATCGCGCGGACGCCGGACAGGTGAGGCGTGTGTGTGTGCGCCTGCTGCGTGTATGTGAGAGAGTGCTGCCTGCGGTGCTGTATGTGTGATGGTGGTGAGGAGGCAATGATGATGATGATGGGGAGACAATGATAATGGGAAGGCAATGATGATGATGATGATATTAATGGGGGGGCAATGATAATG
Organism: Oophaga sylvatica; assembly: GCA_033576555.1. Taxonomy (NCBI): domain Eukaryota; kingdom Metazoa; phylum Chordata; class Amphibia; order Anura; family Dendrobatidae; genus Oophaga; species Oophaga sylvatica. The sequence continues at coordinate 319,140,123 of JARQOD010000002.1, forward strand.
ATGATGATGGGGAGGCAATGATAATGGGAAGGCAATGATGATGATGATATTAATGGGGATGCAATGATAATGATGATGATGGGGAGGCAATGATAATGGGAAGGCAATGATGATGATGATATTAATGGGGAGGCAATGATGATGAGGGGAGGAAATGATGATGATGATGGACAGGCAATGATGATGAGGGGAGGCAATGATGATGATAATGGGCAGGCAATGATGATGATAATGGGGAGTCTTTCCACAGCGCCCTTTCCTGAGCCATAACAGTGCAGAGCGCAGCACAGTGTAGAGGAGAGCTCCATATTTTGTATGGAGCATTATATGTGGTCCAGTATTCTGTATGGAGCATTATATTGGGTCCAGTATTCTGTATGGAGCACTATATGGGGGATGGCGGGGTGACATCCTGCATGGGGTATTATATGGGTGATGAGGGGGAGACTATGTGGTGCCCATAATATTGTATGGAGGACTGTACTGTCCAGTCTGTACTGTGCGCTGTGAGGATTTGGCGGTTTTTGAGCTATTGTACAATTTACAATCGGTATCAGTCATGTAATGGAAGAAGAGAAGTGTTTGGCGTTGTGCTATACCCATATTTCTCTGCAGTATCTGTGCATCATGAATCGTGGTCTGTGTTAAGGGGGCCCACTGAGACTCTTTCGCCCGGGGCCCATAAAAACCTGGAGCCGGCCCTGCCTCAGGGAACTTATCTAGATGTGTGCGGAGCACCTTGAACCCAAGGTGCTTCACAGAAGTTTACAACATAGAGCCATGAAAATAAAAAAATCACATTTTTCCCACAAAATTTTTCTTTTAGTCGCAAATTTTTTTATTTTACAAGGGTAAAATGAGAAAGTGTACCCAAAAATTTGTTGTGCAATTTCTCCTGAGTATGCAGATACCCCATGAGTGGTGAAAAACGACTGGACGCATGGCAGGGCTCAGAAAGGAAGTAGTAACTTTTAGAAACACAGGTTTTGATGGATTATTTTGCAGTTGTCATGTCGCATTTGGAGAGCTCCTGATGTGCCTAAACAGTAAAAACTCCCCCACAAGTGACTCCATTGTGGAAACTAGACCCCCTAAAGGAATGTATCTAGATGTGTGGTGAGCACCTTGAACTTCCAGGTGTTTCACAGAAGTTTATAACATAAAGCTGTGAAAATAAAATAAAAAAAATCACATTTTTCCCACAAAAATGTTATTTTAGCCTCAATTTTTTAAATTTTCACAAGGGTAACAGGAGTAAATGAAACCCAAAATTTGTTTTGCAATTTCTCCTGACTAAGCCGATACCCCATATGGGTCGAAAACTGCTTTTGAGGCACAGTGCAAAGCTCAGAAGGGAGAAAGCGCCATATTGGAGTTCAGAATTTCCTGTACTGGTTTAAGGGCATCATGTCACATTGGCAGAGCCCCTGAGGTGCAAGAACAGCAGAACCCCTCATAAGAGACACCATTTTATAAACTACACTTCTCAATGAATTCATCTAGGTGTACAATGATCATATGGACACCACAGGTGAGTGACAGAATTTTATACCATTGGGCAGTGAAGACAAAAATAATTAAATTTTTACCACCAAAATTTTTGTTTTAGCCCCAGATTTTACATTATCACAGGGGCAAATGTGTAACAATGGCACCAAAGTTAGTCCCACAATTTCTGCTGAATGTAGAAATACCCTATATATGGCTGTACAGTACTGCTTAGTGACACAGCAAGACTCAGAAGGGATGGACAGAGCTCTATTTGCCTCCTGGAGCGCAGATTTTCCTAGAATAGTTTCTGGACTCCATAAACAGAGCCCCTAAGTGCTAGAAGAACAGAATCATCCTCAAGTGACCACATTTTGGAAATTATACCCCTTTGGGAATTTATCTATAGGTGTAGTGACGGTTTTGACTCCATTGGTGTTTTCCAGAAACAAACTATGTTGCTGAGTGAAAATTGCAAACTACCGTTGTAGTGACCAGTACATTGTGCACAACTCGTGCTTCTGGAGACATGCACTCATAAATCAGGCGCGTTCTCATCGCTACAGAAATGTCAAACATGTGGACACTAACTGCGGTTTAGGCACACTGTGGTGTTCAGAAGGGAGGGGGCATTTGGATTTGAGAGAGCAGCATTCGCTTGATTTCTTTTGGAGGACGAGGAGCCATAGTGCTTTTCCAGAGCCTTTGTGCTACCAGTAACGTGGAATCCCCAGATTTTTCCATTGACAGATGATAGACTTGAGTGGGGACTTGCTTTTTTTGTGGATTGATTATAAACTTTTGCTTGTAACATTTTACATAACGTTTGGGATCACATTTATCCGGCGCTCTATGCTGAGCACTTATATGGGGGGGTTCCATCTATATCTCTGTGTGTGACACGATTCAGATGAAAACCCCAAGAGAGCCACTGACTATAATGAGGCAGCAGAGTTACTCTGGATTCTGTCTGGCCTCTGTTCAGTGTTGTCCTTCTTTTCAGAAGTGTACAAAACTGTAGCCGACTGCACTTTTATACATGCCTAAAAAGACACACCGGATCATAGGTTAGATGGCATGCACATATCAATCACATATTTCAGAGATTTACACGGAAACCCCGGGGTAGAGCGTAGGATAAATGTGAGCCGAGCCTTACTGCGATCTTTGAGAGGCAGAATCAACAAATCAACAGCAGGTGAAGAATTGGTTTTATTTATTTTGCGGTATAAGTGATTAGATTACTTTATTCTTTGGGTCGGTGTGATTACAGCGATGCCAGATTTATTTTATTTTCTTCGTTTGGCAGCTTTATTTTGCAAAAACTTATTTTGCATCGCCATATTTTGAAAGCTAAAATGTTTCCATATTTTGTCCGACAGTCATGTGAGATCTTGGAGGACGAGTCGACGTTTTTATTGGTAGCATTTTCGGCACATGACATTTTTTGATCGCTTTCTATTCCGATTTTTGGGAGATAGAATGAACAAAAAAAACAGCAATTCAGGAATGAACATGCAATACCTCATTTATATCTTTTTTTGTTTTGGCGCTTTTACACAATTTTTATAAAAAAATAATTATTTTTGCATCGCTTTATTCTGAGAGCTATAGCTTTTTTACTTTTCTGCTGATGGAGCAGGCGGCTTGTTTTTTGCAGGACAAGATGACATTTTCATTTACATCCGTCTTTTTGATTACCGTATGTTTTACTGCACTTCGGCGGTATGATGATAAAGCATTGTTTTTTGCCTTGTTTTTTATTTATTTTTTTACGGTGTTCACTGAAGGGATTAACTAGTGGGACAGTTTTATAGAGCAGGTTGTTACGGACGCTGCAATACCAAATATGTGTACTTTTATTGTTTTTTTATTTACATAAATAAATGTATTTATTGGTAAAATATTTATTTTATTTTTTTCCTTTATTTGGGGATTTTAAAAAATATATTTTTACACATTATAAAATTTTTTACTTTGTCCCAGTATGGGACATTACTATATTACAGCAGATCGCTGATCTGACACTTTGCACAGGAACTGACAGGCAGGGAAGGAGGCATGCCGGCACCTGCTCTCAGCAGGCGCTCACAAGCCACCTCCCTGCAGGATCCAGAAGGACCCCGTGTCCATCTTGGTGCTGGGAGTCTCCATGAAGACCATCAGAACGCAATCTCATTGCGCTGTTCTGAGGGAAGCGTGCAGGGAGCCCCCTCCCTGCACGATGCTTCTCTTTGCCGCTGTCACTACTGACAGTGGCATCAGATGGGTTAAATGCCCACAATCAGTGCTTGCACCTATCGTGGGCGTTGCTGCGGGGTGTCAGCTGTCACATACAGCTGACACCTGCATGCAATCGCTGCAGCGCTCAGCGTGAGGCCGCATGATCGCGGCACCATACTAGTGCTGATCTGGGCACAATCGCACCTCCCGCAGAGCAGTACTAGTACAGCGGAGGTCGCAAAGGGGTTAAGCACACAAGACACCCAAGCATGTTGTATTTGGAGATATTGGATGAAATTCTTATTAGGGAGAAGAAATTCCTCTTTTCGCTGTTGGAAACTTGTAACCGCCTCACTTATCTGGAATTAGGCAATAGTAGCCAGACCAACTTTTCTCCAGGGGATAAAGCTCTCTAATCTAACCATCTTTGTATGTCTAGGGTTTTGCCATATTGGGGTAAACGGTGTATACCCATCTATGTTTAACAACTGTTTAGCTTTTTCTGATGTCTTTATCATAAGGAGCATCGTTGGAAACTTCTTTTGCAGCCTGCCCAGGTAGCCCATCCCGAAAATACAAACTAGACCTACCGGTAGTTTTGTTTCCAGGAGTCCATCATGACAGCACGGCAGGAGGTACGTCCCGTATATCCTCTTGGGATAGGAAGCACACAAGAGGTTAAAAGCCCCCCTTCCGGCTCAACCCCAGTGTTTTTACTACACCAGGATGGATGCAACTCTATTTTATTGAACTCTCATACATAAATGTTAATTCACATTAGTTTTAGAATTCAGGGGAGGGAATGTAATGGTGCTGTTATGATGGATTCCTGGAAACAAAACTAACGGTAGGTCTAGTTTGTATTTTCCCCAGGATGTCAATCATGATAGCACGGCATGAGAAATACCAAATAAATGACATTTTAGGGTGGGACCACTGCCTGAAGGACTTCCGTCCATAGGCCAATTGTTGACCTGACATCACGTCTAATTTATAATGTTTACAGAAGGTTGTTATATTGGACCAAGTTACTGCCCTGCAAATTTGGTCTGTGGAAGCCCCTGCTTTCTCAGCCCATGAAGCGGAAACTGCTCTTGTGCAGTGGGCTTTAATTTTAAGCGGGCGATCTTTTTTCTCTGATGCATATGCCAATGTTATTGTTGACTTGATTCATCTAGACAAAGTTAGCTTTGAAGCTTTTTTACCCCTATTTTTTCCCCCAAACTGTATGAATAGGTTTGAATCCTGACTCCAGGGAGCTGAAACCTCGACATAGTGCATCACTGCCCTTTTTACGTCTAGTGGTGGAACAGTTTTTCTTTTTCATTCTTTGGGGAGTGACAGAAGGATGGGAGAATGATCTCTTGGTTTAAATTTGATTCTGAGGCCACCTTTGGTAAAAAGGATGGGTCCAGCTTAAGTATTAACCGGTCTTCTAGGATTTGCAAGTAGGGATCTCTAATTGATAGTGCTTGTAATTCACCCAGACGCTTCGCAGTGGTAATTGCCACCAGGAATGCAGTTTTCATGGAGAGGTAGTTGATGACAGACTCTTCCTGGGGCTCATAGGGTGGTCTACACAATGTTCCTAGTACGAGGTTTAGGTCCCAAGGAGTCACGCGGTCTCCCTGATTGTAGGTCTTAACCTTGAAATGGCTCAAGAAAATCTTGCTACTCATGGATGGTCCGCCAAGGGGAGGTCCATGAAGGCACTGAGGGCGGAAATTTGTACCCTCAAGGTACTAGGTTTTAGTAAAATCCTTTATCATAATCCTTCCTGAAGGAAATCCAATATTTTGGAAATGTCTGGTCGTGCTGTGGTTGAGGTGGATTCACCCACGTATGAACAAAACTTCTTCCATATTTTGGAATAGATGGCCGACGTTACAGGTTTTCTACTAGCTTGCATAGTAGTGATCACTCTGTCTGACAACCCCCAGGAACTTAGAATTTTCTGCTCAGGATCCAGGCCATAAGGCACAGAAAACCAGGGACTTGGTGCCACAGGGGACCCTGGGATAAGAGATTGGATCTGTTCAGAAGTGGCATCGGATCTTCCAGAGCCATGCGGTTCAATACCGGAAACTAGGACCTCTTCGTCCAGAAGGGTGCTACCAATACCACTGTGGCCTGATCTTCTCTGATCTTTTTCAGGATTCTTGGTATGAGGGGAAAGGGAGGGAATGCATACAAAAGCCCCTTCCCTCAACTCTGAGACAGGTCATCTATACCCTCTGATCTGTCGGCTGGATTTATGGAGAAAAATCTTTCCACCTTCACGTTTTTTCGGATTGCGAACAGGTCGATCTGCGGTGTTCCCCATCAGGGTCAGGTGATGAAAAACCTCTGGGTTTAATTCCCATTCCGAGGACCACAGTTTCTTCCTGCTGAGAAAATCTGCCTTTATGTTCTCGGAATCCTTCAAGTGAACAGTGAAGATGGATCGGACATTCCTTTCCGCCCAATAAAAGATTTTTCCTGCTAGGGTCTGCAGAGCTTGGCCCCTTGGGCCTCCCTGGCATCAAAGAAAGGAAACTGTTGTGATATTGTCTGAGAGGACTTTTATGTGTCAACTCTTGACCATATCTTGACAACCTTTTGAGAGTCATCCATACAGCTTTCAGTTCTCTGTAGTAGGAGGATTTTTTCTTTTCTTCTGGGCCCCATGTGCCTTGTAGGAAGTGACCTTCTACCTCTGCACCCCATCCGTTCAAACTTGCATCTGTGGTAACTATAATGCAGGGGGAAAGAGTCCACGGTAACCCCTTTCCCAAGATTGCCCCTGGATGTCCACCAATTCAGGGAATGTTTTAAATCGGCCAGAAGCGCCATCTTCTTGTCCAGCCCTGAATGATGCCTGTTCCAGGCCGTAAGGACTGCCCTTTGAAGACGCCTTGAATGGGCTTGACTCCAACGCACACTTGGGATGCAGGATGTCATGAGACCTAGGATCCTCATGAAATTCCTAAAAAAGGTTGTTTTTCTTTTGAAACGCACTGATTTTGTCTCGGATTTCCTCTTGTTTTGCGTATGGCAGGTAGGACATTTCTCGATGAGAATCAAGGAGGACTCCCAAGAATACCTTCTGGGTTCCTGCTCGTAAGTCGGATTTCTCCCAATTTATTTGCACCCCAGGTCCTGTAGGACCTTTATGGTCTGGGCCAGCTGTTGCTTGAGAAGAAAAGCCGAGTTCGCCACCAGCAGGATATTGTCCAGGTAGGGGACCACAATAATTCCCTGTCTCCTGAGAAAAGCTGCCACCTCCATCATTATGTCACGCTGTATAGCAGATATATATATGTGATGACAATAATCTATATCAAAAGGGCAACATACTATATAACATGCGCATAGCTATATGATAACATAGATTTACCTGACAGAAAGTCCAGTGGGTCAAAACGGAATCCGTTATACGCTGTCTCCGGCTAGAGGGTGACCGGGGTCTAAGCTGACCCTAACTGGGGTCCTAACTAATCCCTCAACCTGGAGGTACTGTTAAAGGTACAGAGGTCCAGGCCACCAGCGTAAACCCTGTCTCCTATCAATCCCTGCCAACTGTATTCTAGTCCTAAGAAGGACCCTGAATACCACCAAAGGGAATGACCAGGTAACGGTTAATGAACAGAAAGACATACAAGAAAGATAAGAAATAAAGTAAATAAAGTCTTACATACAACACTCACACACAGTAGGAACACCTTAGGTCTCAGAGATAAACTATAAGCTGTAAGAGTAAAAACAACTAAGGAGCTCTTAGCTTAAGTATTCTCAGAACCGATCCAGTCTGCTAAACTACATGAATGCTTTCACAGGCATCCAACACCCAGACTGGCAGGAATATAAAGGAAACTAATTAGAACATAATCCAAAGCAGCCGGGCGAGGCTGGACCTAGTCTTAGCAAAGAGCTAGGTAAAATTAACTCTCTCATTACCAAACACAAAGAAACAGCAGCTCAGCTGTGAGAAGTCAGAATGTGCAATCGCGACGATCTTCGTGGCGATGCACCCATGACAGTACCCCCCTTCTACGAGGGGCCTCCGGACGCTCATGACCAGGTCTGTCCGGGTAAATTGTGTGAAAGGTCCGAACCAATCGATCTGCGTTATCATCAGACGCAGGGACCCACGTCCTCTCCTCAGGACCATACCCCCTCCAATGAACTTCCACGTTATCATTGACTACCACTGAAGGAGGAGGTAGAGGTGACGGTATGACTGGTGCCACATACTTTTTAAGTAATGACTTGTGAAACACATTATGAATTTTAAACGTAGGAGGGAGGTCCAGACGAAATGCCACAGGATTAATTATGGAACTGATCCTGTATGGCCCGATGAATCTGGGACCCAACCTCCAGGAGGGAACTTTAAGTTTTATATTCCTGGTAGACAACCATACCAGATCGTTCACCCTCAGATCTAGACCAGAAACTCTCCTCCTATCAGCCATCCGTTTGTAAGGGTTCTCCGTAACCTTCAGTCTTAAGCGATCTGGAACTATCAGTCTCCCTGGAAGTCCCACAGGGGCGTCCCCCTGAGCCCCCAATACCTCCCCCTCAAGCTCAGAGCATACAGCTGACACTACAACTCCCTCCTGAGGAATAGGAACCGGATCATCCGTCTTCCCGACCCCTGGGAAAGTACGAGATAAGGCATCAGGAAGCAACTTTATTGGGAAGTCATATGTGCGATGAGGAGGTAACTCTTTACACCCCTCCTCTGAGAACTTCTCCCAAAAGTCCTCCAGAAAAGGAGGCAAAGTCCTAGGCACAACCGCACCGATGACCGTGCTCATGCAGTTATTCTTGCAAAATTCACCCCACTGGCTTATCTTTCTGGATTGCCAATCAATCACTGGGTTATGTTTAGCCAACCAAGGAAGTCCCAACACAATAGGAGCAGGCAGACCCTTCAACACATAACAAGACAATTGCTCTTTATGTATTGCCCCTACTCGAAGATCTATGTTATGAACAGCTTGTACCAAGCTACCTTGACCAAGAGGTCTAGAATCAATAGAGAGTATAGGGACGGTTTGGCCAATACACTCAGTTGCATACCATGCACCTGGGCAAACCGAGTGTCCACCAAATTAGCCCCGGACCCACTATCAAGAAAAACAGAAATCCTCTCAGTTCTAGTACCAATCACCACCTCCGCAGGCACGAGAAACTGAGAGGGATTTGGGGAAGAAATACACACTCCCAGGTTAACTCCTTGGTTCAAAGAGGTCCGGGATGGACACCCCCCAACAAAATGTCCCTCTCTCCGCAAAAGAAACACCTTCTAGTCTTGCGGCGCACCGCTGATTCCCTCCTACAAAATGATGTCCCTCCCAACTGCATGGGTTCCTCAGAACAGACCAGGGGAACCTCAGTATAAGGGACTTTAGTAGTAGGTGGAGTCATCACGGGGGGTGGAGTTACCTCGCGTCTTCCCCGAAGACGTCTATCAATGCGAATAGCGAGGGCCATAGCAGCCTCCAGTGATGGAGGAGAATCATACTGAGCCAACACATCTTTTAATTTGTCAGACAACCCTTGACAAAACTGGCTCCTAAGAGCTGGGTCATTCCACTGAGTATCTGTTGCCCATCTACGGAACTCAGAAGAATATTCCTCCGCTGGACGATTTCCTTGCCGTATTTTACGTAACCTTGTTTCAGCAAGGGAGACTCGATCCGGATCATCATATACCAGACCCAGGGCAGTAAAAAATCGATCCACTGACTGGAGATCTGGGGAGCCTGGAGGAATAGAGAACGCCCAAGATTGAGGATCCCCTTGTAAGAGCGAGATAACAATTCCCACCCTCTGCTCTTCACTCCCAGATGACCGAGGCCGCAGCCGAAAGTACAATTTACATGCCTCCCGGAAAGTAAAAAATTTGTCCCGCCCACCAGTGAACCTGTCTGGGAGAGCAACCTTAGGTTCAGATCTGGTTTGCTCCGGGGGGGACAAAACCTTAGACTTAATGTCTGCCAACTCCATGGACAATCCCTGCAACTGCCGGGCCAGCTGGGCTACTGGATCCATGATAGCTGGGGAGAATCTTTAGTATGGGCCGGTGAAAATGTCACGCTGTATAGCAGATATATATATGTGATGACAATAATCTATATCAAAAGGGCAACATACTATATAACATGCGCATAGCTATATGATAACATAGATTTACCTGACAGAAAGTCCAGTGGGTCAAAACGGAATCCGTTATACGCTGTCTCCGGCTAGAGGGTGACCGGGGTCTAAGCTGACCCTAACTGGGGTCCTAACTAATCCCTCAACCTGGAGGTACTGTTAAAGGTACAGAGGTCCAGGCCACCAGCGTAAACCCTGTCTCCTATCAATCCCTGCCAACTGTATTCTAGTCCTAAGAAGGACCCTGAATACCACCAAAGGGAATGACCAGGTAACGGTTAATGAACAGAAAGACATACAAGAAAGATAAGAAATAAAGTAAATAAAGTCTTACATACAACACTCACACACAGTAGGAACACCTTAGGTCTCAGAGATAAACTATAAGCTGTAAGAGTAAAAACAACTAAGGAGCTCTTAGCTTAAGTATTCTCAGAACCGATCCAGTCTGCTAAACTACATGAATGCTTTCACAGGCATCCAACACCCAGACTGGCAGGAATATAAAGGAAACTAATTAGAACATAATCCAAAGCAGCCGGGCGAGGCTGGACCTAGTCTTAGCAAAGAGCTAGGTAAAATTAACTCTCTCATTACCAAACACAAAGAAACAGCAGCTCAGCTGTGAGAAGTCAGAATGTGCAATCGCGACGATCTTCGTGGCGATGCACCCATGACACATTAGCTTTGTGAATATACGCGGGGCTGAGGACAGACAGAATGGGAGGCATGTGAACTGGAAGTGATGGTTTGAACCGTGGTGGGATACTGCAAACCTGCGATATTGGCGATGGTCTGGGCGAATTGGCACATGATAATATGCATCTCTTAGATCTAAGGTGCACATCGAATTGTTTTGCTCTATTAGCTGGATGGCCAACCTGATTGTCTCCATTTTGAACTTTCTGTACCTCACCCATTGGTTCACAGGTTTTAGGTTTATAGTAGTGCGATACTTGCCCGAGGCTTTTTTTTTTCAGAGAACAGAGATGAGTAGTGGCCTTGATTTATTTCCGAGATGGGAACTGCCTCGATTGCTCCTAATCTTAAGAGATTTTTTTTTACCTCCATCCACATCCTGTTTTGCGCAGAAAGGGAGTGGGGATTGGAGATGAAAAATCGAGAGGGGGATGGGAGAAATCTATCCTGTAACCTTTCCCTATGGTTCACAGGATACATTTGTTGTTTGTTATGGTTTCCCAGTACCCCTGAAAGAATCGCAGTCTCTCTCTACTTCCCTGGCGTCAAGACCTTCTATGTGGGGCAAAGGACGGTTGGGTGGCACTACCCTTACCTCCCTTGGGGTAACTCCACTTGACTGTTTTTCCCTTTCCCTTATAGTCCTGTCTAAACTGTTCACGGGATCTACGAAAGGGCCTTAATTTTTTGGTTTTATCTTCTGGAAACCCCTTTCTATCATGGAAGGCTCTCTCTAACATGATGGAACAGCTTACTTTTGTATTGGCTATCCCAGACCAAGTTTTAAGCCATATAGCTTGCCGAGCTGTATTAGACAGTACATTACTTCTAGCCGCGAATCTTACAGATTCGGCCGAAGCATCTGCCATAAACTGCGTGGCCATTTTCAGCATAGGGATGGAATCTAATATGACCTCCCTAGGGGTATTGGTTTTTATCTGGTTGGACAGCTCGTCAATCCAGACACACATGGATCTAGCTACTGAAATGGCAGCTATATTGGTGTTGATAATCGCCGCCGTCGATTCCCAACTCCTTCTTAATAGACCTTCCGCTTTCCTGTCCATGGCGTCTCGAAGACAGGAAGTCCTCAAAAGGTATGGCAGTCTTTTTCGCCACCCTGGCAATAGGGATGTCGACTTTTGGGCTTTCTTCCCACAGCTTTGTCTCTGAAGGATCAAAGGGAAGTCGAGCTTTAAAGTCCCTAGGAACGATCAGGCGCTTTTCCGTATCTTCTCATTCTTCCAGGATCATGGCTCAGATATGCTGGTTGACTGGGAACACTCTGTTTCTTTGCGTCCTGAAACCCCCGAACATCTCGTCCTGGATTGTGTGAGGGACCTCTGTCTCTGATATTCATGGTTGCTCTTACTGCTTTTAGTAGGTCGTCCGTAATCTCTGATGAGTAGAAATATTTCTTCCTTTCTTCTGATTTTCTATGGGAAACCCTTTCTTCCTTGTTTCCTCGTCTTCCCCCTAATAGTATGAGTAGGGGTACTCTTCTTCCGAGGATTCATCTAATTCCCATCTGGAATGACTGGAGGTACTTGGGTCTGGCTGATGCGGCACGAGATTCGCCACAGTGCTCTGGATCTCTTCCCTAATAATAGCCTGCATATCTGTAAAGAAGGACGCCTGTTCTTCCCTCAGGACTTTCGCCACACATTCCGGACATAGCCGTTTTGTATATGCGTCTGCTAGTTTGCATTTGCATGACGGACATTTTCGTGGATTTTTATGGGAAGAGGAACGAGACCCTGCGGGAGTACCTTTGTCCTAATATACAAAAAGAAAACAGAAAGTTCCTTTTTTTATCCTTTTTTTCACTTACACTAGCTAGAGAATGTCCGGCCGGTGCCTCTGAGCGGCCTGGATTAGTGTCCATGGTTCAGATTATGCACTTTATCCAATCTGTTAGCACCCTTTTTAAAAGGGTCTTACCTTATCCAGATGGCCTTGAAAACACCCCTCATGGATCTGCCATGTGTTCCTGGTCAGAACCCACGTGGCACCGTCCGGATCGGAAGTGTCCCTCTAACCGGAAGTGTGCGCCCTCGAATGGTGTCCGGCTGGAAACACATTCCCCGCCGGAACGCATGTTTCCTCACATGACTGGAAGTAGGCGGCGGCGTGGAGCCGACTCCCTCCGGAGAAGGATGCAGTAACGTCGGAAGCTCGCTGCTCCACCGACACGCTGAGGGACCCCCGTCCAGTGAGGTATCAGCGGTGGAGTGCCTTGACAGCGGGGAGAGATCCGGTCCCCCTGATCCCCGATAAGTCTTGCGCTGCTGCTCCTCTTGCGCACGCTGTCCTGCTAGGGACAGGAAGAACACTGGGGTTGAGCCGGAAGGATGGGCTTTTAACCTCTTGTGTGCTTCCAGTCCCTAGAGGATATACGGGACGTACTTCCTGCCGTGCTGTCATGATGGATGTCCTGGGGAAAAAGGTGATAATTGGGATACCTTTTGTATGGTCCTGCAGCACGGTCACAACATTACCCTGCAGTGGTCAGTACTGTTGAAGCTGCGTCGCTAAGAAATATAGCCATAGATTTGGTGCAGCAAGACCCCCCTCATCTTTATCCCTTTGTAACGTGTCATATTTAATCTGAGGTTTCCCCCTTTTCTAAATCAGTTTCCTAAACATAACTTGAAATTTGTAAAAGTGTTCCAGGAGACGCCATAACCGGGGTGTTGTGGATAATGTAAGGCAGTTGGGGCATCAGTATCATCTTAAACCAGGTTCGTTTATCCAATCATCGATAAGAGTATCTTGCACCAAGTATTTGCCATTTTTGTTGAAACTTAGAGTACAAGGGGAGCAGATTCAAAGAGACAAAGGCATTAATATTAACAGATATATGGATTCCTAAATATCTTAATTCCAGTCCCACTGTCAAGTGTGTTTGGTGGACTTTAGAGTTTTGAGATAATTCATCTATCGGCATTAATATAGACTTATCCCAGTTGAAATCGAAACCCTGAATAATCTCCAATTTACAACTGCAATAGTGTTTACCAGGTAATTATCAGTATCCCCAAGAAACTACAGAAGGTCGTCGGCATACAACGCGACTTTTACTCTATTGTATTTTAGATAAAGCCTTTCACATCTCTATTAGCTTGTAATTTAACAACAAGTGGCTCTATAGCCAAGACAAATAGCAAGAGAGAGAGAGAGGACAACACTGTCTAGTCCCCTTCATAACTTAAGGGAGGTTGACAAGGAGCCATTAGCCCTGATTTTAGCTCTAGGATTAAAGTATGACAGTTTAATCCATGAGAGGAAGGATTTTTTCAAAGCCCATAGCCTTCATAATCGACCAAGTTATTCCCACTCGAAAGCCTTCGCCGTGTCGAGTGAGAGCTCTGCCTTCTCTCCCACATTTAGTGGCTACATCTGAAGGTTAATGTATAGATGTCTCAGGTTTATTGAGGTTGATTTCATGGGCATGAAACCCGTCTGGTCTCCTTGTACCAAATGTGTGAGGATTTTAAGAAGCCTCAAAGCCAGTGCCTTGGCTAGAATTTTTATATCCACTGACAATATTGAAATGGGCCTATATGAGTCTGTACATGTTGGACCTTTCCTTGGTTTAGGGATGAGCACTACTGCTGCCTCACATATGGAATCTGGTAATGTCCCCACTCTGACTGCCTCATGAAACTCCTCCAGTAGTTTAGACAGTATCTCTGAACCCATTTCTTTATATAAATTCAGATGGGATCCCGTCCGTATCTGGGGCCTTATTATTTTGTAAAGTACTCAATCCTGCCTCTAGCTCCTCCACCAAGAGGGGTGCATCCAAAGACTCCCTCTGTTCATCCGATAACTGAGGCAGCTGCATATCATTAATGTAATTATCAATTGCTTCAGGTGTTTTAGAAAGTTTTGAAAAATATAACTGCTTGAAAAAAGTAAAGAATTCCATCAAAATAGGTTCTGAGTCAGTAACCATGGATCCATCAGTTTAATTGCAGAAATAACTGAGGAACCCTGCTGTCCTCCCACTATTGTGGCTAAAAGACGACCGGCACTTTCCCACTCATTGTAAAAGCTTTGTTTCGTGAAAAATCTCCTATAATTTGCTTGGTCAAGGAGATAAGTATTTAGACATTTTTGTGCCTCCACCCATTTATCTTTGTGCAGAGTTTGAGAGATGGATCGACTTTTAGATTTAATACGGGAAATTTCTTTGATTAACATACCTCTCAGGTAGGCTTTCATTGCATCCCATATTATTAAAGAGGATTCTGAACCTACATTATCTTGGAAAAAGAGAAGCAATTTTTTAGTTATCGCCTCTCGTTTCTCAAATAAAGCCAGCCAATGTGGATTGAACTTCCACACCTGACCCAGCCAATTAATGCAAGGGAGAATATTAAGAACCACTAATAATGGGGAATGATCAGATAATTGCCTCGTGAAATATTCTACTTTAGCAATCCAAGGTATCAGAAACTTATTTCCCAGGGCAAAATCTATTCTTGACCAGGACAAATGTGAGACTGAAAAACAAGAGTATTGATGCGCCAGTGGAGATTTGTTGCACCAATCATCAACCCATTGCAGTTCCCGTATCACATGGGCTAGCATTGTTTCGTCCCCTACCCCCATTTGTACCCCATGATATTTGTCTAGAGTAACATTAGGGTATTAAAATCTCCAATAACAATCAACGTGGTAGATGAATATTCAGATATGAAAGGGAGTATCATTTGTATAACTTTCATTGAAAAAGGGAGCGGAATGTATACTTCCACTATACATATCCGTATCCCATACAAAAGACACACCAAACTGATAAATCTTCCTTCTGAGTCTATCAAAGATTTTTCACAGGTGAATGCCAAGTTTTGATGTATTAATATGCTACCTCCTCTGGCATACGAGATGAATGTGGAGTGGAAGGCAAGGCCCTTCCAGGATTTGGTTAGGGATTGAGCATTTTCTGGTGTCAAATGTGTTTCTTGTAAGCATACCACAAAGTGATTAAACCCATTTGAGGTTTTTAAAGATAGCAAGTCTTTTGTTAGGCTCCACAACTCCCTGCATGTGCCATGAAATAATATTAACCTGACCTGCCATTTTCAGGAGCCTTTATATAAATTGCTCCTTGCATTTTATCACAAAGATTATTCAATACCCATATATCATAAGGTCTAGACACAACTTGAATAGAACAAGTTGATCTCAATGGGCACACTTCTCATGCGCCTGCCATTTTTTCATGAAGAGGAGACGGAGCTTGAGTGACCAGGGGATGGACTCGGGGACATCATTTCTCTCTCCTCTGACATGTATATCATGTCAGGAGAGAAATGATTTTAATATAGGGCTCCTTTTTGTATTTGATGGTTGTTACCATTGGATAATGGCGATCACGTGATTGGGGTCCAGAAAATCCAGTCCTGATCATGTTCTCCAAGGTCTCTGCTACACCTAGTAGCCGATACACATCAGATTTTTGGACTCTGGGGGATGCTATACCCTTATTCCCGATCGCAGTTTTGAAAAGGCGATGAAGGAATAATGCCCCTTAAAGACCGCTGTTTTAATGCGTAACGGTGGTCGTTAAGGGGTTAAAACACCCGCAAGACCAAAATAGTCCTTCCATCCTTTCTCTATTTAATTTCTTCACTTTTTCCATTGGGCCACATTGCAATAACAGTTCCGCATTTTAGATTTTGGAACTTGAGCAAATAACTTGTGTAACCAGAACTTTCATACGTCATCTCCACTTTTTTTTGCATCCTAGCAGGAAACCATTAATGTCTCATGACTGGCAAAATAAAAAAGGAACACCATAGAGTCTGTGCAACATTCGTCAGTTGTTTATTTCAAGACTAGCACATTTACAGCAGATACACTAAAGCAAGAGGAAGATTACAGAAAACAAGAACCATAATAATACATAATCGTGGTCAAATTAAATAAGTAAAAATAAGTATACAGTGCTTGGCAAGATAAAACACATCAACAAAAAAATGTGTTGTATCATACAATATCTTTACAAGTGCAAAGGTTACAAAACATGACCGGCATAACAGATCTTCCAGCTGCATTAGTAGTCATTGCCTTCATTTACCAGGGATAACAGTTTTAGGTCTTTAAATAAGCAGGGGTTACTGCAGAGATGGTTCTTTACATCATTTCTTTGTAACAGTTTTACGTTTCATCACTTCACCATTTCAGGTCTATTGAAAGGAAAGGAATCCACATGCAATTTTTTAGCAGCCAGGCTTACAAGGCATTCTGCTTCTTCAGGCAGCTACGACGTTTGAAAGGCCGAACAATACTTACGTTACACCGAACATGTAAGCACTTCTATTCTGAACTGCTTTTTTCTTAAACTACCGCATGGTATTTAGGTTACACCCACTATAGAAACAGTAATTAACACAGATTTGTACAAAGGATACTAGGAAAATATCAAAACATACCGTAATCTAATTATCAATGAATATATGATCGGTCTTACTGGGGTTTACAGTGAAAGGAGATTCCAGAGTTTAATCCCCACAAAAATAATTCTAATTAATTCTTACTATTTACCGATACTGCTGTCTTGTATTGTTCTAACTCTATGCTTGAGATTTCATCAGTTTTACTTCAATGTGCAACAGAAGATATTTTCTTAACAACTATAAAACACTTTAATTTTATTGATAGATTAATAGTTATTCATAGCTGTCCTGGGGAGAGATGCCATATTGCTTCCTTGGATAACTAAGGGTTGTTAACCCGAAACACGTAAGCGTATGTACCCTTAACGTCTTTATCCTTTTGGCCTTTCTCATTATGCTTTTAATTGCACAGTAAAAGTTATGTTTTAATTTTGATTATGGGTACTGGAGTTTAGTACTCATGAACGCTCTCATTTTTGACCTGGAAACCAGCTTGGTGTGTGTTCCATACCACCTGCACCACACCCTGACCAAATAAGGTCTTCTAGGGCTTCTACATACAGTAGATCTATATACAGTACAGACCAAAAGTTTGGACACACCTTCTCATTCAAAGATATTTCTGTATTTTCATGACTATGAAAATTGTAGAATCACACTGAAGGCATCAAAACTATGAATTAACACATGTGGAATTATACATTACACTTTACAAAAAAGTGTGAAACAACTGAAAATATGTCCTATATTCTAGGTTCTTCAAAGTAGCCACCTTTTGCTTTGATTACTGCTTTGCACGCAGAAAAGGTGAACGTATGGACTCTACATGCCTGGTTCCCACCATGAAGCATGGAGGAGGTGGTGTGATGATGTGGGGGTGCTTTGCTGGTGACACTGTTGGGGATTTATTCAAAATTGAAGGCATACTGAACCAGCATGGCTACCACAGCATCTTGCAGCGGCATGCCATTCCATCCGGTTTGCTTTTAGTTGGACCATAATTTATTTTTCAACAGGACAATGACCCCAAACACACCTTCAGGCTGCACAAGGGCTATTTGACCAAAAAGGAGAGTGATGGGGTGCTACGCCATATGACCTGGCCTCCACAGTCACCAGACCTGAACCCAATCGAGATAGTTTGGGGTGAGCTGGACCGCTCACAGCTTCAATTTTGAATAAATCCCCAACAGTGTCACCAGAAAAGCACCCCCACACCACCTCCTCCATGCTTCACCTCCAGACAAGGCAAGGCGCGGGAGCGCTGCCTATCACAAGCGATCTACTTACAGCGCGGCTGAATATCCTCCTCCCCACTCAGGTCTCCTCTATAATCTTCCCATTCAGCGCTCCTACTAAAGCACTACTGACATTTGAAAACCTTCCTCTCCACACTGAGGTTTCTTTACAGTGGACATTTACCCTTACCATTGATTTACATAAGGATTTCATATTGGTCCTTATTCCTTTATTTCTCTATATACACGGCACTGGACTATCATAAAGTGCTATTTGACAAAGGCTCTGGTTGGGCAGAAACGTTATATCGCTTTTTTCCCGTCCTTAAATGTTGCCTAATTTGTTAATAAAAACGTATATTATTCAGCATCAAAAATTATCCTCCTAGAGTGCGGTGTGATCTTTCATATCACGGTGGGAACCAGGCATGTAGAGTCCATCCATTCACCTTTTCTGCGTGCAAATCAGTAATCAATGTAAAAGGTGGCTACTTTGAAGAACTAGAATATAAGACATATTTTCAGTTGTTTCCACTTTTTTGTAAAGTGTAATGTATAATTCCACATGTGTTAATTCATAGTTTTGATGCCTTCAGCGTGATTCTACAATTTTCATAGTCATGAAAATACAGAAAAATCTTTGAATGAGAGGTGTGTCCAAACTTTTGGTCTGTACTGTAGATGTCCATTCGAATTCCTCTTTCCATTGTCTCTATTGGAAGATGGGGAGATGATGTATAAATAGATTACCCAATAAATGGGCCATTTATTCTATTGGAAGGTGAGCTGATTAAAATCATTTTCCTTTTCTATCCCTCCACAGTGCAATGAGGTTTGCTTTCCATATTCTGAAACAACTTAATTATATGTTAGCTGGTGGTCATGACAGAATTTTTTTGTGGTTATTTTCAGTCATTTTTTTTAAACGCCAGATGTTTAGGTATGGTATTGTTCTGTAGACTTGTGTAGGAGGAAAATGCCTCAATAATGTAAAACGTGTGCAACTGAAAAAAATAAAAAAGCTACAAAAAAATCTTGTAAAGACTAATTAAGTCTTGTCACTGTAAAAAGTTAAAATATCTTTAAGTTGAACATATCACAGATAAAAGTCTTTTTTTCACAACTATTGTGCTGATAGTATTTACTTTCTACATTTCTAGCTAGTATCACATGATCTCAAGATAAACTGATAAAAGGTTTGCATAATGCTGGGCTCAAACACAATACTCTGATCACGGGTCTCCTGTCCATAGTAACAGCCTCATAGGCACATAAACGGGTGTTTGCAGTAGTGGACACAGCTTGAAGAGGAGCACTGTGCAAGAACAATGTAGAAAAAGAGAAATGAAAAAGCAGCCCTTACGCGATCGTTTGTGGCTAAAAGTACTTTAATTCCTTTAAATGGACACATTCATAAAGTGAGGTTGTGCAGGTACAATTGAAGTGTTAGCAAGTGGAGACAAAAGACATAAAGGACTACGGTCGTCTTGAGCCAGGCTTGCACTTCTCCAGGTCTGTTCAGCAAAGCAATGGACCCGTAGAAGTGCAAGCCAGGCACAAAACGGCCGTAGTCCATTATGTCTTTTGTCTCCCTTGCTAACACTTCCCTTGTACCTGCACAAATCATTTGGGAAGTCCAGAGATGTTTAAAGGCATTTAGTGTATGTAAACTTTTGACTTTGCAGTAAGTAATAAAAATGCCTTAAAACATTCTCTCTTTCTCCTTATTTTGGCATTTTGCAAATATTAATAATTATAGTAACCCTAATTGATCTAAAATGGGAAAGGTTTAATTCTGATTTCATGTCAGATATTGAGAAAACATGCATATGTGTCTCTTTATATAGTGTATGTAAACTTCTAGTTTCAACCGTATATCAGTTCATGGTGAGAGTATGCGGTAATAGATAGAAATGTGGAGAGTGATTACAAGCAGCATAATAATGCCTAATATTAGGATAGTGCATTAATAAAACATTGGTAGGGATGCTACAGAAGGCACCCCCGCTGATCAGCTGTTCCCAGTGCCGACCGAATGTGATCAGTTGCCAGGCTGCATAGCTCCATCAACGGCACAGTGGCCAAAGCAGGGTACTGCATATCCATTCTATTTACTTAAATAAAGGAAGATGTGCCCTGTCAGGCCTTGGACACTATACATGAGTTGTGCTGTGATGCTCCGCAACTGACACATCCATTTGGTACCCGGTAGTGGTTGCCGGGTGTCTTACCCCTACCAAACTGATATTGATGAACTATCCTAATATAATTAAAAATAAAATGTGCTTCAATAAAATAACTCAGTAAAATGCCCAAACTGGCTTCATGATATGCCATCTTACAGCCATTATACACATATAACATAAACCGTTCTGGCATTTAAACAGACAAAATTCTAGAATATGATTGCTATTTACTTCTGGTTAGACGTTAAACTTTTCATTACCAACTTCTAAATGTAAATTTAATATACATGGAGATCGCACATGTAATGTGTACAGTCATGGCCAAAAGTTTTGAGAATGACACAAATATTAATTTTTACAAAGTCTACTGCTTCACTTTTTCTAATGGCAATTTGCATATACTCCAGAATGTTATAAAGAGTGATCAGCTTAACAGCAATTACTTGCAAAGTCAATATTTGGCTAGAAAATGAACTTTATCCCCCAAAACACATTTCAACATCATTGCAGCCCTGCCTTAAAAGGACCAGCTAATCTCTTTTCAGTGATTGCTCCATTAACACAGGTGTGGGTGTTGATGAGGACATGGCTGGAGATCAATCTGTCATGATTAAGTAAGAATGACACCACTGGACACTTTAAAAGGAGGCTGGTGCTTGGCATCATTGTTCCTCTTCTGTTAACCATGGTTATCTCTAAAGAAACACGTGCAGTCATCATTGCAATGCACAAAAATGGCCTAACAGGGAAGAGTATCGCAGCTAGAAAGATTGCACCTCAGTCAACAGTCTATCGCATCATCAAGAACTTCAAGAAGAGAGGTTCCATTGTTGCCAAAAAGGCTCCAGGGCGCCCAAGAAAGACCAGCAAGCGCCAGGACTGTCTCTTAAAAGTGTTTCAGCTGCGGGATCAGGCTACCAGCAGTGCAGAGCTTGCTCAGGAATGGCAGCAGGCAGGTGTGAGTGCATCTGCACGCACTGTGAGGCGGGACTCTTGGAGCAAGGCCTGGTCTCAAGGAGGGCAGCAAAGAAGCCACTTCTCTCCAGAAAAAACATCATGGACAGACTGATATTCTGCAAAAAGGTACAGGCAGTGGACTGCTGAGGACTGGGGTAAAGTTATTTTCTCTGATGAATCCCTTTTCGATTGTTTGGGACATCAGGAAAACGCCTCATTCGGAGAAGACAAGGTGAGCGCTACCACCAGTCTTGTCTCATGCCAACTGTTAAGCATCCTGAAACCATTCATGTGTGGGATTGCTTCTCAGCCAAGGGAATCGGCTCTCTCACAGTCTTGCCTAAAATCACAGCCATGAATAAAGAATGGTACCAGAATGTCCTCCAAGAGCAACTTCTCCCAACCCTCCAAGAGCAGTTTGGCGATCAACAATGCCTTTTCCAGCATGAAGGAGCACCTTACCATAAAGCAAAGGTGATAACTAAATGGCTCAGGGAACAAAACATAGAGATTTTGGGTCCATGGCCCGGAAACTCCCCAGATCTTAATCCTATTGAGAACTTGTGGTCAATCATCAAGAGACGGGTGGACAAACAAAAACCTAAAAATTCTGACAAAATGAAAGCATTGATTGTGCAAGAATGGACTGCTATCAGTCAGGATTTGGTCCAGAAGTTCATTGAGAGCATGCCAGGGAGAATTGCAGAGGTCCTGAAGAAGAAGGGTCAACACTGCAAATATTGACTTGCTGCATTAACTCATTCTGTCAATATAAGCTTTTGTTACTCATATGTTTGCAATTATATTTCTGTCTGTGATAAAAACATCTGTCAAACACACACATAAAAACCAGAGGGCAGCAGATCATGTGAAAATATAATATTTGTGTCATTCTCAAAACTTTTGGCCATGACTGTATTTACATATTCAAAGTTCTCATACATTTTCAGGAAAAATTTCAGAAATAAAGCTTTGTGCTAAATACACTGCTCAAAAAATAAAGGGAACACTGAAATAACACATCCTAGATCTGAATGAATGAAATATTCTCATTGAATACTTTGTTCTGTACAAGTTGAATGTGCGACACAAAATCACAAAATCATCAACGGAAATTTATTAACCAATGGCGGCCTGGATTTGAAGTCACACACAAAATTAAAGTGGAATGTAATGTCCTCAAAACAAGTCAAAATCATGCTCAGTAGTGTGTGTGGCCTCCACGAGTCTGTATGACCTCACTGTGCCTGTATGACCTCCCTACAACTCCTGGGCATGCTCCTGATGAGGCAGCGGATGGTCTCCTGAGGGATCTACTCCCAGACTTGGAATAAAGCATCCGCCAACTCCTGGACAGTCTGTCGTGCAACGTGACGTTGGTGGATGGAGCGAGACATGATGTCCGAGATGTGCTCAATCAGATTGAGGTCTGGGGAACGGGCGGGCCAGTCCATAGCTTCAATGTCTTCATCTTGCAGGAACTGCTGACACGCTCCAGCCACATGAGGTCTGGCATTGTCCTGCATTAGGAGAAACCCAGGGCTAACTGCACCAGTATTTGGTCTCACAAGGGGTCTGAGGATCTCAACTCGGTACCTAATGGCAGGCAGGCGACCTCTGGCAAGCACATGGAGGGCTGTGTGGCCCTCCAAAGAAATGCCACACCACACCATTATTGACCCACTGCCAAACCGGTCATGCTGAAAGATGTTGCAGGTAGCAGATCTTTCTCCAAGGCATCTCCAGACTCTGTCCCGTCTGTCACATGTGCTCAGTGTGAACCTGCTTTCATCTGTGAAGAGCACAGGGCGCCAGTGGCAAATTTGCCAATCCTGGTGTTTTGTGGCAAATGCCAAGCATACTGCACGGTGTTGGGCTTTGAGCACAACCCCATCTGAGGACGTCGGGCACTCAGACCATCCTCATGGAGTCGGTTTCTAACCGTTTGTGCAGACACATGCACATTTGAGGCCTGCTAGAGGTAATTTTCCTCCTTGCACAAAGGCGGAGGTAGCGGTCCTGCTGCTGGATTGTTGCCCTCCTACAGCCCCCTCTACGTCTCCTGGTGTGCTGGCCTGTCTCCTGGTAGCGCCTCCAGCCTCTGGACACTACGCTGACAGACACAGAAAACCTTCTTGCCACAGCTCTCATTGATGTGCCATCCCGGATGAGCTGCACTACCTGAGCCACTTGTGTGGGTTGTAGAGTCCGTCTCATGCTACCACAAGTATGAAAGCACAACCAACATTTAAAACTGACCAAAACATCAGCCAGAAAGCATTGGTACTGAGATGTGGTCTGTGGTCCCCACCTGCAGAACCGCTTCTTTATTGAGTGTCTTGATCATTGCCAATAATTTCCATCTGTTGTCTATTCCATTTGCACAACAACATGTGAAATTGATTGTCAATCAGTGTTGGTTCCTAAATGGACAGTTTGATTTCACAGAAGTTTAATTAACTTGGAGTTATATTCTGTTGTTTAAGTGTTCCCTTTATTTTTTTGAGAAGTATGTTTTCTGCACCCAGCAAACTAGTTAAAAATATCAGTGCTCTCAATGTCTGTACTGTTGGCAAAGTAATTACTTGAAGTCTTTTTCTATTATGTAAGGTAGGGAATAGATAAACGTTCTCTCCTTGCAATTGGTTGGAGGGTTTTAACAAAAGATGTGATTCAAAGGTAAGTGTTTACTATATGCAAAGTCACAAATGAGGTAAACCTAGAAAAAATGTAAAAATAACCTGAGGTAACACTATAGTGTAGTCCACTATTTAACATTTTGTCAATAATCATTATACAGATAAAGAATAATGAATATTTAAAGATGGAACTATACAATGGTCTCTCATATTATATAGCATTTATATAATTATATTAAAGCATTAACCAGTGACTCGTCACACCGGTCATTGGCTATTTAACATTTTGTCATGATTTTACTTTTGTCTTTTGCTATGTTCCCACTGTGTTAGGAGCATTCCCTTTCACGAGTTTTAGGCTTAAAGGGAACCTGTCAAATTCATGCTGCCCAAACCACAGGTTTTTTAAAGTATGGAAGTTATATACTCTATTTATGTGATGGGGTTAATTCTGAGACCGCGGGGGTCCAACAGCTTAGACCCCCTACAAGTCCTGAAGACCGAGGCTCTGAAGAGTCTATCGTGAATGGAGGGGGTGGTCGATCATGCACACTGCTTCTTTATTCATTCTTAATGGGAATACAGGGAATAGAAGAGTTCTGCGCTCGGATGGCCCTTGGCACTCCAATAAAATGAACTGAGTGGCAGTGAACCTGATTGACCACTCTTCCATTCAAGAAGGGATCCCAGCAGTCGGACCCCCAGCAATTGGCAAGTTGTCCCCTATGCAATGGATAGGAATAACTTAATTCCAAACTTAAAAATACTCCTTTAAGCATTCATTTTTAAATAATTTAAGGCAGGTTTTAGATGATCCATGTTTTTGGTCCGTTTGCAAGATAGCACACGGGAAAATGGTCTTGTTCATATTTGCTTAAAAAATGCCGCATGTACTAGTCTCTTCCGTTTTTCAAATGAGACTCACCCATACAACTGAATGGAGCCGTCATATTGACACCACACATTTTTAAATTATCCATTAATAGGAAATGGAATTGGACCTTCTATTATTTTTTGAATTGTGGATGTAAAAACAGACGTCATACGGCTTTCACCTGGATGAAAAAACAATCATTTTCACAGACTCGTCTGAACCCAGCCTTACTGCTTAAATTAGTACTAATAAAATTATTAAATGTATATTTATATTTAATAGAAACAAGGGCACAAGCATATCCCATAAAGGCACTCATCATTAATCATTCTTATATAATATATTATTATATATTACATAATGGCATTTAGACTATTTTAGGCCATTTGTAAAAAATAAAGAGAATATTGATAACTATAGGTGCAAATAACTCAATTTTCTTACTTAAAATTTCAAATATTATTTGATCGATCAGGTCATTTTTCTCACGTATTGTTAACTAAACTCTGACCTTGAGTGTTTCGTGCATCTGAGGCTGTACTTTATTACCTAAAACAGGTAAAAAAGGAGCAAGGGGACTTATACTTCTAACTAAAAACTAAACTAAAAAAATAAAATTCAGTCATCACTGTACAATTATCAGTAAATGTGACACTTGCAAAATTATTAAACGGAATAATAGTGATCAACTATGGGTATTAGATCATTTTCAACTTATTTAAAAAATAAACTTTTTTATGCTAATTGTTTTTTGTATTGGGGGATTTATTTTATTTATTAGAATCTTTACCATAGCACACATTCAACATTACTAACAAATTAAGAAAAAAATCACTAGGTGCTGTGACTTATTTTACAACTAAAAACAGAATAAATTTATTTAGAGACTTGACACTGTATGAAAACGAGCTGCTCTTTGAACGAGTTTTTGCATATCCTATGTATCATAGTTCCAATACCTGACAAAATTTTTATAACTCAATATATAAGTAAGTCGAAACTATGGAATTTGATGCGTTTCAGAAACTGTACTCGTGGCAAAGTATGCCAACAAAAACTGTGAAAATTTGAAAATGTGTGCTTGTAAGCACTGTAGGACATGTAAGATGATATTTAGTGATTAATTATTGTAACTTACTGTTTATCCTCTTAATAAAAGATAACATATGAGCTGATCACCTAAAGCTCACATGCTTTATTAAAATTTGCTCCTAAATATGTTTGTATTCCGAGAGACTGGCTTACATCCGTTTCGTTACTCCACATTCTAGCTTGGAAAATCACAGTCTACGTTTCAAAGGATACACTGCTTGTACACATAAAAATTGTTTTACCAATGAAATCTGCAGCCTATCATTCAAAATCGGTTACCGTACTTATTTTTTTTGATCGGAAAAAAACAGTGGGGTGATAGTAAAACCATGGACTTAACTATACTGCTCCTTCAGTCTAACCTGAAGATCACTAGGAAGTTCAGAACGAGTTCATCTCATAAGTAGCCTTGTTGGTGGGAGGTGCGCCTAACACATTATGCAAAATGATCTTCTTGGGCATGCTGTTATAGATCGGTGTCTCCAGAGTCCATCAAAGAACATCATCTTTTATATACACATGAACAAATGCAAATCTGCAGATATCGCGAGAGGAGTTTCACATGGCAGAAGCTAGGTTTCCACTTTTCCGTAAGTCCCTTCAGGAGGCCTGTAATGCTTTGGGAAAGCTTTCAACTGCAGACTGTTAAATGCATATTTGCGACATCCGACGTTCTTCATGGTGTTTTCTCGCCGACAGCCCTCACTACGGAAAAACAAAATACAAAAACAGGCACAACAAAAGAAAATAAAATTTGCACAAATAACAAATGAAAAGCATGGGCAATAGC
>JARQOD010000002.1:319166959-319207998 GCA_033576555.1 Oophaga sylvatica
TGCCAGTGTTGTGTTCATTGCCCAACGTTAAATAAGATGGCTGAACCCTTAGCAGCATCCCACTTTGAATCTCGCGAGGAAGGGCATCAAACAAGGGCCGGCATGGGTGCGAACATTTAATCATCATTTGAAAAATACATAAAGATCACACATTAAAAAAACCTTCTTTGATATTTGTTCTTCAGAATTACAAGGGATCAGTAACAAATGGATTGGTATATAGTAAATCCTTTTAAAAACTGAATCCATGATACCGTATATTCAGAGGTTTAAAGTGAACATTAAAATTTGAAACTCTATTTTGTATTTTTTGTTTTATCTAAACAGGTAAAAACTTCTTCAATGACTGTTTCCTTGATATATCTTTTAGCAGTTGGAGTTCTTTTTTTTCTGACATAGAGCTCAAAATTCAGTACAATCAAAAATAATTTAAAAATAATTGGGCAGTGAGAATCAGAGTTTTCATTTCAAGAAGGAATTTAAAATCATACATTTAACATCCACATTGGGACCATGCCACTTGAGTGACTGGTCCAAGAGGCTGCCACCTGACAGAGCGTCACTCAAGAAGAGGGGGCAGGCAGAATTCTCCAGCAATGTGGACTAGTCACGAGAGGCATGGTTCTTGGCCAGCTGATAAACCTATGTTTTCTCTAAAACGTGACATGTAACACAGTGAGACATAAAAACTTAATTCCAGGTCACCCAGTTGCTCTATGCTCTTCCACCTGTGGCTCAAACACCGGCCTCGCCTGGCCTCACATCAAGGATAATAGAAAAAATTGGAGTCCGGCTCAATAGGATTTTCCTTTTCTTTTTATTATTCAAAAGAAATTATAGTGCATACAAAAGAAAATTTTCATTGGTCGACATGACCCAGTTGACGCGTTTCGACTGCACTAAGCAGTCTTACTCATGACTCAGCTGCCTAAAATG
This sequence comes from Oophaga sylvatica, assembly GCA_033576555.1. Classification (NCBI taxonomy): domain Eukaryota; kingdom Metazoa; phylum Chordata; class Amphibia; order Anura; family Dendrobatidae; genus Oophaga; species Oophaga sylvatica. Next base: position 319,167,896 of record JARQOD010000002.1, read on the forward strand.
ACAGAGTCAGTGTCACGATTCCACCACTCATTGTGTCTTTGACGCAGTGAGTGACAGTTTAGCTGTCCAGTCTGGGAAATCCAGTCCAGTCTTCTAATCAGGGATGTGGAGTGCGGGGTTTCCTCAGGTGTCTTCCATCCTACGTTATTACTTGGCTAGTTAGCTGGTTGTCTGTATTGATTGCTGCCAGTCATAGCCTTAGATTGGTGGTGTTTGTGTGCTTGTATTTCAGTGCTCTGTTTCTGATCTATTGCTCCCTGCCTTGCCCCTTTGTCTTGATCCGCCACTCCTGGAATTCTGACCAACTAGACAGGAACCTGACTATGCCTCTTGACTACCCTGCTTCACGGTTTGTCTGGTGAGTAGTGACTAGCGTCACAGCCAGCATCTGCTGATGCTGTCCAAGGTTGAACAGCAAACATGAGTATCAGGTTCACTTTAAATGACATGTGTTATATGGGTTGGGTGTATCAAATTAGCTATGGACACAAGTCATTTTTCCATGAATTTATAAGCAACAACTAAAGCATTAAACTTGACCATGTTTAAGGAGAAGAATGTGGAACATCTAATTATAAATATGCTTTACTGCAAATCCTCAAGTAATTTCATGGGTAATAATGATTATACTGAGCTTACTACTTACATTTGTCATTGGCTAACTACCATCATTGGTTTTCTTTGCTCTTACATTTCTTGATTGACATTTTACTGAGTTTCTACTAAATAATACAAGGTACATTAACCCCACCGATTTCCAGTTATCACCGGCAAATATCAGTGGAGGAGTTCGATATGGCCTGGGTGACTTTGAAGGTCACATTCTCAAGTCCATGATGCCCAAACCATATCTTCTAACATGGCCAGCTCTTTCCTAGAGGGCAAAGGTTTGGACAACAACAGGACACGTGTTGGAAAAAATAACAGCGTGAATTGCTGTAGAAAATTCCAGAAAATGCAGAGATTATGTGATAAAGGCAAGCCTTTCCTGTTCTACAACATGTTGCTGATTCAGGTAGCCCCAAAACCTATCAAAAATCATTTGTAGCAGTCACTAACAATGGTCATTTTAGAGCTACATTATATACCATTGAATTTATAGAAGAAACAATTATTGTAATGGCTCACTCAGGCATCAGTCATTTGCCTCGTATGCAAAAAAAATGACACATTTTCATCAGCCTTATGGATCCGATTTTCACCAGTTTTTATCAGTGACAGTTTTTTTTCATCAAAGTTTCATAAAAAAACTGATGGTGATTTCTCAAGTTTTTTCTTTTTAAACAGTCCATCAGACTGCTATCCAACTTTTTCACAAATTTAATACTTACATTAGTGAGTTTGATCCATGACTTGATAAAAAACAGAGAAGTCTCCGTGTTTTGGACAAGCATAAATTTTACGGACATATGAAAAAACCCCATTTACTACAATAGGTCAGTTCTATTTGTGAAAAACATGATCGAACTTGTAAGTGAAAAAACTGACGTCTGAAAGACCCTTAGTGGCTCAATGAGAGCTTCTTCTATTATCTTATAGGCTCAGTTCTGGTTCTCCCCCATATGACACCGGAAGGCACGGCTGTAGTGTACCTGCGCCAGTGTATCACCCTGCACAACACTCACCATTGTGCTGAGAAGACTTTCAAAACTGTGCCAGGAGACCAATAGTGTATAACTGGCGCAGGAAACCCTCGTCATGCAGACAGTTCCTCAGCTTGATGATGAAGCCACAGATTAGCGCTGTCAGCTAAAACAGAGAAACATGTTGAACATGGTGTAAAATATATCTGCAGGTTTTTTTTCTAAGTAAATCTAAAGGAGGGGGCGTGGCTGGCCTATGGAGGGATAGGAAGCAGACCTTCTGAGCTCCTGCAAATCCCTGCTATAAATCTGCATTCTTGAGGTTTCCTATGCATCATCTGCCGGCCATGGGCATAAAGAAAGGCTCTCTGAGATCAGCTGTGGCTGCTGCTGCCGCTGCCGGAACTTACACAAATCCTCCGGGACCCGGGGATTCAGGCCTACGGGCCTCAAGAAGCTGGGGAGAAGCCAGACTGCCTGAAGCAGAGAGCGCGAAGCTTCCTACAGCAGGGGGAGAAGGTGGGGGCTGAGAGCAGACTTTCCAGCTCAGTGATCCCAGCGGGGGAGGCCCTGCAGAGGTCTCCTGTGATGGAGCATCCCCACAGCGACAGCGACAAGCTCACAGGTACGGGGGTGCTATGAAGCAGGGGAGGCATAGTGAGGACATCAGAGGTCCGGGGGGCCTATGCATTATGTGATAAGCTGACTTGCCTGCTCATGAGGATGGCTCCCCTCCAGCTGCAGCATCCCCTCACATCAGGGGACATATTAATGAAGGAGGCGCGGGGGTGACTGGCTCTCCCCCCCCAGGTGACTCAGGCAGGATAGGAGTGTGGAGGCCCTGTCTGGACAGACCCCCCCTGGAGTTTTTACTGCAGACCCCCTCCTCTCTTGAGCTACCGAAGCAGAGGGTCGGAGGGAATGCTCCTCAGTCCTGCTCATCTGCTGGCTCTGCTTCCCTGACTCTGAGGGATGAGGGATCAAGCTGGGACTGGCAGGCACACCTAAAAGCCCTACCTACCAATGCGGATCTGGACCGGTGCTTCCAGAAGCTGGAGCAATTATACACCCGCAATATGGTGGAGTTACAGAAGGACTTACATCATGTGGGCCAGAGGGTCTCAGAGGTGGAGGATGCGCATTCTTCATTGAGCTCCACTGTTGATACTCATGGCGGGGTGCTGCAGGCTCACGCTTTACAGATCTCTAACTTATGGTCCCATCTGGACGACGTGGAGAATCGTCATCGTCGTAACAATATCCGCATTAGGAGCCTGACAGAGGACATTGGCGCTGCTCAGCTGGACGGTTGGGCGCAATCGTTTTTCAGCTCTCTTCTTAACCAGGACCCTGCGACCGCCATTGAAATTGATCGCATCCATCGATCCCTGGGACCTAAATCCACTGACCGTCTGTCCCCGCGATGTCATCTGCAGGATCCATTTCTTCAAAATCAAGGACTGGATCCTCAATAAAGCCAGAGAGCAAGCTCAGTTACAGTTCCGTGATCGACCCATTCAGCTGCTTCCAGACCTGGCGAGACGTACGCTTCTTCAGCGCAAGGCGCTTCGGCCGTTGTTGGAGGTTCTCCGTTCCAAAGAGATCGTTTATCGCTGGGGCTATCCCTTTCAGCTCTTGGCCCGTAAGGATGGACGGTCGGCCACCTTTCGCTCTTTGGGCGATTTACCGAATTTCCTGAGCACCTTTAAACTGCCGATGATCTCTCTTCCGGACTGGCCTAAGGTGGAGTCTCCCCCGATTACAGCTCCGGGTGGCGACTGGTCGGTGGTTCGTCCGCGGAAGCACCGTGAGAGAAGAAACCGCAGGGATCGGTTATATGATATGCATTACTGCTTATTTTCTTGAGTACTTTGTTTCCTCATGTTCAGCTTTAGAAGCCTTTGGTTGGTGGATGTACATTAAGGGGGGGCGGGCTTCTGGGCTCACACGGTCTTCTCCCTTGTTGATCTTTCGCTTTATTGCGGATTAATGTAAAACGCCTGAGGGCATGCTCAGGTGAGGGGGGCCGTGGGGGCTTGGGGCCGGTTCTCCGGTAAATTTACAATGTTACTGTTTGCGGGATTGCTTAGGAATGCGGGTTATGGGGGACTGCGCTACGCAGTGCCTCACAGTTATAAAGTTATATTTTTACATTGCGGGGAGGGGTTTGGGACAGGTTCTGTCTATTCTGGGTGGGTTATCATGCTTGTCTTAGGGCGACCCGACGGGGTTGGAGGCCTTGGTGGGACACTGCTTTCCTGGTGGCGCTCCGGGGTCCTGAATTCCGTGGGGTCATTGTTTCCCGATTGGGATTCAGTATTAGTTTGAGGAATTTCGGTTCCTGTGTACATTTGGGGGGGTATGGGTTTTGTTCATGTTCTGTTTTTCTGCTATGTTCTTTTCTTCTTCTTCTTTCTGCTCTTTTTCTACTCTTTGTGTCCGGCCTTCCTCTCGTTGGTCCTCCCGCCCAGCTCCTAATTTGTTTCTCCTCTGCGTGGTCCCATGGCTGATCTCACTTTTTGTTCTTATAATGTTCGTGGCCTTAATAGTCCTGGGAAACGGGGACAGATCTTGTACCATTTGCATAAAAAGAGGGTAATGGTGGCCATGCTGCAGGAGACACATTTTAAGGCAGATCAGCTTCCCAGATGCTCAACCCGCTTTTATTCTTCATGGCACCACGCTCCGAATCCGGAGGCTAAAGTAGGTGGAGTGTCCATAGCCCTTCACAAAAGCTTCCAGCATTCGGTGGTGGAGGTAGAGGCGGGTTCAGATGGTCGCTACCTTTTTCTGAAATTGTTGATTGGAATGCATCGATATACCTTCGCTAATCTGTATTTTCCTAACTCAGCTCAGGTGTCTTTTGGACTGGAGGTGATAGACAAGCTGATCAGGTATGCTGAGGGTTCTGCTGTTATCTTGGGGGGTGACTTTAACCTATTCTTCAATGCGGAGATGGATTCGTCAACAGGTAGGTCCTCTGTCTCTCTTGCAGCCTTGAGGCGTTTGAAGAAGGGTCTCATTGCCTTACGGGTGGTGGACTTATGGCGTACACTTCACCCTACTACAATGGATTATAGTTACCACTCATTGGCACATAATTCATATAGTAGACTGGACCACGTTTTTGTATCACACTCACTATTGGAAGACAATCCCACGTGTTCCATGGGGGCATTCTTGTGGTCTGATCATGCACCTGTTTATGGCTCATGTAGGCAGTCCTCGGCGTGTAAACGGGAGTTTTCCTGGCGCCTAAATGACAATTTATTGCAGGATACTCTGTGTGTAGCGGATGTGCGCAGGGCTGTTGAGGACTTTGTCAAGGTGCATGAGTCGGATGACACGGGCGCCCCTATACAATGGGAGTCCCTTAAGTGCGTATTGCGGGGCATATTTATCTCCCATGGTTCGCGTCTGAAAAGGGATAGGGTTGGTAAGTTGCGAGCTCTGCTGGCAGATATGGGTGCTCTGGAGATGGCCAATAAAAGGGGACCATCGGACGCACGAGTGGCGGAACTCTCAAATGTTCGTCATAAGATCTTGAAAATTCTGGACCAAAAATCGCTGTGTTACCGCGATAAATGGCGCAAGAATTATTATGAGTATGGCAACAAGGCTGGCACTTTGCTCGCCAGAACCTTGCATCCGAGGGCTCCCAACTCTTATTTATTTTCCATTAATGATCAGCGTGGCCGAACAGTTCATTCCAATGGAGAAATCTTGGAGGCCTTCCGGTCATACTATGAGACCTTGTACAATATTGACCCCTCTCCGACTGGGGACCCGTTTCTGCCATCACGGCGTATTTTGGACTACTTACAGACCTTTGCCCCGCGACGCTTAGACTCCGGGATGATTAGTGCTTTGGAGGGTGACATGACGTTGGAGGAGGTGGCCCTAGTCATCAAGGACTTAAAGGTGGGCAAAAGCCCGGGACCTGACGGGTTCACGCCCAGATTCTATCGCACATTTGTGGACATTTTGGGGCCGGTAATGCTTCGGGCTTTTAATGCTGTGGCCAGGGGAGATCAGTTTCCTTCACAGACCCTCCAAGCTGTCATAACGGTGTTGCCGAAGCCTGGGAAGGATCTTTCAAGTTGTGGTAACTTTCGCCCTATCTCGCTCATTAATGTAGACATGAAGGTCTACGCTAAGGTCATGGCGTGGCGGCTTCGCCAACACTTGCCTGGCCCCATACACAGGGATCAGGTGGGCTTTGTTCGGGGCAGGGAGGCGGGAGATAATACCCTTAAGACATTGGCTCTTATGGATCATGCACGAGCTTCGGGGTCACCTCTCTGCCTCCTTTCCATTGATGCTGAGAAGGCGTTTGACAGGGTGCATTGGGGCTTTTTGGCAGCAACTCTCTCACGGATTGGTCTGGGTCCCCGTATGCGCTCTTGGATTTTAGCTCTGTATAGATCACCTATGGCTAGAGTGAGAGTCAATGGGTCACTTTCCATGCCTTTTCGTATCGAGAATGGAACGCGCCAGGGATGCCCTCTGTCACCGACCTTATATGTGCTGGTCATGGAGGCGTTGGCTAATGCCTTACGCAAGGATGCCACTCTCCAAGGGATCTATAGGGGTGATTTTCATCAGAAAGTGTCCTTGTTTGCTGATGATCTCCTCATATATATGTCCTCGCCACATATAGGGATTCCCACGGTGATGAAACATTTCCAAACCTTTGGCGAGCTTAGCAATTTTAAAGTTAATCATAAGAAATCGGAGCTGCTCAATGTGTCCCTGTCGGGAGAGGAGGCAGAGAGGATAAGGCTCAGTGGGGTTTTTGCGTGGCAGCCTTTAGCCATCACATATCTGGGGGTGAAAATAGCATCGGACACTTCCAAATTATTTGACCTTAATTATGGCGCTCTGTTGCGTCAGATTGAGGAGGATCTCAAGAAGTGGAACGTACTGCAATTGTCTTGGTTCGGCAGAGTCAATGCTTTGAAGATGAATATCCTTCCCAGGCTTCTCTACCTGTTTCAGACCATACCTTTGGTTGTGCCTAGACCCTTTTTTGATAGATTACGGCGCGCAGCTTCGAGGTTCGTGTGGGGGTCTTCCCGTCTGCGCATACGGCATTCTATTTTGATCCGCCCAAAACTGAATGGGGGGGTCGGATTACCGGACTTTCTGTTGTATTATAGAGCCACTGTTTGCAAGAAAGTCCTAGACCTGACTTATCGAGGGAAGGAAAAACTATGGGTAGAAATAGAGAGACATAACGGCCCAGTAGCGGCACAGGGCATATTTTGGCTGCCAAAATTGGCACGCTATCGCGATGGAGACTTGTCCCTGATCTTGAGGACATTGCTGACTATATGGGACGGCTTCGCGCCCGGGGTCGGTTTAGTGTCGGTTCCTGGTCCCTTGACGCCCCTTGTTGGTAATGCTGCCTGCCCATCTTTGACGAGGGGGTTCCCTGCTCTGCCGGTTTTTGACACCTGGGTTTTTTCCCTGCGCAATTTTTACACGCAATCATGTTACCTTGGCTTTGGGGACATCCTGGTGACGGGAGCTGGTACAGCAGGTGCGTGGTTGGTATACTTCCAGATGCGTAGTTATGCCTCCTCATTGGAGGCACTGGTCCGCCCACGTTTGCGACTTACAGACTTTGAACAGCTATGTACAGGTGGGACTGCTCCTGTCCATGATGTTTCTTTGGTGTATCGCCTCTTGGTTGCGGGAGAGACAGGGGACTCTTTGCCCCCATTTGTGAGTAGTTGGGAACGGGAGTTGGGTAAAACATTCTCGCCGGACTTATGGTCTAAAGCTTTCCACATGACTCACAAGGGCACAATAGCTGGCCGCGCTCAGGAGGCGAATTACAAACTGTTGTCTCGCTGGTACAGAACCCCTTCTATACTGGCGAAGATGTACTCCACTTGTACTGATGAGTGCTGGCGCTGCGGCAGTGGCTATGGCTCCTTCGTCCACATTTGGTGGGAATGTCCCAAGATAGTCCCAATTTGGAGGGAGGTGGGGTTATTGTTTTCTAAATTTAGTGGAGGATTCGTCTCAGTCACATTAGAAATGGCCCTTCTATCAATGATCCCGGGAAGGGTGCAGCTCATTAAAAAAGGGCTCCTGCATTTCTTTCTGCAGGCGGTCCGTCAATTGATCCCCAGGAATTGGAGATCTGTCCATCCACCATCGAGAATCCAATGGGTGGAACTCATGGACGACATACGTTACATGGAGGAGCTTAGGGCAGCCGATGCAGGGAGGTCTGAGTCCTATTTGCGAATGTGGAGTGATTGGGTGGCATTTAGGGGCTCTCCGGAGTTCCGGGATTGGCTTTCCCGGGGCTGTTGAGGCTTCCAGGGGTAGAAGTAGGTGGTGGTGAATAGACTTTCTGATGGATATGGGCAATGAGTGGCCGGGTGGATTGGCGAGGGTCGGACATTTCTCTATCTTTGTTCTTCTATTGTCTTTTCTTCCTCTTCTCTTCTTTTTCTTTGGCTTTTGCTTTTCTTTACTCTTTTCAGTTTCTTCCTATATTTTTCTTTGATGGTGGATGTTGTCCGCTCTCATTCTGTTCTTGAAGTTTATTAAAGCAAAGTACCTGGGTATTGTGAACAATGTTTCTACGAGTTTACCAGAGCCCGGAATACTACTGAATGCTATGTTTCTAAACATTACTGTATAATTCGGTGCTGGAGGTTGTCTTGTATTCTAGATGTACTTGCTTTATTTCATTGCCGAGAGAGGCACTGCACTGTAACTGTTTACGCAACTTGTTTGTTGCCTTTTGTATTACATAAATGCTATAATAAAAACTATTTGAACCATAAGTAAATCTAAAGGGGTTATCTAAGGATGTGAACGTATCTAAGGGGTGTCATGCCGTTTTCAGAGCAATTAGAATTAACAATTTTTTCTTACAACTCCAACAAGTCTTTCCTTGGTTGACAATATTGTTCAAGCAATCTATCTATTTATTGGGGTGCAACAAACATACCTCTGATTTATAGCACAACTGCTTCCGGCACCAAGATGCAGATTCATTCCGTGTATCTAAACTATTAAAAGGTTTTTTTTCTGAGAGAGAAAGAGCAAGGTAGAAAGAGGAACAGAGAGGCGGAGAAGGAGAGAGAGTGTGCGAGGGTGAGAGAGCGTGGGAGGGTGAGAGAGTGGTGGAGGGTTAGTGAGTGGGGGAGGATGAGAGAGTGGGAGGGTGAGAGAGAGTGGGAGGGTGCGAGAGAGTGGGAGGGTGAGAGAGTGGGAGAGAGAGAGTGGGAGAGAGTAAGAGAGTGGTGGAGGGTTAGTGTGTGGGGGAGGATGAGAGAGTGGGAGGGTGAGAGAGTGGGAGGTGAGAGAGTGGGAGGGTGAGAGAGAGTGGGAGAGAGTAAGAGAGTGGTGGAGGGTTAGTGAGTGGGGGAGGGTTAGAGAGTGGGGGAGGGTTAGAGAGATGAAGAGAGGAGGGAGGGTGAGAGATTGAGAGCGAGAGGGAGGGAGCGCGGGAGAGAGAGGGAGTGAGGAGAGAGGGAGGCGCATAGAGAGGAAGAGTGGGGAAAAAGGAAAGATGTGGAGAAAGGGGAGAGGGAGAGAAAAGAGAGGGGAGGAGAGAGGAGAAGAGAGGGAGAGGGAGGGTGAGAAAAGGTGAGAGAGAGGCAGAAAGAGGGGAGAAATAGGGAGTGAGGGGGAGAAGTAGGGAGAGTGGGGTAAGGAGGAGGAGAGAGAGGGAGAGAAAGAGAGCGAGAGAAAGAAAGAGGGAGAGAAAGAGAGAGAGAGCGAGAGAAAGAGAGCGGGAGAAAGAGCGAGAGAAAGGCAAAAAGCGATCTCTAAAGATCAACTTCAAATGAATCTGGCAATAAGTTTCCAAATTACCCTGCAGTGTCACCAGAGGAAGCACTGACATGTTAGGTCCTCCTAAGAAGGAGACTATGAGACTATTGAGCTTTTATTTGCTGTGGCTAATAGAAGTGTTCATTATAGTTTTTCAAAATGTTTTTAGACCAAATCAGACAACTATATTCTCTTAATAATCCTTCAAGATTCTGGTTAGGTAAGAGGAGTTTGACCCCTAGACATCTGACTAATGGATCACAAGTGGTGGAGACAGATTGGGAGATGACACTGGTAAAGCTTGAACATACTTTCAAGTCTACAGATGAAAGCCTACAGTACACAGCACTAGAGTATGCACACAGTTGAGGAGTGAAACCCTGGTAATACATAGTATGGGTTCAGCAGTGTAGATAGCTGTGGGATATTGGGCAATGAATGCACACATACCGTCTGACAGAAGACAACATCTCTGCGGTACTGGAGGCTCAAGCACAAGGCGATTGTTGGAGCACTGTCCTGCATCAGTAGAAAGACCATGGCTTTCTTTGCTTTATCACTCATCATGGCCACACAGTCTGTTAGTGTACTCAGTAAGGGATAAAGGGCCTCACTCCATTCCCCTACAGAAAACCAGAGCTTATTAGTATAAATACCTGACTACCACCGATAGCTATTCCATAATAAAAGAAATAGTAAGGGCAAATACATCTACTTCTCAAATATATGAAACCTTCACCCAGCATTCTATCAGCAGAGAATGACTGTTGAAACCAAGCACAGGCTATTGGTGCACCCCTGGTGGGGCTAAACATTTAAGTGCACCTTTCTACTTACTTATTTTCTATCCATTTACGTCCCCTTTCTGAAGCCACAGCTGTCAATAAAAGAAGAGGGGGTAGACATAAGGGGAAAACAAGTAGGTGGAAAGGATCACTTAGCCAAGGGTGCACTGAGCGCCTGTGCTTGGTTTGAATAGTCACCCTGTGCTGACAGACATTCTTTAACCACTTGATACTGCTGAGGCCAGAAGATGGCCTCTATAGCCCCGGTTAGCTGCCCAGAAGTAAGCAGAGAGCACGAAGAACTAGAGCAGCCATGATGAAACGTCTGGTGATAGTGAGTTTTGGCTTCTTTATTATTTCAACGCTCTCCATTCACGTACAAAAAAAAACCATTTACTGGACAAGCCAAAGGGAAATATTTCACAATTGTCCTGATACATTCTGTCAGCAACACTTTTTTTCATCTTTAAGCCAACATGGGCTGAAAGCCTTATTTTTTGGTGTCAAGTAGTGTTCTCCGAGTATTTGGAAGTGCTCAGAGACTTTGTTTGTGTCGCCGTAGCTGCATGATTTGCGACTTCTAGACAGCCTGAATACATTTGGGGATTGCCTGTTTGTTAGGGAATCCTCACATGTATTCAGGCTGTCTAGCAGTCGCAAATCATGCAGATGCGGCAACAGAAACTAAATCTCCGAGCATGCCAAAATACTCGGAGATCACCAGAGCAACGAGCATACTCGCTCATCACTAGTGGCAAGCTGAAGAATTTTTGTTGTTGCAACATGTTGGGCAATAAAAAGTTAACGTACACTTTCACAGACATTATAAATTGAATGAATGCTTTGCTACAGGTATGGGTAGAACACATACCTATTTCTACTTTTCTACTATCACACAAAGATTCTGGCGCTTAAGGCCCCGTGCACACATTGTGGATTCACTTGCGGATTTTTCCACGCGTATTTTGCTAAATCCGCAGGTAAAATGACGCGTTTTTTTGTGCGGAATTGCCCTGCGGTTTTACACCTATAATGGAATAGGTGTAAAAACGCTGTGGAATCCGCACAAAGAATTGACATGCTGCGGATTTCAATCCGCGGAAAAATCCGCATGTGCAAAGCATTTTTTTTTCCCATTCACTTTCATTGTACTGTACATGACTTGCGAATCTGCTGCGGATCCACAGGGCCAAATCCGCTGTGGATCCGTAGCACAATCCACAAAGTGTGCACAGACCCTTAGGTGTTACATTTTTGACACAAGACCTCCAACTGTTGACCAAACGCACAGTTTCTGTACCCATGCAATCATTCTGACATCCATGTTCATCTGAACAAAGGAATTTCTGCTCATGTCTGATATATTGAATTATGACACTCAACATTCAAGCTTTACATTTTTATTAGTGCGCCTTCCATCTAAAGGAACTTTATTTAGAGTGAATCACTGGGAGCTTTCAAAAGTGTCACTTTGACGTCAAAACTATGAGTGCATTGAAGAAACGCAAGAGAAGAATAGTCTTAAATATTTCCCCTCCCCACATAAAGTTCAAAAATGGCATAAAAAACGCCATCATAATGGCAATTGTGAAATCCCCCACTAGTACTGGGTGCAAGATCACACAAGTGTGCAATGGAGAATGATTAAATCTCTACAAACAGCGTGACCTGCAGGAGCAAAACTGAGAGCTCAGAGGAAACCAGAATTAGTGGGGGGGGGGGAAAGAAGCAATGAGTGGAAAGTAGCACATACCTGGTCCAGGTTCTTCTGCACCCGAGCTGCTATCTGCACAGAAATGGAGGGGCAACATGCATGATTAAGGAGCAGCAAATAAAAGTATCATACCAAAAAGAAAGAAATAAGCACTTAAATGGAGTCCGTCATCCCAAACTGACATGTTACAGTAAGCATATTGCCATGCAGGGAATGAGGCTCCTATAAAGAGCCGCACATTTTCTATTAAAATTGACTCCTCCTTTTATGCAGAAAAACAACTTTGTTATGAGCGGCTAATTAGGTGCACTAGAGTAGATACCACGGCACTCAACTTTAGGAGAGGTAGGTGCACAAGTCAGGCATCCGGCCCAATAGACATGAAATGAAAAACTTGGCACTCAGGAGGTATGACAGGAAAAGTTCATTTATTGATGGTGCATCCAGACAAAAACATGAACGTTTCGGTCCGTTAAAGGACCTTCATCAGATTATTTCCAAAGAGGACACATAGATACTTTGAAATAGTAAAAATTGCGTATGCCAGAGACAGCAAATTCTCCAAAAAGAGACAATGGTAATACTGGATGCTTTAACTATGGAAGGCACAGGGTATGTCACTGGTTGAAAAAATGGGACCGTAGCGGCAAGAAAAGGCACTGAAATTTAGTGCTGCGTCAGCGCAAGTGCTTTACAAGCTCAATGCTTGCCAGGGAGAAAGCGCTCAGTCGCCGGGTCCAGAGCAGAGCAAGGAGCTGATGGCGTCCTGGCAAGCATTGAGCTTGTAAAGCACTTGCGCTGACGCAGCACTAAATTTCAGTGCCTTTTCTTGCCGCCACGGTCCCATTTTTTCAACCAGTGACATACCCTGTGCCTTCCATGGTTAACGCATCCAGTATTACCATTGTTTCTTTTTTGGAGAATTTGCTGTCTCTGGCATACGCAATTTTTACTATTTCAAGGTATCTATGTGTCCTCTTTGGAAATAATCTGATGAAGGTCCTTTAACGGACCGAAAACGTTCATGTTTTTTGTCTGGATGCACCATCAATAAATTAACTTTTCCTGTCATACCTCCTGAGTGCCAAGTTTTTCGTTTCATAATTAGGTGCACTGTTCCTCCCACTCGTTTTGCAAGCGGCTGCCTACTTCTTTCTTGATTGAGAGCAAATATGTCTGTGAAAGTCACATGCAAAATGACTGGGTGGAACGTGCATTTTGCTGATCATCCAAGCTAAGGGTGCATCCTAATGAGCATATATAAGTTAAATAATTTTTTTTTTTTGCAAAACAGAGGAGGCGATTTTCAAAGGAAAGGTGCATTTTTGATACGGGCTATATTCCCTACATAAAATATCACTTTGCAGAGACAGACTCCCTTTAAAAACTTGCTAGCAAATCAGGTTTAATTAAGCATTGTAGTAGATAATACAGTACTAAGCTTGTGAAGGAACACTGACAGAAAGCAGAAGGAGCTAGCAGACACAGTTTATTTGTAGCACGCCAGGGATTAAGTCTAGCTGTAGATTCATGCAAGGGACTTCATTATGTAGTAGGTGTAATAATAATAATATTAGGAAATCCCTCTAATTAGTAATGTAGTATAGTTCTGATTCGCTATGTTGCTTACCCCAAGTTAAAGGCATTAGGCATCCATGGTTATGACCACTCATATAGTGACAGCTGTTAGTTGTCAAAACCATGGATACCTAAGCTACTGCATTGCCCGGCATATGGGTAAGGACATAGCGAATCAGAAAAATTATAATGCATTTATAATTGGAGGTACTTGCTAATATTATTATTATACCTACTACATATTGGGATAGGATCTTGGTTATGGGAATACCCCTTTAAATCTAAGTTCATAACAATGGGCCTTAAATTAATATTCTTCCTAACCAGTCTGCTGAATTGACATGAAGACCTCTGGAGATCTTGGCATCATGGCCCTTCAAGACTGTAATATTCTGAGGAAAATTACCCCTCTTTGCACCTTACTAAATAGAAACTTACAAAAAAAAAGTTTAAAAGACACAAATGATTTTTTACTAGAAATAAAGGTCTGTGCTTCAGTGTTTTAGTGAACGGGTGATAACACCGAATACTTAATCTAGAATAAGTCATCTGCTTGAAAGATGTTCACTCAAATAAAGGTAAGGGCTCTTTCACAAGTCCTGGTGTATCACTGATGCTGGAAAAACCAGTACCGGTGCTATCCGGGTTCATGTGTCACATCCATGTGGCATCCGTCTGCAGTCCGTATGCAGCATCAGTGTGACACGTACTGGAGTCTGGGAAAAAAGCAGTACAGTTAGGGCTGTTCCCAGGCGCTGAATCAAACTCTGATCATTGTCGCCTGGTTTCCATGCAACCAGGCGACAATGTTGTGACTTCCTGTCAGCACCCGCAGATTGTGCATAATAAATAAATAAATACATTTTAAAAAACCAGTGTGGGATCCCCCTTAATTTTCCTAACCAGCAGAGGGAAAACCGACAAGCTGTGGGCTGGTGTAAATATTCTGGGAAGGGGCCAATAGCCATAAAGGTTCCCAGCCTATTAATAATAGCTCACGACAATCACCAACTCTGCTACATCCAGATGGTGTGGTAGGCGGTGACATCAGTGATGCAACCACTCACCCCATGCCAACCGGAACACACTGAGCTTAGCGTGAGAACAGATGCCTGTGACCTGCGGTAACCCTAATGACATCACCGCTCGTCACTGCAGCCGCGTTCTCATGCTAAGCTCAGTGTGTTCAGGTTGGCATGGTGAGCGGTCGCATCACTGATGTCACCGCTCACCACACCACCTGGATGTAGCAGAGTTGGTGATCGTCGCGGGGCCTCAACATTATGGATTAACTTTGGTTAGGATTACTTTGATTACTTATTTTTACGGTAATAAATGGGTAAAAGTGGGTCTGAGAGTGTTTATTTCAATTAAAGGACTTTCCTCTGTATGTGAGTTTATTAATTTTGACTATGGGGTTAGTAATTAGGGTGTCTGATAGATAGCTCTCCATTACTAACCGCTGGGCTTGATGTCAGCGGACATAAAATAGCTGCTATCAAACCCAAAACTATTACCCCACTTGTCACCACACCAGAGCAAGTGGGAAGAGCTGAGATTAATCACCAGAATTGGGGAATCTAATGGATGTGCCATTTCTGGAGTGGCTGTAAACTGATGTTCTTAAGTCTCGGAAGAGGCCAATATTCATGGACCCTTCTTAGCCTATATCAGCACGAAGCTGTCTGTCTGTTTAGCCTTTGCTGGTTAGTAAAATTAGGGAAGACTGCACATCATTTCTTTTTTCCGGTTTCCACTGTTTACCAGTAAAGGCTAAGCAAACAGCTGTGAACTGTTATTAATAGGCTGGCTATTGGCTCCTTCCCTGAATATTAAGACCAGCCCACAGCTGTCGGCTTTAACTCAGCTGGTTAGAAAAATTAAGGAAGACCCCACGCGGTTTTTTTAAAAAATTAACTTATTCAAGTAATACACGCGATACGCAGATGGCAGGTGCTAACTACAAGTGTCATTAGCATCGTGTGGTCGCGCTGATCGCAGGGAGACCATTCAGCACCCAGCGCCTAGGTACAAAGCTACGGTAACTGTAGTTCTTTTCCCAGATGTCAGTTCATGTCACACTGATTACACCCAGAAGTCATCCTTGTGTCATCTATGCAGGACGTATTGCAGACTGCGCTGTTGGCAAAAAACGGATGTCAATGTGTTTTTCACACAGACACATGGTCTGTGGAAACACACTGACATGTGCACAGACCTATAGATTTCAATGGGTCTATGTGTGTAGACACTTGTCTACAGTATGTGTGAAAACGGTCACCAAACGTAGCGGACATTGATGTCACGATCCATTTTTGGATCTGTGGCAGATCTGGCATTTCTTATTAAAACGTTTTTTCTTTCAGGCCATCGGGGGTTAATGTCTGTTTTTCCCCCCGGTGGCCTGCTGGTGTAATAGCATTACTGCAGTGTTTGCTGGGTCAGCTGATGGAGGTGGTGACCACTTCCACCATCCTTTATAGAGTCACCTGATGCATCAGCTGACTGTTGGTGATACAGGTCCTTCTGGAAACCAACTGTCACGGGTGTGTCGCCACGAAGATAGTCACGATTACACAGCCTGACTTCTCGCAGCTGAGTTTTTGGTGCTTTGTGTTTTTCGGCAGTGAGGGAGTTAATTCTCTCCCTCTGTGCTAGATGAGGCCCAGCCTCGCCCAGCTGCAGTCAATGCTGCAGTAGTGGGACTCCTTCAAATACCTGCTGGTCTGTTAGGGAAGTTGTCGGTGAAAGCATTCCTTGCAGACAAACAGAGCGGCTCGTGGTATTTTGGAGTTTGGAGTGAAGTGTACTTGGTGTTGTTTTTTCCCTTCCTCGCTTTATCATTTATCTCCTTACCCGTTGGTGTTCCCTCTGTTGTTGTGGTGTGAGTTTTTGTATGCAAGGTGGTTTTTGGTTTTCCCCTTGTACTGTCTCGTTCGTCTAGTACTGTGTGTTGGCTTATATTATCCTGTCCCCTGTTGTTGTGATCGGGGTCCTTCTCAGGACTAGATTACTGAGGTTCAGGGATCCTCAGGAGGTAGGGGTTACGCTGGCGGCCTGGACCTCTGTACCTTTAACAGTACCTCCAGGTAGAGGGATTAGTCAGGGCCCCAGCTTAGGGTCAGCTTAGGCCCCTGACCTCCTGTACGCAGAGACAGCGTGACACCAACCAAGCAGAAGAAGAAGCTTGCTGAGTGCAGTGGTGCTTCAGCTATTACCTTGATCTGGTGACTTTATCCTGCTGTGTGGAGCTTTACAGCAGAAAGCTAAGTGTGGTGTTTTTGTTGCCTTTACCCTTTGTTGTCTGTTCCTTTCCTTTGTGTTCCATTAGTGCAGTGGTGTGACTAGTGCTCTCACCGGCCTGCTCCCTACCTAGGGATTAGCGCAGGGCAAGTGAGGGTTTTAGGTATCCTGCTCGGCGACGGGGTGAAAGAACCCGTATAGGGACGATAGGGAGATCAGGGCTCATACTTAGGCGAGTGCAGGAGGTGTCCATTTCCCTCGTTCCCTATCACAGGGCCCACCACTGTTAAAGTTTCCCCAGTGTTCCCTTGTTTGTTGTGTCGTACGTTGACCGACCATTCGTGGGGTTGTGTCACACCGCTTGGGTCACATCGTGACAACTGACCTGTGAAGTGAGCCTAAAACAGCATAGTGAAATCTGAGAAACCAGCAGCTTTAATTTTTTTTATCAATTCCTCAAGGTTTTTAAAGATTACTGATTGCTGTCAATCGAAAGGAACATCTGAATTTAGCCTAGTTAAGAGGACACATTGGTATTCAGACTGTACACATGACCAGGGCAGATTGAGAAATCGAAAAGTTAAAAACTTGAATACATGTATAACTCTTAATTTTTAAAAACTACATATATTTTTTTGCTAAAACTGATATATTGCTTTTAACTAAAAGAACTTTGGAAATAAATAACATAGATCAAGAGTGAATTTGTCCTGGAAGAAGATAATTTTTTATAGACATTTATAAGGAATCAGTCCAACATTTAGTAAAATCTCAGTGATAAATATCATTCAGCTTTTTTTTCAGCCTAGAAAGAGTGAATCAAGATTGACTATAAGTTTCATTATTACAAGAGTCCTACCGATCGACTACTACAAAGTGGGGAAGATTTACCAAAACTAGTGGAATGGAGCAGTTACCTTATAGCAACCAATCTGGTTGCTACTCCTACTTTTCTAAGGGCATCTGAAAAATAAGAGCTGGAATTTACTTGGTTGCTGTTCTTTTTCCTATGCACTACTTTGATAAATTCCTAAAAGTATATTGTCTTTGTGCCTTAAAGGGGATATCCAAAAAATAAAATGTGCCTAAGCACTAACAGGCAGGTAGTTGCTACCTACCTGCCAGTTGTACCCAGCGCGGTTTCTCTACCAGCACAGAGCGGTCACAGACTTCAGGGCGGCGGTTTTATTTTCCTGTTGACAGGGTGGGCCTACTGGTATGTGGACTGACAGCTGTCTAATTGGGGAAAACCGGCTGTTAATCAGCATGACGCCAATAGTCACGTCCTATCAACATGAAGAGAAACTGCTGCTTTGTTGACAGGGAGCAGCTGAATCTCTGGCAGGAGCAGTTAATGACCGGCGCCAAGTACAACACACAGATAGTTGCCTCTTTTGGCAACTACCTGCCTGTTAGTGCTTAGGCACATTTCTTTTAAAGTCCCGGATATCCCCTTTAAGCTATGTAATACTAAAATGTCATTGACATGGTAGGTGTTTTCATTGCAAAGTACTGCTACCGTGTTCCGTTTTATTCCCCCTTTATCAGTACACTTTACACAAATAAAAGTCCAATTCTATCAGCAAGGAGAGAAATTCAGTTAAATGTTATGGTCACACACAGAGCAGACTCAACTCAAGCAGGCGTGCAGACAGTATTTACAGCAGGAAAATGAGACTTGCAATACCAGAAATGACCACAAGTGGAAAGCTTACAAGCAGGTACATTGGACATTACAATCTACGGACCTGTCTTACTCATCTCCTGAGTGTTAATATCCGATATTACTTTGACTAATTATTACATATTTTTCCACTTTTAATTTTCATTTAACAGTACAAAATGTCACAGTGTGAGAATTCATTAAAGGGGTTGGTTTTACTAGGCATGAATAGATTTAAAATAACAAATATACTGTTTCTTCACCAACTCCGCGGATCCAGGTGACTTCAGAGGTCTGCGGCGGTTCTGAAAGCGATCTCTGTTCTCCGCTCCGAGGTTACCAGAACAGCTGCATCCTGTGATTGGCTACAGCAGTCCGATGACTAGAAGAACGTGTCACAAAGACATCAGCTTACATGCTCCTCTAATCATCTGGCCACTGCAGACAATCACAGGCTGCAGCGGTCTCGGTAACTTCTGAACAGAGCAGACATCACTTCCAGAGCTTCCGCAGAACTCTGGTGCTTTCTGCCCTGAGTCCGCAGGGGTGTTGAAGTGTGAGTATGCCTATGGTAATTATTTAAAGAAATTCATGCCTTTAAAAAAATGGATTCAAGTGTCTGACAACCATTTTCAAGTCCTGATGTATAAAGACTGAATGCCACGAACATGTTTGTGTTCTGGGAATCAGTATAAGCCAGTCTGGTATTGTGAAGTCAGTGCTGAAGGAGCAAGTATGCTGAGAAGAAAAGTCACAACCATACGCACTTGTCAACTGAGAAGGATGGCATGCAGGAGATGGTGGAGATGATGTGGATGATAACACAGCCTCGTCATCGGAGGCCTCTGGGTTTATCCAATATGCTCTGCGTCTCTCATTACCTTTCTTGCTAGTGCAGCTTATCTCACATTGGAAGACGTCTTCACAGCTGTCACTATGTAAACGCTCTTTTTGGAGAAGCTTGTCTACCCTCTGAATAATGCACTCCAGGCTTTTCTCAACATTTGACCACACTTTCTCCTACGAGCAGCAGAAATATATGATAGGCATACTGCAGCATATATCAAGGTTTTATTTTCCATTTAACGCAATAACACGGCATAACAGACAATAGCAACCATTAGCATCATACAATGATATATGTCAGGGTCTTTTACCAGTACATAATCATGCTATTTTTCCACGCTTCCTGACAAGTCACATTTTCATTTTTTTTGTACTAAAATGTAGTCTTGTGCAGATATTGACATTTGGGAACGTCACTGCAGAGTAAAGTGTGGACTGCCCAGATGTTTAAAGTTTAAAGTCTATGGACTGTGCAGAAGTGGTTAAATTTGGCTCCTAGGTAAGGAGATCCCTGCAACATGCGTTCCAAACTGACACTTTAATGTGAATATATCAATACATTGCAGTGCCTCAGGAAAGAATATCTAGGGCTGCAGTTCCTTCATTTTGAGGATTGATGGGGGTCTCAGCAGCTCATGGGACATCATTTTTAATGGTGGGAATACTTGCTAATTAGTTAGGGCTGAATTTATATTAGCTATTGTATTTTTTCAGTGCAAGCAAAGCATTTAGGAATTACAAAATATTAGATATTACACATTTCAGGGAAGTTGATATCGTATTTTAGAATCATTTGCAAAATGTAGTGTTACTAATCATACTTCACCAAAATATAGCTAACCATCTATGGTAGATTCAATAAAAAATGATGCCATCTACAGTAATATTATTGCTGTAGCAAACAGCTTTTCCCGTGATCAATACACTAAGTGTCGTCCATTAAGCTTACACAGAACTGTGTGGTCAGTAATTGTAGCTCCCGGTCCGCTTCGGTGAAGTCAATCAAGGATTCTGATGCTTGCTGCAATCAAGGCATATAGTTCTTAGAAAATCTTCCTTGTCATTTTAAACAATCCTTGTGCATGAAGTTACTAAAATTGTTAGAAACCATGCAATTAATATGGTCTAATTGTAGTTTTTGTTTCCTGATTAAGGAGTTTGTTCAACTCTGAAACGAGTAGAATAATAAAACTGCTCTTCGTTCAACACCGTCATCACCATTGGATATCTTCTTGACAAGCTGCGCAGCACATTCATCTGTATATCCCTTGTTACTAATGCAATAAACATTGGCGCAGATGGAAAGATGCCTTTTTTAATAATCTAAAAAAAGGTAATCTCATTAAGGCAAGCCTTGTCTTTATGCCCCATTAGGAATTTTGAAGATCATACAGAGAGAACGCTGGCTCAAAACCCCTTCTATAAACCAGTGTGATATGCTACTCTCTAAGACAGGTGTGGGGAACCTCCGGGCCAGCACATCGCAAACATTAGCTTCTATTTGAAGAAGATTCCTCACCAAATGGAACCAACCGAAGACAAAATTATAAAACCTTTTTTTAAATACATTTTTTTTATCAGGAAAAATCATAATGATCTTCTTTAATTTAACAATAAAAGCTGTGTCACTTTAAGAAAGGGAGGTTACTCTTGATAATCTTGTGATACTTAAAGGGGGTATTCCATCTCCAAGATACTATCCCAACATGTAGTAGGTGTAATAATAATATTAACAAATATCTCTAATTAGAAATGAAGTATAGTTTTTTTTTATTCTCAGGACCTTAGGTATCCATGGTTACGTCCACTGAAGGTGAGATTTTGTTAGCTAGTTGCTAGTGGTCGTAACCATGGATACCTAAGGTCCTGAGAAAAGAGACATAGCGAATAAAAAAAAAAACTATACTTAATTTCTAATTAAAGATATTTGTTAATATTATAATTCTTACACTTACTACATATTGGGGTAGACTTTGGAGAAGTGAAGACCCCTTTAAAGTATCTTCCCTCATGTGCAGGCATAGCAGGACCTTTGTCCTTCATGGTTACGACCACTGATATAGTAATAGTTAGCTAGTTACTAGTGGTCGTAACCATGGATACCTAAGGTCCTGCAATGCTCTGCACATGAGGAAAGAAACATAGTGAATCAAAAACTATGCTACATTTATAATTGGAGGGATTTGCTAATATTATTATTACTACACCTACTACATATTGGAAAGGATCTTGGAGATGGGAATACTCCTTTAATGCTTCGGAGTTGGAAGATACCACTTTGTGGAATAAAGCTTTAAGTGTGCAGCATGTAAACACAGGAGATCAGTTCTGCTGCTGTTTTATGTCATGTAATTATAATAGGAACCACTGTAAGATAGATTCCTGTGTATTATGGAGCAACAGGAGAAGAAGGGTAAAGGAAGTAGCAACTGTCACAGCCTGTAACAGTCAGTGTGTAAAGGCTGCGGCTCAAATTTCGTTTTTCTCAGAACTTATAAGTCATTTTTAAGGTTGCACAATGCATTAATAAAATGTTGACATTGAAATTATTCAGTAAAACCATATTCTTACCCACTCTTCCTCATGCCAATCCACCTGTAGAGATGATCTGCTGTTTCTTCCTGTCCACCTTGCCACCAGAGTATCCTGGTCATTCCTCAGAACAACTTGGTCTGCCTCCCCTGATGTAGGAGAGGCTTTGGAGGCTATGTAATCTGGGCGCGCAGCATTAAGTCCATGTATTGCATTGGCTAACAGTTTGCAGTCACATACAGTGACAAGCTGTCTAGTCTGGGCACAATAAAAAGAAAAGAAAATGGCATACAGCAACATATTAGGGCTTATGTATTTTTGGATCATAGAACGAACATTGCAAATTCTCGAGCCACACTATTCTCTCAGCTATCTATCACTCTTCCCTTAAATCCTCTGCCCACATATCATGCCTGGACTCCCTTGTTCAGGTCAGTGGCGTTGCACCTGACCAGAGCGCGCTGAATTAAAGTGAGTCTGTCAGGGCAAAATGATGTCATAAAGTAAGCACATCTCTATGTATGGCAGCTAGCTCGAAGAAGAAAGTAAGGTTCCAAAATTCATTGGCTGCTTTTCAATAAATTTACTTTTGTATAATACATAAAATAGGTGCTTGGTGCCCTCTGAGCCATGGGGAGAACCTCTCCTCAGTCAATCTCACTGCCCAGCTCCATCCCCACTTCATCAATGGCTTCACTTTAGCTAACACAATCTCAATTGTAATCATGTAGATTGAGCATTGGCGCATTAGCAGGAGATCTTATCCCTGAAGTTTCAAACTCAATATTCGGTGAATGCAATAAAACTGGAGCAATCCAAGCAATCAAGAGATTTAGGTCAAGACAATGCTGGTTCACCTCGCTCCAGCTGACTCACGGAGGAACATAGTTCTCCTTACGGTGGTATATATTTCATAAAAGAGCTTATTCTTGAGATGCCAATCACGTATTATGGAACTTCAAGCTTACTTCATAATGTAATATTGCCCTGGATTACTCTCTTTTAGTCTATGCTCATACACACAGGAACAGACACAATGCATGAGTGCGTACACCACCTAGGCTTCAAAAATGTTTAAATGTGCCAAATCTGATAAAATAGTTTGCGGGCAGCATATTTCTCATGCATATTTAGGTCCTTCTTCAAAGATTCCACCAAAAACGCTGGAACAAAAATAATGCTGTGAGATATTGTCTTGTAAAATGACTGCGAATGGTTCCTATTGGGTGCTGACAAGGTGCTTTTACACTTCAAGATTATCGATAATAGAGAAAAACGCTTGTTTGCTAGGTGAAACCATTTTTGAGCAAACTTAAAAATCGTTGTGCTTGGCACCGCAATGGTCCTCCATAAATAGCACTTGTGCTGCCGAGAGCAATGGCAGCCTATGTGGACAGAACAATCTACGATATTCTAGATCATTCAGTGCACATTGGAAGTGCGGTCTGGCTGTGTAAACAGGCAAGTAAATGACCGGCGATCAAAAAACAAGTTGTTGATTAACGGTCAATAAATTGCGCACATAAACTAATGGAAAAATGGAACTTTACTGTCTATCACACTCAGGTTCAGTCATTTTATGGAACAGAAATCCGCCAAAAAAGTGCAAAATATGAACAAAGCCCAAGACACAAAAAAGCAGCAGGATACTGGTAATATTTGTAACAAAAAAAAGATATAATAATATGATGAGACAAGTATTTGTCTATGAATCTAAAAGCGTAACAAACAAAAAAAAAAAAGTTTCTTTACCTTATCTGCTAAAATAGCAAGAGTCCTCTCAATACCATTTGCTGATCGGTCCTTTGCCGCTCGGGACAGCCGCTCTGCATAATAGCTGACCTGTGTCTTCAAGGTATTAATGTGGGCAATGATCTCCTTGGCGCGAATGATATCTTGTGGGATGTAAACAATGGACTGAGGGCAGGCGGTTGTGCTGGAAATAAATGACAACACAGAGGAAGAAGAAATTACCGCCAATCACTGAAATAAATATATACGACTGACTGTGACATATGTTACAGCGGGTGGACATGGTGCCTGACATGGCGTACATGACAATGATTATTTATCTTGTGTTGTCACGAGATGACAGCAGTAAAACAAGAGCCATGGAGAAAAACAGAACCACAAATACATTTTATCATTGGGTGCAATGTGCTGTCACACTGTGAAAAGTGCAATATATACAATGTATCTGCTAAAAATCCAGCAAGAATAACAGAAGCAGAGATCAGGCAATGGCCAGTTGCGAATACAGCATGCAGGGTTACTTGCAACAGTCATTTCTACATCATTTTACAGTCTCGAGAGTGATATAGTGCAAACTAAATATTACTAACTTATATGACCATTTTGCCCTAAGCAAATGAGATTATTTACTTGTATCTACTCGATGGTAACAGTGTTTTTTGGTGTTACAACAGCTCACACTTCCCCACTGACCGCCTATCACAGAACGGAGATGAGAATGTGGAATGGAGTGTTAGCGCAGAGACAGACTGCCGCATAACTCGTGCGAGGATCACAGGTAAACCTTGTACTGGCTGGCTGCTCTCCTGACCGGAGCTTGACGTCTGCATAGAAATACATCACGCTGTCATGCTCAGGTCAGGAGAAGTGCCGGGCCAGTCCGCAAAGTGTGATGCCATCAGCGCACGAGTTGTACGGCAGTCAGTCTCTGGCCTTAAGGGTCCCCTAATTCTATTTGAGTTACAGAAGTCGGACTGATGATCGAACATTTATTACCTATCCCATGTATAATTGATACATATCCCTTTAATGTATTCCTAAAGCCTCCTGGGTACGTGCACAGATGACTTATTTTAGCCCTAGATTTGTATTAATTAAAGGGCTTGTTAACCCCTGAGTAAATTTTGGGACGACTCCAAACAGTGCGCAATGTACACACCACTAGGATCTGTGAATGTGAGTATGTGATCTGCATAGTTGCAGCCATGTACCAAAGAGTCTCAACCACTTCTCTCAATAGATTGTACTGAGAAGTTTCTGTATTATCGGCATGTGACCGGCCGGCACTAAGCAAATCGTGTACTTGTGGTCATGTGACAGCTACTGGAACTGGAATCCTAGCAGTATGTACATTAAAATTAGGAAGCAGCAGGGCTTGCTGAAGTTTTCTTCAGGGGTGCGCAACTCCTTTTAAAGGGAAACTGTCACCAGATTTTTCCCATCTAATTTGACAGCAGTATCATGTACAGAGAGACCCTGATTCCAGCAATATATCACTTACTTAGCTGCTTGCTGTAGTTTTGATTACATCTCTCTTTTATCAGCATATTATCACTACAGGACAAGTAAACCCGCTGCCATGTAGTCTTCCACATTCACTAGCTCTGTATCATCAGCCCCACCACTAACAGGCAGCTTTCTGCCTATGCACAGTGTATACAGAAAGCTGTCAATCAGTGATTTGTGTGGGGTTGTGCAGAATTTAGCATTCAGAGATCTACAGCAGATGAAATAATGATTTTATCAAGACTGCAGCAAGCTGCCCACTAAGTGATACATCACTGGAATCAGGATCTCTCCCCCTACTTCAGGCTGCTCTTAGATTGGGTAGCAAAAACCTTGTGAAAGATTTCATTGAAATACTACAACATTGCTGCAGATTTTAATTGATTGAAAAGCAGAAAGAAGTCTATCTTAATGGTTTCAGTAAAAATGTTGCAAAATAAATAATTATATAAATTGCAACAATGCAAACTTTTTTTTTTAAAATACACTCATAACTTAGTACTTTAGAAGACTATACTACAGTACTTAAATATCAAGAGGATCTATGTCTAAAATGTAATTGCCATGACAGATACATGCTAAAAAATAAACCCGGCCTTTTCTAGAAGCATCTAGCAGCGCGCACAATTATGCAGGAGAATATCCCGCGTCCAGGTGTGGCTGTAAGGAGAAGTAGCAATAGCATTTTGGGTTCCTCTGCCCATTCTAATAGCTGGCAGGATAGAAAAGTGTATGTAAAAGAAAGCACCACAATGCAATAATGGAAACATCCACACAGAACCACAGACGGTGTCACAAAATGCATGGAAAAACAAATATGGTGTCATGGATGCTGCAAGGGCGACTCACCAACTTTCCTCATAACTGCTATAAGGAGCCAAGAAACAAAGCGAACAATTAGATCAAAAAGATTTTTTCCTTTAAAAGCTTAACAAAAACAGCTGCATTTTAGGGAAGGTCTCCATGGGGACACGGGGGTACATGTGGGCCTCAGTAGAGCCTTAGCCTGGCACCAAATATTTACCACCTTTTATATTTAAATTGAAATTATTGGCAAAAAATAGGTAACAGGTAATAATGGTTTCTCTGATTGAATTCACTTGGGTGCTCAAACCAGACTCTTACAACCATCGACAACCAGGTGATATTGCCACCGGAACTTGTGTCTGGAATGGACAATTGGGCAAGCTAGGTTCTCACCACGTTCTGGACAGACAGTATACATGCCCAAAGGATATCAGGAACCAAGCTTGTGCTGAGTCACTATGGAATATGTTTGGCTAGCATACATCAGTATGTGCAAGATCAGGGCAATGTGAACCTTCTACTTTGAATGGCAAGATGCCTCTTCTGATTAGAAGGCCCATCAAGATCATTACGTTGTATAGCGCCACATGAGTAATGCCGTGAGGGCATACTATCCAGAAGAGGTGCTGGGGTTGCTACAGGTAGCGTGCCATACCCTGATCCAGCGATCATGAAATACTGACTTGGACGCTGGACTAGGGTCTTGCCAAACTTTTTGTTCAACTTGCTTTCTCAACTCCACTTTTCTAAAACACTGTATGCCAAAAATTATTTTTTCCATAGGGGAAATTAGTGGCAGGTGTATGGACCACACGGGCATACAGCTGCATATGCCAGAGACATGTTTTGGGCAGACTATCTTCTCATGGTGAGCACTTGGTGAGAGATGTTCTTCATAGTGGCTATTTGCTCTGGCTAATGGAAGGGGATTCCGAGCTGGAAACGTAACTAGTGGACAGGGTTGTACATAATACACAGCCTTTTGTAAGGTTTAAGCATATAATTAGAAGATAGAAACACTTAGAATTATCAGAGATGTTCCACAATAGCTTACCATCTAATCAAATACAATGATCTGAAGAGTCCATATAATTCCATTCTACCAGCTGATCTGACATTGGGCATGGAAAGATGCCGAGGTCTGATAAGGATTATATTTTAG
This sequence comes from Oophaga sylvatica, assembly GCA_033576555.1. Classification (NCBI taxonomy): domain Eukaryota; kingdom Metazoa; phylum Chordata; class Amphibia; order Anura; family Dendrobatidae; genus Oophaga; species Oophaga sylvatica. Next base: position 319,194,867 of record JARQOD010000002.1, read on the forward strand.
TAAGCGGTTTGCCACATGTAATCATCTTTAGAAGTACAGGATGTGGACCTGTAATCTAGTTACCAATATAATGTTATTACTGGATCCATACATTGTTTTTATACAGTCTAATTCACTGACTGTGGAGGACTCCAGCACAGAACATGGCTGCTGAGGGAGGGTCACGTAACCAGGCCCATCTGTCCGTGGCTTCCATTGATAATATACTAAGATGAAAGTGTCTGGTCACATAAGTGTCTACGCTCCGGACAGTGAATGAAGAAACAGATCACACATAAAAAAGGCTCTATGTAAAAAGGGGATCTAGGATCCATGTTCATGAAAGTGGTGACGGTCCAAGCTGTGGAACCATCAGCCATCACTAGAGATTGTAATTGTGGGACAACCTTTTTAAGGCCTCATACGGATGCTTTAACAATTGTGCAGCCCCATGTCAGACTGAATGGCAGAACTGAATTAAAGGGAATGACTGATACTTTAAGCTTGTCATTAGAAAAGATCTAGTCGGAAGGCAGTATATGGCTGATTATGATTAACAAAATTATAGCTTACTTTTTCTTAGCGTCTTCAAACTTGTGTAGCATCTTCCGCAATCCACCAGACTTAAAACCTTGGCAATGTGCAGCCGGTGCTCCTATAGTGACTATATCATAGTTCTGATCTGAAGTCAAAAGTTTATGAGATTTAGTATTCTTTTTAAATGCAAGTTATTGCATAAAAAAAAACTACGGTCAAAACTGGTAACTGGTGCATTGTGTTATGCCAAGGCCGTGAGTGTACCACGTTTTGCCCACAGTGTATCCGCGTGTGATTTCCCATCTCATCCCATTCCATGCCATTAGGCCAAAGTAGCCAGTTAACACCATATAAAGAAATATTGGGTCAGATTTATTGTTAGAGTAAATTGCACAAGAATTATTAACTGGCAAGGATTATTAGCCATATATGTGTTTTATTATGGACTGCCTGATATAAGCAGATGTAGATTTAGGCCAAAATATGAAACATTTTCTGGCATCAGGCTTGAAGAGGTTTTCTCAATGTATATCTTCAAGAGAAAGTTCCTGGGTGTTGGGGAAAAGGGGGTTAATGATTGAGTGAAAGTTCAGGCCTGCCGCATCTTTGTACTGGTGGTCGGGAGGTGGACAGTAGTGATGAGCAAACGAGCTCGTTAAGTTGTTATCTGAGCATGCCTGGATGCTGACTAAGTGTCTTCAGTATGCTCGAATAATATGTGCCATGTGGTCTCCGTGTAAACTACATTGCAGTAACTGTGCATGTTTTGCCACTGCTGCGAAACAGTAGCAGTGGCCTGTTACCTTGGAAACGTGCAGTAAACAATAAAAGCGAAAAGATCACATAGCAGGAAAACTGTGGCAGATAAAAAAGCAATTTAATTGCAAACTTATTTTAACACAATGTATATGTATATACCTACTGTATTTACTAACATCAGAACAAACCATTACTAAAACAGCCTAACCTAAAAGTTGATGGCTATGCCCCTTGCAGTAAATCATATGCACCTTTTAACAACTTTTCGCATAGATTGCAACTTTCTTGGTGCTCAGTTTATATTAAAAAATTGAATATATGTGGCCACTGACTGTAAGCAGCTCAGTGGATAGCACTGCAGCCTTGCAGCGCTGGGGTCCTGGGTTAGAATCCCACCAAGGACAACATCTGCAAGGAGTTTGTATGTTCTCCCCGTGTTAGTGTGGGTTTCCTCCGGGTTCTCGGTTTCCTTCCACACTCCAAAGACATACTGATAGGGAATTTAGATTGTGAGCCCCATCGGGGACAGTGCCAATAATGTCTGTAAAGAGCTGTGGAATTAATGGCGCTATTTAAATGAGTAAAATAAATCAATAAATAATAAGCTCCACATTTTTAAGAAAGTCAAACTTCCTTGCTCTTCATTCAATTAAGTCTAAGTGTAAGCGGAGACAAACTGGTTACTAGGGATTAATGACAACCCTGCTGAAAAGACTATGGTCATCAGGCCTTTTTCCCTAGGAACAGATTAGTGGCCACACATTGTTGAACGCATGAGGAAAATGCGGCTTGATAGCAGGCGCTCCTTGCCTAATGCTGTGGTATAAATAAGTTCTTTTCTACAAACAGCAGTTACATTCTACATGACAGCGATACCTGAGGTGGATTCATCCTGAACTCTCATTCTTTGAATGTGTAAATTGGTAGGAACAAACTCTAGTTTCTTGTCCGCTTTCAAGCTACTTGCTTTAAAAGAAACACCTAGAAAACAAAATAATTTCATAGGACAGTACTTACAGTTTGCATACTTAATTTCCCAGAGGAGCATGCATGGCTTTTAAGTCTCCTCACTCTGACATGCCAGGCTTGACATGTGAAACTCCACAAGGAGAAACGTTACCCCTTAGACCAAAGTACAGTATTTGAATTTTGACATACACATTCATATTAATACATTACTTAGAACACTAAATGCAAAAATGTCCTGACAGTTCTCCAAGTTGAATAGGTAGACTTAGCTTTCCGGTAAAGCATGCCAGAGAGGGTCAGATATAGTGACTCTTGGTTGCCTGTGTTATTTTCAGCTCCAAAGCCATTCCAGATTTAAAGGGGATCTGTCACCAGGTTTTGCTACCCCATATGAGACATCTTCTCTCACTTGCTTAAAGAGAATCTGTCAGCGGGTTTTTATCACCCCATATGAGACATCCGCATAATGTAGAAATAAGAGATCTTGATTACAGCAATGTGTTACTGATTGGGCTGCCTGCAGTCGATTTTTTTATAAAATCACTCTTCTATCTGCTGCAGATCTATCAGTTCTCTGAACGGTAGACAGAATGTTCTTTATGTACACTGTGCATAGGCAGAACACTGCCTATCAGTGGTGGGTGGTGGGGTTATACAGAGCTCATGAATATGGAGGACTAGTCTTCTAGTGAGAATCTCCTGCTGATAAAACTGATATTATTAAAATTACCAGAGGCAGCCCACATCGCTGGAATCAGGATCTCTGTCTCCGCATTATGCTGCTCCCAGAGTAGGTGGCAAAAACCAGGTGATCGGTTCCCTTTAAGCAAGTTGAAGAGGATATCTCATCAAATACATGCCCTTAAATATGGGAGGCACTGAAGCAATCGGCTGACTGCTAGTGATACCACTCCTAAAATCTCCAGTAAACCGATCATTTTGCAGGGGGAAATTGTTGTCCCTGATCCCCTTCAATGGCTGCAGCAGTAGTAATTACATGGCGACCATTTATGTGAATAAACATCTTCCAAGAGTTCACAAGATGCAAGAGGCGCTGCTTGTTAGAGGCTCTCTCATCACATGGACGAGGTACCCCAGATTCATTAAATAATGAAACTTCTACAACATTCCAATATATTTTGACTTTTTAGATTTCTGTTCCTTATTTTAATCCAACATCTCCCTGATACAATTCCCTGGCTTGGAAACATAAATTCTATGAATTAGCATTAAGATGCTTGGACACAGATCGTGACTTCAGTGGGGAAACAGGACAATGAATTTGTGGCAAAATCTGCATTGGTTGCATAGAAATCCACTGTGGATTTTGTACATTGTTTTGCATTATACAAACAAGAGCCGAGACCCCAAAATCTGATGGTAAATTTCTTCAGCTGACCTTTGTACTGATGGAGATTAGTCAGATTATCCTGGTACGTTAGAATAATTGTCTGATACTGAGTCACTATCTGTCGGCGAAGGTTCTCCAGCACGGAGACAGTTCCCCAGCTCCTCAAGTTCGCACACCCTGTGCAAGACAAGATTGGGAAAATCTCATTATAAGGGAAACCGCAACTTATTGTAAAGATAAATTTAGTAATAGATTTTAATTGAAAAATAGCTGCCGTGATATCAAAATTTCAGCCTCTGCCTCTGCTTTACTTCCATTTCCAGAATTAAAAGCGAGCATCCTCCCCCTCTCCGTACAGGAAAAAAAATCGGATATGAGAAAATACATTTCCAGGACGAATGTTGCACATTCTCTAGGATGCAATTAATCAGTTACGGAAAATGTGTTAATTGAACAACACTTTTGTATTTTTGTCCTCTCTCCATTGATACAGAATATGCACAGTAGAAAGTTTACAATGTTTGATATTCAGCCCCAGAAGTATGCTTTGCCCGATGCGGTGCACCCACACAATGAGTCAATATTTGGCCATTTTATCCCTCTATGTATCCCCCCCTGTAAAAAAAATTTTATGTGGGCAGGTTCTAGCCTTAATCAGTCTCCTTCCCCCACTGGCAGCCGACAATGTAGTGACTTTTTTTGTACACTTGTAGGCAGTCACATAAATCTCACCTTGCTGCATCCTCTTCAAGAAGGAGCTTAACAAATTGTCTAGGTATGTTCAAGGAGAGGATACTCTCAGCCATCTGCTCTAATATGCGTAGGTGATTTCCGTCTGTTGTAGGAAAGCGGTACATACGACAGATTGCACCACCAAACACTGGAATGAAGAAGAAGGAAAAGTATTATGTAGGAAAACTGCTTATTAGTTAGGAATTGTATTGTACTGGGAAATCGTCATCCAGAGGTTTAAACATGCAACAACTAGAATGGGCAGCTTAGAAAAATATATTCGATCGATAGATACGTTGTGTGAGATTTGGCTGAAGCAGAAACAGCCACTGGGGTTTTCTGTTTAAATAATGTAAAAAAATGTAGTATGTACATTGTACGGCTTACAACTATGAAGCCAAGAACGTAATACACCCCTGATTGGTCCTAAAGAAAAATCGTTATTAAGCAATTTTATAGGGGTTGTCCAATACCTGGCCAACCCTTTTTTAAATAAAGTAGTCCCCATTATAAACTAAAAATAATATATACTCAACTGCAACAACTTTGTTGTTCCAGTGATGCAATTTACGGATATTTTAGGTTAGGTAGCCCTGTTACTGTGCATTAAATTATACCTATACCCGTTTCCATTGCATTATGGGTGCTAACCTGCCTTTATTAGCTGCTCATGATGTATTAAATACATTTACCAATCTGAACCAACTCAAGTGATGATGAGTAAATTAGGTTTAAATTTTAGTTCATAGAAGAAACCACGCAACCTGAATTTTTTAATAATTCTTTATTTAAAAAATACTAAACAACATACAGTTTTAAGATCGAATAATATAAAATTTCAATAATTGGTGAGACAGTGGAACAAGCATAAATAACAATAACAAGTGAGATCAAAGTACGGTACCATCCAGTGGAAGGAGCAAAGAGAGAGGGAAGGAGGAATGGGGGACAATATAGATTAGGGGGGATGTGATGTGGAATGTGCATTTTGGTGTGATGGGATTTGGGATTTGTTAGTCCATGGTGCCCAAATTTTGAGAAACTGTAGGTGGGTATGGTATTTCCAGATAGGAAAGTTCTTCAAGGTGATGTAATAGATGGATTTTATTTATCCAGTCTGAGTGAGAAGGAAGTGTTACTTGTTTCCAATTTAGGGGGATTAACCCCTTTGTAACCGGGACACTTTTTTAAAAACTTGTGTCACCTTATGTAGTAATAACTCTGGAATGCTTCAACATATCACATTGGTTTTGAGATTGTTTTGGGTTTTTTTTGTGACACATAATACTTGAAATGTTTTGAATTTATCAAAATACCAGAAATTTGACAAAAATGTAAAAAAAATGTGCAATTTTCAAACTTTGAATGATTATCCCTTTAATCCAGATAGTCATGCCACAAAAAAACATTAATAAATAACATTTCCCTCATGTCTTCTTTATATCAGAACCGTTTGCAAAATTTCATTTTATTTTGTTAGCATTTTAAAAGATTCAAAAAACGTAGCAGTAATTTTTCATTTTTTCAAGGAAATTTACATAACGTACTTTTTTTCAGGGACCTGTTCAGTTTTGGAGTGACTTTGGGGGGTCCTATATGTTGGAAACACCCCAAAAGTGATACCCTTTTAAAATCCGCACCCCTCAACGTATTCAAAATTGGTTTCGGGTAGTTTATTAACTCTTCATGTGCTTTTCAGGAATTAAATGCAAAGTGGCATGACACGAATGAAAAGGTTTATTGTTACCACCTAAATATTGATAACTGCTGAACAGCCCACTGTAGCCGGCAAACTCCAAGGCTGTTATTTGCCCATGAATTGCCATGGCAAACATCAGGACCACACAATCATGATCTCAGGGTGCCGATGGGGATAAAGAGGGAGTCCCCACACTCTATTAACCATCTAGATTCTGTAGTCACTATTGACAGGGGTTAAATGACCATAATCGGTGCCAACACTGATAATAGCTGCTGCAGCAAGTTGTCAACTTTAGAGTACAGCTCATAGCTGCTGGATTGTCACCTGTCGGGGGATGCTAGTCTCTTTTATCGCATTTTTAGGATTTAAATATTTTGTGGGCCTAGATAGTAGGATTTCCGCAGGGGTTAGAGTATGTTTAATGAGTCCTAATTATATCTGCGCCCAGAACAGTTTTATTTTGGGCAGAACCAAAAGTTTGAGAAAGTGTGCATTTGTGCTCATCACATTTCCAACATAGGTTGGACTTTGTTAAACCTAAGTGGTGTAATAGTTCAGAAGTCCTGTACCACCATGATAGTAATTTATAGGACTTTTCAGGCAAAAGTATGTGCCTGGAGAAACCATGGGAGTTGGATAGAATGGACTTTGTATCAGCATCATATAGTTTAATACGTAATTCTTTTTCCCATGAAAGAAGAAACGTCGGTTTATAAGAGTTGGTTGGTAAGATCAAATTCCTTTTGGGACAGGGAAAGGAAGTTTTCGAGATCAGATCATGCCACAACCAATCTCTGACATTTGGAAATTTTGTTTTAGAAAAGGTCAGGATGCGAGAGGCATAATTTCGCTATAGGAAGTTATAGTAGCTTCTTCTGGCCAGGAGTCTATCTTGATAGATAAGAATTGGGTGATATTATAGGTTGGGCCATAAGTAATACACATCATGGTAATTGAGACCTAAAAAATACTGGATAGTGGAGATAAGGGATAAGCAGAGGGAGACAATGTAGGAGATAAGACATGTATAACGTAATAGCTAGACTAGTGGAAGACTTCCCCCTGTCCTCCACACTTATTTGTTGCTCAACCAACCGCCTCCAAGACTCCTCCCGAATATCCCCCATTCTCTGGAATCCTGTGGCCCAAAACGTCCAGTTATCCACCACATTCGGATCTTTCAGACGGAACCTGAAAACCCATCTCTTCAAGAAGGCTTACAGCCTGCAATGACCCCGCTACCATCTCAACCCCACCGGAGCTACTGCCACCCCTGACCTACTGTCTCCTTCCCCACCATCCAGTAGAATGTAAGCCCACAGGGGCAGGGTCCTCTCCCCTCTGTATCAGTCAGTCATTGTTAGTTTGCTTACTGTAAGTGATATCTGTAATTTGTATGTAACCCCTTCTCATGTACAGCACCATGGAATCAATGGTGCTATAGAAATAAACAATAATAAGTGGTGCTAGCCGAGCTAGAGTTATGAGGAGGTCGGGCATCGGTCCAGATGTTTTTATGAGCGTTTTTACCTAAGGCCTTGTTCCCACTTGCAAGGAAAAAAAATGCATTGCACTCGCACCAATGTTATACAATGAGGTAGTGCAGATCTGCGTATTTTTTCACAGTTGAATTTAGCATGAGAAAAAAATCGCAACAAGCTGCAATTTTTTAAATAAATTTAAAAGAAAATGGACTGCATGAGGACAGCACATGGGTGCTAAAAAATCCTCGCAACTCTCCTGGATCAGAATGTGACCGATAATTTGTACGCAAGTGTGAATGAGGCCTAACAGTAGGTATTCTGTGTCCGAGTTATGATGTTGCTTTGAAGAGCTCGCAGCTTCAGCCATCGGTTTAGAATGATAGCTTTATAGTAAGTGTAGACATCTGGGAGACCAATGCCCATACAACCTTCATTTTCAGATTAGTGTAGGGCAGAACTTTGGAAACCAATGTACTTACCTGATTTTAATAGTGTATCTTTTCTCAGTGATGCATATTTTGAGCGAATTCCTAAAGATTCTGTTAAACTTTCATCAACGGGAATTACCGTCTAAATAAAAAAAAAAAAAACACTTATGAGTTCAAAAGCTCAAAAAATCTAGTAGTACAGAAATGCTTAATCTCAGGCGGCCCAGTCAGTACATGACGTCAGAATGTATTGAGGTAAGCCAAACCCGCCAATTTCAGCAGAACCGGCTGACCGTATAAATCCTCATTTAAACATCAGTGATTTTTTGAGAAAGTAAAAAAATCACTAATGTTCATCAGTCCTTGGATCAGATTTTCATCAGTGTTTGGGGTAAGTGTGTTAGCTCACAGAAAAAAAATACTACAGTAAAAACACGACATGTATTAGATATGCATTACAAAATGTATACACGGTAGAACTAAATAAAATCTGGGGGCGCTGCTTCTGAGTGCCATCTGATTTATTTTCATGGACACATAGATTTGCATTGTCAAGTTTGATCCTTCATTGAAATAAAAAACTGGACATGTCTACATGTTTTGGTGTGGACCACTAGTATACCAGCCTCAGTTACAAGAGAAAAAAAAGATGAAAATAAAAAATGTTTAAATACAGAGATGCCCCCCCCACCCAAAGGTCTTTAATGATCTTATGGGAGGCACAATGTGTAAAATAAATGAGCAAAAAATGAATAACTTAGTAAAATATAGCAGGTAAAAATATAAATGAATAAAAAGAAAAATAGCAATTACAAAAAAAAAAAAAAAAACTTGCCCGACGTAAAGAAATAATTGTTACAAAGACGAAAAAACTATTTGAATACCCGAGTTAGAAATATTTTTAAATCTCTTTAAACTGCATGTATGAAAAAAATCCCAAAAAAAAGTGTCTGGTCAGGAACGGGGGTAAATGGCGCAGTCTTGAACTGGTTAAATTGATTACATCTATAAATCAAATTGATAGATAGGAGTCCAATGAAATATTAAACATTTTTCCATAAATATAAAGAGTTATCCTAGAAGTATAACTCCAGGGTGCATGTATTTGGCTGGTGAGAAATATAACACAATGACATCACACTTCAATATCTTCTAAAAAAATGTTTGTTTCTGCAGTCACTATTTAGATAATTTGGCATCCATCATCTGGGACTACCACAGTAGGTGTAAATGAGGGGCGCTGCTATCTGCTACAGCAATATACCTATCCTTCTGCAGAAAATAAAGAAGATCACCGGAAGTGGCCAAGCGCTCCTTCTATAATAAAACAGATTTTATACAACCTGGCAGGAAGACAGGCTATAAAAGGAAGAAAAAAATGTTGTCAAGGCAAATATGTTATTTATTCTCAGTAGACATTTCTGCTTCCAATTTTGTTTGGCCACCTTACTGAAATTGCGACTATCGGGAGAAAATGAACTTATTTCCCTCTTGAAAGCCACTGGATTTCAGTCATTGGGGCACTCTGACTGACAGCTCACTTTTCACAGATGCATTGCTGAGCAGGCTGTCAGTCAGTGTCGGGGTGCCACACCAGCCGCCACTCAATATGTAAAAGACAGTGAAAGTAGCGGTCACTGGGGAGCGCCGGGAAAGCGGTGAATGAGGTAAATTAAATTAATGAGCGGTCCAATGCAGCTCCAGCCGTAAACCTCCAATGGAGGGATAGTAACTGGGACAATGTAGAAAACGGTCAAAGGAGCGCAAAGAACACAAGGACAAGGTAGTAATTTCTTAAGCCCACAACGCGTTTCGATGGTAAACCGTCTTCATCAGGTGGCAACCTGATGAAGACGATTTACTGTCGAAACGTGTTATGGGCTTAAGAAATTAATACCTTGTCCTTGTGGTCTTTTCGCTCCTTTGACCGTTTTCTACATTGACCCAGCCACTCAATATGTAACTGAAGCTGCATCGGCTGCTCCTCTATGACTGAAAGCCAGAAGCTCCCAGGAGGAACAAAGTTCATGCCCCCATATATGTGCTTTCAGTAAGGACGCCAGGAAGTATTTTAACTCTGTTTACCTGAAGATTGGCCCTATATCGACAGGTTAATAGGATTTGGTGACATGACAGGTTCCCGTTACCATAGTTGGGGAAACCATGTTATTTGGTTTACTGATCCAAAAAGAAAAATGTATTTACAGAATCAGGCGAGTAATGATTCGGCCTTTACAATGTCAAAGAACGCCAGCGTTGGTTAGAAAATCTGATCTGAAAAGTGTTATTATCAATACTTACTCTCCCATTAACAGTATCTGAGGTTCTGGACACAGGCGCTTGCTGATCAGCTTTCTCCTCCATTTGCCAGCCTATCACCGTAATATTTCCGACACGCTGCAGCTCAGCGGACCTGCAGAGAAGAATACAGACTTCACGCTTGGTAAGATTCGTCACAAGATCAAGTATGTACTGTCACATACACACTCCATTGTTTGCCAGATTTTCAGGTTACTTCTAGGTTGAAAACATCATTGGAACTATATAGGATTTTTGTCTCCTTTATATTCTGTATCTAGCACACACCATGGACCGACTCATTGTTCATTATTTGCAATTATTTTTTTTTCCAAGTCACTATTCTTTTTCCTTGCGATATTTGTTGAAATTTATCACCCCAAAGTCTTCAAAATGCCGCACTTAGTTAATAAATTTTGAGCAAAATTAAAAATGCTCTTTATTTTTTAATTTAAAAAGTGCAAAAATCTAAAGAATTTGACGCAAATCAAAAATAGGCTAAAAACACCAACCGCCCCACCCAAAAAAATGCACGGAGTTGGTCTAATATACACATGCAAATACAACATTGGTCTCCTACATATGCTGCCCTCTAAAGCTTTGTTTATTTACTGCAATCGGAACACATTTCTGTGGAGTTTTCAGGTCTTAGTTAAAGGGAATAGGCCACCAGGTTTTGACACCTAATCTGAAAGCAGCATGATGTAGGAAAAGGGACCCCGATGCCAGTAATTATGTCACTTACTGGTTCTGCTTGTTGTACGTTTTATAAAATCACTGATTTATCAGCAGATTACTTGCTGCCAGATAGTCCTGAGCTCAGTATAACCCCACCCCCAACCACTGACTGGCAGCTTTCTGCCTATGCACAGTGTACACAGAAAGCTGTCAATCAGTGATATGGGCGGGGTTATACAGAGCTCAGCATGCAGGGAACGGATAAATCTGCAGGAGATAAAATAGGAATGTTATCAAAACTGCAAGCAGCCCACTAAGTATACGTTCCCACAAAGAGCTGTCGATGCTGCAGAAAGGATACATCACTGGAATCAGGGTCTCTGCTCCCACGTCATGCTGCTCTCAGATTTCATAGCAAAAAAACTTATACCCGAGGTGTAGAAGTCCATAATATCATACAATTAGCACTGACCATAATGGTAAATGTAACCTGTGGTTTTTCTCTTGCAGCAAATCTTTCACTATGAACTTTCCAGAGCCCAACAAGTACATCTGCATGGAAAGAAGACATGACAATTACTTAGATCATCTTTTTAAGTTCAAGGTTGTTTTTACTGTACAACAACATCATGTCATAATACACTTTCAGATGTATTAGCTGCCAACATGACAACTGCCATGCCACATTAATAGCACATAGCCTCTTCAGAGGAAGAAGACAGGAACTCTAGTGCCACATATTGAGCTAGCAAGCCTGAAAGTCAACTTTATAAAAGGAACTGGTCAGTCATCAGGATTAGCCCCTGAAGGGTATTAGGAGCGTTTTATCAGCTTTCTAATAGACAGTGTGATTATGACGGTTCCAGCACTACACGCTATATGTATGTGTCCATGCTCTCCTTGCCTACAGTCACCGGACTAGTCCGGGACCGCTGTCAATCAACGCCTCTGCACAGAAAGGGGAATGGTTGGCGGGAGGGTTGATAAGAGTCATAAAATGCTCCAATAATAAATAAATAAAAAAAATTGTGGACCAATTGTAATTTGTAGCATTATATTGGGGAACACACCAGCAATGAGGAAAAGAGATATGTCTAGCAAAATGAACCGAATTTATCATTCCATGTGCCCCATGTAATTTGCTGGAATTTGGGCTGACTCCTAAATCTTTCCAGTGTTTCAATAAAAACATGCAAGGAAAATCACAGAAGTCAATGTGTATTCCCTGGGAGAAAGAAGGCAAAGAGAACCAAGCTAAAGGTTTAATGGAAATTCAGGTCCGCACATTTTACAAGGGGCCTTTAGTCAAAAAAAGAAGGAAAAAAGTAAAGAGGCGGTACAAGGTCTCTGCTAAGATATCCCCGATCGGGATGGAAGGGGGCCTCGCAAACAAAATGATTAATGGATCCCAAAAAACTACGCCTTGGAATAACCCCATGTTTTTTCTACTGTCATAATGCAAGTACTGTTTTCTGCGGAACTCAGGGAATTGGATTTGTCTATCTTGTAGATTTAAAAAAATTACCCTGCCAAAAAGAGGGAGGGGAAGTGTGATACAAATATTGTCATGCTAAGGGAAATTTTTTCCAACCCAACACATTCTATGGGGAAAAAGACAGCGCGGGGTAAACCCGCCCCGGGTGGTCTCGCACGGTAAAAAAAGCACAGGGGAATGGGGTTTTTTATCGCAGAACGCAGCATTTTTGGGCACAACGAGGTGAGCTGAACCAAAAAAAGCTGCTATTCCCCCTTGTGGGCAGTACCCCCCAAAATATTTTGCCCCTTTTTAAAATTTTCCCTTTTTTTAAAAAAAGAAAAAAAGAAACGATGACGACCTTCAGTTCCCAAAATCGGGCTTTGACATCGTACCAGACAGCTTAACTGCGCATTGGTTTATAAGGGTCTTTGGAAGAAGGCAAGGCAAGAAAAAAAGGATTACCGCCCTGTAAAATAAAAAGAAATTCAAACAATTTGGGTTTAAATTTTTATTCTTTTGCAGTCAAGGAAACATTGGATTTTGTTGCAACCTACTGGGATAAGGCAGCATATCGTTACATTTACAGGAACCAAGGAAACTGCCCCTAGGGACAATACCCCCTTGTGTTTGCTTTTTGGTCATTTACAAAAGAGGCATGGGGCCCGGGAAATCACTATGGCCAACTTCTAAATAACCTGCCAGGGAACTAAACCCCTCCCTCTTTACATAACCTTTTTC
>JARQOD010000002.1:319208098-319297533 GCA_033576555.1 Oophaga sylvatica
GGGCCCAACATCCACAGATGGGGTTTGTGCTCACAGCCAAACACCGTGCAGGATGCTTGGCATTTGCCACAGAACACCAGGATTGGCAAATTCTCCACTGGCGCCCTGTACAGTTATATTATAGTTATATACATTATATTGTATGGCGGGGCTATATTATACTTTGAGAGGGCTGCATTATACTCTGTGGATGGCTGCATTATACTCTGTGGGGTGATTGCATTATACTCTGGTGGCTGCATTATGCTTTATGGGGTGGTTGCATTATACTATATGTGGGCAGCAATATACTGTATCGAGGACTATGAGGAATACATTATACTATATGAAGAACTATGGTGTGCATTATACTATGGGAAGTGAATTGTACTACATAGATGACTATGGCGGTGCATTATACTATATGGAGCACTATGAGGCATGTATTATACTATATGGAGGGCTGATAAGTGAATTATACCATATGGAGGACTGAGTGTATTTTAATATCTGAAGGGCTATGAGGAGTGAATTATACCATATGGAGGACTGAGTAGTGTATTATACTATATGGAGGACTGAGTGTATTTTAATATATGGAGGGCTATGAGGAGTGTATTATACTATATGAAGAACTATAGGGAGTATATTATACTATATGGAGGACCATGGGGAGTGTATCATACTATCTGGAGGACCATGGGGAGTGTATTATACTATATGGAGGACTATGGGGAGTGTGTTATACTATATGGTGGACTATGGGGCGCATTATAGTATGGGGTGTATTATACTAAACAAGCAAAATGCTGCATAATGATCGAGTGATTGGACTGTTTATGCAGGAAGAAAAATCATTTTTCTCAGCAGCACATCGCCTGGTGTAAACTGTAGATGTGCTGCTGATAACATAATACTGTATGCGGACAGATTGCTCTGACAGTGATTGTTCTGTTTCCATCATTCTTTATCAGTTGGTGTAAAGAGGACGGGAAACAAGCGTCAAACGACTTCAATATTGTCAGATAACACTCGTTTAGCGGCCTGAACTCAGCGCATGTAAATACAACCAAAATGCTTCTGTGTGCAGTATGTTAGCATTTGGGGCCCCATTTTAAACTTTTGCCTAGGCCCCACTTTGCCTAAAACCTGCCCTGTGACCAAATACCTATTTTCCACCATAATTTGCAAAATAAATCTTGCCAAATCAGACAAGGTGATTTTCTGGATTTTTTTTCTCATTTTGACTCTCATAGTTGCGGTCTACCTATGATGTCAATTACAGGCTTCTCTCATCTTTTTAAGTGGGAGAACTTGCACAATTGGTGACTAAATACTTTTTTCCCACTGTATATAGGTATCCACTATCCAGCCTATACTGTGTAATTATACAGTATATTTAGGATAACTAATATTCCCTTTAGGATATAGAATGGAAAGTAATTTTCACTTAGCAATTCAATTTTCTGCAAAGAAACACAAACCTGCTGGGAATGGAGAATTTAAATTCAGAAATGAATTGTCTTGTCACTGGAGATTCACAAAATGAGGGCAAACCTTTGAAAAATCTCATTTATGCAGTGTTTCCGTCTGCTGTGAATTGCGCTGCTGAGCAGGATAAGCAGGTAGATGAAAATGTATCGACATAACCTCATTTCATCCTAGAGAGGCCACTAGACAGTATTACATTTAATTGTAATTGAGCAATTTGTCTGAGGAAGTACAAGTAAAACACAGCTCAAAGACATCAAATAAAATAAGATATATAATAACAATATCTACAAAGTATTTAAAAATACAGGGACAGAAAGATTCCATTACATTTTTGCTTAGACAATTCTGATCCATAAAAAAGACAACTGCCAGCCAGCACTGAATACACAACTCAGACAGGTCTGAAATTATGTGTACTCCCAAGAAACATTTTTTATTTTGCTCCAATGTATGTTTAATAAAACGGTGAAACAAACTATTATTTTCAAAAAATCCTAATTTTGTGTGTCCTAAGTAAAACGTATGTCTACAAAATAAAAGAAAGAAAAAAGTGTGCGTAGTACGATCACGCAGATCACACAAATTCTGAATGTGACAGAACTGCATTGTTAATGGGGTCACGAGTACAACTGTGAAACTAGACTCTGTGGGCTTCTATTCAAAGCACAAAAGGGTTCTGTATTGCAGGTCTATATACAAATGGTCATATACGTGAGGTTCAAGGATCCTGCGACATCCAGCCACTGAGCCGCCTATTTCCACCATGCAGAACTACGGAAAAAACACGGTTGCACCTGTGTGCTTCATTATGTAGCTACCAGTGTTGAGCGATACTGCTCGATATCTAAAAATATCGGATCGGAATGGTATCGCCGATATCACTAAATATCGGCGATATCCGATTCCGATACCGGAAGTCCCATGTAAGTCTATGGGAACAAAATATCGCAACTAAAAAAACACTTTCTTTCCTTGTAAACACTAAATATACACACATAGAATACATATATATATATATATATACATGTCATTGTGACATATAAAATATACATATATTTATAGTTTATACACTTCTACATAGTAAAATATCCTCTGATTCAATTGCCGGGTAAAGCCGGCTTCTGTGAAAAGACAGAAGCACCCGACATGAAATGACACTTGGTGTACATAGGGTTAACCATGTCTTTTCATGTCGTTTGCAATCTGATTTGCATAAACAATTACATCAGTCTATGTGTGCAAAATTTCACACCTGTAGGGGTTAATTAAAGGTGTAAATTCATTGTAAAAAAAAAGGACTTTTTTGCTACGAATTTACACCTTTAATTAACCCCTACAGGTGTGAAATTTTGCACACATAGACTGATGTAATTGTTTGTGCAAATCAGATAGCAAAGGACATGAAAAGACATGGTTAACCCTATGTACACCAAGTGTCATTTCATGTCGGGTTCTGCATTTTCACAAAAGCCGGCAATTGAATTAGCGGCTATTATACTATGTAGAAGTGTATGAACTATAAATATAAATATATATATATGTGTCACAAATTCAATGACATGTATATATATATATGAGGTGTAAAATTGCTGAAAAAAAATGCGTGGGCTCCCGCCCTATTTTCGCAACCAGACAGACAAAGCCAGTGAGTGGGGGCAGATAATAATAGCCCAGAGAGGGACCATTATTTTTGGCCCCCCCCTGGCTACTAACATCTCTAATTAGATTGCCCTTTCTGGCACTTTGCCCGTCTATTCCCATTGCCCTGTAGCGGTGGCGAATGGGTTAATAAGGGGTTAAAATGACCTTGCAATTGAAAGGTCACTTTAAGCCAGGTTATAATTGAGAGCTGTCAATTAGACAACTATCAATTATTAATCCTATTGTATGAAAGAAAAATCAAACACACACACTTTAATAAAAAAGAAGTTTAATGAAATAATCACACAGTTTTTGACCATATTTTATTTACCTGCTAAAACCATTTCCTGTAATAAAAATAAAATAATAAAGCAAAATTATTCTTACCTATCCCATGCACAGTCAGGTCCCACGGTGTAATCCTTCAGAAAGGGTTAATGTTTACTGCAGGGACCGCAGCTAATGCTGCAGCCTCACAGTAAACCCCCAAATGAATGAGCTCCTCTCCTGGCTCACAGGAGAGGAAGTGGAAAGCTTAATTGATTGCTTTCCACTTTCACTTCAGGTCAGCCAGGGACACATCAGTGACGTCAGAGGGAACTGATTAACAAAAATAGGGGTTCCCTTCGAAAAAAAAATGGCGTGGGGTCCCCCTATTTTTGTTAACCAGCCAGATGAAGCAACCGCTGAGCTGGATTTCAGCTGTTAAGGAGCCAAGATCCATGGACTTGCAGCCTGTAATACCAGGCCACAGCAGTCTGCTATCTTGGCTGATTAACAAAATAGGGATCCCTCGAAAAAATTGGCGTGGGGTCCCCCATTTTGTTAACCAGCCAGATGAAGCAGACCGCTGAGGCCTGGTTTTCAGGCTGGTAGGATCAATATCCATGGACCTTGCAAGCTGATAATACCAGCCACAGCATCTGCTATCTTGGCTGGTTAACAAAAATAGGATCCCCTCGAAAAACGGCGTAGGGGTCCTATTTTGTAACCACCAAGTAAAATGCAGACTGCTGCGCCTGGTATTAAAAGACGTCAGGCCCATGGATTTTGGCCTCAACAGCCTGAAAACCAGTCAGCACCCAATTGGTGCATCAAAAGATGTGCCAATTGGGCACTTACCCGCTCTTCCCTGCCCTGTAGCGGTGGCAAGTGGTATAAGGGTTAATGTCACCGTTGATTGCACGGTGACAATAAGCCGTTAATATGAGAGGTGCAATAAGACACCGATCCATTATTAATCCCAAAGTTATTAAATGTTTAAAAAAAAGACACAGCAAGAAAAAAGTCTTTTAATGAAATAAAAGAGACAACACAGTTTTCATTTCTTTTATTGTACTCTCATTCCTGCGACGCCATCGATCTCCTGTAAAAAAAGAAAAAAAAAAAACCAACAGTATACCACCTGTCCGACGCAGTCCATAGTAACGAGTGTCCCACGACGATCCAGCTCTGCTACATCGCAATGACAGGCAGAGCCTGTCATCGCGACGCAGCACAGCTGATTACCTGCTTCCCCGGCGGTGACATCATCGGACTGACTGCTTTACGGCCGGGATTACCCAGCAGTCACTGCAGTTATCGCGAGAAACTGCATGTGACCGCCGGGGAGAAGAGGATGGCGGCCATGAAGCAGTCCAGGCCGTGACCGCCGGAGATCTTCTGCCAGGTAAGTGCCGCTGACTCCTGACAGACCCGACCGACGGACACTGACAGTGACAGACCCGACCGACGGACACTGACAATGACAGTGACAATCCCGATTCCGGTATCCGATATGACGAAAATATCGGTACTCGGAATCGAAAGCCCGATACAGCTAATATCGGCCGATATCCGATATTTGCAGTATCGTATCGCTCAACACTAGTAGCTACAAGAAATATTGGTGCATGTATACAGGAAAAGTACCTTCACTACTTAAAGATTTGGTAATAGAAAAATAAACAAAGTGTTGCCTGTTCACAAGGTATTGATGATCTATCGGATTTGTGGGGGTCAGCAACTGGCATTTCCACTGATCAACTGTTAACATCTGGCCACTGCCTGAAAGGATGGCAGGCACTGTACTGATTAAGGAGAGTGCCTCTGACTGGGAAGCCTATAAGACAAAAGCCAGTAAATATGGTCGCTATTGTCAGCCGATCAACAAACGTTGATACGGAAAGGAGGACAGATGATAGAAGTAGATCTAAATTATCACAAAACATGAATAATTTGCTACAGGCGTTCGCAGTATTGGGCTGTATTATGGGCCAGAAGCATCCGGAACGATGCTCTGAATTGTTCATATATCAGGATCTGATATATAATTCATATAAATCACATTGGGGTTTCTGCCTGGCGGCGGTATGATAAGTTCCGCAGGCGGCTGGCCCTACAGCCCGATCTAGGATCAGACGTGTGGCTTCAAATGACGCTATCGCAGACGCCCCCTTTTCTTCTACGACCACTAATTACTCCGCAGGTCAACACTCAGTGGTCGTACGAAAACCCAGGGCCTGCTGGCTATTTAATGAGGGAAACTGCCGCTTTCAAGCACTATGTAAGTTTAGACACGACTGCTCAGCCTGCAGGGGAGGACACCCAGCCGCAAGGTGTACTTGACAGTCAAACAGAGCCTCCACAAGGCAAAACCCCAGTGAGCGTAGCTGCGACGGGCCCCTGGCTAGATCTCTACCCCAATAGGGAAGCGGCACGGCTATTACTCTTTGGCTTTACGGATGTTTTCTTTATCCCCTTTAAACCTACCAGAACACCAACACTGGCCAACAACCTAAAATCAGCGCGAGAATTCTAAACCAAAAAATAGAAAAAGAAGTCGAGCTAGGTAGAATGGCGGGTCACTTTCAGTCGCTACCCTTCAAAAACATCAAAATATGACCTCTAGGCATTATTCCGTAAAAAGAACCTGGTAAATATCGCGTAATCCATCATCTGTCTCACCCAAAGGGCGAGTCAGTTAACGACGCTATCCCCCAAGAGGAGGCCTCTGTCACATACGCGTCTTTTGACAAGGCTGTTGAATTAGTCCGCGCGGGAGGGCCAGGCGCTCTGCTAGCTAAATCTGACATAGAATCAGCATTTCGCTTGTTACCCGTTAACCCCACTTTTATCTTCCGATTGGCAGGCCTTCAGAATCCAGCTCCCAAGTGCGCAACCGGCGGATATTCAGTGTCCGCCATCCCTATGGGACATAGTGGCCAATCACTAATGCCCTTAATCCGCATCTCAGTTTCACCGGCTACCTGGCAAGTTTATGGTAAAGCTTGGGAGGAATGGTGCTCATTAATTCAGGGAAAGAATGTCGATAAGTGTGACCGGGCAAGAGGTGTAGTGGCTACAGAATTTTTGGTTCAGCTTACAGAGGGAGGGGCTTTGGGTATGTCGGCGCAAAGGAAATTATCGGGATTAGCCTTCTTTCAACTAATGGCCGAGGTGCAGAGAATGGGATGATGGAAATCCGCATGCTTCGCTAGATACATAAGACCTGATTTGCTGAAGTAACACATTTTATCTCTTTCAGGAGTTGAAGTTTGGGTTTTAGGACATTCGTATGTCTATTGGGCGGAAAAGAGGGCCGAGCTGCAGCCTGGTGGAAAAAGTCTAGGCTTCACGGGTCTAGAAGTCAACTGGAGAGGGATAAGAGGCCTCCAATGGTGCGGCGTTTCAAGAGGTGGTTTACATCTCAGATGGTAACGCTCGTGATAATGGTGTTACATGTTGTGTAATGATCTTGCAAAGTAATCTTCCAGAGGGTTAAACGCCGTGGTAATGGTGTTACATGTTGTGGAACGATCTTGGCAAAAGTAATCTCTCAGGAGGTGAAACCGTGATAATGTTTACATGTTGGTGGTAATGATCTTAGCAAAAGTAAAATCGCTGATCTATACAAATGGATGACAACGGACATCGAGCGTTTTGCCTGTTTACTTGAGGATATGGTACTGGTGTGGTCACAAATGATACCACGAGCCGTCTGGCGGGGTGCAAGAGACGAAAAAGCAATAGAACGAGTAAGAAAAAAAGTTCAATGCACGGATGGCAAAATTCGTGAGGAAAAAAAAAATGTGGTATTGTGGTTCGGCATACTCAGCTGGAAGGAGACAACACGGCATTACTAAGACCAGACGGCGTTCACCTGACGGACATTGGCCTAGATATATTTTTGTCCGGCTTGCAGGATAGAGTTGAACAGGCTCTAATGGTGATGGGTGGGGGTCGAAGTCCTGTGTAGCTCATACACAGGATCCTCCATGGTGGATTAGCAGAGGAGGGCAAAGGTTCGTGACCGCTCGTTGGCAAAATCGCCTGTCGATCATGGACAGGATCTCAGCCATGAGCCGCCCGTTACGAAATGTAATTGCGCTTCTCTGCTTCGGTAATTAATAAACTGTGACCGACCTGTTCAACCCATCTATGCCTGGATGTGTATTCTTTGCGGGATTGGTGGAAGGGGGGGTGAAGGCACTGTTTAGGACACACAGGTCTTCCCAGTCTAGCAGGCACTGTACTGATTAAGGAGAGTGCCTCTGACTGGGAAGCCTATAAGACAAAAGCCAGTAAATTACAGTCCGTGCCCAATTCATCCCCCTCGCACCACTCCCCTCGGTGATGTACAAATTGAGGATGCCAAGCTGTCCAGTGACCTTGGAGGGGAAGGTATCTGCGGCCACACCTACAGGGGTTAAATCTAGGTGGTCAGGTCAGCAACTTCCTTTCTCCTCCGGCGGTCACTGGGAAGCTGTTGTCCCACCCTCCCTCCCTTACATATTTCATTGGGGATAAATTGCTCAAGCTTCCTGCGACGGAGTTATGTTTATACGTGTAATATGTATGATTTTATATAAAAAAAAAAGATATAAAAATAAAAATTTAATGTATATATGATAAAAATTTTGTTAGCAAGACTAAGTCACAGCGGATTAGCAGAGGAGGGCAAAGGTTCGTGACCGCTCGTTGGCCAAATCGCCTGTCGATCACGGACAGGTTCTCAGCCATGAGCCGCCCGTTACAAAATGTAATTGCCCTTCTCTGTTTCGGTAATTAATAAACTGTGACTGACCTGTTCAACCCATCTAGGCCTGGCTGTGTAATCTTTGCTGGATTGGTGGGAAGGGGGGGTGTGAAGGCACTGTTTAGGACATACAGGTCTTCCCAGTCTAACATTTCAGGCTGAACTATAATCTGCAGCTCCATTCAATGTGTAGAGGCCACTGACAAGTAATACAGAACAGCCCCGATTAAAAAGAAAGCGTAAAAAGAGCTGTTCTGCAGTACTTGGCAGTGTCTGCTACACAGTGAGTAGAGCTGCACATTGCAACTCTATTCACTATCTCTTCATCCAACTACCAACAGGGCCTATGACTGCTGATCGGTGGAGGTGTAGGGTGTCGGACCCCCACCAATCTCATATTTCTAACCTATTCTAAGGATAGGTCATCAATATTTTGTGACCAGATAACCCCTTTCACTGACATTACCAATATGGCCTGTCTCACACTTCTGTATTTTGGAGTAGCACTATATATTATATTCTTAATTGGTTATATAGAATTCCTTATGCTACTGAATTACTGTTCTTAAAGAGATCCTTTCACCACTTTTGGGATGGTAAACTGGCTACATTATGGTAAAGGGGCTGAAGAGCTGGATAATCTGAAGCTTTTATCTTTCTATTTCTCCTCTTCCTTGCGAACATAGTGGCTTTAAAACCTTAAGGCTCCTTCAACGTTAGAGATTTTTCTCAGGGGGGGGGGTTACTTTTTCCCCCATATGACGTTGCTCATTCATAACAGGCAGCATCATACAGGGGAAAAAAATAGCAAACGCACGTGAAAATGTGACAAACGGCTTTTCCAGTGGTAAGACTGATGGGTCTAACCCTATGACATGGTCATCACAAGGGTCGTGATAGAAAGAGAGATGCACTGGATCTATCCCAGATATTGATATTACAGTGTATCTCTCCTCTCGATACTTCCAATGACTGTAAGCACCGGGAGTGAGGAGATCTCAGTGTGATAAGGTCAGATACATCACCATATCACCCTGGAACTGGTTCTGACCTTCTGTGGGGAAAGCACATTTTCAAGGATAGATACTCTTTCAGCTTTACCATCGAATTTCCAAAAAAGCAAATGTACAAAGTATGGATGTCCTAGCGGGTCAGACAGTTTGCATTGCACTGACAAGCACATGCTCCCGGACTGGCACCACAGGTTCCATGCTAACAATTTGAATTGCAAACAGGGTTTGGTACATCGCTTTTGTACCGCTCCTAACCTTTGTAGTGATACAAGGCAAGCACCTGTACCCAAATATCTCCTGGTAACCCCATGTCTAGAAGCAAATGTGTACAGAAACAGAAAGGGAAAATTTATACTGGAAAAAATAGTAATGAAAAGAAATGTTTTCATTGTACGATGAATGACCGGAAAATGGTTTTTGTCTTTTCAGAATGTCAACTACCAAAAAAAATAGACGAAACGTTCTTAAAATATATGTAAAAAAAAGTTTGCTTGTTTTAATATACGAGACATACTGTATTTCCTGTCTTGTTTATTCTCTGTATAAGAGCATTGTGGAAGATGTACAGATTCTGGCACAATATCTGAGCGATGCGCCAGTCTATACAACTGGTGCATCCTAATATTATAATGCGGGGTAAGCTGGTGGAAAAATTTTAGGAATTTTTCCTTATTCTTTTTATCGAACCCCAAAAGCACAAACGAGCAGACATTCATAACGGTAAACCACAAAGTAATGACAACCAACAAATAACTTATCAGCATGCTATTTTCTGGAAAATCTTCAACCAGACTAGCAGTAGTTATATAAGGTGGCCAACGGTCCGTTACTGCTTACATGACCCTCGCTGTAGCTGCACAGGTCCATAGATAACGACGGAGTGGAGGCTGCGCAGGCGCACGTCTAGTTCTTCAGCAAATCAGCAAATTAGCTCCTTCCCAGGGATGTAAACAGAAATCATGGGGCCCCAAAGCAAAAGTCCTAATTGGGCCTTCCCTCCACCAAAAACAAAAAAATATTTGGTGGAGTAGGAGACATCACGCATGGGCGCTTTAACAGAAAACATTGACTCTCAAATATTCAAGACAGGGAGAGGGGCATATATTATAGTAATTGTCCTCCTACTGAAGTCAATCAGCGTTCTTACCCACTACTATACCCCATTCCTGGCCCCCCTAGAGTATGATACCCAAAAAAATGCCCTGACCCCACACACAGCATGATAACCCCAGAGTGAATTCACCCACACAATTTGCCTCCAAATGCACAGTATGATAATCCTACAGTGCCCCCAGAAAAGAATATCTCCACAATCACCCCTACAAAGTATGATGCCCCCAATCCTCCCCATGCACATTTTTATTTCCCAACAGTTACCTGTTGTGAATGTTTTGGAAATGAATTCTGAGCAGAAGCTCCCTCTGGTGGTTACAAACAGTACTGAACCATTCAATGAGGATTGGCAATCAGGAGTTACAGACTGGCTTGATATAAGGGAGGTTCCCTCCCATCATGGTTGCCGGTGATCAATTGTTCTTGTCTCAACTGTGGTTCCTGGTTCACTTGGAAGCTTGCTGAGTCTTGCCTCTTCTTCTGCTTTCAGATAAGATATTTTCTGTTTTTGTGCTTACCATTTGCATATTTCTCTGCATTTCTGTGAGGTTAGCCAGGTTCCCCCCCGGGGGGCTTGGGCTCCTCTCAGTTCCGCTGGAGCCATTGTTATTTGTTCATTTGCCTTTTCCAGTTTTTTCAGTGGCTGCGGCTTAGTTTTGTTACACCAGAGAATTGATTTAGGTGGTAGAGGTCGTGCGATCTCAGGTGTTTTTGCAATCAGTAGTGTTGGCATTTTTTAGGGTTTTTTTGGATTGCAGTGAGTATCCTTTCTATCCTTTTCTGTCTAGGCAGATTGGGCCCCAGCGTTTGCTCATACTATTTTCTGTCTGTGTCTGTATTTCCTCTTGTCTAACCGCCATTACATGTTTGGGGGCTTCCTATGTTCTTTGGATCTGCTCCGGGGCAGATAGCTTTCCTCTTTCTATCTTTAGGTGTAGTAAATCTCTCAGGCTGTGACGAGGCGTCTAGGACCAACGTAGGAACGCTCCACGGCTGCCTTTAGTTGTGGTGGTTAGTCTGGGTACTGCAATCCAATAGATTCCAACCTCTCTGGTGTATTGCCGTTTTTGCCTGTTCTCCTCAGCTACCAAAACATAACAGTTACCCCCACAATAAGGCCCGAAGTTCCCCTGCACACATTATCAAGACCTCACACAATATGATCCCTCCATAGCTTGATGTCTCCACAGTCCCTTACACACACTATAAAGTCCCCTCCCACTCTAAGATGCCTTCACAGTGCCTCTACGGACAGAATGATGCGCCTACAGCAGCCCTAAACAAAAGTTTGATGTCCTCATAGAATGATGACCCCCCACAATCTCTCTATAGCTCTCCACAAGCAGTGCCGGGAAAAGGGGTAGACACCCGCCTAGGGCACTACCACCTGCCGTCCATAATCCCACCCACCTGCCTACACTGAAGTCGGCGCTGAGGGATGGGCGTAACTATGGGAGTGGGGAGCAGTGAATATTGATTTCCTTTAATTGCGGACACAAGTGTTAGCCACAGCCGCCGGCTTCCTGCAGTAGCTGGACGATCACATGTGACTGCTATTAAAGACAATGAATATTTACTGCTCACCACACCCACGGGGAGCAGTGAATATTACAGCAGCGTGTGGAGGCGCATGGCAGTGATGTCACGAAGCTGGGCTACGAGGGAGTGGAAGGAGGTGATTTTTTTTTTTTAATCTTTGTGGCGTGATGGGGGGGGCATATATATCAGAATGATGAGCGATATATACCAGAATCGTGAGCCATATATAAAAGGATAGGAGGGCCATATATTCCAGGATGGGGGAGCAGCCATAAATAACAGAATGGTGAGTCATACAGTGGGTACGGAAAGTATTCAGACCCCTTTAAATTTTTCTCATTAATGTACACTCTGCACCCCATGTTGACTGAAAAAAAACAAATGTTGAAATTTTTGTAAATTTATTAAAAATAAAAAACTGAAATACCACATGATCATAAGTATTCAGACCCTTTGCTCAGCATTGAGTAGAAGGACACTTTTGAGCTAGTACAGCCATGAGTCGTCTTGGGAATGATGCAACGAGTTTTTCACACCTGGATTTGGGGATCCTCTGACATTCTTCCTTTCAGATCCACTCCGTTCCCGTCAGGTTGGATGGTGAACGTTGGTGGACAGCCATTTTCAGGTCTCTCCAGAGATGCTCAATTGGGTTTAGGTCAGGGCTCCGACTGGGCCAGTCAAGAATCGTCACAGAGTTGTTCTGAAGCCACTCCTTTGTTAGTTTAGCTGTGTGCTTAGGGTCATTGTCTTGTTGGAAGGTGAACCTTCGGCCAAGTCTGAGGTCCAGAGCACTCTGGAAGAGGTTTTCATCCAGGACATCGCTGTACTTGGCCGCATTCAAGTTTCCTTCAATTACAACCAGTCGTAATGTCCCTGCAGCTGAAAAACACCCCCTTAGCATGATGCTGCCACCACCATGTTTCACTGTTGGGATTGTATTGGGCAGGTGATTAGCTGTGCCTGGTTTTCTCCACACATACCGCTTAGAATTATGACCAAAAAGTTCTGTCTTCGTATTATCAGACCAGAAAATATTATTTTTCATAGTGTGGTAGTCCTTCATGTGTTTTTTTGCAAACTCTATGCAAGCTTTCAAATGTCTGGCAATGAGGAGAGGCTTCCGTCGGGCCACTCTGCCATAAAGGCCCGACTGATGGAGGGCTGCATTGTTAGTTGACTTTGTGGAACTTTCTCCCATCTCCCTACTGCATCTGTGGAGCTCAGACATAGTGATCTTGGGCTTCTTCTTTACCTCTCTCACCAATGCTCCTCTCCCACGATTGCTCAGTTTGGCTGGATGACCAGGTCTAGGAAGACTTCTGGTGGTCCCAAACTTCTTCCATTTAAGGATTATGGAGGTCACTTTATTCTTAGGAACCTTGAGTACTGCAGAAATTCTTTTGTAACCTTGGCCAGATGAGTGCCTTGCCACAATTCTGTCTCTGAGCTCCTTGGCCAGTTCCTTTGACCTCATGATTCTCATTTGGTCTGACATGCACTGGGAGGTCTTATGTAGATAGGTGTGTGCCTTTACAAGTCAAGTCCTATCAGTTTAATTAAGGAGGATCACAAGGAAATGGACAGCATGTGACTTAAATATGAGTGTCTGAGCAAAGGAACTGAATACTTCTGACCATGTGATATTTCAGTTTTTCTTTTTTAATAAATTTGCAAACATTTCTACATTTCAGTTTTTTTCAGTCAAGATGGGGTGCAGAGTGTAAATTAATGAGTTAAAAAAAATTAACTTTTTTGAATTCACCAAATGGCTGCAATGAAACAAAGAGTGAAAAATTAAGACATAGAGGGACATACAGTACAGACCAAAAGTTTGGACACCTTCTCATTCAAAGATTCTTCTGTATTTTCATGACTATGAAAATTGTAGAATCACACTGAAGGCATCAAAACTATGAATTAACAATGTGGAATTATACATTACACTTTACAAAAAAGTGTGAAACAACTGAAAATATGTCTTAAATTCTAGGTTCTTCAAAGTAGCCACCTTTTGCTTTGATTACTGCTTTGCACGCAGAAAGGTGAACGGATGGACTCTACATGCTGGTTCCCACGTGAAGCATGGAGGAGGTGGTGTGATGGTGTGGGGGTGCTTTGCTGGTGATACGTTGAGGATTTATTCAAAATTGAAGCGGTGAGCGGTCCAGCTCACCCCAAACCATCTCGATTGGGTTCAGGTCTGGTGACTGTGGAGGCCAGGTCATATGGCGTAGCACCCCACACTCTCCTTTTGGTCAAATAGCCCTTGTGCAGCCTGAAGGTGTGTTTGGGGTCATTGTCCTGTTGAAAAATAAATGATGGTCCAACTAAACACAAACCGGATGGAATAGCATGCGCTGCAAGATGCTGTGGTAGCCATGCTGGTTCAGTATGCCTTCAATTTTGAATAAATCCCCAACAGTGTCACCAGCAAAGCACCCCACACCATCACACCCTCCCATGCTTCACGTGGAACAGCATGTAAGTCCACCGTTCACCTTTTCTGCGTGCAAAGCAGTAATCAAAGCAAAAGGTGGCTACTTTGAAGAACCTAGAATATAAGACATATTTTCAGTTGTTTCACACTTTTTTGTAAAGTGTAATGTATACTTCCACATGTGTTAATTCATAGTTTTGATGCCTTCAGTGTGATTCTACAATTTTCATAGTCATGAAAATACAGAAAAATCATTGAATGAGAAGGTGTGTCCAAACTTTTGGTCTGTACTGTATATACCAGGATGAAGGGGCATCTATACCAGGAAGGGGCCCAGGATGGGGGGGGCATTAGTACAGAAGTGAAGGGACATTACCACTATAACAATATCAGAAGCAGCACCCCCCCATGGTATAGGCCATGATTCATAAGGGCGGACGGTGTAGCGGTTACAGCTGATAATGTCAGACAGGGTGGTGGTGCAGTTTATTATGGCGGACAATGTGGAGGTCATGTACTATAGGAGGCTTATGTAGGTTATAGTACGGACAGAAATTTTTTATTCAGGAGCATTTTAAAAAACACTGTTATTTTTAAAGGGCACTGTGTGGGGATGTGCTGCACAAGACCAAATAAGAAGGAATCTGGAGAGAAGAGCTGTGGATGTGAAAAGTCATCAAGGCGTCTGGATAAGTTGAAGACAAAAAGAAAGAAAAGACTCAATCAGAGATGATGTCACTTATAAGACACCTGTATATAAATGTTTACTTGTTGATACTGACTATGTTTCATCAGTACTGTGGTTCCTGTATGGTCCGCAGTCTATTAATGACAGACTACAATAACTCCCAGCATCTCCTTACCATTGTTAAGGACATACTTGCAGTTGTAGGTTCATGAGATACATGGGCCTGACTTAGGATTCAGCTAGTAATTTTTTAAGCATGTGATGTCATAGACCTAATGAAAAAGGGAAGAATTAACTGGGTAGAAGTGCAAAATTAGCAATTGTAAGTACACAGAACTGTAAAATATGATTGCAATATATTTTAAAAGGGTATATCCAGGACTTAATAAAAAAAAAAAAAAGTGCCTAAGCACTAACGGGCACATTAGTTACCAGGACGGGACTTCTGACATCATTCTGATTAACAGCCAGATTCTCGCTGCCTAACTGTCCTGCTCCTTACCAGAGCGGAGCAGAAAACAATCCACCACTTTGCGGACGTGACATCAGTAGAGGCAGCTAAATCGCCAGCAAGAGTCTATGACTGCTCTGTCTCAGGGAAGAATGGCGCAGACTCCTGGTTTTGGCTTACAAATACTGATGTAAAATACTGACCAAATACTGAACATGTGAACGTGGCCTTAAGAAAATAAAAATTTTGATGGGAGTGCTTCTTTAAAAACAATCATATATATCTGCATCTCTTTATAATGGGGTCTGTTTAATTTTGATTAGGGCGTTTGCCAAATGCTGAACACTTGCCAAATGCTGGAAACCAAGCAGCCCTCATTATAGTTAACTGGTCCCTTGTAGTGATGGGCAAGTAGCATTGTTGCTCGGGTCTGCCCGAGCATGTTTGGGTGGTTTCCGAGTATTTTGGCGTGCTCGGACATTTAGTTTTCGTCCTCTCAGCTGCATGATTTGCGGCTGCTACACAAGCTGAATACATGTGGGAATTCCCTAACAGGCATTCCACACATGTAATCAGGCTGTCTAGCAGTCACAAATCATGCAGCTGAGACGACGAAAACTACATCTCCGAGCACGCCAAAATACTCGGAAACCACCCAAGCATGCTCGGGGAAACCCGAGCAACGAGTATATTCGCTCATCACTAGTCCCTTGTTCTATCATTTTGTTCAACTTTATTTGTATCTTGAAGATACAGATTCTTAAGAAATAAAAATGCTGGGAGGGGGTGTTTGGCACCAGGCCCTATTATCACTATCCAATTAGGGGGAGATGACTTTATTTTTTGGGGGTATAACCCTTTATTTTAAAATAGTAGTTTTTCACCCTGTTCAATAGGTTGGTAAAATACGTCAGATAAGCATCATAGTGTCAATGCTAGAAAATTTATTAATAGACTTCTTACCTATAATAATGAGTAAAATTATATGAACTAGAATGTTAATCCTCCTTTCAAACTATGAATAATCAAGGAAAATGTGTAAGAACTCCTGTGTAATAGGACTTAATGTTATGGTACATGAATGTTTGAACTCTCCTATAGCAACAGGTATTATAATATAGGGGTAGGTATGTAGGGTATTTTTCTCTTGTACAAGTATTTAAAAAAAAAAATTTGATTTTCAAATGAACAATAAAAGTAAAAAGCACAAAAAGTGGTTAAGTATTGAACACGTCACCCATTTTTTAAGTAAATACTGTTTATTTCTAAAGGTGCTGTTGATATGAAATTCTCACCAGCTGTCAGTAACAACCCATTCAATCTACACAGCCTAAGAAATTAAACCAGAGATGTCCATAAATTAAGCAATTTGTAATAATAAGAAATTACATGGGAAAAAAGTATTGAACACAACCTGCTGAAATTTATTTAATACTTCGTACAAAAGCTTATTTTGGTGATGACAGCTACAAGACGCCTCCTGTATGGATAAACTAGTCACATGCATTGCTCAGGTGTGATTTGGCCCATTCTTCCACACAAACACTCTTCAAATCCTGAAGGTCTTGTCATCTCCTATGAGCTCTGAGCTTTAGTTCCTTCCATACATTTTCTATTGGGTTCAGGTCAGGTGATTGACTGAGCCATTCTAGCAGATTTATTTTGTTTCTCTGAAACCAATTGAGGACATCATTTGTAGAAATAGAAAAATATCCAGCGTCTTGAATAAAATTTAGAAGTCTTAATTGAAGAATTAAAAAGTCACACCAGTCTACATGGGCAGACAAAATGTGCTGCGGGTGCCCGGCGGTGCTGCCGGGACTCTGCCAACATTTTGTGAAAGGCCAGAGCCCCGTCAGTTCCATGGTTTTCTATGTGGTGGACTCCGGAAAAATTGCTGTTGGGGGCGGCACATGCGCAGATGGAGATCTCGGTACCAAGATCTCAGCGCTGAAATCTCATCTCCCGAGATCTTGGTGCTGATATCTCCATCCGCGCATGCGTCGCCCCGGCGGCCACTTTCCCAGAGTCCACCGCACAGGTAACCATGGAACTGCCAGGGCTCTGGCCTTTCACAAAACGTCGGCAGAGACCCGGCACCACTGGAGACACCCGCAGCAGCACCGTCGGACACCCCATAGCGCCGGAGACACCCGCAGCAGCATCGGACAGCATCATCGGACACCAGCAGCAGCGACAGACACCTGCAGCGGCGCGCTGCACATCAGAATACCCCCTCATCCGAGCCTGTGGCCTGCATCATCACCCCACTCCTGCCTCCTCCAGCAGCAACCCTGGGACCCCGCTTCACCACAGCCACCACCCCCGGTAAGCAATAAGACACATGGATTATAAGAAGCACCACCATCCCATCCACTATGCTGTAACATCTGGCCGCTGCTAGTTGGAGGCTGCACAAGTACACGGTATCCAACCCGCAGTGTTTAATGATCATGTGCACATACCCTAAGAGTTTCGAAGGCTGTGTGTTTGGGATCAATGTCTTGCTGAAATGTTCACCCCATTTCAGATTCATCAACTTTGGTAGATGGCAGCAGATTTTTATCAAGAATGTCTTTCTACATTTGTCCATTCTTCCTTCCACCATTTATATGAATTTTGCCAGTACCATATGCTGAAAAACAACCCAACTCCATCCCACCTCCAAATATCACTGTTAGTATGGTGTTTTAGGGGTGATAAGCAGTGCCTTCTGGCCTCCAAATATGGTGTGTATTATGGCACCCAAATAATTAAATTTTGGTCTCACATGACCAGCCTATATTCTCCCAGTATTTCTAATGCTTTTCTAAATGAAAGTCTTGTGTGGTGAGCATGTATACAGGCCATGGAAGTTGAGTGCACTACTTATAGTTTTCTTTGAAACAATTGCACCTGCTGATTGTGATTGCTGATTCTGTAGCTCTCCACAGGTGGTTATTAGCTCTTGGACAACTCTTATGATAACACTGTTCTACAGCCAAATTGGTTCATAGATGAAAACACTTGAACTTAGCTAATTTTGTGGTTCTGAAAATTAATAGGATGCTTAAATTTTCTGATTGGCACTCATTTTAAAGATCCAATAGGTTGTAATTACTTATGACACCTTTCATATACGCTTATAGAAAAATCGCATCTTTATTATTTCATCGTTATTGTTGCATTGATAGGCTATGTGCACACGTTGCAGATTAGCCTGCAGAATTTTCTGCACAGAGTCCGCACCTCTTGGCAGAAAACGCAGGTGCATTTTTGATGCGGATTTGATGCGTTTTTTCCTGCATTTTTTTTCCTGCGGATTTGTATGCGTTTTTGTAAGCTAAATAAAGATATGTTATTTAACAAAAAAAAAAAAGATTTGTGATGTCATTTCTTGTCCAACCCACACTTCATTACACACACAGATAGATAGACAGACAGATAGACAGATAGATGGATAGATAGATATGGGGTAGGTAGATAGATATGAGATAGATTGATAGATAGATAGATAAAATGGTACATAAATAGTTAAAGACACATACACACAAAATATTCGCGCAATATCTTTAATTTAAAAAAAAAGGGAAAAAAAATGGCGTGGGCTTCAATGCAATTTTCTGCGCCAGAGGGGGAAAGCCGATGGTCGTGCCCAATATTTCTAACCTGGGAAGGGATTAATACCCATGGAGCTTCCCAGGCTATGAATATCAGCCAGCAGCTAGCCTTTACTGGCTATTATAATAGGGGGACCCCAAAAAAAAGACGTGGGATCCCCCTATAATTTTGAAGCCAGAACGGCTATGCAGACAGCTGCGGGCTGATATTCATAGCCTAGGAACGGGCCATGGATATTGGCGCCCCTCCTGGCTAAAAATACCAGCACCCAGCCGCCTCAGAATTGGCGCATCTGTACAATGCGCCAATTTCGGCACTTAGCCCCTCTCTTCCCACTGCCGTGTAGCGGTAACATATGGGGTAATAAGGGGTTAATGTCACCTTGCTATTGTAAGGTGACATTAAGACCGGTTAATAATGGAGAGGCGTCAATAAGACGCCTCTCCATTATTAATCTTTTAGTTTGAAAGGGTTAAAAAAACACACATAAGAATAAAGTATTTTAATGAAATAAAACACAACACGGTTTATCATAATTTTTATTGTACGCCTAAATCCATCGATCACCTGCAAAAAATTTAAAAATAAAAACCAACAGTATACTCCCTGTCCGACGCAGTCCCTCTTTAAAACGAGTGTCCAACGACGATCTCCCCTATAGAGCAGTCATATCAGCAGATGTGACCGCTCTATAGGCCCTGTCACACATAACGAGATCGCTAGCGAGATCGTTATTACGTCACAGTTTTGAGATCGCTGGACAGCCGTATCGTGATCGTTGGGGAGCTGTCAAACATGCAGAACTTCCCAATGATTTTGGCCACCCCAGCGATCTAACTAACGATGTCGTTGGGACGCTTTCACACAGCAGCTATTTCAACGATCCACACCTTGATAGGGGCTGTACTGTGTCACCAATCATCTCCGATTGGTGGACGCTACTGCGTTCTGATTGGGCGGCAGGTTTAAAATAAGACCACGTTGTAGCAATTCCGTCCCTTTGTTCCTGTTTGCGTTCTGGTTTCGGATCGTAGCAGCGTTCTTCGGCTGTGACTCTGTATCCATTCATCTGGGCTTTGTTCCTGACAAGCGTTCTGGTTTGTGGATTGTAGTGTTCTTCGGCTGTGACTCCACAAAGCCCGGAGAATTCTGCTAAGGCTGGCTTCACACATCCGGCGGGCGCCTTGCGGCGCCCCCGGCATTTTCCCGCAGCGCCGCATCTGAAAATCTGATGCGCCGCATGCGGCTTTTTTCGCATTGACATGCATTAGCGCCGGATGGCGCCGCATGTCAATGCGTTGCATGCGGTTTTGTCCGGATGCGGCGCAAATGTACATTGCGGCGTCCGGAAAAAAACGCTGCATGTAACGTTTTTTTTTTTGCCGGATGGTTGCTTATCTCTCCAAGCATCAGCAACCATCCGGCAAAAAACCGCATTTTGGGCGCCGGAAGAGTGAAAGCTTTTCACATGCGGCGCTGCGGCAAAATGCCGGGGGCGCCGCCAGGCGCCCGCCGGATGTGTGAAAGAGGCCTAAGATCTGCAATCCAGCACAAGGTCAGAAATAAAGGATGGAATCGCTATTCTGTTGCTTTCTTTAAGCACGGCGGAAATGAGAACGCTGTAGCGACCACCAATCGGGGACGAGAGGCGCGGAAAAGTCCAATTTATGCATGCCTACGTGTTTCAGTTCTGAATCGCTAACGAGGTCGTTGGTTAGGTGTCAAATACAGCGATGCACACTGCCCAGCGGGAGCGCAACGACCCAGGAATGGTCCAGGAAGCTTTGTAACGATCAGCGATCTCACAGCAGGGGCCTGATCGTTGCTACCTGTCAGACACAACGAGATCGCTAGCGAAATCGTTATTGCGTCACAAAACCTGTGACGTATCAACGATCTCGCTAGCGATCTCGTTATGTGTGACGGGGCCTCATAGGCCTCCGATGACACACTAACAGGAGATAACCCTCCCGCAGTGTATCATCGGAGTACACTTTATGGCACTACAGCCATGAGAAAATTCTCACGGCTGTAGTGCCGTAAATGACAGGTAACTCCGGTGACCTGCCGGCGGCGGAGTGATACAGTGCGGAGGATTATCTCCGTCATTGTATTACCGGAGCCCCTGGAGAGCGGTCGCATCTGCTGATGTGACAGCTCTCTACGGGAGATCGTCGTGGGACAATCATTATTAATTGGATTACGTCGGACACAGGGAGTATATTGGTTGTTTGTGTTTTTACTTTTTTTTCAGGTGAGCGAGGGCTTCGGGGATTAGCTGTATATGGTGAGTATGGACTATATATGTGTGTATGTGTTTTTTATTTTTACATTCAACACATTAGCCGGATGATGGGACTACTACTGTCCCATCATTGGCTAATGGTCTTACTGCAGCAGGCATAGCCGGATGGGACTAGTAGTCCCATCGGACGATGCCTGCACACAAGCCACAGACCCCCACACAGCCCTGCAGACCCGCACATACAGAGATCACACAGACACCGGCACACACCATACACGCAGTTCCCTGCACACACCATACATGCACATAGTCACAGCCCACACACTATACGTGCACACAGTCACTGCCAACACTCCACCCACACACTTCCCTCCTCCCGATCTTCAGCGTTTCATCCGCAGCAAAACCACAGATCTTTTTTAGACCTGCCGTTTTGCTGCGGATGTGCCCGACTCCATGCAAGTCAATGGGTGCAGAAAAACTGCAGATCCGCTCAAAGAATTGACATGCTGCAGAAAATAAAACGCTGCAAATCCGCGCGTTTTTTTTTCCACAGCATGTGCACAACAAACCTGCGTTTCCCATAGATTTACATTGGCTGTGCACTGAACTGCGGGTTGGATGCATTTCCACGCGTCCAAAAACTGCGGAAACTTATCTAAATCCGCAACGTGTGCACATACCCTTATTAGGCAGTATATTACATCATCTAATTAGTATTGAGCTTTCCCTTGAGTATTTTATCATCTTAGAGTGATCTACCAAAAAAACGCCAACTCAGCTCCGATGACGTAATACTAATTACAGTCGCATGACCTACTTTTATAAATGCTCTCTGTGTAAGGTATACAGTTTTATGATTTCTTAGCCAAATTTCTCAGCATATTGACATGTTTCTATGGTTTTTTTTCAGGTAGGCCTCGTTCTTGCATTAACAAAGAGGATATATTTTGCTACATATGCAGAGAAATCACTTTTGCATCACCAAGTTGAAACTTCACTAACATAATAAGGAAACCATTAAACCTGTATTGTTTCTGCAATATAGGAGATCAGGACAAGAGTCAGGCTCCACGCATATGCTGAAATAAATGTGCATCACATCTTACCCAGTGGTTGCATGGGAAGAGGCAATCTATGCCTTTTGTAGTCTCAATGATCTGGAGAGTGCAACCGATCACACTACCAATTGCTATTTCTGCATGGTGCCACTCACTAAAGCGAACCTGTCAGCAGGAGTTTGCATAGTAAACTACTGACATTGTCACGTTGCCACTGTTATACTAAATAAAATTATATCTGGGGTGAAGAAATCCATCTTGTGGTTCTTGTGTAATCAGTGTTAGAAGTTTTCAGTTAATGACATGCCCGTGCTCCAGGGTGGGACTGTACAGTCATGGCCAAAAGTTTTGAGAATGACGCAAATATTATATTTTCACATGATCTGCTGCCCTCTGGTTTTTATGTGTGTTTGACAGATGTTTTTATCACAGACAGAAATATAATAATTGCAAACATATGAGTAACAAAAGCTTATATTGACAGTTAGAATGAGTTAATGCAGCAAGTCAATATTTGCAGTGTTGACCCTTCTTCTTCAGGACCTCTGCAATTCTCCCTGGCATGCTCTCAATCAACTTCTGGACCAAATCCTGACTGATAGCAGTCCATTCTTGCACAATCAATGCTTTCATTTTGTCAGAATTTTTAGGTTTTTGTTTGTCCACCCGTCTCAATGGGATTAAGATCTGGGGAGTTTCCAGGCCATGGACCCAAAATCTCTATGTTTTGTTCCCTGAGCCATTTAGTTATCACCTTTGCTTTATGGCAAGGTGTTCCATCATGCTGGAAAAGGCATTGTTGATCGCCAAACTGCTCTAGGAGGGTTGGGAGAAGTTGCTCTTGGAGGACATTCTGGTACCATTCTTTATTCATGGCTGTGTTTTTAGGCAAGACTGTGAGAGAGTTGATTCCCTTGGCTGAGAAGCAACCCCACACATGAATGGTTTCAGGATGCTTAACAGTTGGCATGAGACAAGACTGGTGCTAGCGCTCACCTTGTCTTCTCCGAATGAGGCGTTTTCCTGATGTCCCAAACAATCGAAAAGGGGATTCATCAGAGAAAATAACTTTACCCCAGTCCTCAGCAGTCCACTGCCTGTACCTTTTGCAGAATATCAGTCTGTCCATGATGTTTTTTCTGGAGAGAAGTGGCTTCTTTGCTGCCCTCCTTGAGACCAGGCCTTGCGCCAAGAGTCTCCGCCTCACAGTGCGTGCAGATGCACTCACACCTGCCTGCTGCCATTCCTGAGCAAGCTCTGCACTGCTAGTAGCCCGATCCCGCAGCTGAAACACTTTTAAGAGACGGTCCTGGCGCTTGCTGGTCTTTCTTGGGCGCCCTGGAGCCTTTTTGGCAACAATGGAACCTCTCTCCTTGAAGTTCTTGATGATGCGATAGATTGTTGACTGAGGTGCAATCTTTCTAGCTGCGATACTTTTCCGTTAGGCCATTTTTGTGCATTGCAATGATGACTGCACGTGTTTCTTTAGAGATAACCATGGTTAACAGAAGAGAAACAATGATG
Organism: Oophaga sylvatica; assembly: GCA_033576555.1. NCBI lineage: Eukaryota > Metazoa > Chordata > Amphibia > Anura > Dendrobatidae > Oophaga > Oophaga sylvatica. The sequence goes on from JARQOD010000002.1 coordinate 319,231,904, forward strand.
CCAAGCACCAGCCTCCTTTTAAAGTGTCCAGTGGTGTCATTCTTACTTAATCATGACAGATTGATCTCCAGCCATGTCCTCATCAACACCCACACCTGTGTTAATGGAGCAATCACTGAAAAGAGGTTAGCTGGTCCTTTTAAGGCAGGGCTGCAATGATGTTGAAATGTATTTTGGGGGATAAAGTTCATTTTCTAGCCAAATATTGACTTTGCAAGTAATTGCTGTTAAGCTGATAACTTTTGGCCATGACTGTAGGCAGAGTTTTATCTCCTTACTCCAAGTCAGAGAAACCAAGGAGAGACCTGCACAAAGACCAACCCGCAGCACAAACTGTCTCTATGATGAGTCACATGTTTGTGCTTCAGGGTTGCCTGTGGGCAGGTCTTAAGGGTATGCCACACTAAGCGAGATCGCTAACGAGATCGCTAGCGAGATCGCTAACGAGATCGCTACTGCGTCACCATGTATGGCGCAGTAGCGATCTGGTTAGCGACTTAGCTGTGTGTGACATGTAGCAGCGATGTGGCCCCTGCTGAGATGTCGCTGATCGCTTATGAACGTTCTGAGCCGTTTTTTTGGTCGTTGGTGTCCCGCTGGTGAGCCTGAATCGCTGAGTGTCACACCCTTTATGAAAGACTTCACCAGCATCGCAGGTGGGACTAGGTTTTCCCAACGACTGCAGAGGTCGTTATACAGATCGCTGATGAGTTGTGTTTGGAATCTAACTAGCGATCACATAGCGATCGCACTAGCGATCTCGCCAGGTCGTGTCGTTGTCGTGATCGCTAGTGCGATCGCTAAGTGTGGCAGTGCCTTTACTTTGGTTTTTCTGGCTTAGAGCAGGAAGATAAAACTCTGCCTATTGCTCCGGCCCGGAGCCCGGGTATCTAATTAACTGAAAACTTCTAACGCTGATTACACAAGAACCACAAGACGGATTTCTTCACCCCAGGTATCATTTTAATCAGTATAACACTGTCAACATAACAATGTCAGCAGTTTACTTCGCAAAATCCTGCTGACAGGTTTGCTTTAAGAAAGGAGTTTCAAGGAAGAAGTGGACTTTACAGTACCCAAACAATTCATCTGCAATACACTCAGTACCACATACTGAAGAACTGTTGCTTCCAAAAGCACAAGAAACATTTTCAGTCAAGTCAAGTGAGGAAGAGGGCACTTGGTGTCATGGAGCATCTTCCTCTCAAGATTGCTTCCTAATTACTGATATATTTCAGCTGATGGCATGACTTTCCATGGCTTTTTGCACCTCTGTTTCTTAATGTGTTCAATACTTTTTCATGTGTTATTTTTCATTATTGCACATATCTAAATTTATTGACATCTATGGTTTGATTTCTTTGTATGTAGTGGATGTGTTGTTACCAACATCTTGTGAGAATTTTAGGGTCAATAGCACTTTTATAAATAAATTTACTTAGAAAATTGGTGTCACGCTCAATACTTATTTCACCCGCTGTATATCAATCATAGGGGAACATCTTGATAAATATAGAGAAGTCGGAGTATAATACAAGTTTGTAATGGAGATCTGAGTTGCAGTCTACATACCTCTGTACCTAGGGTTAGTGAGGCCCTTGTTATATCTTCCCCATCTCCTCAGTTTGGGTGCAGCAGCTGCATATGGGTATAAAGCATATAACCCAAGTTTTCTTAAAAAATCTACCTGTATTTAAATGCGCTTTCTGAAACCATGTTTGAGTGTAATGTTAGAAGCAAACAGAGACACAGTGTTGGTCCTTACAATTCGAATACACTCTGAAGACCTTAGCCTTAATGCACATGCATGTGTTCCAGCTCCATTTGGTCTAGGTCTGAAAGAGGGCTCCCCTAGAAGTTCATGAGCTCTTTGTTGCTCCTTCACATGGGTCCCATTTCATAGGAAATCTGAAAGCAGAATCATGATATACTCAATTGGTGGCTGTATGTACAGATTTAACCCCAGATTACCTTACATGCACCACTTGAGAGACCCTTATGGCACTAGCGTTGTACTGCCTACGCGAACAGTTGTACCAGCTTTGTGTACATGGCTCTGCCCTAAGAATTCACAAATTGCAAAAGAGTTTTACAGATGCCACTCAGGTAAATTGGTTAGGGAGATCTCCATCTGAATCTTTAGGGATTTTGAATGTTAATATCATGTTGATTTCTGCCAGCAGGTTTGCAAAAAAACGGTTATAGGAAGCATGGTAGCTCTGTGGTTAGCCCTATTGCTTTACAGAGATCAAATGTCACCAAGGACCACATCTGCAAGGAGTTCGTATGTTCTCCCTGTGTTTGCATGGGTTTCCTCCTACACTCTAAATAAATACTGATAGTAAATTAGATTACGAGCCCCAATGGGAATTAAAAAGCAAGAGAGCAGACAGGTCTTCTAGACTAACAATACAAGTACAATGTTTTGACACCTGCAGAAAAAACTAAATAGAGACTATGTACGTATAAGATGCAGTTCAGGTTTTATTGGAATAAAAAGTGTTTAGTTCTCTGAATCTAACCCAATTTTAACTTTCCTTCCCAAATGTTATATATTGCATACACCTCAGCCCCTCTGTGGGTTCTCATTTTCTATGCTGCGCAAATGAACAGACAGGACTATTTCTAGCAGCAATTTCCTGCAATGTAGAGAGGCCTGGATTCCAAAATTACCATAAGCAATCACTTTATGGACATACATGGTGTTTTGGCTCTTGATACTGGATGAAAGTTGTTTTATAGACCCGAGACGCCATGTAATATGTGCAATAGAGTGATTGCTTCTGAACATCCAACCTTCTCCACATAGTCCAGTTTTTTCAACAGCACGGTGGTCTATGGTGGCTTGAAGTCCATCCATTTCTCCACCTTCACGGTAGAGTTGTGCTCACCCAATGTTCAACACAAGGCGAGAGTTACACCTCGTTTTCGATCATTCATATTACCATACTGCACATAGATTGGGCAGCACGGTGGCTCAGTGGATAGCACTGCAGCCTTGCAGCGCTGGAGTCCTGGGTTCGAATCCCACAAAGGACAACATCTGCAAGGAGTTTGTATGTTCTCCCCGTGTTTGCGTGAGTTTCCTCCGGGTACTCCGGTTTCCTCCCACACTCCTAAAAAACATACTGATAGGGAATCTAGAGTGTGAGCCTCATCGGGGACAGTGACGAGAATGTGTGCAAACTGTAAAGCGCTGCGGAATATGTTAGCGCTATATATAAAAATAAAGATTATTATTATTATGATAGTGCCCCCTCTTTCCTGAAGCTTTCTTGCATAATTGCACCACTCCAACATGTTCCATAACGCCATTTTTCTATGACCGAACACTAGCAAGACTTTTTCTTCAAAAGATACATCAAAAGTAAAAAATCAAATACAAATATTCAAGTTCTTGTGCTGCCCGGTAATAATACACATTGACAACAGTAATTGTCTTTGTGAATAGAGTACCAATTATTATGTCGGAAAGGCCTAACCGGCTAACTATACTGTACATTATGAAGGTTAGGCTGAGTTGAGGCTTTAGATAATCCCATTAATTACGGTACCCACAATTAATACATAAGGATGCAGTGAAGCTAGTAAGACTCCACCATGGAACAGCTGTACACCTAAAACATCTGACGTCGAGTTTATGGAATACAATTAATTCATATTTTGGATATTGTCCTGGAGACAAATGAGCCGCTATTAATAGGCACACAGGGAGCACAGCGGCTTTGGAGAAGGTCAGATGGCAGGATTGCTGTTTCCACAAATTCTAGGAAACTGCTTTGACTCTGCAAGTGAAGGCTGACGTAGATAGTGTAGACAGTGGGCATCAGGACTGATGGAGAGCATCATGCCGGATACAAGCTATACAATTGTTTACTTTGTGGAGCAAAATGGCCTTGATCACAGCAACAGATTAAGCGTTCATGTACAACTTGTATCTTTCCAAGAACTTGTGGAAGGTAAAATCTGGGACTGAATGCAACAGACAACGAGACAGATTTATTACCATTACAAAAAAGGAGGACAGCGCTTCCCAGGTTGGTGACGTTCAGTCACTTTATTCTCCCATCTATTGCGACGTTTCGATCTATACAAGCTTGATAAAGATCTGTATAGATCGAAACGTCACAACAGATGGCAGAATAAAGTGACTGAATGTCACCAACCTGGGAAGCGCTGTCCTCAGTTTTTTATATTGTTTGGACTTTTTGCCAAGAGGGACTCCTTGGATATGACTTGCGCTTACAGTATGGGTAATGTTAACCCTTTGTCGACATGACGTGCTGTGAACTATCACTTATTTGAATACAGATTTATCATTGTCTAAAAGTAAAAACTGCAGATAAGACAGGAAGAAGATGGAGCAATGATCTCAGAGGCGCATACTGTGTCATTGGGCACATCTTCATAGAAACTTTATCTTACTTTTGCCAACTCTTGCATTACGCTCTTTAGACCATTATTTACTAATATATGGAAAACTGGTCTATAAGTTTTAATGTCGCTGTTTTAATTTTTGCACTTTCAGAAAAATGTTAATTTTGTATAGTTGTAGGGGTTTCATATATATATATATATATATATATATATATATATATATACGTATATATTACAGTATTAACGGAATCTGTCTGCAGATTTTTGCTATATAATATGATAGCAGACCCCGATGAGACCCTGATTCCAGCGAATGCATCACTTAGTTTATTGGGTGCAGCAGTTATGATAGAATCACAGTTTTCTCTGCTGCAGATCTCAGGTGTTGAGTTGTAGATAGCCCTGCCATATCACAGCTTTCTGTGTACATTGTATAGTGAGATAAAGCTGCCAATATGTGCTGGGGGTATGGTTGGATTAGGAGGCAAGAGTCGGCTTGTCCTGTAGTGATAATCTCCTGCTGATAAAACATTGATTGTATTGAAATAGCAAAACACAGACTAGTAAATGACATATCTATAACCAGGGTCTCTGCTTCTATGTTCTGGTGCTCTCAAATTACAGTACATAGCCAAAACCTGCTGACAGATTCCCTTTTAAAATTACACATATTTTAGAAGACATTTTTCAATGTAAATAAATGTATATATACACTGAATAGTCACTTAATTAGAGACAACTGCCCTTTCACCAACGGAGCTTCCTGTATAGAAATTAGACATGTGACTCACATGCAACATAAATTCAGTGAGCAATTTTTGTGTAGATCAGTTTCAGTGTAAATCCACATTAGAATGGGAAATTCCAGCAATGAGAAACTTCAAACGAGGCATAGTCATCGTTACTAAAACTAGTTGAAGCCAATAATTTAAAATTGACAATCTTATTGGTTTTTTGTGCAATAGTGTTGAGAATATGACAAGAATGATGTGATCAAGATGAAACATCCACAGAAAGGGGTCAGAGCAGGATATCAAAAATCATCCCGACGAACAGATGGTGCATAGTAAGGCATATTGCAGCAGAATACAACACTGATGCTCCAACTATCAGGTCAGAAGGAGAAAAGACTGGAGAGACAAAAAGCGCAATATAGGGCCTTATGTTAAAATAATTGCACAGTTGTGCTCACTTTTCCCGCGGACACAGTACACGACGGAGCCCGAGGAGCACTTTAAAACTCACACGTGACGTTCCACCGAAAGTAATGTGTTGGAAGCTGACCGGAAATTAGGTAATTTCGGGAGGAGATTGTGACGGAACCATGGAGGCACTTCAGGGAATGCTTCAGCTCCATCACCGTGTCCTCCTCCGACAGCGCGGACAGCGGGATCGCCTTGGAATCGGGGATGTCGGCCATGTGAGTGGATAATGATATGTCCTGCACCGGGAGGCTCAGGTGGGCACTACAATGGGAGCCGGCTGCTAATAGTATCTTTATAGAATCTTTCTCTCTCTGTGTTTTCTTTCCCTCTCTAATCTTTGTTTCTCTCTCTATTTCTGTCTTTCTCTCTCTGTTCTTTCTTTCCCCTATTTCTTTCTCTCTCTCCTTTCTTTCTTTTTTTCTGTTTCTTCTCTCTCTCTCTGTTCTTGCTTTCTCTCTCCGTTCTTTCTTTTTTTCTCTCTGTTCTTTCCCCTCTTTCTTTCTTTCTTCTTTTCCCCTATTTCTTTCTGTTCTCTTTCCCCTTTCTTTCTCTCTGTTCTTTCTTTCCCCTCTTTCTTTCTCACTGTTCTTTCTTTCCCTCTTTCTTTCTCTGTTCTTTTTTCCCTTTCTCTCTGTTCTTTCTTTCCTCTTTCTTTCTCTGTTCTTTCTTTCCCTTTTTCTCTCTGTTCTTCCTTTCTCTCTCTCTGCTTTCTTTCTCTGTTCTTTTTCTTTCCCTCTTCTTTCTCTCTGTTCTTCCTTTCTCTCTCTGTTCTTCCTTTCTCTTTCTCTCTGTTCTTCTTTCTTCCTCTCTTTCTCTCTGTTCTTTTTTCTGTCTCTCTGTTCTTCCTTTACCCTTTCTTTCTCTCTGTTCTTTCTCCTCTTTCTTTCTATGTTGTTTCTTTACCCTCTCTCTCTCTTCTGTTCTTCCTTTCTCTCTCTCTCTCTGTTCTTTCTTTCTTCTCTGTTTTCTTTCTCTGTTCTTTCTTTCTCTCCTCTCTCTCTGTTCTTTCTTTCTTTTTTCTCTCTCTCTGTTCTTTCTTTCTCTTTTCTTTCCCCTTTCTTTCTCTGTTCTTTTTCTTTCCCTTTCTCTTTTATCTTCCCTTTCTCTCTCTGTGCTTTTCTTTTTCTCTCTGTTCTTTTCTTCCCTCTGTTCTTTCTTTTTTTTTCCCTCTTTTTCTTTTCTCTCTGTCTTTCTTCCTGTTTCTTTTTTCTCTTTCTTTCTTTCCCTTCTTTCATTCTTTTCTTTCTTCTGTTCTTTCTTTCCCCTTTCTTTTTCTTTCTTTCCCCTCTTTCTCTCTCTGTTCTTTCTTTCTCTCTTTCTCTCTGTTCTTTCTTTCTTTTTCTCAGTACCAGTCAGTGTGCCCATAGTACCAGTCAGTCTGATCAGCAGTGCTAAATGGGTGATTGGGGTGTGGATATGGGTGTGGCTAGTTGTGAAATGGGTGTGATCAGGGGCGTGGCCTAAAATTTGCCGCGGGCAGAATGGAGCACAGGGGCCAGAATGGAGCACGGGCGGCAGAATGGAGCACGGAGCTCCTGTGTATAATGTCACCGGTGATCACTGTATTACCTGTACAATGACATTGTATACAGAGATCCTGTGTATAATGTCACCGGTGATCACTTTATTACCTGTACACTGACACTATATAGAGCTCCGGTGTATAATGTCACCGATGATCACTGTATTACCTGTACACTGACACTGTATACAGATCTCCTGTGTATAATGTCACTGGGATCACTGTATTACCTGTACACTGACACTATATACAGAGCTCCTGTGTATAATGTCACTGGGGATCACTGTATTACCTGTACACTGACACTATATACAAGCTCCTGTGAATAATGTCACCGGTAATCACTGTATTACCTGAACACTGACACTGTATACAGATCTCCTGTGTATAATGTCACTGGGGATCGCCGTATTACCTGTACACTGACACTATATACAGAGCTCCTGTGTATAATGTCACCGGTGATCATTGTATTACCTGTACATGACACTATATACAGAGCTCCTGCGTAGGTCACTGGTGATCACTGTATTACTTGTACACTATACACTATATACTGAGCTCCTGTGTATAATGTCACCATCTCCACCTTTTATCGGCACCATCTTGTGACTGCAACTTCTGTCTGCGGGAAGTCAGAAGTAGCAGAAACCCTCTATCAGGCCACGTTCCCACATTCAGTATTTTATCTCAGTATTTGTAGGCCAAAACCAGGAGTGGAACAATCAGAGGAAAAGTATAATAGAAACACGTCACCACTTCTGGATTTCTCACCCACTCCCGATTTGGCTTACAAATACCGAGGTAAGATACTGACCAAATACTGAACATGTGACTGTTGCTTTAGGCTGGTTTCACACATCCTGATATTTCCGGTACCGGAAAAAACGTTAGTGGAGATATCCGTGTCTGGGTGTGTAATACGTGTGGCAACTGTGTGCCGCATCAGTACCACACGGACAGCTGCTGGGGAAGAAGTGCTACAGTAAGCACTGTTCCCCGGCCAGGGGTGCAGCACATAAATTGAAGCAAGTTGATCACTTCGCCTCAGACAGCATTGAGTCCCTGAAGAAGTGTAAAGATCGATGTTTCAAATATATTCCTTTTTAAAAGTGTATGTATTTTACATGTGCGTCAGGTTAGGCTAGTAAAGAGTAAACCATAGTTATTTGTGCTGATTTTACTACGGGGAGGAGGGGGCGCCATTTTGCAGTTCGCCTCAGGCAGCTGAGAGGCTAGGTTCACCCCTGAGCGGAGTGTAAGTAAAATAAACAAAGAAAGTGCTGCCAGAGGACAGGGGTGTTCCGAAATCGTAAAACCACTTCTGAAAAGTAACAAAAAAAAAAAAAAAAAAAAAATTTAAAGCGGTATTCCTGACCGGGTTGCGAACCATGTACAAATTCCTGGACAGTCTACAAAAATAAGGGACTTTTTTCAGTTTAGCCCATTATTTTTTTTGAAGCTGGACATATTGTGCCTGTAATAATTTTTTTTTAGGGTTCACACTAACTGCTGACCTGTATTCTGGTTTTGGATATATAGTATGTTTTACTAAAGAAATTATTATGGTTTTCCAATATGTCATTAAAAATATTAGCTGCACATGAACTGTACCTTTATTCCTATGCAAGATGTTCAGGAAAAATTTGTAGAATATGTCATTACATTATCATTGAGTACCTGAAGGAAGGGTTGGAGGTCCTTTTGTAATTTTCCCTGTATAGCCGTGCCCCTGACCATTTTCTTCGTGGGCGACCCTACACAGGACCAGTCAAATAAATGGGCTGGGTTGTAGCACAGCAGATGCTTAACTAGCACTGCTGATCATTTATTGTAGAGATCAATGGAGGAGTAACAGTCCTGCACCCTGTCTACTAAGAAAAGAAAAATCTATGCCATCATTTCCAATGGTACAGAAATACAATATATACCGTATATACTCGCATATAAGCCGAGATTTTCAGCCTATTTTTTAAGGCTGAGAGTCCCCCTCTCGGCTTATACGCAAGTCATATATACGCCAGGGGGTCGGTGGGGGAGGGGGAGCAGGGGTGTTAGATCATGCTCACCCCCCTGGTGTGTCTCAGCAGCCCCCTGCTTCTCCCACGATCTCAGGCTCCTTCCTTCAGCGGTCACGTGGTACCGATCATTAAAGTCATGAATATGCGCATATATATGAGCGGTACCACGTGACCGCTGAAGGAAGGAATAGCTCCCGGAGACCGCGGGAGAAGCAGGGGGGCTGCAGAGACGCGCCAGGAGGGGGTAAGTATATGCAATATTCACCTGTCCCCGTTCCACAGAAGCACTCACTGACAGAGGACCTGGAAGATACAGCGGTGCGCAGTGGTGGACCGGGGGCGGGTGAATATCTTCTCAGGTACCGGGGCCCTGAGCCAGAGGGCACCTGTCCCCATAGCGCGCCGGTGTCCCCACCTGCTCAGGACACCGGCACCTGGCCCCAGCGACGAGAGGTGAGTATGTCATTTTTTTTTCATTTGCAGCAGCAGCGGCAGCATATGGAGCCTATTCTATGGAGCATTTATGGGGGCATAATCTATGGAGCATCTTATGAGGGTATAATCTATGGAGCATTTATGGGGCATAATCTATGGAGCAAATATGGGGCATAATCTATGAGCATCATATGGGGGCATAATCTGTGGAGCATTTTATGGGGGCATGATCTATGGAGCATCAAATGGGGGCATAATCTATGGAGCATCATATGGGGGCATAATCTATGGAGCATCATATGGGGGCATAATCTGTGGAGCATTTTATGGGGGCATAATCTATGGAGCATCATATGGGGCATAAAGTATATGGAGCATCTTATGGGGGCATAAACTATGGAGCATCATAAGGGGGCATAATCTATGGAGCATTTTATGGGGGCATAATCTATGGAGCATTTCATGGGGGCATAATCTTTGGAGCATTTATGGGGCATAATCTACACTCCCTGACAGAAGTTATGTCGCTTATCCATGTTATGTAAATTAAAGCTTATAACCTGATGTTAAATTCATCCATTGGTTTTATAAATTACTCTTTTGAAAGCTGAAACCCTCCCAAATTTGGTTTAGGTTAAGAAAATAAATTGGCATCAATGCTGAAATATTGATAATTTAATGAACACAGAATGGTCAGATCTTGGCAAGACAAAAGTCTTGGCGCCTGGTCATATAATGCACCCAATCCTAGTTTACATCCTCACCAGTGCTCAGTAAATGATCGGTTAATTAGTGGGTGTGTATAAAAAGAAACCCAGCACCCCAGACCTTCACTTGAACTGCAACTTGAGCTCTGACAACATGCCAAAAATCCACCGTGACCAAAGCCTTGATTATCAAGATGCTGAAGACCAGATCCACTGCAGAGTTGGCTGGCACCTTTAATGGGTCTCAGCGTCAAGTACAAAGAATTAAAAAAAGATTTGAAGAGACTAGAGATGTGTTTGACAAGCCCAGGTCCGGCAGACCCCGCAAGACAACTGCTCAGGAGGAACGTTTGTTGGTTAGAAAATCCAAAGCAAGCCCCTCTTCCACTGCAGCAGAGCTCCAACAGGCTTGGTCCCCTCAAGTCCCTGTGTCAACTAGAACAGTTTGTAGGACTCTGTCTCGAAATGGCCTCCATGGTTGAATCAGTGCCAAGAAGCCAGCACTAAACAAACGGCAAATAAAAAAAGTGTGGCATTTGCAAAGTCCCACAGCCTGCTAAACAGATGGATGCAGGAAAAGTGGCAGACTGTGGGTTTCTCTGATGAATCTTCAGTAGAATTACTCCACAGCCGCCGCAAATACTGCAGGAGACCTACTGGAACCCGTGTGGATCCAAAATGCACCCAAAAACAGTTAAATTTGGTGGTGGAAAGATCATGGTCTGGGGTTATATTCAGTATTGGGGTGTGCGAAACATTTGCAAGGTGAAAGGCAATATCAATAGCCTAAAATATCAAGAAGTATTAGCTACCTCCTATATTCCAAATCATAAAAGGGGTCAAATTCTGCAGCAGGATGATGCTCCGTCTCATACATCCATCTCTACAACAAAGTTCCTCCAGGCAAAAAAGATCAAGGTGCTCAAGGACTGGCCAGCCCAGTCACCAGACATGAACATCATTGAGCATGTTTGGGGTAGGATGAAAGAGGAAGCTTGGAAGACAAAACCAAGGAATCTAGATGAACTCTGGGAGGCATGTAAGACTGCATTCTTTGCTATTCCTGATGACTTCATTAATAAATTGTATGAATCACTGTTGAACCGCATGGATGCAGTCCTTCAAGCTCATGGAAGTCACACAAAATATTAAATAGGACTCTAATAGCATCACAACATCATTCACCAATGTTATGCAACATATATTTGTATTTTAAGATAATTATTTGTTTGAATATCACATTACTTTCTGTGGGCGACAAAACTTTTGTCTTGGCAAAATCTGACCATTCTGTGTTCATTAAATGATCAATATTTCAGCATTGATGCCAATTTATTTTCTTAACCTAAACCAAATTTGGGAGGGTTTCAGCTTTCAAAAGAATAATTCATACAACCAATGTATGAATTTAACATCAGGTTATAAGCTTTGATTTACATAACATGGATAAGCGACATAACTTCTGTCAGGGAGTATACGGAGCATCTTATGGGGGCATAATCTATGGAGCATCTTATGGGGCATAATCTATGGAGCATCTTATGGGGCATAATCTATGGAGCATCTTATGGGGGCATAATCTATGGAGCATCTTATGGGGGCATAATCTATGGAGCATTTTATGGGGCATAATCTATGGAGCATCTTATGGGGCATAATCTATGGAGCATCATATGGGGGCATAATCTATGGAGCATCTTATGGGGCATAATCTATGGAGCATTTTATGGGCATAATCTATGGAGCATCTTATGGGGCATAATCTATGGAGCATTTTATGGGGCATAATCTATGGAGCATCTTATGGGGACAATCTATGGAGCATCATATGGGGGCATAATCTATGGAGCATCATATGGGGGCATAATCTATGGAGCATTTTATGGGGGCATAATCTATGGAGCATCTTATGGGGACTGTTATGTTTAGGTAGCTGAGGAGAAAAAGCAAAAACAGTAATACACAAGAGAGGCTGGAACCTATTGGATTGCAGTAACCTGAACTAACCACATAACTAGAGGTAGCCGTGTAGCGTTCCTACGTTGATCCTAGACGCCTCGTCACAGCCTGAGAGATAACTACACCTAAAGGCAGAAAGAGGAAAGTTATCTGCCCCGGAGCAGATCCCCAAAGAAAATAGGAAGCCCCCAAACATGTAATGGCGGTTAGACAAGAAGAAGCACGGACACAGACAGAAAATAGAATGAGCAAACGCTGGGGCCCAATATGTCTAGACAGAAAAGTACAGGAAAGGATTCTTACTGCAATCCAAAAAAAAACCCTAAAAAATACCAACTCTTCTGATTGCAAAAACACCTGAGATCACACGATCTCTACCACCTACATCAGATCTCTGGTGTAACAAAACTAAGCCGCAGTCACTGAAAAAAACAGGAAAAAGTAAAAGAACAAATAACAGTGGCTTCAGATAAACTGAGAGGAGCACAGGCCCCCAGGAGGGGACCCGGCTGACCTCCACAGAAGTGCAGGGAACTATGCAAAAAGCAAGCACAAAAATAAAAGCAGAAAATATCTTATCTGAAAGCAGAAGATGCAGGCAAGACTCAGCAAACTTCCAAATGAACCAGGAACCACAAATGAGACAAGAACAATTGATCACCGGCGACCATCATGGGAGGGAACCTCCCTTATATTAGTCCAGTCCGTGATCCCAGATTGCCATTCCTCGCTGTGAGGTTCAGTACTGTCTGCAACCACCAGAGGGAGCCTCTGCTCAGAAACCATCTCCAGCACATTCATAACAGGGGACATAATTTATGGAGCATCATATGGGGCATAATCTATGGAGCATTTTATGGGGGCATAATCTATGGAGCATCATATAGGGCATAAAATAAATGGAGCATTTTATGGGGCATAACCTTATGTAGCAGCATATTGGGCATATTATTCTATGGAGCATCTTATGGGGCCATTATTAACCTGTATGCAGTGTTATATGGGGAATATTTTGTATGGAGCATCTTATGGGGCCACCATGAACTGTATGGAGCATTATATGGGGCTCCTGATTCAATATGGATATTCAAAAACATTTAACCTACTGATGTCTCAATTAAGTTTACTTTTATTGGTATCTATTTTTATTTTTGAAAATTTACCAATAGCTGCTGCATTTTCACCAAAGGCTTATATGCGAGTCAATAAGTTTTCCCAGTTTTTTGTGGCAAAGTTAGGGGGGTCGGCTTATACACGGGCCAGCTTATACATGAGTATATAGGTAGTTATTTTTTACGATCAGAGTTTCATTAATAATTTTCTCATATGATTTGAAAAAAAGATAAAAACTAAAAAGCTGCTCTTACATAGTACATTAAAAATGGATAGCACATGAATGGCATCCAAGTGCTGTCTATGAATTTCACGTACCCATAGACTTTGCATGGGTTTTTGTAGACCACTAAGTCCGTAAAAAACATATGGACTTGGGAACAGACCCATAGAATACAATAGGTACGTGATCTACGGACAGAAAAATTTGACGTCTGAATAAGGCCTAATACTAGTGACAGTACTTGTGCATTAACTGTGGAACTTCTACACCATAAATTGCATGATCAGGGTCAAATAGAGTCATTGAACGAGGAAGTCAGGCTGTGAGAAAAAAAACACAGATATTTTAACATGTAGCAAAAAAAAACAGCACTATATAAAGAAATAACACTGGAGGAGGGGATTTGTGAAACCTAGTCAACTTAATAGAAATCGAATTACAGCTGTCACTTCAACAGAACAGGCTAAAATAGCATCCAATTTGGGAACAACCCCTTCTCAATCCCTAGATTTTCCTTCTGTAAAATAATAACAATAAGGCTATGTGCGCACATTGTGTATTTGATGTGCATTTGCTGCGTTTTTTTCCGTGCGTAAATGGTCCAAAAACGCAATAGAATCCTTATGCAAGGTAATTCAATGACAATCCTGAAGTGTTGTGCACATGATCAGTAAATTTCCGTTCGTATTTGCAGTGCGTTTTTCTCTGTGGCATGTCAATTCCTTTTGCGTTTTTGCCTGCGCTTTTGCCCCATTGAATGGATAGGGAAAAAAAGCATCCAAAAACACATTAAAAACTAGTGTATATTCCACTGCGTTTTTCTGCCAAGAGATGCAGAAACGTTGCAGAAATTTCGGCAAAAACTGAAAAAACAAACAAACATGGGTAATACCAGATAATGAGTCTCAGAATGACGGTATAGATGGTAAAAAAAATGCATTTAACAGTGAATGGCAAGAATCAGCACTGTGTGCAAGAGTGCCCACACACTAGCATGGTGAATTAAAAACATTAAAAGTAAACAAAATATAAGACATCTAAATAGCACAAACGAAAAGGGGACCAACCAATAAATATTTATGGCAGGGATGTTATTGTTGCAGCATATTGATGGTGGCCCCACAGTTCGAGGTGCGGAGCACACCATGAAGCGCGTTTCGGACCTCTGTCCTTCGTCAGGGGAGGCGCCACCCCCTGATGAAGGACAGAGGTCCAAAATGCACGTTGGGTTTGCTCCGCACCTTGAACTGTGGTACCACCATCAGACCATTACCAGGTATATGCCTCACACCATTATCTTATACATCTTATTTACAGCATCCAAGCATTTGATACCGGGGTTACCCCTGTGGCATACTGGTATATTTGGGCCATTGATCCATGTTGCATTTTCATATATTGGGCAGCACCCCATTGTACCCTCTTTTTTGTATGTATGTTCCTTGGGCAGCCTTTTGATGAATATAGGGTACTATTTTTCTATGTATTTTGCATTTAAGGCAGTATTTAACCTGCATATCTTTGGTACTCTCCATATTACTTTGGGTAACCCTCTATTTTATCATGCCTTAGGACTTTATATTTTTTTAGGGTACCAATTGATCATTCAGCCACTGTTTTCACCTTGATGTTGTGGATTATTTACTACATTGGTCTTTTTACACCAGGGGTACATGGTCTTTTTCACTTGTATTTGCACACAGTTTTCTTAGTGCTGCAACAATAACTTTCCTGCCATAAATATTTATTGGTTGGTCCCCTTTTCGTTTGTGCTATTTAGATGTCTTATATTTTGTTTTCTTTTAATGTTTTTAATTCACCATGCTAGTGTGTAGGCACTCTTGCACACAGTGCTGATTCTTGCCATTCACTGTGTTAAATAAAGGCATTTTTTTTACCCTCTATACCGTCATTCTGAGACTCATTATCTGGTATTACCCACGTTCGTTTGTTTTTTTTTTCGTTTTTTTCTATCCCAAATGGTTTGCCATTCATTTTTTAGGACGTATACGTTATTATTTATGGTTGATATTTATAGACAGATTTTTTCTCTATTCAAACTACTACGGTCCATTCTTTCTGTTTGTGCTAGCAATTTCAGCAAGCAAATACACAACGAGCGTAATAGCCTTATACTCACCTATTGGGCCGGTGGCCTTCCATCATTGTTGGCACTAGCTCTCCTGGGGCTTGCGTGGCATTGTTATGTCATGCAAGCCCAGGGAAAGCCAGTGCTGACACTGAAGGTCACTATATGTGGTATTATTTTGCAGAGGGAAAACACAGAGCTTGAGAAGGGATTGTCCAAATAGAGGACTTAGTGCAGTCCTGTATACTTTACCTTAAATCGCTGAAGCATTTCCGAGAAAACATAACTTTCAAAAGATAGTCGAGGCTATATGTCGAGAATGACTAGTCAATGGCAGTTCTCTGGAGGCTTCTCCCTGCCCCACTCCTTTAGACTAACAGGTCTCTCCCCTCAGTGGATAGGGAGCACAGTCCCCAAAAGTGCACATGAATGCTGAGGCTCCATCTAATGACAGAGCATAGATAGAGCATCCTGCCATCATGCTCAAGAAACCTTCAGAAGCACTGGTTTCAGTGGGGTTAGGACAGGGCCTAGGTGAAATGTGAACTCTTCCAGAAGGTCGGACTCATTTACCAGAAGCCTCCCTGATGTTCCACAATAGTAAGTTTGTATTTAAAGGAGAATTCCATCTCCAAGATCTATCCCAATATGTAGAAGGTGTAACAATAATAATATTGGCAAATACCTCCAATTAGAAATGTAGTATAGTTTTTCTGATTCGCTATGTTGCTTACCCCATGTGCAGGGCATTGTGTAACTTAGGTAACCAGTAACAATTAACTGTCACTATATGAATAGTTGTAACCATGGATACCTAAGCTGCTGTAATGCCCTGCACATGTGGTAGGTGACATCAGGTCAAGCAAAAGAATAAACTACATTTCTAATTGGAGGTATTTGCTAATATTATTATTATTACACCTACTACATTTTGGGATAGGATCTTGGAGATGTGAATACTCCTTTTACCCCTTAATTATTATTTATTTATATAACGCCATTGATTCCATGGTGCTGTACATGAGAAGGGGTTACATACAGATTACAGATATCACTTACTGTAAACAAACTAACAATCACAGACTGATACAGAGGAGAGGGACCCTGCCCTTTCGGGCTTACATTCTACAGGATGGTGGGGAAGGAGACAGTAGGTTGTGGGTTGCAGCAGCTCCAGTGAATGTGAGGCGGTAGCTCCAGTAGTGGTGAGAGGCAGCGAGGATCATTGCAGGCTGTAAGCTTTCCTGAAGAGGTGGGTTTTCAGGTTCCGTCTGAAGGATACAGTGTGGTTGATAGTCGGACGTGTTGGGGCAAAGAATTCAAGAGGATGGGGGTATTCGGGAGAAGTCTTGGAGGCGGTTAGGTGAGGAGCGAATAAGTGTGGAGAGAAAGAGGTCTTGGGAGGATCGGAGATTACGTGAGGGAAGATATCGGGAGATTAGTTCAGAGATATATGGAGGAGACAGGTTATAGATGGCCTTGTAGGTCAGTATAGTAATTTGAATTGGATACGCTGAGGGAGTGGGAGCCAGTGGAGAGATTTGCAGAGGGGAGAAGCGGAGGAGTAGCGAGGAGAGAGATGAATTAGTCGGGCAGCAGAGTTAAGGATGGACTGGAGAGGTGCTAGGGTGTTATCAGGGAGGCCACAGAAAAGGATGTTGAAGTAGTGGAAACGGGAGATGATGAGGGCGTGCACAAGCATTTTAGTAGAGTGATGGTTAAGGAAGGGACGGATTCTGGAAATATTTTTGAGCTGGAGGCGGCAGGATGTGGAGAGCTTGGATGTGCGGTTTGAAGGACAGTGCAGAGTCAAGGGTTACTCCTAGGCAGCGGACCTCCAGTACAGGGTAAAGAGTGAGGTTGTCAATTGTTATAGATAGGTCAGGTAAGGAAGATCTGTTAGATGGGGAAAGATGATCAGTTCAGATTTGTCCACATTCAGTTTGAGGATGCGGGAAGAGAAGAAAGAGGATATGGCTGATAGACACTCCGGGATTTTGGAGAGCAGAGAGGTAACATCTGGGCCAGAGAGGTAGATCTGAGTATCATCGGCATAAAGGTGGTACTGGAATCCGTGGGACTTTATGAGTTGCCCCAGGCCAATTGTATAGATTGAGAAGAGTAGGTGTCATGTATAGTGTACAGTTCCTATAGCGTCTTGTGCTTGGGTGCGAGGAAAACACAGGAGACATAGGTTGAAATGAAATGACTTGTATTACTTCATACAAGCATGCTGAAAAGTTCACACAGTTTGCAGGAACAGCGACAGGAGACACAGCAGGCCAGAGTAACTTCAAGCACTACAATAAATCTCCAAAGCAGGTTCAGGATCTTTTCTCTGTACCGTAATTCCTCTGCAAACATGGATTCACCAAACAGCAGGTTTCCAGAGTCCAAAAGTGTTCCAAGGTTCCTCAGTAGGGAATAGCTGGAGTACAAGTCCAAGGCTTCCAGGAGTCAGGTCACAGACTGACTGAGGCTTGATTCAGGAGCACTGATTGTTCAGCTGAGGCTGCTTAAGAAGCAAGAGGGAAGAATCAGGGCGGGAACATGAAAACTGGAAACTCCATATTAACTGAGGGCAAGAGCTGCAGAAAGACAGAAAGCAAAATGGCCGACGGAAAACTGAGTTTCAAGGAACATGTCAACAGAGACAAAGAACCTTACAGTAGGGGTCCTAGAACCGAGCCTTGGGGGACTCCATCAGAGAGAGGGTGGGATGAGGAGGTAGTGTGGGAGTGGGAGACGATGAATGTGCGGTTGGAGAGGTATGATTTGATCCAGGATAGGGCGAGGTCTTTGATGCCAAAGGAAGAGAGGATCTGTAGTAGGAGGCAGTGGTCAACTGTGTCGAAAGCAGAGGACAGGTCTAGAAGGAAGAGTATAGAGTATTGTCCGTTCGCTTTGGCTGTAAGTAGGTCGTTAGTAATTTTGGTCAGGGCTGTCTCAGTGGAGTGATGGGGTGGAAACCAGATTGTAGATTGTCAAAGAGCAGGTTAGATGAGAGATGGGAGGAAAGTTCAGCGTGGACGTGGAGTTTGGAAATGAATGGGAGCAGCGATATTGGGCGATAGATGGACATAGCGGTTGGGTCGAGGGTTGGCTTTTTGAGATAAGGAAGATACAAGGGATGTAAAGTAGGCCTGTTTAGCAGAGGTGAGAGCTGATTTGAATGCAAGTGTTGCTTGTTTGAGCGCAGTGAAGTCGTCTTGTGAATGCGTTTTCTTCCAGCGCCGTTCAGCAATTCTGGATGCTTGCCGAAGCTTTTTGGTGGTGCTATTGTGCCAGGGTTGTCTATTGATTTGTCGCACTCTGTTATGCATAACAGGGGCGACTGAGTTGATGGCTGATGCAAGAGTGGCATTGTATAAACTAGTGGCAGTGTCTGTGTCGTGGAGGGAAGATACGGAGGACAGTGGTAGGATAGAGTCAGAGTGTGTGAGTGTCTAGGTGTGCAAGGTTTCTGCGGGGGTGCACGTGTTGCTGGACATGGGTGACAGGTGAGGAGGACAGGGATGAGAAAGAGAGTAGATGATGGTCAGATAGAGGGAGAGGGGAGGTTGTGAAGATAGATAGGGAGCAGAGGCGGGTGAAGACCAGGTCTAATGTGTGTCCGTCTGTCTGGGTGGCTGAAGAGGACCACTGTGTAAGTCCAAAGGATGAAGTAAGGGCCAGTAGTTTAGAAGCTGCCGACTTATGGATGTCAATGGGGATGTTGAAGTCACCCATGATGATGGTGGGAATGTCAGCAGAGAGAAAGTGAAGGAGCCATGTAGAGAATTGGTCCATGAAGGCAGTGATTGGGCCTGGAGGTCGGTATATGACAGCCACTTGGAGGTTGTAGGGAGAGTAGATGCGGACAGAGTGGACTTCAAAAGAGGGGAGGACAAGGGAGGGAAGAGGTGGGATTGGGGAGAGAGAGAGAGAGAGGAGTGAGAGAGAGAGAGTGAGTGAGAGAGAGAGAGAGAGAGAGAGACCTTGGACTCCGGATCAGTTTTCTGACGGATTTAGTCAAAAATCTGGTCCGGCTCCATAGGTTTGCATTATTTCCGGCCGCCTGAAGTGCCGATTCAGGCACTGTCAGGCGCCTCCGGAAAAAAAAAAACGTTAAAAAAACCCGTCTTGTCCGGCCGCCGGAATGTACAATTCCGACGGATCCGGCCAAAAACGGATACAACGCAGTGACATCAGGCGCGATCCGGCGCTAATGTAAGTGAATGCTAAAAAAACGCATCCGGTACCGGATCCGTTTTTTTAGAAACACGCCGGATCGCGCCTGATTCAAAAAGCCTGATGTGTGAAAGTAGCCTTAAGCTGGCAACTTGCTGCATTATCCACGATCAGTGTTGGCACCGACCATGGCCGTTTAACCCCTTAAATACTGCTGTAAATAGTAACTATAGTATATAGATGGTAAACAGAGTGTGGGGGCTCACTCTTTAACCTCCATCGGCACCCTGAGATCTTTATTGTGTGGTACTGATGTTTGCAATGACAATTCATTGCCAAATAAAGGCCTTAAAGTCTTCCAGCTATAACGGCCTGTCCAGACCTTAGAAACATTAATTCCTGAAAAGCACCTCAAGGGTTAATAAACTACCTGAAAGCAATTTTCAATACGTTAAGGGGTGCTGTTTTTAAAATCGTCTCACTTTTGGGAGATTCCAATATATAGGACCCCCAAA
Organism: Oophaga sylvatica; assembly: GCA_033576555.1. NCBI lineage: Eukaryota > Metazoa > Chordata > Amphibia > Anura > Dendrobatidae > Oophaga > Oophaga sylvatica. The sequence goes on from JARQOD010000002.1 coordinate 319,252,240, forward strand.
GTCACTTCAAAAGTGAATTAGTTCCTAAAAAATTAAGTTTTGTAAATTTCCTTGAAAAAAAATGAAAAATTACTGATACATTTTTAAACCTTTTAAAATGTTAAAAAATAAAACTACATTTTACAAATGGTGCTGATGTAAGGCAGACATGAGAGAAATATATATATATTTTTTTTGTGGTATGACTATCTGGATAAAATGAAAAATCAAAGTTTGAAAATTGCAATTTTTTTTTAAATTTGTCAAATTTCTGATATTTTATAAACACAAAACATATAAACCTAAGTGTGCCATTATTATAAAGTATAATGTGCTACAAAAAAAACAAACAATCTCAAAATCAATATGATATGTTGAAGCATTTCAGAGTTATTGCTACATAAAGCGATTGGTCAGATTTCATAAATTTGGCCCGGTCATTAAGGGGTAATGAGTGGTTGCTATTTTCAGACTGATACTACATTGTGGCCACAATTGGGCAAAACCATGGCACTATTACTGTGGCAGGTTGATTTTAAACTGCAGTCATGTGGAAGTGCAATCCATAAAGTAGCAATTACCCATAAAAAAGAACCTGTCAATCTGATCCATGAAAATAAACAATGAACACGCTGCTATACTGCACGATAATGAAGTGAAGAACATGCCCAAATTCAATTATAAGCCTCAGCATGATGTAGAAAGATTCCCATGCCTCCCTGCCGCAGCATCACCCATGAAGGAGCGGCGCACCTCTTTTTTCTGCACTAAGGATACTTTCACACATCAGGTTTTTTGTCAGGCATAATCCGTCGAATACCTGAAAGAACAACCCAGAAAATGCAGGTACGCTTGTCTGGCACGGAATAGAGAGAGAGAGACCTTGGTTTCCAGAATCCGGATCAGTCTTTTGACGGATTGGACAAATGACTGGTCCGGTACCATAGACTTCTCTTATTTCCGGCTGCCTGATGCGCCGCTTCAGGCACTATCAGGCGGGTCCGCTAAAAAAAAAAAAAGACGTTGCAGTGACCGTCTTGTCCGGCCGCCGGAATGTACATTTCCGCCGGATCCGGACAAAAATGGATGCAACGCAACGACATCCGGCGCTAATGAAAATCAGTGACAAAAAAACGCATCCGGTATCGGATCTGTTTTTTTTAACAACACGCCGGATCGCGCCTGACGTCAAAAAACTGATGTGTGAAAGAGGCCTAAGGCTGATTCATTAACATACAGTATATGTACAAACCTCTAGTTTTTACAGGTAGATTGGAAAGACAAATTTCATTTAAAGAGGACCTTTCCCCAGTTATAGAATGTTAAAATGGCGACACCATGGAATAGTGGCAGCAGTGCAAAATATAAAGTAGGTTTGATTTTTTAATTTCTCATCCCCATCTTTGCTAGTAAAGTTTATATTCTAATTTTTCTTAAAATATTACTTTAAGAAAAAATACATTTTCCCCTGTATGATGTTAACCTATCGTAAGCAGTAGGCGTCATTCAGGAGAAATAACAGAACACGCCACAATCGAAGATCAGACTTGGCTTTCTCTGTGTGATGCTGCTCTCCTCACTAATCTCACTGCTGAAATCTACTCTGATTACAAGAGGGAAAGAGGAGCAGAGCAGAACTATTTGCAATTACAAACACCTCTGCATCTGAATATGTTATCCCATGGCTCTGCTCTACAGATGCGTAGGTGTTTGTAATGACACACAGCTCTGCTCTACAGATGCGTAGGTGTTTGTAATGACACACAGCTCTGCTCTACAGATGCATAGGTGTTTGTAAATGACGCACAGCTCAGCTCTACAGATGCATAGATGTTTGTAAATGACGCACAGCTCAGCTCTACAGATGCATAGGTGTTTGTAATGACACACAGCTCTGCAGATGCATACCTGTTTGCAATGACACACTGCTCTGCTCTACAGATACATGTGTATGCAATGACACACAGCTCTGCTCTACAGATGCATACATGTTTGCAATGACACACAGCTCTGCTCTACAGATGCATAGGTGTTTGTAAATGACGCACAGCTCAGCTCTACAGATGCATAGGTGTTTGTAATGACACACAGCTCTGCTCTACAGATACGTAGGTGTTTGTAATGACACAGCTCTGCTCTACAGATACGTAGGTGTTTGTAATGACACACAGCTCTGCTCTACAGATACATAGGTGTTTGCAATGACACACAGCTCTGCTCTACAGATGCATAGTGTTTGTAATGACACACAGCTCTGCTCTACAGATGCATACTGTTTGCAATGACACACTGCTCTGCTCTACACATACATAGGTGTTTGCAATGACACACAGCTCTGCTCTACAGATGAATACGTGTTTGTAATGACACAGCTCTGCTCTACATATGTGTAGGTGTTTGTAATATACACACAGCTCTGCTCTACAGATACATAGTGTTTGTAATTACACACAGCTCTGCTCTACTCCCCTCTTGTAATCACAGCAGATGCGAGCAGTGAGATCAGTAAGGAGTGCAGAGCTGTGTTTTAATACATATCATAGAGGAGAAAGCCGGGTCTGAAACCTTCTCTGGATCCCCAGATCTCTAATTTACCCTCTCTACTCCATCCTATTCACCCATCTTATACAATTACCTCTACCCTTTCCACTGCACTCCAAAACTTTCCTTACCAGTTTCCCTCTTGATCTGTACCAATTATCCTGTTGCTTTTGCAGAGCCGGGGATGATCTTCTTCAGTGAACATTCTCATGAATTAAAGGGATATTCCAATCTCCTGAATAAATGTGCAGCACAAGCACATACCACCAATGGGACTTGCATCTATCTCGACAGCGGGGCCCCATCACGTTTCTGTCAGTGGAGAGTTGGTCAGAATTGCCATACAAATGAGAAGGAATGCCAACAAGCTCTCCATATCTGACAGAGGATGGCAGCATAATCCTTTGTGAAACTTTACATGAGTTTCCGCCCACCGTGTCTGATTGACAGCTCCAGTGACTTAGCTCCTGTGAGATCTCACAGTGCTCAGTACAAGTTGCAGCTGCTAGTCAGGCTAGGTGGGTGGACACTGAACATACTTGAACTTATGAGATATTTCAATCTTTAGCTGAACTCAGAAAAATGCTTATTTTAATATTATAAGCAATTTTGACATAAAATACACCAACCTTATCAGGTCTAAGGCTACTTTCACACTTGCGTTTTTTTGTGCAGCGCATCGTGCACACATGAAACGCATTAAAAAAAAACGCATGCAAACACTTATAAACGCTGCGATATTTAGTCGCATCAGCGTGCGCATTACGACCAAAAAATGCAGCGTTTGTATGCGATTTCAAGTGTTTTTGCATGCGTTTGCATTTATTCGGCGCATGGGTTGTCTACGTGTCACATTTCTATCAACTCTGTCTCTATCATCTCTGTCTCTATCATCTCTATCATCTCTTCTTGTCTCTATCACCTTTTTATCTACACTCCTCACAATGTATCTTGTGTAGGGGGTTGTTTAAACAAGTTAGACATTATTTACTCCAAAATCGCGTGCGCGCAAAAGCGCTGACAAGCGCAAAGCCATGCGCACGCCAGCGCACCCATAGACTGCAATGTTATTTTTTGCGCATAGCATGCGCACGCGTTTTTTTAAAGCGGTTGGGCGGAAAAAAATGCAACATGTAGCGTCTAGCGCGTATGGACGCATACCTGGAAAATGCGCAGAGCATGCTAAACGCAGATGAACGCGTGCAAGCGCTAGACCCTGCGCCCGCCATGTTAAAGATAGGGGAACATTGCGCATGCGTCCGATAGCGCACGATGCGCTGCACACAAAAAAGCAAGTGTAAAAGTAGCCTAAGATAGATAATAGTGTGTGCACTTTTCATTGAGAAATGTGGGGATAGATCTCCTTTGAGTCCGTTCTGAGAATAGTGCAAGACAAATGTTTGCTGTTTTAATTAACAATGGCAGAGAGCCAGTATTACTAGTTGTAATGTATGAAACTCTAAAACAAAAACTGTCTTTGTTAACCACAGCAACCAATCACAGAGCAGCTTTTAGTTTGCTCTTGAAAATCTGCCAATATGACTTTCCCTTAATGACTTAGCGCAGCGCTGTAGTGTAAAACAAGACAGCAAGTTAGGGTATGTTAAGAGTATTTAATGCGTTTTTTCGTGCAGATGAAGCTCCGAAAATTCACATTAAAAAATGATTCTCAAATCTGCTCGCAACAAGTTTCCCATTCATTTGAATACAAAAGCGCATCTATACTGGACAAGTCAAGTTTTTTCAGTGCGTTTATCATCTAATGTTAATGTTAGTAAAGGCATAAATTGCATAAATTGTTAATTCTTTGGCATGTTTCCAAATGTAAACTGGGGAAAAATGTATCTTTATAGTGCTTTTTTTATGCACTTTTTGGTAAGATTTTTACAGCGGAAACAGGCTAAAAAAAACAAACAAAACAAAAAACAGACTTTAGAGCTAAACCCCATATAATAATTTAGACTATGTTCACATGAAGCCTTTTTGCTGCAGCAAAATCCTACTCTCTTGACAGGAAAAATGTTGCACCCAGTTTTCGTGGCTTTTTTTACTTCCTTGTTCTGGATGCGAATTACGTATGTTCTTTGTAGTACATATTTAATAAAGTTAGTTTTATTTGCTAAAAATGTTGTTGCATTTATGCAGCATTTTTAACTTTCTCGTTGCTTTCTATAGGTGAAAAAACAATGAAAGAATTGACACGGTGACGATTTAAAAATGTAGTTTAGCCTTTCTGGAACTTGTCACCAAGTCCTGCTTCGGGGGGGGCGAGGGCACAGTGGGCTTGCTAACAGGATTCTTTTAAAATTGGGTCATAACATTTCTCTTTGTCTACTCTAATTGGAATTACTCGAGTCTTCCATGCTAACCAGAAGACCATATGTCCTAAGACAAGGGGTTATGGGATCGGCAGCATTGGGCACATCCAGGGTTGTCGCCTGCACATTGCAGAGTACAGGGATGTACACACGTGGTCAAAATTGTTGGTACCCCTCTTTTAATGACAGAAAACCCACAATGGCAATGGTGACAGAAATAACTTGAATCTGACAAAAGTAATAATAAATCAAAAATCTATGAAAGTGAACAAATGAAAGTCAGACATTACTTTTCAACCATGCTTCCCCAGAATTAAAAAAAAAAAAATTCATGAAATAGGCCTGGACAGAAATGATGGTATCCTTAACTTAACCCCTTAGTGACAGCCATTTTGCAGCTTAATGACGGGGCCAATTTTTACAATTCTGACCACTGTCACTTTATGATGTTATAACTCTGGAACGCTTTAACGAATCCAGCTGATTCTGAGACTGTTTTTTCGTGACATATTGTACTTCACGTTAGTGGTAAAAAATTTTTTTATATGACTTGCTTTTATTTATGAAAAAAACGGAAACATGGCAAAAATGTAGAAAATTTCGCAATTTTCAAACTTTCAATTTTTATGCCCTTAAATCAGAGAGATATGTCACACAAATTTCTTAATAAATGACATTTCCCACATGTCAACTTTACATCAGCACAATTTTGGGAACAAAATTTTCTTGTGTTACGAAGTTATAAGGGTTAAAAGTTGACCAGCGATTTCTCATTTTTACAACACCATTTTTTTTATAGGGACCACATCACATTTGAAGTCACTTTGATGGGTCTATATGATAGAAAATACCCAAAAGTGACACCATTCTAAAACTGCACCCCTCAAGGTGCTCAAAACCACATTCAAGAAGTTTATTAACCCTTCAGATGCTTCACAGGAGCTGAAGCAATGTGGAAGGAAAAAATTGACATTTAACTTTTTTTGCAAAAGCTTTACTTCGGAACCAATTTTTTTATTTTCACAAGTGTTAAAAGAAAAAATTAACTACAAAATTTGTTGTGCAATTTCTCCTGAATACGCCGATACCCCATATGTGGGGGTAAACCACTTTTTGGGCGCATGGCAGAGGTCGCAAGGGAAGGAGTGCCGTTTGACTTTTTCAACGCAGAATTGGCTGGATGCCATGTCGCGTTTAGAGAGCCCCTGATGTGCCTAAACAGTGGAAACCCCCAACAAGTGACCCCATTTTGGAAACTAGACCCCTTAAAGAACTTATCTAGATGTGTGGTGAGCACTTTGAACCTCCAAGTGCTTCATACAAGTTTATAACGTAGAGCCGTAAAAATAAAAAATCATTTTTTTTCCACAAAAAAGATCTTTTCACCCCAATTTTATTTTCCCAAGGGTAACAAGACCCCAAAAGTTTTTGTGCAATTTGTCCTGAGCATGCCGATACCCCATATGTGGGGGTAAACCACTTTTTGGGCGCACGGCAGAGGTCGCAAGGGAAGGAGTGCCGTTTGACTTTTTCAACGCAGAATTGGCTGGATGCCATGTCGCGTTTAGAGAGCCCCTGATGTGCCTAAACAGTGGAAACCCCAAGTGACCCCATTTTGGAAATTAGACCCCTTAAAGAACTTATCTAGATGTGTGGTGAGCACTTTGAACCTCCAAGTGCTTCACACAAGTTTATAACGTAGAGCCGTAAAAATAAAAAATCATTTTTTTTCCACAAAAAAGATCTTTTCACTCCAATTTTTATTTCCCAAGGGTAACAAGACCCCAAAATTTTTTGTGCAATTTGTCCTGAGCATGCCGATACCCCATATGTGGGGGTAAACCACTTTTTGGGCGCACGGCAGAGGTCGCAAGGGAAGGAGTGCCGTTTGACTTTTTCAACGCAGAATTGGCTGGATGCCATGTCGTGTTTAGAGAGCCCCTGATGTGCCTAAACAGTGGAAACCCCCAACAAGTGACCCGATTTTGGAAACTAGACCCCTTAAGGAACTTATCTAGATGTGTTGTGAGCACTTTGAACCCCCAAGTGCTTCACAGAAGTTTATAACGCCCGGGCATGAAAATAAAAAATCATATTTTTTCCACAAACCTGATAGTTTAGTCCCCATTTTTTTATTTTCCCAAGGGTAACAGGAGAAATTAGACCACAAAAGTTGTTGTCCAATTTGTCCTGAGTACGCTGATGCCCCATATGTGGGGGGGGGACCACTGTTTGGGCGCATGGCAGGGCTTGGAAAGGAAGCAGCGCCGTTTGACTTTTTCAAACCAAAGTTGGCTGGAATTGAGATTGGACACCATGTCGCGTTTGGAGAGCCCCTGATGCGCCTAAACAGTGGAAACCCCTACAAGTAACACCATTTTGGAAACTAGACCCCCTATGGAATTATTTAGAACTGTTGTGAGCACTTTGAACCCCCAAGTGTTTCACAAAAGTTTATAATGCCTGGGTGTGAAAAAAAAAAAACAACAATTTTCCACAAAAATGATTTTTTAGTCCCAAATTTTTGATTTTTCACAAGGAAATTGGACCCTAAAAGTTGTTGTCCAATATGTCCTGAGTACGCTGATACCAAATATGTGGGGGGGAAACTGTTTGGGCGCACGGCAGGGCTTGGAAAGGAAGTAATAACGTTTTGGAATGCAGACGTTGATGGGGGTCATGTTCCGTTTGCAGTGCCCCAGATGTGCCTAAACAGTGGAAAACCCCCACAGGTGACCCCATTTTGGAAACTTGACCCCCTAAGTAACTTATCTAGATGTGTGGTGAGCAATTTGAACCCCAAAGTGCTTCACAGAAATTTATAAACGCAAAGCCGTGAAAATAAAAAATTATTTTTTTCCTCAAAAATTATTTTTTTAGCCAGCTATTTATTTTTCCAAGGGTAACAAGAGAAATTAGAACCCCAAAATTAGTGTGCAATTTGTCCTGAGTACGCTGATACCCCATATGTTGGGGTAAACCACTGTTTGGGCGCACGGCAGGGCTCAGAAGGGAGGGAGCGCCATTTGACTTTTTGAACTCCACGTTTGGAGACCCCCTGATGTGCCTAAATAGTGGAAACCCCTCAATTCTAGCTCCAACCCTAACCCCAACACACCCCTAACCCTAATCCCAACCCTAACCTAAATCCCAACCCTAATTGTAACCCTAACCCCAATTGTAACCCTAACCCTAATTGTAACCCTAACCCTAATTGTAACCCTAACCCTAATTATAACCCTAAGGCTAGGTTCATTTTGCGGTTTACCAGCCCGTTCAACACATAGCGTTGACCGGCTGGTAACGGTATAGCATAACACGACCGCGTTATGCTATACCCGCTAGCGCAGAGGAATCAGCAGATGATTCCTCTGCGCTAGCGGTGACGGAGCCCAGACGCTGCAGGCCGCGTCCGAGGCTCCGTCACTGAATGATGGCACGTCGCGAACGCATGCCGCTTTACGGCATGCGTCGCGATGCGCCCTCAAATGGGGGTGAATGGCAGCATTAACGGACTGTGTTACACCGCGTTATACCGCGGTGTAACGCAGTCCGTCTAACGGACTGCCATAACGCAGTATGAACCCAGCCTAACCCTAACCCTAATTATAAACCTAACCCTAGCCCTAACCCTAATGGAAAAATGAAAATAAATATAATTTCTATATTTTATTATATGTCCCTAACTAAGGGGGTGATAAAGGGGGGGTTATGTACTGTTTTTTTATTTTGATCACTGTGATAGTTTATCACAGTGATCAAAATGTACTTTTAGGAGAATGAATGAAACATTTTTTGAATCTGCCGCAAGGCAGATTCGGGGGGCGCACTGCGCATGCGCCCGCCTTTTTTTTCACAGGAAGAAGACCCGGGAGGATCGCAGGCCAGGGGGACCTTCCGGAGGACACCGGGAGGTACGGGGGAGGGTTCGGGGGACCTGGAGACCCTAATTCTCTCCCCTCTGATGTGCGATCACATCAGAGGGGAGAAAAATATTTGTTTTTTTTGCGGTCGCCGTTATACTCGGTATAACGGCGATCGCGACACCGGGGTCGGTAAATACCAACCCGGATCATGTTCTCTGTGGTCTCGGCTACCCTTGGCAGCAGAGACCCCAGAGAAAACTGCCCAAGCCCCCCAGCACATCGCGGCGGGCGCACTGAGTAGGCGCCCACCATTTTCTAGGCCCCAAAGATGGCGGCGCCCACAGGGGGACACCGGAGGGCCCCATGCAGGGGATCAGGTGCCACAAGGGGGGGATCGGGGGCCCTTTTTCTCTCTCCTCTGATGTCCGATCACATCAGAGGAGAGAGAAATTAAATGGCACACCATTTTTTTTTTGTTGCGATCGCCTTTATAGGGTTAATAACGGTGATCACAACATCGGGGTCGGTAAAAACCGACCCGATTCATGCTCTCTGGGGTCTCGGCTACCCCCGGTAGCCGAGACCCCGGAGAAGATGCGCCTCTGGGGGGCGCTATTCACTTTTTCCACAGCGCCGTTATTTAACGGCGCTGTGGTTTAAGTACCCTTAATGACCGCCGTTAAAAGGCGTATCGGCGGTCGTTAAGGGGTTAATATTTTGTTGCACAACCATTTGAGGCAATCACTGCAATAAAACGATTCCTGTAACTGTCAGTGAGACTTCTGCACCTCTCGCAGGGCTGTGGAATCGGAGTCGTGGAGTCGGAACCGACTGACTCCTAAAATATATAATAAATTGGGTACAGTAGTTCAATGCAGTTTGTGGGGAATATTTTTTTCATAAGAATTTGGGACAGTTATCCTATAAATGTCTGTCCAATTCCTGATCTAGAGACTTTTAGCTGAGATGAATCTGTGCTGCAGTTTATGTTCATGATAAGTAGTGAAGCTTCTCTACAGATAAGGGGAAAAATAAACAAACACACAAGGAAGGAGAGCCTACATTCATCTCATCTCAGAATTTCTGGAGTGAACAGGAAAGCGGGATTAAAGAAGGTAAGTACTTCTTAAAGCATATCTAAACTTTCAATAAACTGTGCATAAATCAATAGTCCAGTACATTTTGTCTCTGTATGTTTGATGTTTTAGTTTGTTTTTCCCCTTAGCTCATGTTTGGAGAAATTAGCTGCTCCGATGACTTATATACAGTCATGGACAAAAGTTTTGAGAATGACACAAATATTAATTTTTACAAAGTCTACTGCTTCACTTTTTCTAATGGCAATTTGCATATACTCCAGAATGTTATAAAGAGTGATCAGCTTAACAGCAATTACTTGCAAAGTCAATATTTGGCTAGAAAATGAACTTTATCCCCCAAAACACATTTCAACATCATTGCAGCCCTGCCTTAAAAGGACCAGCTAACCTCTTTTCAAAGATTGCTCCATTAACACAGGTGTGTGTGTTGATGAGGACATGGCTGGAGATCAATCTGTCATGATTAAGTAAGAATGACACCACTGGACACTTTAAAAGGAGGCTGGTGCTTGGCATCATTGTTTCTCTTCTGTTAACCATGGTTATCTCTAAAGAAACACGTGCAGTCATCATTGCAGTGCACAAAAATGGCCTAACAGGGAAGAGTATCGCAGCTAGAAAGATTGCACCTCAGTCAACAATCTATCGCATCATCAAGAACTTCAAGGAGAGAGGTTCCATTGTTGCCAAAAAGGCTCCAGGGCGCCCAAGAAAGACCAGCAAGCGCCAGGACCGTCTCTTAAAAGTGTTTCAGCTGCGGGATCGGGCTACCAGCAGTGCAGAGCTTGCTCAGGAATGGCAGCAGGCAGGTGTGAGTGCATCTGCACGCACCGTGAGGTCGGAGACTCTTGGAGCAAGGCCTGGTCTCAAGGAGGGCAGCAAAGAAGCCACTTCTCTCCAGAAAAAACATCATGGACAGACTGATATTCTGCAAAAGGTACAGGCAGTGGACTGCTGAGGACTGGGGTAAAGTTATTTTCTCTGATGAATCCCCTTTTCGATTGTTTGGGACATCAGGAAAACGCCTCATTCGGAGAAGACAAGGTGAGCGCTACCACCAGTCTTGTCTCATGCCAACTGTTAAGCATCCTGAAACCATTCATGTGTGGGGTTGCTTCTCAGCCAAGGGAATCGGCTCTCTCACAGTCTTGCCTAAAAACACAGCCATGAATAAAGAATGGTACCAGAATGTCCTCCAAGAGCAACTTCTCCCAACCCTCCAAGAGCAGTTTGGCGATCAACAATGCCTTTTCCAGCATGACGGAGCACCTTGCCATAAAGCAAAGGTGATAACTAAATGGCTCAGGGAACAAAACATAGAGATTTTGGGTCCATGGCCTGGAAACTCCCCAGATCTTAATCCCATTGAGAACTTGTGGTCAATTATCAAGAGACGGGTGGACAAACAAAAACCTAAAAATTCTGACAAAATTAAAGCATTGATTGTGCAAGAATGGACTGCTATCAGTCAGGATTTGGTCCAGAAGTTGATTGAGAGCATGCCAGGGAGAATTGCAGAGGTCCTGAAGAAGAAGGGTCAACACTGCAAATATTGACTTGCTGCATTAACTCATTCTAACTGTCAATATAAGCTTTTGTTACTCATATGTTTGCAATTATTATATTTCTGTCTGCGATAAAAACATCTGTCAAACACACAAAAAAACCAGAGGGCAGCAGATCATGTGAAAATATAATATTTGTGTCATTCTCAAAACTTTTGGCCATGACTGTACAAAGCTGTGACTGAAAAAGATCACAGCAGCACTAAGAAACCAGAGACCAGCACTTCCCGCCAGGCAAAGGAGGAGGAAAGAGCATCTCAAACGTCAGTTACAAGATATTTTGTAAGTGACAAAGTTACTGTATGTGTTTAAAAGACAGCTCATCCAGCTTGTTGTGAAAGACAGTGTATCATTATCATTGTTTGCACGACCAGCTTTTACAGCTCTTAATGGAGAATGACTCGCAAACTTGGTGTTTCTCTGGAAAGAGAAAGTATTAGAAAAATTAGTGATTGAAGAAGCCCTTAACCAAAAAGGAAGATCTTAAAAAGACTCTCAAGAGACGCCTTGTATTTCTTGAAATGGATGCCTGCACACATCACAGAGTGAACTTTTTTGCTATCAACGTTTGATATGTTTGTGACAACAAAAAAAATTGTTATGAAGACACTGGCAGTAAAACATACTAAAGCTCATCACAGCAGCAAGTTTCTCCAGACCTTAGTGGAAAAAGTTCTGCAAGATTATGAACTAAAAAAGAAACAGGTTCTTGCTATTGTAACTGATAATGCTTCAAACATGATAAGTACATTTAAACTGATGAATGAGAATAATCTAGAAGAACATTTCAAATTCAGTATATTGGAGGTGGAAGGCCACAGTCCAGTTCCCATAAAGCAGGAACAAAGAGATATTACTACAGAAGAACAGCAAAATGATTCTTTACAATTAGATGATCTTGTTGAAGCTGCTTCACACCTCTTTTCTATTCATCACATGCGCTGTGTTGAGCACACGCTGCAGCTTGCAATAAGAGATAGTCTGCAAGAGGGACATGCTGAAGCTCTGATTAGCAAAGTGAGGAAATTGGCTATTGCTGCCAGAACCCCTAAAATTGGTTCCATCTTGAAGAGACGTGCTGGAAAAGGGGCAATTGTGAATCAAGCCACTCGGTGGGGCAGCACCTATTTAATGATTGAGCGATTGCTTGAGCCGATTCCCTTCCTTGTAGATATGGCCAACCCTCCGGTAACACTACATGAAGGTCAATGGACACAGGTGGCTGAATTGAAGGAATTGCTTCATCACCCATTTACAGTGACTAAAAAGTTACAAGCTGAGGATTTAACTCCTGACATTTTTATAAAGGAGTGGAAGAACTTGTTGTTTTGCCTGTCCCAAAGAAGAGGTTTAATCGCAGATGGCATTGCTGCTTCAATGAAATGGAGAGAGACACAGCTATTAGAAAATAATATTCTTCGGGCAGCTGTTTATGTGGACCCCAGTCATCGTATATTGCTGGATGATCAACAGCTTTCTAAAGGAAAAGAAGCTTTGATTGAGGTAGCAGTTAGGATGAGTGTGCTACAGGACGGCAAAGAGCAAGAGGACTCGGGTCCTGCCAGTGCTGCTACTGCCATTCCTTCATCTTCATCAGATGAGGAATTTGATTTCGACAAGTATTTGGATGACATGGACCAGACAAAGCGTTGCCGCAGGGAAAAAGACTCCCCTCCCATAGAAAACAGATTGACCATATTTCAGCAAAATTTTTCACTTGCTCTCAAAGAAGTAGAAGAGTTCAATCGTTCATCAAAACTAACTGTGCTCGAAATAATTCCTTTATACCCTGAAATTGTTAGAGATGTTGCCCATGTGGTTACTGCTTTGCCACCAACCCAAGTTAGTGTAGAGAGGTTGTTCTCTAGCCTTAAAATAATTAGGTCAGATATGAGGTAATCTATAAAGGAGGATCTGATGTAGGCGATACTATTTCTCAGAACAAATTCATAGACAGTACAAATGCTATTCAGTACATTTTTGTTGAAAACTGTTTTTTTTTCCACTTACTGCATAGTGTATAATAAACTGTTAATATGAAAGTTTTTTTTGTTCTAAAGTTGTTTTCCAATAAATATATTTTATGTTCTATCAAAATGGCTTGATTATTGTATCACAATAATGATTAAAAGCCTGATGTTACCATTTTACTACGTTAAATTTATCACTTAAATTTAAACATGAGCCATGTATGAGGGAGTCAGAGTCGTGGAGTCGGAGTCATGGGAATTGAGAAGTCAGAGTTGGAGGTTTGGCTTACCGACTCCACAGCCCTGACCTCTCGACAGGTATTTTGGCACACTCCTCAAGAGTAAACTGCTCCAGTTGTCTCGTGTTTGAAGGTTGCCTTTTCCAGACGGCATGTTTCAGCTCTTTCCAAAGATGCTCAATAGGATTTAGGTCAGGGGTCACAGAAGGCCACTTCAGAATAGTCCAATGTGTTCCTCTTAGCCATTCTTGGATGTTTTTAACTGTGTGTTTTGGGTCATTATTCTGTTGTAAAACCCATGACCTGTAACTGAGACCAAGCTTTCTGACACTGGGCAGCACATTTCTCTCTAGAATCCTTTGATAGTCTTGAGATTACATTGTACCAATGTCACGCGGTCTTATGATATGTGTACGATGTCAGTAAACTATTCTTAAAAGAACAACACTCTATACAACATATAGATTAGCAACATCAGCATGTAAATATAGAATAGATTTACCTGACACGATATCCGTTGAACTCAGGGTTAATCTTGAGGACTTGATACACTGTCACAGGAAAGAGGAGGACCGGGGTCTAACCTGCAGGGTGGATAAAAATCAATGATTTTTTTAAAAAAATCAAAAAAATCGGATTTTTTTTGATTTAAATCGGATTTTTTTGATTTAAATCGGATTTTTTTGATTTAAATTGGATTTTTTTCAATAAACTGCTTTTTGAGGAAAATATTTTACCATCCAAAGGTTCTTCCATCATGAGATAAAGCTGAGTTGTTTAACTCAGTACAATAAAGGCTGTATATGTGATATTGTAAATTTAAGATGAGAGGTACAATGTTGAGTAGGAAGATATAAACACCTGTCGCACAAAAAATCAGCACATCTGAATCCAAAAAGTGGTCTATCAAGCACAGTATATCAGATAATGTTGAAATAAATCAGTCAATTTAGTATCCGGACAGGAAAACAATATATATTCCCAAAGTGGGGTAATATATCATTCCATATAATATGTGGGATAATTAATCCATCATATCCTGCCTGGAGCATAAATGTGCCAAAGAGTAAGACAGATAGATCTGATATGGCATTAGAGAGAAGAGGGGGACAGAAAAAAGAAAGAAAATCCCCCCACACATCTACCAGCTCCTGTGAGGTGCCATGTCAGCTGCGGAAAAAGATGCTGGAAAGTGCTTACCCATATTGGGGAAATGTAACGGACCAGGTACGTGCCCCGACGCACGTTTCGCTCCTTGAGCTTCCTCGGGGGGCAGTGTGTCTTACTCTTTGGCACATTTATGCTCCAGGCAGGATATGATGGAATAATTATCCCACATATTATATGGAATGATATATTACCCCACTTTGGGAATATATAATGTTTTCCTGTCCGGACACTAAATTGACTGATTTATTTCAACGTTATCTGATATACTGTGCTTGATAGACCACTTTTTGGATTCAGATGTGCTGATTTTTTGTGCGACAGGTGTTTATATCTTCCTACTCACCATTGTACCTCTCATCTTAAATTTACAATATTGTGAACATTTTAGTAATATTTGTTAAATAAAGTTTGTATCTTTTATATATATTATTGCCTCATGTCTCTATTTGGGCTGGAAGCTCTAATTCTTTGTGGTATATTAAATGATAGAGAGTTGCCCTGTTCCATTTTGGAACTATGTTTAAACATGTCACCCAGAGTTCTGGTTTAATCAAAAAAAGGCTGTATATGTGTAACATTCACAATGCCATGCTCTTCCAGAGGTTTCTGTAAGATTAGTGGGCAGTTTCTCTCCTATGTTATCACAGACGCTCGCTTTACTTACGCAGTTCTCAAAAGCGGAATTTGACTCCAGCCTCTTCTTCACGGCAAAAATGTTACAACATGAACAGAGTTGAGAAAAAGACCTTAATCCTATTGTTCTACAAACCTATGAATACAGAATCAACCCCTTCAGTGCCAAGTCCAAGAAGTTAGACAATGTTTCTGATTGTTTGGAGTGGAATAGATCTGCACAACACAAGAAGAATGTGAATCTAAGTGTGAGGAGGAGGAAGGGCAAGCAGACAAGAAAATGATCACGAGTGACTTCTCTCCTCCGTTACTAGGTGTTTGTAATAACAGAGGATGTAGTTTAGGCTCACAGAGCGGAGCCATTTTGTTGGGGACTGCCAGTGATACTGACAAGTAGGCTGTCACTGAGGACGACCGGCAGCATCTATTCTGTTAGTCCATGCTGCTCGCTGTATTATAAACTGAGCACAGATACGTGGAGAGTATCACACACTGGGATTATTCACAGCACATGACACACTGCATGTATCTAGATACAGTGCTGAGTGTAGTGTATCGCATTATGGGATTAGATACACCGGTCTGGGGCATATCGCGCATGATGAAATTAGATACACCGGTCTGGGGCGTATCGCACATGATGAAATTAGATATACCGGTCTGGTAGAAACTTTGATTTAAATCACTGATTTAAATCAAGCCTTACTGACTAGTGATTTAAATCGTGATTTAAATCGTGATTTAAATCAGTTTGATTTAAATCAAATCCACCCTGCTAACCTGACCCTAAACTGGGGTCCTAACTAATCCCTCACCTTGGAGGTACTGATAATGGTTCAGAGGTCCAAGTCTCCAGCCTAACCCTGTCTCCTATCAGTCCCTGAACCCTGTAATCAGTCCTAAGAAGGATTCTGATTACCACCAAAGGGATATGGGCTGATCTCTGCTAAATACACAGATTAGACATATAAGACAGACTGGAGAAAACACAGACTTGCATACACACTCAAACACAGAAGGAACATAAATGATCTGGGATATTAAACTCTAAGCAAGGTGAGCTTAAAACAACTAAGGAGCTCTTTAACTTAAGTCTATACAGATACAATCCTATCTGTGGTCTGCATGAAGAATTTCACTGGCAACTCCCAACACAGACAACCAGAGATTTAAAGGAAACCAATCAACAAATAATTAATTGCAGCCGGGAGAAAACTGCACCCAGTCCCAGAACTGAGCACAGACAGAATTAACTCCCTAACTGCCAAACACAAAGAAACAGCAACTCAGCTGTGAGAAGTCAGAATGTGCAACCGCGACGATCTTCGTGGCGATGCACACATGACAGTACCCCCCCTTCTACGAGGGGCCTCCGGACCCTCAGGGCCAGGTTTGCCCGGGTGAGTTCTGTGGAAGGTCCGCACCAAACGATCTGCGTTAATGTCAGACGCAGGAACCCACGTCCTCTCCTCTGGACCATACCCCTTCCAATGCACCAAGTACTGAAGGGACCGGCGATTCAGACGTGAGTCAATGATCTTTGACACTTGAAACTCCAAGTTACCATTGACCACCACTGGAGGAGGAGGTAGAGGTGATGGTATGACTGGTGCCACGTACCTCTTAAGTAATGACTTGTGGAACACATTATGAATTTTAAACGTAGGAGGGAGGTCCAGACGAAATGCCACAGGATTAATTATGGAACTGATCCTGTACGGCCCGATGAATCTGGGGCCCAGCTTCCAGGAGGGAACTTTAAGTTTTATATTCCTGGTAGACAACCATACCAGATCATTCACATTAAGATCTGGACCAGAAACTCTCCTCCTATCAGCCATACGTTTATAACGGTTCCCCATAGCACTCAGATTATTCAATACACCTCTCCACACTGAAGCAAGTGACGACGAGAAACGCTCCTCCTCAGGAACCCCAGAAGGGACCCCCCCATTGAATGTACAAAACTGGGGATGAAAACCATATGCCCCAAAAAACGGGGACTTACCAGTGGACTCGCTCCGCCTGTTGTTAAGAGCGAACTCTGCCAGAGGCAAGAAAGAAGACCAGTCCTCCTGGTTCTCTGAGACAAAACACCGAAGATAAGTCTCTAGGCTTTGATTCAGACGCTCTGTCTGACCATTGGTCTGCGGATGAAAAGCCGAGGAAAATGACAATTGCATCCCCCGACGTAAACAAAATGCCCTCCAAAACTTGGACACAAACTGAGACCCCCTATCTGACACCACATCAGAAGGCAACCCATGAAGTCTCACAATCTCCCCAATGAACACCTGCGCCAGAGTTTTAGCATTAGGGAGGGCAGGAAGAGCAATGAAATGTGCCATCTTACTGAACCTGTCAACAACCACCAGTATGACAGTCTTCCCTGACGACTGAGGAAGGTCCGTGATGAAGTCCATAGACAAATGAGTCCATGGACGCTCCGGAAGTTTCAAGGGTAAGAGGGTCCCAGACGGACGGGTATGAGGGGTCTTAGAGCGAGCACAAACCCCACAGGACGCGACAAAAGTTAAAACATCTTTATTAACGTTAGGCCACCAAAACCGGCGAGAAAGGAGATCTAAAGTAGCCTTACTCCCTGGATGTCCTGCTAAAGCAGAATTATGATGTGCCTCAATAACCTTTTGTCTCAACTGATTTGGGACAAACAGTCTCCCTGGAGGTCCTGCAGGGGCGTCCCCCTGAGCCTCTAACACCTCCTCCTCAAGCTCAGAAAATACAGCCGACACTACCACCCCCTCCTGAAGGATAGGAATCGGGTCATCCTTTTTCCCGGCCCCTGGGAAACTGCGAGACAAGGCATCCGCCTTAACATTCTTAGATCCAGGGCGATAAGTGACAACAAAATTAAACCTGGTAAAAAACAACGACCATCGAGCTTGTCTGGAATTCAGACGCTTAGCAGATTCCAAATACAGCAGGTTCTTGTGATCAGTAATAACGGTAACCGGGTGGACTGCCCCCTCCAAAAAGTGACGCCATTCTTCAAAAGCCAACTTAATGGCCAAAAGTTCCCTATTGCCGATATCATAATTCCTTTCGGCGGACGACAATTTTTTAGAAAAGAAAGCGCACGGATGCCATTTACCAGGGGACGGACCCTGGGACAATATTGCACCCACCCCTACGTCAGACGCGTCCACCTCCACAACGAACGGCTGTGATGCATCTGGTTGGATGAGAACGGGTGCCGAAGCAAAACATTTTTCAAAGAGGAAAAAGCTTGGCAAGCTTTGTCCGACCATTTAGAAAAATCCGTCCCTTTTCTTGTCATGTCAGTGAGAGGTTTGACAACAGATGAGAAATTACAAATAAATTTCCGGTAGTAGTTAGCAAACCCCAGAAAACGCTGCAGAGCCTTAAGATCCTCTGGCTGATCCCATTCAAGCACTGCTCTCACCTTTTCAGGGTCCATACGGAAACCGGAGGCTGACACCAAGAAACCCAAAAACTGAAGTTCCTGTACGGCGAATACACACTTTTCCAGTTTGGCGTATAGTTTATTGTCTCGCAAGATCTGCAACACCTGTCTCACATGCTCCTGGTGAGACACAAGATCTGGTGAGTAAATTAAAATGTCATCCAAATATACGACCACAAACAGCCCCAGCAGATGACGAAAAATGTCATTAACAAAATGTTGGAATACTGCTGGTGCAGTAGTCAGACCAAAAGGCATGACTAGGTTCTCATAATGTCCCTCCGGCGTGTTAAACGCCGTTTTCCACTCATCCCCCTCTTTTATCCTAATCAGATTATACGCCCCCCTGAGATCCAATTTAGAGAACCATTTGGCGCCAACAATTTGATTGAAGAGATCAGGAATCAGAGGGAGTGGATACGGATCTCGAACAGTAATCCGATTAAGTTCGCGGAAATCCAAGCAAGGGCGTAGGCCTCCATCTTTTTTCTTCACAAAGAAGAACCCCGCGGCCACTGGGGAAGATGAAGGTCTAATATGCCCTTTGGCCAGACTTTCCGAAATATAATCTTTCATAGCCTGCCTCTCAGGACCAGAAAGGTTATATAACCTAGCTTTAGGTAACTTAGCATCAGGAAGTAAATTAATAGAGCAGTCATACACGCGATGAGGAGGCAACTCCTGACACCCCTCCTCAGAGAACACATCCCCAAAGTCCTCCAAAAAAGGAGGCAAAGTACTAGGCACGACCGCACTGATGACTGTGTTCATGCAGTTACTTTTGCAAAACTCCCCCCATTGGCTTATATCTCTGGACTGCCAATTAATCACAGGGTTATGTTTAACCAACCAAGGAAGTCCCAACACAATAGGAGTAGGTAGACCCTCCAACACATAACAAGATAATAGTTCCCTATGTATTGCCCCTACCCGAAGGTCAATGTTATGAACCTCATGAACAAAGCTACCTTGGCCGAGAGGCCTGGCGTCAATGGAGAATATAGGGATCGGTTTGACCAATACACTCAGATGCATACCTTGAGCCTGAGCAAACTGAGCGTCAACCAGATTAGCCCCGGACCCACTATCAAGAAGAACAGAAAATCTCTCCACTCTCGTACCAACCACCACCTCCACTGGTACAAAGAACTGAGAAGAACTAGCGGACGAAATACATACTCCCAGGTTGTCGTCCACCACACAACCTAGGATTAACAGTTTTCCGGCGACTTTTTGCTCAACAAGGCACGGGATGGACATCCCCCAACAAAATGTCCCTCTTTCCCGCAGAAGAAACACCTTCTAGTCCTGCGGCGTACCGCCAATCCCCTCCTACGAAATGATGTCCCTCCCAACTGCATAGGCTCCTCCGAACAGACAAGGGGAACCTCAACATAAGGGACTTTAGTAGTAGGTGGAGTAACAACAGGGGGCGGAGTTACCTCGCACCTCTCCCGGAGCCGTCTATCAGTACGGATAGCTAGGGCCATAGCAGCCTCCAGTGATGGAGGAGAATCATACTGAGCCAAAACGTCCTTTAATTTGTCAGAAAGCCCATGACAAAACTGGCTCCTAAGAGCTGGGTCATTCCACTGAGTATCTGTGGCCCATCTACGGAACTCAGAAGCAAATTCCTCCGCCGGACGATCTCCCTGCTGTATCTTACGTAATTTTGTCTCAGCATGAGAGACCCGATCTGGGTCATCATATACCAAACCCAGGGCAGTAAAAAATCGATCTACTGACTGTAGAGCCGGGGATCCCGGAGGAAGGGAGAAGGCCCAGGATTGAGGGTCCCCTTGTAGGAGCGAGATAACAATTCCCACTCTCTGCTCTTCACTCCCTGATGATCGAGGCCGAAGCCGAAAATACAATTTACATGCTTCCCTGAAGGTAAAAAATTTGTCTCGCCCACCAGTGAACCTGTCCGGGAGAGCTACTTTAGGTTCAAATCTGGTTTGCTCCGAGGGAGACAAAACTTTGGACTTAATGTCCGTCAGCTCCATGGATAATCCCTGCAACTGCAGAGCCAGCTGGGCTACTGGATCCATGGCAACTGGGAATAATTTTATGGGCCAGTGAAAATGTCACGCGGTCTTATGATATGTGTACGATGTCAGTAAACTATTCTTAAAAGAACAACACTCTATACAACATATAGATTAGCAACATCAGCATGTAAATATAGAATAGATTTACCTGACACGATATCCGTTGAACTCAGGGTTAATCTTGAGGACTTGATACACTGTCACAGGAAAGAGGAGGACCGGGGGTCTAACCTGACCCTAAACTGGGGTCCTAACTAATCCCTCACCTTGGAGGTACTGATAATGGTTCAGAGGTCCAAGTCTCCAGCCTAACCCTGTCTCCTATCAGTCCCTGAACCCTGTAATCAGTCCTAAGAAGGATTCTGATTACCACCAAAGGGATATGGGCTGATCTCTGCTAAATACACAGATTAGACATATAAGACAGACTGGAGAAAACACAGACTTGCATACACACTCAAACACAGAAGGAACATAAATGATCTGGGATATTAAACTCTAAGCAAGGTGAGCTTAAAACAACTAAGGAGCTCTTTAACTTAAGTCTATACAGATACAATCCTATCTGTGGTCTGCATGAAGAATTTCACTGGCAACTCCCAACACAGACAACCAGAGATTTAAAGGAAACCAATCAACAAATAATTAATTGCAGCCGGGAGAAAACTGCACCCAGTCCCAGAACTGAGCACAGACAGAATTAACTCCCTAACTGCCAAACACAAAGAAACAGCAACTCAGCTGTGAGAAGTCAGAATGTGCAACCGCGACGATCTTCGTGGCGATGCACACATGACAACCCTGCACTGATTCTAGACATACTGTGCCAGATACAGCAAAGTAGCCCCAGAAAATAACAGAACCTCCTCCATGTTTCACAGTAGGGACAGTGTTCTTTTCTTAATATGCTTCATTTTTCTGTCTGTGAACATAGAGGTGATGTGCCTTGCCAAAAAGTTCCATTTTTGTCTCATCTGTCCATAGGTCATTCTCCCAGAAGCTTTGAGGCTTGTCAACATGTAGTTTGGCAAATTCCAGTCTGGGTTTTTTATGATTTTTTTTTTTTCAACAATGGTGTCCTCCTTGGTCGTCTCCACTTTGACTCATACAACGACGGATGGTGCGATCTGACACTGATGTTTCTTGAGCTTGAAGTTCACCTTTAATCTGTTTAGAAGTTTTCTGGGCTCTTTTCTTACCATTCGTATTATCCGTCTCTTTGATTTGTCACCAATTTTCCTCCTTCGGCCACATCCAGGGAGGTTGGCTACAGTCCAATGGAGCTTCAATTTATGAATAATATGTGCAACTGTAGTCACAGGAACATCAAGCTGTTTGGAGATGGTCTTATAACTTTTACCTTTAACATGTTTGTCTATAATTTTCTTTCTAATCTCCTGAGACAACTCATTCCTTTGCTTCCTCTGGTCTATGTTGAGTGTGATACACACCATGTCACCAAACAGCACAGTGAGTATCTGTAGCCCTCTATACAGGCCCACTCACTGAGTTAAAGATTGTAGACACCTGTGATGCCAATTAGTGGACACACCTTGATTTAACATGTCCCTTTTGTCACATTTTTAGGGTGTACAATCATTTCTGTCCAGGCCTACTTCATGAGTTTTATTTTTTTTTTTTTATTCTGTGGAAGCATGGTTTAAAAGCAATGTCTGATTTTTATTTGTTCATTTTCATAGATTTTTTTATTTATTATTACTATTGTCAGATTCAAGTTATTTGTGTGACCATTATGGGTTTTTCTGTCATTAAACGAGGGGTTCCAACAATTTTGACCACATGTGTATTAATAAATGCATTAAGTGCTTCATCCTGGTTGCAAAGAAAGTGAAAAAGATTTGGGGACATGGCTCTGGATCACAGACTGTCACCAACTTCTGATTTTAATTTTTGTGGGAACTATGCAGCAGAGCAGAAGGTGGCGCGAAAGGAAATTTTGTGTTCCCCTTAGGCATAAGAAGTTTTTCACCCTGTAATTGTCACCTTATAAATAGAATGTTATCTGCAAGTAATAACCAAAGAAAAATATTGCTTAAAAACCACAAATGAAAGCAAATGTGGGAGGAAAAGGAACTAACATTTCGCAGCAGCAAGAAGGAACTTTTACACGTTGCTCAGTAACTGCTCTGTATTGCAATTTAGAACATTAGATTTCTCAAGGAAGGAAGCATTTTTACTGTAAACGGTTGTAAAATATAGTTTATGGACCACTGAAAGGAGTTTTTCCAGGAGTAGGTAACATCAAGAAAGGTATCCTCTTTAGGCTGTGTGCACATGATGCAGATTTGGTGCATTTTTTTTCTGTGCGGATTTGCGACAACACGTGATGCCAGCTAAGTGAATGATAAAACTGAAGTGTCTTGCACATGTTGAGTATTTTTGACTTGCAGATTTGGTGCAGAAAATAATCTGCAGCATGTCAATTCTCTGTGTTTTTGCCCTGTGTTTTTCACCATTGACTTTACTCAAATCAGTCAAAAATGCACAACAAAAAACGCTCATTTTTGCAGCTGCGTTTTTCCTACCAAGAGATGCAGAAATTTTACTCAACATGTGCACATACCCTTAGGGTATGTAAGAAGGTGGAAGTGTTGCCAACGTTCCTCCTTGAAGATATGTAAAAAATGATGGTGTTTGAAATGTTTAATGATAAATATTTTGGGGTATAACAGTTGTGTTCTACCCAGTACTAGGTCGTTAACAGGAATAGTTGGAGTTGACAGTTGGGACTAGCCCAGGGGGGAGGAAGCTAAGCATGGGGGCACAACAGAGTTTCTGTAGAGTGACAGGGATGAGCCTGCAGCAATAGCAGACCACAGGTCTGACTGAGGAGCAGAACCGCGTTCAGTGGGTGTCCTGTGCCAACAGAGAGACCGAGCGGATAGCAAGATCCTACAGAGAAGGGAGTCGCAGTCTTGAGTCGGTCCAGAGTGAAAGAGAGGAAGGTAAGAAGTAGCTGTGCCTGTGCAGGAAGCCTAGCGGGTCGCTATGCAGTTGTCTGTCAGTCGGGTAATGGGACGGAGAAGGAATCATAAGCGAGACCAAGAGGAAATCCTTGTGGGGTAGTCCAGAGGCATCAGTAAAACGGAAAGCTAAGTAGTGGCCATGTTGCCATAGAAAACTCCCCTAAGGTGAGAAGAACACGGAACCGCTGGTGGAAGTATAGGACTCTTGTTTGCTGGACTGTAGTGCCGTAATTGGTGACGAGGAGGTTCTGGGGACAGTGTGCTAGGCTGTGTTGAGGAAGAAGCGAAAAGTGAAGTGGAAAGCGAGACTGATTCCCGGAAAGGGATGAAGAAGATTGATATTGTTCCATGTAATAACAGAAACGTCCATGAAGATGAATGCCTATTATCTGCTGTACATAGTTCCTCAGAAGTTATTGCTCAGTAAAAATACATTTATTTATGAACTATGGTCTCTCTAATTGAACTCTGCAACACCAGCCGAAAACAACGGCATCATGCAGTTGGCAAGGTCGTACCGTCATCAGAGCTAAAGTCCACACACCCAGCCAGGACCCGAATTTTCATGTGGCATGCCAGGGCGTGGAAGACAAGTAACTCGCCCGCAACACGTTATTACTCTGCCTCCCAGCTTTGGGCTTGCCAGGGTGAAGTACAAGCCTG
This sequence comes from Oophaga sylvatica, assembly GCA_033576555.1. Classification (NCBI taxonomy): domain Eukaryota; kingdom Metazoa; phylum Chordata; class Amphibia; order Anura; family Dendrobatidae; genus Oophaga; species Oophaga sylvatica. The sequence goes on from JARQOD010000002.1 coordinate 319,276,767, forward strand.
AAGATAGACAGTTCCGAATTGCAGTAAAGTTCCGCTGATTGTCTGATTTGTGCACCCTCCAATGCTGCAAGCAGAGGTAGGTTTGCCTCCGCAGCATGGAAGAAGCGCAGCTTCAGAGCAGCTCTTGCGCTTCCCAAACTCCAGCCCTCACGGCCACCAACAGATCGTGTTGTCAGGATTTCCTAAGCATTGTACAGGTGATGGCATTATATCAAGTTATCAGAACTTGCAACAGATTCGGACAGACTAATCTGTGCAAAACTAAGGAAATCCTGAAAACATGATGGGGGGCCGTGAGGGCTGGAGTTTGCCATACAGCAGTGTTTCCCAAACTGCTTGCAAGCGCACATTCTGCACCTAAGAAACTGGCCACTTATGATACACAGCAGAGGTGACCGATATCCTAGGCAACAAGCTGGAAATATGAAATAAAACAAAATTTGTCATTCCTGAGACGAGAGAGGATTTTTTTTTTTAATAAGAGATAAATTGGGAAGTTGCTTGTTACAAGCACATTGCAATTTACCCATTTAAGAGGTTAAGACAAAGCATTTTAAAATCCATATTCTTAAAAACAGGCCATTGGAGTTAGTGACGGAGCTAGTTTTAGTCTAAATTCACACTAGAGTATGAAAACATGCTTTTTTTGTCCAGAAAAGTATTTTTCATCCTCATGGTGGTGTCATCCATACGACATCTGACTTTTACATTCACAAATTAAAAAATAAATAAAAGACCTAATACATTTTTCTTTGTAATCTTCGCAATGAATCCGTTAAAAATGAATGCCATACCATAGGTGATCCATGTGAAACCATTATTTTCTGTACCCACTGAAGTCTAAGGATGAGTCTCATCCAAAAAACACTAAAATTGGTCTATGTGCTGTGTGCTTGCTGCCTGTTTTGCATATGGACAGCAAATGGAGCAAAAACATTTGTATGAAGGAAGCCTCACAAAAAAGACTTTTACACTGATGGACTGTGCTTAGGTTAGGTCATCAATATCTGATCAGTGGGGGTGTCACACCTGGAACCCCACTGATTAGCTGTTCCCGATGCCGGTGGCGGCTAGAAGGGGCAGATAACCAGCTCCTGGCGGTTGTCACTATACAGTTGTCAGAGTTGTGCTGTGCAGCTTCACAAATGAACACTTCTGGCCACCACAGTCACTGGGCACAGTTGATCAACAGGGTGCTGGGTGTCTCACAACCCCACCATTCAGAAATTGATGAGTTATCTCTAGGATTGCCCATCAATGTAAAAGTCCCAGACAGCCCCTTTAAAACGGAACCTGTTAGGCCCCCATGCCCTCTAACCCAGCACCATTCACTTATGCATCAGTAATTTCCGTGCCTAACCATCCCTGTACACGTTTTTAGGTAAAAATTAGGTTTAGAAAAGTATTTATATTGTCCCCCGCTTCCTATGCTAATTAGGGTTTTGAGCAGTCGATGGGGCGTTAGTTGCCCCCAGACTAGTTAGCCCTCTTTCCATGTTATCATGCCCCTGTGGGACGTGATAACATGGAAAGAGAGCTGATTAGTCTGTTGAGCTAATGCCCCACCGACTAGTCAAAGCTCTAATTACCATAGGAAACGGGGACAATATAAATACTTTTTTAAACCTAATTTGTAGCTAAAAACGTTATGCAGGGATGGTTAGGCACGGAAATTACTGATGCATAAGTGAATGGTGGTGGGTTGGAGGGCATGGGGGGCCTAACAGGTTCTCGTTAAGTAAAATATTTACTTTCATGGCACATTAGAAAAGTTTAGAAATTATAATCATATCAATTATCATGTATCCATTTAAGGCTTCTTTTACACTTACCGGGTTTTTTGCGTCCCGTTATTGCGGGCCTTATCACCGCAATTTTCACGGTCTGCCGCAATATCGGACTGCAAAAAACTTGCGGACTGCCGTTTTTCGGGTCTCCAACACTATGGAAAAAGTATTGGAAAAAAAAAACGGCGTTCTGCAAAACCAGAAGTCACGGTGCACCATAAAAACAAACTTCTGTTGTTTTTGAGGCCCCATAGATTTTCAATGGGGGCCGTGTCCGTAAGCCGCGAAATATATCGAGTTGCTCGATATTTTTTCACGGCCGTAAATACGGCCCTCACGGCCTTATGACAAATTTTTGCAGCCTGTTTTTGCGGCCCGCAAAAAACGGTCCTAAAAACACGGCAAGTTTAAAACCAGTCTTAGGGCCTGTGCACACATTGCGGATTTGCCTGCGGATTTTTCCGCGCCCAAACTGCACCTCTTGGCAGAAACCGCAGGCGCGGTTTTGACGCGGTTTTGATGCGGTTTTTGGCGCGGTTTTGATGCGGTTTTTCTCATGCGGTTTTGTATGCGGTTTTTACAGCTAAATAAAGATATGTTGTTTAACAAAAAAAAAAAAAGATTTGTGATGTCATTTCTTGTCCAACCTCCTCTTTTACATTTGTTCCCACCCACACTCCATACACACACACAGATAGAGATAGGCCGGCGTCACACTTGTGAGTGTGATGCGAATAAGTCGCACGACTTTCTCGCATCAACACCCGGCACGGCCGCCCGCTCTCGGACCCGAGTGTGCGGCTGCATGTATTTCTATCCATGTATTTCTATGCAGCCGCACACTCGGGTCCGAGAGCGGGCGGCCATGCCGGGTGTTGATGCGAGAAAGTCGTGCGACTTACTCGCATCACACTCGCAAGTGTGACGCCGGCCATAGATAGATCATAGATACCAGTAGTTAGATAGATAGAAAATACATAGATGGATAATAGATAGTTAGAAATATATATAGAAAGATAGATATAGAGATAGACAGAAAGATATATAGGTAGATAGATAGAATGGTACATAAATAGTTAAAGACACACACGTACACACACACAAAATAACGCAATAGTTAATATAAAAAAAATAGGAAAAAAAATGGCGTGGGCTCCCGCGCAATTTTCTGCGCCAGAGGGGGAAAGCAGACAGCCGGGGCCAATATATTTCTTCCCAGGCTATGAATATCAGCCCGCAGCTAGCCTTCACTGGCTATTAAAATAGGGGGACCCCCCAAAAAAAATGACGTGGGGTCCCCCTATAATTTAGAGCCAGAAAGGCTACGCAGACAGCTGCGGGCTGATATTCATAGCTTAGGAAGGGGCCATGGATATTGGCGCCCCCCCTGGCTAAAAATACCAGCCGCCCCAGAATTGGCGCATCTGTACGATGCGCCAATTCCGGCACTTAGCCCCTCTCTTCCCACTCCCCTGTAGCGGTGGGATATGGGGTAATAAGGGGTTAATATCACCTTGCTATTGTAAGGTGATATTAAGCCCGGTTAATAATAGAGAGGCGTCAATAAGACGCCTATCCATTATTAATCTTATATTAATAAAGGGTTAAAAAAAAAAACACACACAAGAATAAATTATTTTAATGAAATAAAACACAACACGGTTTTCATATCTTTATTATACGCTCAGATCCAAGCGACGCCCTCGATCTCCTGTAAAAAAACTTAAAAAAATAAAACAACCGTATACTCCCTGTCCGACGCAGTCCAATTAATAACGAGGGTCCCACGACGGTCTCCCCTATAGAACAGTGACATCAGGTGATGCCACTGCTCTGTAGGCAGGGTGGATAAAAATCATGATTTTTTTAAAAAAATCAAAAAAATCGGATTTTTTTGATTTAAATCGGATTTTTTTGATTTAAATCGGATTTTTTTTGATTTAAATAGGATTTTTTAATAAAGTTGTACACAAGCAAAACTTTGTCTTTTTGCAAATCAAATTATTTTACACAAATAAAAATATTAAAACAGTTGATGATTATGAAACCTAATAATTTTTATTTGCACTATTAAACAATCAGAATTGAACTACAGAGAGTAAGTACTTTTTAACAATAGCCTATCTCTAACATTTGAAGTAAGCAAACATCTTCAGTGAATACATCAGTCCTTTAAGCCTACTGTTTATTTAGGACTTTTAATAGGAAAACTAGTTGTCCTGCTTTAGCAGTTCCTAAGCGGTTTCGGACTGTTGTGTGCACAAAACCAAATGAAGAAAACAATCTCTCTACTCCTGCCGATGAAGCCGATGCAGTCAGTAGCTGAGTAGCTACATTTATTATCTTCGCTGGAAGAACAAGTGATTGCGACTTCCACAAGTCCAGTGGTTTTAGTTCATTAACGACGTTATCTGCAAACATGTATTTTTGAAATGGTGCAGATTCACACTTCAATTTCAGCACAGTTGCCACAATGTCATGGTTAGTATTGGCGAGCCACTCCATTGCAGAGTTGATTTCCGCCTCAGATAGTTTTTTCCCTCTGTAGATGGGATGCAAGATATTGGCTAAATAGTGTTCTTCTTTTAATGCTTGGTCCTTAGTCCTTAGCTTGGTCCTTGGTTCATTGACATTAATTGTATCACTATCAACATCTTCATTTCCCTTCTGGTTGCAGTTTTCATAATGTGATTTCAAACGGCAAACAAGTCCTTGGATATCCTTTTGACAGTATTTGCACTTTGCTCTCCCACCTTTCTTTCCAAGCTCTGCTGGCATCTCAACAAAATGAACCCAAATAGGGTCTCTCTTACGACCTGCCATGGCTCACGCAGATCACTTCTGAAGTTTGATTGTTACTACAGCCAAGTACTGCTGACTGACTATCCAACAAGTTTGGGCATGTCAACTGAATGGAAAAAGAAACTGAAACCAAGCTACAGAAAGTGAAACCAAGCTAGAAGTGTGGAGTTAATTGAACAATGATTGAAAGTTTTAGATTTTAATCGTGATTTATATTAAAAAAATCTTTTGATTTAAATCAGTGATTTAAATCATGATTAAAATCACAATTTAAATCGATCTGATTTAAATAGAAAAAAATCATTTGATTTAAATCATGATTTAAATCATTGATTTAAATCGGCGTGATTTAAATCAATCCACCCTGTCTGTAGGGCCTCCCAATGATGCACTGACAGGAGACAATGGCTCCTGCACTGCATCACTGAGTTCATTCTCTCACTTTATGGCAATGCTGAGTGAGAATTTTCTCACCCAGCATTGCCGTGAGAGAATGAACTGTCGTGACGTCATTCTCTCCCGGAGGTAGAGCAGTACAGATCGATGGCGTCGGGGAAGAGGTGAGTATGTACTCTATGTTATGTGTTGTATGTCATGTGTATGTTATATGTTCTGTATGTTATATGTTGTATGTCATGTGTATGTTATATGTCATGTGTATGTTATATGTTGTATGTCATGTGTATGTTATATGTCATGTGTATGTTATATGTTGTATGTCATGTGTATGTTATATGTCATGTGTATGTTATATGTTGTATGTCATGTGTATGTTATATGTCATGTGTATGTTATATGCTGTATGTCATGTAATTTTTTTTTTTCATTCAGCACATTAGCCGGATGATGGGACTACTACTGTCCCATCATTGGCTAATGTGTCAGTCACTGTAGCAGGCATCGCCAGATGGGACTTGTAGTCCCATCCGACGATGCCTGCATACAAGGAGACACGCACACAGGCCCGCACACCGCCGCACATACACAGCCCCGCACACCGATCACGCACACAGCCCCGCACACCGATCGCGCACACAGGCCCGCACACCGCCGCACATACACAGCCCCGCACACCGATCACGCACACAGCCCCGCACACCGATCGCGCACACAGGCCCGCACACCGCCGCACATACACAGCCCCGCACACCGATTGCGCACACAGCCCCGCACACCGATCGCGCACACAGACCCGCACACCGATCACGCAGACACCGGCACACAATCACCGCCCACACACAGCGCCGCCCACTATACACACCCACGCACCGCCCACACACACAGCGCCGCCCACTATACACGCCCACGCACCGCCCACACACTTCCCTCCTCCCGAACTGCAGCGGTTTCACCCGCAGCAAACCCGCAGATCTTTTTTAGATCTGCGGTTTTGCTGCGGAAGTGCCCGACTCAATGCAAGTCAATGGGCGCCGAACCGCTGCAGTTCCGCACAAAGAATTGACATGCTGCGGAAAATAAAACGCGGCTAAACCGCGCGTTTTTTTCCGCAGCATGTGCACAGCAGACATGCAGTTCCCATTGGAGTACATTGCATGTGCACTGTGCTGCGGGTTGGATGCGTTTCCGCTGCGTTGAAAAACGCAGCGGAAACGCATCTAAAACCGCAATGTGTGAACAGGGCCTTAGACTCCTGTTTAGGCTATGTGCACACGTTGCGGTTTTTTAGCGGTTTTGCCGCGGTTTTCCGCGGCGGAAACGCCGCGAAACCGCGGCAAAACCGCTTACACAATACAACTCATTAAGGCCTATGAGATTCCGCAATGCTGTGCACATGCTGCGGGTTTTTCCGCGGCGGAATCGCATCGCGGGAGAATCCGCAGCATGCTCATTATTTTTTGCGGAACCGCGGCGATTCCGCCGCCATAGGAATGCATTGAACCGCTTACTTTCTGCATGTGGCTGTGCATGTAAGCGGTTCATGTGCGGATGGTACCCGGGGTCTGGAGGAGAGGAGACTCTCCTCCAGGCCCTGGGTACCATATCCATGTAAAAACAATAATTAAAATAATAAATAATGACATTCTCACCTTCCGGCGGCCCCCGCAGCTTTCCCGCCTCTCAGCGACACTCCCGCCAATCGCGTTCCCAGGAGTGCATTGCGAGATCACCCCAGATGACGTAGCGGTCTCGCGAGATGCTACGTCATCGGGATGATTGCCGCAAAGGACTCCTGGGAACGAAACTTGCCGGGAGCGTCGCTGAGAGGCGGGAAAGCTGCGAGGGCCGCCGGAAGGTGAGAATATCATTATTTATTATTTTTTTTATTGTTTTTACATTAGATCTTTTTACTATTGATGCAGCATAGGTGGCATCAATAGTAAAAAGTTGGTCACACTTGTCAAACACTTGTTTGACTCGTGTGACCAACCTGTCAGATCGCTTGTAAAACGCTAGTGTTTAGCGGGAATACGCATACCTATAATATGCGGATTTCCCATGGCAGGGAGGTGCGGAATTGCCGCGGATATTTCCATGGCAATTCCGCAACGTGTGCACATAGCCTTATCAAGTAGCTACAGCAAGTTGGAATTACTAATATAACACATGAATCATTTTTTAAGATACAGGAAAGTTGAATTCTACAGTAGTTCGGTAGTAAACCTACTCACAAAGCGACAGCAAGCAACAAAGGGAAAAAAAAGGAAAAAAAAACAACAAACATGTAATAACTCATTTGTATATTCAAATAGCACATCGCCATGCAAAGTAGCTGCTACATTTATGCCCAAGCCTAAAATACTAGTTTTTATACTTGGATAAACAATATCAGTCTAAATTACACCCTACAGTGCAATGCCCTCAGTAAGTCCACGTGATATATCCCCAGCGCAAATTATATCCAAGCACTGAACAAGCAGGGATTCAGGAAAGACTTCATCTCAGTAACATGCAGAATTATGAATGTCATTTTAAATAAGGATTGGTCAAACACAGTCATTTTTTACAATTGTGGTTAAAAGTTTGGAGGCTGACACAAATTTAGTTTTTTTTTTTTTTTTACGAAGTTTGCTGCTTAGATGTTTTTAGATCTATTAGTCAGATGTTTCTTTTAATGACAAATACGGTACATACATTTTCGGTAAAGACTCAATATTTGTAGACCCCTTCAGATGGTTTGGGACAGGATGATTGTCCAGAGAAGAAAAGCTAAGCGCTACCGTGAGTCCTGGGTCATTTTTATTCTTTTGGGTAACAAAACTTTACTGATACAGCCATGTGCTGACGTCTCCAGTGGAAAAGCACTAAAAACGCATGTGCATTTGTTACTCCAGGATTATATGCATCTATGGGGGAAAATCCAACAGAAAACTCAGCGTACACATAAGAGAAATTGTCAAGCTGCAAATTTCAAAAACGCACCGCAGGTCAGTTTACATTGCGTAAAAAAAGCACAGTGTGCACAAGATCTCTATAAATCACATCCACTGTGCGGGATCTGCAAGACGGCCAGCAAAAACTCATCATGGGCACTTAACCCAATGAGTACTTGTTCTATACGAGAATAACATGGATAGAACACGTACGAGAGAATAAGAGGCATCAGAATGAGACCTTACATACAGAGACGTAACATGAAGCTCGCGGGGGCCCAATGCAAAATCTTCAACAGGGCCCCCAACTAGCACTAGTCTTAAAGGGAATCTGTCAGTAGGCTCAACCCTCCTCGGCCACCTATATAGACATGTAGGTCATAGGAAGATAAATAAAATGATACCTTGATATTGGATCTGATGTCTTATTTCAGAGAAATCCATGTTTTCCTTTATATATAAAATGAGCTGTTCCTATGGGCCGCACACTGATCTGTATGAGAATTTACCTTCAGAGTCTATTGTAAATGAAATGGGAGATACCAATGTGAGACATGTAATGACTGACAGTCCTCTTTCCGAATCTATATGGTCTCAGACTGGTAATTCAACATTTCAGTTACAATAATCTCTGGGGGCAGATTCTCATTACTACTCACAATATGTATTATCACTTTGTTACATACATTACACATATTAAGAATTATCTGATAGGCTATTATTTCTTTACATACAGCACATATTTTAGGTAGTATCATATACAGGTCATACACAAGGGCCCACCAGTAACATTGACTTTGGGGGCCCCACTTTTCATCTGCATACAAATATTACATTACCTTCATTCACAAATTTACCTATATCTCTATATAATAATAAACTCGGTAGTTTGGTTAATGAATGATGAGCTGTAGCTTTTTTCTGTGCAAAGTGAACCAAGTGAATTATGCCAAGTACTGCCCATACAGTGGTGTTGGGGGCCCAGATCTGCACAGGGGCCCACCGGGGGATCCCCGTTACCTTATGGGCCAGTCCGAGCATGTGGTGACAGGGTTAAGAGTGAAAGTTTAGTCCAGGCAGAGAAATAACCTATGTGCCAGTCCGAGCCTGGGTAGTACTGACATCCTTGAGTATATAACCTGTATAAGATACCACTCAATATTTGTACAATCACCTCACTAGATACAACACACACAGGTTATCATTTCCTTATATCTATCATACATATACTAAGCAGCAGGTACGGACTGGGACTGAAATTCAGCCCTGGCATTTGAAATCACACAGGCCCATGCTGTCCCCGTCCCCAAGAACCAGATGGGATATATTACTAACATTACCCTGGATGGAGGAAAGGAAGATTTACTACAAGACCCATATTTCTAATGATAGCCATTTGCTCTTAACAGAATGGGTGTCTTGATAACACCGATTCTGTTAACAACATAGCAAACAAGGCAGCCCACGAACAGACAGGCCCCTTTGGCATTTGCCAGAACTGCCAGATGGCCAGTCCGGCCCTGCTAGGCAGTATATACAACAATGCTGAAGTTGGTTTATTATTTGGCAATTTTTTCTTTTCTGTTTTTTATAGATTTAACAACAAAAAATAATCATCACAATAATAACACACAATGCAGTGAGGTGCCCGGCTGTGAATACACTTAAAAACAGCTACAAAAATTATAAAACTTGCACAAAAATGGGCATCAAAGTGGGCACCGAAGGGCATTAATGAAAGGGCTAAATGACTTTGGGCCATTGATATCACACTGCAGACATATAGATTAATCAATCCCTGGTTGCTCCAGCCTGGCCCAAATGGGTTCTGGGCATCAGAACTGGCATAAAAAGTGGGCAGTCGATTTTGGCCATTTGAAAAAGTAACTGGTGTTTCTAAGGGGTTAAATAACTTTGGGCAGTATACACATTAGCACTGTCTTACATGACACCTCTGTATACAGGTGACCCGCTCCTTCCATCCATCACCATACACTGGGCAGTATACACATTAGCACTGTCTTACATGACACCTCTGTATACAGGTGACCCGCTCCTTCCATCCATCACACATACACTGGGCAGTATACACATCATCACTGTCTTACATGACACCTCTGTATACAGGTGACCCGCTCCTTCCATCCATCACCCATACACTGGGCAGTATACACATTAGCACTGTCTTACATGACACCTCTGTATACAGGTGACCCGCTCCTTCATCCATCACCCATACACTGGGCAGTATACACATTAGCACTGTCTTACATGACACCTCTGTATACAGGTGACCCGCTCCTTCCATCCATCACACATACACTGGGCAGTATACACATCATCACTGTCTTACATGACACCTCTGTATACAGGTGACCCGCTCCTTCCATCCATCACCATAACACTGGCAGTATACACATTAGCACTGTCTTACATGACACCTCATACAGTGACGTCCTTCATCCATCACACATACACTGGAGTAGTATACACATTAGCACTGCTTACATGACACCACTGTTATACAGTGACCGCTCCTTACATCATCACACATACATGGCATATACACATTAGCACTGTCTTACATGACACCTCTGTATACGTGACCGCTCTTCACATCACAACAGGCAGTATACAACATGTTACATGACCTGTTAAGTACCGCTCCTCCCACATACTGGCAGTATACACATACACTTCTACAGAACCTCTAACGTACCTCTCAAATAACTGGCATTACAATAATCTAATGACACTGTAAAGTCCTCTCCATCAAACTGCAGTTAATACATGTTTACTGACACCCTGTATAAGTACCGCTCATCATCACTACATGGCTTACTACACTTCTTATGACACCTGTATCAGGTGACGCTCTACTCACTACACTGCTTACATCATGCTATGACTCTGTATCGGGACCGTCCTTCATCCTCAAATACATGGGCAGTATACACTTAGCACTGTCTTACATGACACCTGTATACAGGTGACCCGCTCCTTATCCACCAACACGGCAGTATACAATCACACTGTCTTACTGACACCTCTGTATACAGGACCGCTCCTTCATCCATCACCATACACTGGGCAGTATACAATACACTGTCTTACATGACACCTTGTATACGGTGACCGTCTTCATCCATCACATACATGGGAGTATACACATTACATGTCTTAATGACACCTCTTATAAGGTGACCGCTCCTTCCATCCATCACACATACATGGGCAGTATACACATCACTGTCTTACTGACACCCGTATAAGGTGACCCGTCCTTCATCACCATACACTGGCAGTATACACATACACTGTCTACATGACACCTCTGTTACAGGTGACCCGCTCCTTCATCCATCACACTCATGGGCAGTATACACATAGCACTGTCTTACATGAACTCTGTATACAGGTGACCCGCTCCTTCATCCATCACCATACACTGGCATTACACATTACACTGTCTTACATGACACCTCTGTATACAGGTGACCGCTCTCATCCATCACACTACACGGGCAGTATACACATCATCACTGTCTTACATGACACTCGTATACAGTGACCGCTCCTTCATCCATCACCATACATGGCAGTATACACATTAGCACTGTCTTACATGACACTCTGTATAAGGTGACCCGTCCTTCCATCATCACCATACACTGGCAGTATACACTTCACTGTCTTACATGACACCTCTGTATAAGGTGACCCGCTCCTTCCATCATCACACTACACTGGCAGTAACACATTAGCACTGTCTTACATGACACCTCTGTATACAGTGACGCTCTTCATCCACACCATACACTGGCAGTATACACATTCACTGTCTTACATGACACTCTGTATACAGGTGACCCTCCTTCCATCCATCACATACACTGGGCAGTATACACATTCACTGTTACATGACACTTGTACAGGTGACCGCTCCTTCCATCCATCACATACGGCAGTATACACATATCACTGTCTTACATGACACCTCTTATACAGTGACCGCTCCTCATCCATCACCATACACTGGCAGTATACACATACACTGTCTTACATGACACTTGTACAGGTGACCGCTCCTCATCCATCACACTACATGGCATATACAATACACTGTCTTACATGACACCTCTGTATACAGTGACCGCTCCTTCCATCCATCACCATACACTGGGCAGTATACACTTACACGTCTTACATGACACCTGTTAGGTGACCGCTCTTCATCCATCAACATAACTGGGCAGTATACACATACTGTTACTGACACTTGTATAAGGTGACCGCTCTTCATCATCTACATGCGATAACATCCTGTCTTACATGACTTGTAACAGGTACCGCTCTTCATCATACATACATGGGCAGTATACACATAGCACTGTCTTACTGACACCTTGTACAGGTGACCGCCTTCATCATCACACATACACTGGGCAGTATACTCATACTGCTTACTGACACCTCTGATAAGGTACCGCTCCCATCCATCACATACAGGGCAGTATACACATTACATGTCTTACATGACACCTTGTAACAGGTGACCGTCTTCCATCCATCAACATACATGGGCAGTTACCATCATGTCTTACTGACACTCTATAAGTGACGCTCTTCATCCATCACACTACACGGGCGTATACACTACACTGTCTACATGACACTTGTTAAGTGACCTCCTCCATCATAATTACAACTGTTTCATGACCTCTGTACAGTGCCGTCTCTCATCAAACGGAGTACATACATGTCTTAATGATCTTAAAGGTGACCGTCCTTCATCCATAATACAGGGCAGTAACATACATGTCTTACATGACCTCTTAAGGTGACCGCTCCTTCATCCATCACACATACACTGGGCAGTATACACATAGCACTGTCTTACATGACACCTCTGTATACAGGTGACCCGCTCCTTACATCCATCACACATACACTGGGCAGTATACACATAGCACTGTCTTACATGACACCTCTGTATACAGGTGACCGCTCCTTCCATCCATCACACATACACTGGGCAGTATACACATTACACTGTCTTACATGACACCTCTGTATACAGGTGACCCGCTCCTTCCATCCATCACACATACACTGGGCAGTATACACATCATCACTGTCTTACATGACACCTCTGTATACAGGTGACCGCTCCTTCCATCCATCACACATACACTGGGCAGTATACACATTAGCACTGTCTTACATGACACCTCTGTATACAGGTGACCCGCTCCTTCCATCCATCACACATACACTGGGCAGTATACACATTAGCACTGTCTTACATGACACCTCTGTATACAGGTGACCCGCTCCTTCCATCCATCACACATACACTGGGCAGTATACACATTAGCACTGTCTTACATGACACCTCTGTATACAGGTGACCCGCTCCTTCCATCCATCACACATATACTGGGCAGTATATACATCATCACTGTCTTACATGACATCTCTGTATACAGGTGACCCGCTCCTTCCATCCATCACCCATACACTGGGCAGTATATACATTAGCACTGTCTTACATGACACCTCTGTATACAGGTGACCCGCTCCTTCCATCCAACACCCATACACTGGGCAGTATACACATCATCACTGTCTTACATGACACCTCTGTAAACAGGTGACCCGCACCTTCCATCCATCACACATACACTGGGCAGTATACACATTAGCACTGTCTTACATGACACCTCTGTATACAGGTGACCCGCTCCTTCCATCCATCACACATACACTGGGCAGTATACACATTAGCACTGTCTTACATGACACCTCTGTATACAGGTGACCCGCTCCTTCCATCCATCATACATACACTGGGCAGTATACACATTAGCACTGTCTTACATGACACCTCTATATACAGGTGACCCGCTCCTTCCATCCATCACACATACACTGGACAGTATACACATTAGCACTGTCTTACATGACACCTCTGTATACAGGTGATCCGCTCCTTCCATCCATCACCCATACACTGGGCAGTATATACATTAGCACTGTCTTACATGACACCTCTGTATACAGGTGACCCGCTCCTTCCATCCATCATACATACACTGGGCAGTATACACATTAGCACTGTCTTACATGACACCTCTATATACAGGTGACCCGCTCCTTCCATCCATCACACATACACTGGACAGTATACACATTAGCACTGTCTTACATGACACCTCTGTATACAGGTGACCCGCTCCTTCCATCCATCACCCATACACTGGGCAGTATATACATTAGCACTGTCTTACATGACACCTCTGTATACAGGTGACCCGCTCCTTCCATCCAACACCCATACACTGGGCAGTATACACATCATCACTGTCTTACATGACACCTCTGTATACAGGTGACCCGCTCCTTACATCCATCACCCATACACTGGGCAGTATACAGTCATGGTCAAAAGTTTTGAGAATGACACAAATATTAATTTTTACAAAGTCTACTGCTTCACTTTTTCTAATGGCAATTTGCATATACTCCAGAATGTTATAAAGAGTGATCAGCTTAACAGCAATTACTTGCAAAGTCAATATTTGGCTAGAAAATGAACTTTATCCCCCAAAACACATTTCAACATCATTGCAGCCCTGCCTTAAAAGGACCAGCTAACCTCTTTTCAGTGATTGCTCCATTAACACAGTGTGTGGGTGTTGATGAGGACATGGCTGGAGATCAATCTGTCATGATTAAGTAAGAATGACACCACTGGACACTTTAAAAGGAGGCTGGTGCTTGGCATCATTGTTTCTCTTCTGTTAACCATGGCTATCTCTAAAGAAACACGTGCAGTCATCATTGCAATGCACAAAAATGGCCTAACAGGGAAGAGTATCGCAGCTAGAAAGATTGCACCTCAGTCAACAATCTATCGCATCATCAAGAACTTCAAGGAGAGAGGCTCCATTGTTGCCAAAAAGGCTCCAGGGCGCCCAAGAAAGACCAGCAAGCGCCAGGACCGTCTCTTAAAAGTGTTTCAGCTGCGGGATTGGGCTACCAGCAGTGCAGAGCTTGCTCAGGAATGGCAGCAGGCAGGTGTGAGTGCATCTGCACGCACTGTGAGGCGGAGACTCTTGGAGCAAGGCCTGGTCTCAAGGAGGGCAGCAAAGAAGCCACTTCTCTCCAGAAAAAACATCATGGACAGACTGATATTCTGCAAAAGGTACAGGCAGTGGACTGCTGAGGACTGGGGTAAAGTTATTTTCTTGATGAATCCCCTTTTCGATTGTTTGGGACATCAGGAAAACGCCTCATTCGGAGAGAAGACAAGGTGAGCGCTACCACCAGTCTTGTCTCATGCCAACTGTTAAGCATCCTGAAACCATTCATGTGTGGGGTTGCTTCTCAGCCAAGGGAATCGGCTCTCTCACAGTCTTGCCTAAAAACACAGCCATGAATAAAGAACGGTACCAGAATGTCCTCCAAGAGCAACTTCTCCCAACCCTCTAAGAGCAGTTTAGCGATCAATCAACAATGCCTTTTCCAGCATGATGGAGCACCTTGCCATAAAGCAAAGGTGATAATTAAATGGCTCAGGGAACAAAACATAGAGATTTTGGGTCCATAGCCTGGAAACTCCCCAGATCTTAATCCCATTGAGAACTTGTGGTCAATCATCAAGAGACGGGTGGACAAAAAAAACCTAAAAATTCTGACAAAAAAAATTAAAGCATTGATTGTGCAAGAATGGACTGCTATCAGTCAGGATTTGGTCCAGAAGTTGATTGAGAGCATGCCAGGGAGAATTGCAGAGGTCCTGAAGAAGAAGGGTCAACACTGCAAATACTGACTTGCTGCATTAACTCATTCTAACTGTCAATATAAGCTTTTGTTACTCATATGTTTGCAATTATATTTCTGTCTGTGATAAAAACATCTGTCAAACACACATAAAAACCAGAGGGCAGCAGATCATGTGAAAATATAATATTTGTGTCATTCTCAAAACTTTTGGCCATGACTGTACACATTAGCACTGTCTTACATGACATCTCTGTATACAGGTGACCCGCTCCTTCCATCCATCACACATACATTGGGCAGTATACACATTAGCACTGTCTTACTTGACACCTCTGTATACAGGTGATCCGCTCCTTCCATCCATCACACATACACTGGGCAGTATACACATTAGCACTGTCTTACATGACACCTCTGTATACAGGTGACCCGCTCCTAGCATCCATCACACATACACTGGGCAGTATATACATCATCATGTCTTACATGACACCTCTGTATACACGTGACCCGCTCCTTCCATCCATCACACATATACTGGGCAGTATACACATTATCACTGTTTTACATGACATCTCTGTATACAGGTGACCCGCTCCTTCCATCCATCACCCATACACTGGGCAGTATACACATGAGCACTGTCTTACATGACACCTCTGTATACAGGTGACCCGCTCCTTCCATCCATCACCCATACACTGGGCAGTATACACATTAGCACTCTCTTACATGACACCTCTGTATACAGGTGACCCGCTCCTTCCATCCATCACACATACACTGGGCAGTATACACATTAGCACTGTCTTACATGACACCTCTATATACAGGTGACCCGCTCCTTACATCCATCACCCATACACTGGGCAGTATACACATGAGCACTGTCTTACATGACACCTCTGTATACAGGTGACCCGCTCCTTCCATCCATCACACATACACTGGGCAGTATACACATGAGCACTGTCTTACATAACACCTCTGTATACAGGTGACCCGCTCCTAGCATCCATCACCATACACTGGGCAGTATACACATTAGCACTGTCTTACATGACACCTCTGTATACAGGTGACCCGCTCCTTCCATCCATCACACATACACTGGGCAGTATACACATTAGCACTGTCTTACATGACACCTCTGTATACAGGTGACCCGCTCCTTCCATCCATCACACATACACTGGGCAGTATACACATTAGCACTGTCTTACATGACACCTCTGTATACAGGTGACCCGCTCCTTCCATCCATCACACATACACTGGGCAGTATACACATTAGCACTGTCTTACATGACACCTTTGTGAACAGGTGACCCGCTCCTTCCATCCATCACACATACACTGGGCAGTATACACATCATCACTGTCTTACATGACACCTCTGTATACAGGTTACCCGCTCCATCTATCCATCACCCATACACTGGGCAGTATACACATTAGCACTGTCTTACATGACACCTTTGTGAACAGGTGACCCGCTCTTTCCATCCATCACACATACACTGGGCAGTATACACATCATCACTGTCTTACATGACACCTCTGTATACAGGTGACCGCTCCTTCCATCCATCACACATACACTGGGCAGTATACACATTAGCACTGTCTTACATGACACCTCGGTATACAGGTGACCCGCTCCTTCCATCCATCACACATACACTGGGCAGTATACACATTAGCACTGTCTTACATGACACCTCTGTATACAGGTGACCCGCTCCTTCCATCCATCACACATACACTGGACAGAATACACATTAGCACTGTCTTACATGACACCTCTGTATACAGGTTACCCGCTCCATCTATCCATACACCATACACTGGGCAGTATACACATTAGCACTGTCTTACATGACACCTTTGTGAACAGGTGACCCGCTCCTTCCATCCATCACACATACACTGGGCAGTATACACATCATCACTGTCTTACATGACACCTCTGTATACAGGTTACCCGCTCCATCTATCCATCACCCATACACTGGGCAGTATACACATTAGCACTGTCTTACATGACACCTTTGTGAACAGGTGACCCGCTCCTTCCATCCATCACACATACACTGGGCAGTATACACATTAGCACTGTCTTACTTGACACCTCCGTATACAGGTGATCCGCTCCTTCCATCCATCACACATACACTGGGCAGTATACACATTAGCACTGTCTTACATGACACCTCGGTATACAGGTGACCCGCTCCTTCCATCCATCACACATACACTGGGCAGTATACACATTAGCACTGTCTTACATGACACCTCTGTATACAGGTGACCCGCTCCTTCCATCCATCACACATACACTGGACAGAATACACATTAGCACTGTCTTACATGACACCTCTGTATACAGGTTACCCGCTCCATCTATCCATCACCCATACACTGGGCAGTATACACATTAGCACTGTCTTACATGACACCTTTGTGAACAGGTGACCCGCTCCTTCCATCCATCACACATACACTGGGCAGTATACACATCATCACTGTCTTACATGACACCTCTGTATACAGGTTACCCGCTCCATCTATCCATCACCCATACACTGGGCAGTATACACATTAGCACTGTCTTACATGACACCTTTGTGAACAGGTGACCCGCTCCTTCCATCCATCACACATACACTGGGCAGTATACACATTAGCACTGTCTTACTTGACACCTCCGTATACAGGTGATCCGCTCCTTCCATCCATCACACATACACTGGGCAGTATACACATTAGCACTGTCTTACATGACACCTCTGTATACAGGTGACCCGCTCCTAGCATCCATCACACATACACTGGGTAGTATATACATCATCACTGTCTTACATGACACCTCTGTATACACGTGACCCGCTCCTTCCATCCATCACACATATACTGGGCAGTATACACATTATCACTGTCTTACATGACACCTCTGTATACAGGTGACCGCTCCTTACATCCATCACCCATACACTGGGCAGTATACACATGAGCACTGTCTTACATGACACCTCTGTATACAGGTGACCCGCTCCTTCCATCCATCACACATACACTGGGCAGTATACACATGAGCACTGTCTTACATGACACCTCTGTATACAGGTGACCCGCTCCTAGCATCCATCACACATACACTGGGCAGTTGTCATGTGTGCATTGCCACGAAGATCGTCGCGGTTGCACATTCTGACTTCTCACAGCTGAGTTGCTGTTTCTTTGTGTTTGGCAGTTAGGGAGTTAATTCTGTCTGTGCTCAGTTCTGGGACTGGGTGCAGTTTCTCCCGGCTGCAATTAATTATTTGTTGATTGGTTTCCTTTAAATCTCTGGTTGTCTGTGTTGGGAGTTGCCAGTGAAATTCTTCATGCAGACCACAGATAGGATTGTATCTGTATAGACTTAAGTTAAAGAGCTCCTTAGTTGTTTTAAGCTCACCTTGCTTAGAGTTTAATATCCCAGATCATTTATGTTCCTTCTGTGTTTGAGTGTGTATGCAAGTCTGTGTTTTCTCCAGTCTGTCTAATATGTCTAATCTGTGTATTTAGCAGAGATCAGCCCATATTCCTTTGGTGGTAATCAGTATCTTCTTAGGACTGATTACAGGGTTCAGGGACTGATAGGAGACAGGGTTAGGCTGGAGACTTGGACCTCTGAACCATTATCAGTACCTCCAAGGTGAGGGATTAGTTAGGACCCCAGTTTAGGGTCAGGTTAGACCCCCGGTCCTCCTCTTTCCTGTGACAGTGTATCAAGTCCTCAAGATTAACCTGAGTTCAACGGATATCGTGTCAGGTAAATCTATTCTATATTTACATGCTGATGTTGCTAATCTATATGTTGTATAGAGTGTTGTTCTTTAAGAATAGTTTACTGACATCGTACACATATCATAAGACCGCGTGACATTTTCACTGGCCAATAAAATTATTCCAGTTGCCATGGATCCAGTAGCCCAGCTGGCTCTGCAGTTGCAGGGATTATCCATGGAGCTGACGGACTTTAAGTCCAAAGTTTTGTCTCCCTCGGAGCAAACCAGATTTGAACCTAAAGTAGCTCTCCCGGACAGGTTCACTGGTGGGCGAGACAAATTTTTTACCTTCAGGGAAGCATGTAAATTGTATTTTCGGCTTCGGCCTCGATCATCAGGGAGTGAAGAGCAGAGAGTGGGAATTGTTATCTCGCTCCTACAAGGGGACCCTCAATCCTGGGCCTTCTCCCTTCCTCCGGGATCCCGGCTCTACAGTCAGTAGATCGATTTTTTACTGCCCTGGGATTGGTATATGATGACCCAGATCGGGTCTCTCTTGCTGAGACAAAATTACGTAAGATACAGCAGGGAGATCGTCCGGCGGAGGAATTTGCTTCTGAGTTCCGTAGATGGGCCACAGATACTCAGTGGAATGACCCAGCTCTTAGAAGCCAGTTTTGTCATGGGCTTTCTGACAAATTAAAGGACGTTTTGGCTCAGTATGATTCTCCTCCATCACTGGAGGCTGCTATGGCCCTAGCTATCCGTACTGATAGACGGCTCCGGGAGAGGTGCGAGGTAACTCCGCCCCCTGTTGTTACTCCACCTACTACTAAAGTCCCTTATGTTGAGGTTCCCCTTGTCTGTTCGGAGGAGCCTATGCAGTTGGGAGGGACATCATTTCGTAGGAGGGGATTGGCGGTAGCCGCAGGACTAGAAGGTGTTTCTTCTGCGGGAAAGAGGGACATTTTGTTGGGGGATGTCCATCCCGTGCCTTGTTGAGCAAAAAGTCGCCGGGAAAACTGTTAATCCCAGGTTGTGTGGTGGACGACAACCTGGGGAGTATGTATTTCGTCCGCTAGTTCTTCTCAGTTCCTTGTACCAGTGGAGGTGGTGGTTGGTACGAGAGTGGAGAGATTTTCTGTTCTTCTTGATAGTGGGTCCGGGGCTAATCTGGTTGACGCTCAGTTTGCTCAGGCTCAAGGTATGCATCTGAGTGTATTGGTCAAACCGATCCCTATATTCTCCATTGACGCCAGGCCTCTCGGCCAAGGTAGCTTTGTTCATG
>JARQOD010000002.1:319297633-319364228 GCA_033576555.1 Oophaga sylvatica
TTGTATATTACATATCACCTGGACAGGTAGGGTACAGTGCCAGCCTGGTAGTGATCAGCTGTTATTGTGTGCCCCTTCTGATGCTGTCTGTATGACCGGCTACTTGTATATTACATATCACCTGGGTCAGGTAGGGTACAGTGCCAGCCTGGTAGTGATCAGCTGTTATTGTGTGCCCCTTGTGATGCTGTCTGTGTGACCAGCTACTTTTATATTACATATCACCTGGGTATAGGTAGGGTACAGTGCCAGCCTGGTAGTGATCAGCTGTTATTGTGTGCCCCTTTGATGCTGTCTGTATGACCGGCTACTTGTATATTACATATCACCTGGGCACAGGTAGGGTACAGTGCCAGCCTGGTAGTGATCAGCTGTTATTGTGTGCCCCTTGTGATGCTGTCTGTATGACCGGCTACTTGTATATTACATATCACCTGGATACAGGTAGGGTACAGTGCCAGCCTGGTAGTGATCAGCTGTTATTGTGTGCCCCTTGTGATGCTGTCTGTGTGACCGGCTACTTGTATATTACATATCACCTGGGCACAGGTAGGGTACAGTGCCAGCCTGGTAGTGATCAGCTGTTATTGTGTGCCCCTTCTGATGCTGTCTGTATGACCGGCTACTTTTATATTACATATCACCTGGATACAGGTAGGGTACAGTGCCAGCCTGGTAGTGATCAGCTGTTATTGTGTGCCCCTTCTGATGCTGTCTGTATGACCGGCTACTTGTATATTACATATCACTGGATACAGGTAGGGTACAGTGCCAGCCTGGTAGTGATCAGCTGTTATTGTGTGCCCCTTGTGATGCTGTCTGTGTGACCAGCTACTTTTATATTAATATCACCTGGGATACTAGGTAGGGTACAGTGCCAGCCTGGTAGTGATCAGCTGTTATTGTGTGCCCTTGTGATGCTGTCTGTTGACCGGCTACTTGTTATATTACATATCACCTGGATACAGGTAGGGTACAGTGCCAGCCTGGTAGTGATCAGCTGTTATTGTGTGCCCTTGTGATGCTGTCTGTGTGACCAGCTACTTGTAAACATGCACCTGGACAGTAGGTAAGCTCCAGCCATGGTAGTGATAGCTATGGCCCCCCCCCCCCCCCCCCCCCCCCCCCCCCCCCTTGTGATGCTGTCTGTATGACCGGCTACTTTATATTACATATCACCTGGATACAGGTAGGGTACAGTGCCAGCCTGGTAGTGATCAGCTGTTATTGTGTGCCCCTTCTGATGCTGTCTGTGTGACCAGCTACTTGTATATTACATATCACCTGGGACAGGTAGGGTACAGTGCCAGCCTGGTAGTGATCAGCTGTTATTGTGTGCCCCTTTGATGCTGTTGTATGACCGGCTACTTGTATATTACATATCACCTGGGTACAGGTAGGGTACAGTGCAGCCTGGTAGTGATCAGCTGTTATTGTGTGCCCCTTGTGATGCTGTCTGTATGACCGCTACTTTATATTACATATCACCTGGTACAGGTAGGGTACAGTGCCAGCCTGGTAGTGATCAGCTGTTATTGTGTGCCCCTTGTGATGCTGTCTGTATGACCGGCTACTTGTATATTACATATCACCTGGGCACAGGTAGGGTACAGTGCCAGCCTGGTAGTGATCAGCTGTTATTGTGTGCCCCTTGTGATGCTGTCTGTATGACCGGCTACTTGTATATTACATATCACCTGGGTACAGGTAGGGTACAGTGCCAGCCTGGTAGTGATCAGCTGTTATTGTGTGCCCCTTGTGATGCTGTCTGTGTGACCAGCTACTTTTATATTACATATCACCTGGATACAGGTAGGGTACAGTGCCAGCCTGGTAGTGAATAGCTGTTATTGTGTGCCCCTTGTGATGCTGTCTGTGTGACCTGCTACTTGTATATTACATATCACCTGGGCACAGGTAGGGTACAGTGCCAGCCTGGTAGTGATCAGCTGTTACTGTGTACCCCTTCTGATGCTGTCTGTATGACCGCTACTTTTATATTACATATCACCTGGATACAGGTAGGGTACAGTGCCAGCCTGGTAGTGATCAGCTGTTATTGTGTGCCCTTTGTGATGCTGTCTGTGTGACCGGCTACTTGTATATTACATATCACCTGGGCACAGGTAGGGTACAGTGCCAGCCTGGTAGTGAATAGCTGTTATTGTGTGCCCCTTGTGATGCTGTATGTATGACCGGCTACTTTTATATTACATATCACCTGGATACAGGTAGGGTACAGTGCCAGCCTGGTAGTGATCAGCTGTTATTGTGTGCCCCTTGTGATGCTGTATGTATGACCGGCTACTTTATATTACATATCACCTGGATACAGGTAGGGTACAGTGCCAGCCTGGTAGTGATCAGCTGTTATTGTGTGCCCCTTCTGATGCTGTCTGTGTGACCAGCTACTTTCATATTACATATCACCTGGGTATAGGTAGGGTACAGTGTCAGCCTGGTAGTGATCAGCTGTTATTGTGTGCCCCTTGTGATGCTGTATGTATGACCGGCTACTTTTATATTACATATCACCTGGTATAGGTAGGGTACAGTGCCAGCCTGGTAATGATCAGCTGTTATTGTGTGCCCTTTGTGATGCTGTCTGTGTGACCAGCTGAACAGGTGGCACACTGAGTAAGCACACAAGGGCACAAAGTAACATGATTGTTTTACTTTGTGCCCCTTGTGTGCTGACTCTGCCCAGGTACCTGTTCACTAAATCTCAATTGGGTGCAGGTACGAAACAGTGCCAACCTGGAGGGTAGTGATCAGCTGTTACTTTGTACCCCTTGTGTGCTTACTCTGTGTGCCACCTGTTCACTAGATCTCACCTGGGTACAGTGCCAGTCTGGAAGGTAATAATCAGCTGTAACTTTGGGCATGTCGCATGCTTACTCTGTTCAGCTACATGTACACTGGTACCCATCCCTGGGTCACTATGCCCCTGTGCCTAATATTTCTCTACCTGTCAGTTCTGGTGCTACAGAGCATCTGCTCCTCTGCTCCACTATGGGAATCCTGTCACCTATACTCTGATCTCCTGTGCCACCTGTCTGGGAAGCAGAATGTGTTTTTCCAACGTTTTTAACCTTCTTCTGTTCAAATAATATCCAAGATATTAGAACATAATTTCCACAGAGAGTTTATGGTATGAGATTCACGTATATATGGTGAAATCGTCATGTGATCTGGAGAGAATTTTCACAGTGAAAGGAGAGAAACCAAGTCAGTAAATAACAAGTTTATCAAACTCTTCTTTTGAAGTCTTGTGGAAGAAGTTTCATAGAAACCAATGCTGCTATTCAAAGGTTTAGTTTTATACAATAATAATAGTAAATATTATTATTTATTCATTTTTATTATTTCATGTGGTAGGTGTAGTTCAGTTTTCCCCTACCAGAAGCTTGAGAAAAACATGTGGCTCATGGGCCCATGATCTGTGGCTCGCAGCCGTCTGCAAACTTGATGCATTAGCTCAAGGTCTAACAAACATCTCCGGTTGGTGACGCTTGAGAATTTTCCTGCACAGAAGAGCAGATCTGAGTGCGCATATATCGGTGTGGGGGGAAAGGATACATATAATAAGCTGGAGATAGGGTGATACTATTCATTAAAGGGGTGTTGAAACTGGACGAGATAGTTTGGTGGGAGTGCTTCATGAATTCCGAATGGGGGCAAAATGGGAACCCCTGCATGTAAGTATACTGCCTATAAGGCCGGTCTCACACGTCCTGATATTTCCAGTACCGGAAAAATGGGTACCGGAGATATCCGTGTCCATGTGGCACATCCGTGTGGCACGCGTGTGCCGCCCGTGTGCCGCATCAGGACCACACGGACGGCCGCAGGGGAAGCAGCGGCTACAGTAAGTGCTGTTCCCCTGCCTGTGGTGCTGAAGCCGACTGTCATTATTCTCCCTGCTCTGCCGGCAACAGCGCGAGCAGGGAGAATGAATGAAAAACAAACCGACGTGGGGTCCCCCTTATTTTTTGAACCAACCCGGAAAAACTATACAGGTGGGGTCCGCTATTCTCAGGCTGGTAAAGGGCCATGAATATGGGCCCCCCAGCCTAAAAACAACAGCCCGCAGCTGTCCAGAAAAGGCTCATCTACTAGATGCGCCTATTCTGGAGCTTTGTCGGGTTCTTCCCACTTGCCCATTAGCGGTGGCAAGTGGGGTTAATAAGGGGTTAATGTCACCTTTCTATTGTAACGGATTCAGCACCACAGGCAGGGGAACAGCGCTTACTGTAGCCGCTTCTTCCCCTGCGGCCGTCCGTGCACACGGAGGACAGTGTGCACTGTTCTCCGTGTGCGGGACGTTTTGCCATCCGTGATGATGGTAAAAAACGGACATGTCAGCGTGTTTTGCACATGGACACACGGTCCGTGGAAACACACTGACATGTGCATAGACCCATTCATTTGAATGGGTCTGCGTGTGTACGTGTCTCCAGTACGTGTGAAAACTGTCACCACACGTACCAGAGACACGGACGTGTGAAACCGGCCTAAAGGTGGGTGGCAGAAGGTGAATTCTGAGAAGCTTTGGCTATCATTATACTGGTAATTGGGATTCTGGGTGGGGGAAGATGGGCGTGTTGGATGTGGCCCATGACCATCTCTCAGAACTGAATGTGGCTCTCAAGGTAAGAAAGGTTGGGGACCACTTGTGTAGATACTGTGACAGGGAAACATAGCTGTATAATGCTCTAAGGCCGGGGTCACACTTGTGAGTGCAAGGCGAGAAACTCGTACGAGTCTCTCGCCTCAATATCCGGCACTGCCGCCGACTCTAGGAACATCTACATAGAAATACATGCAGCTGCACACTCCTGTCCCGAGTGCCGGCGGCAGTGCCGGGTGTTGAGGTGAGAGACTCGCGTGAGTTTCTCGCATTGCACTCGCAAGTGTGACCCCGGGCTAATAATAATTTTCCAGACAAGCTTTTCTGGGCAGTAGTTTGAACTGCCTGTACCCTCAGCTCCAAGAGGCTACATGCACACAGGGAGAATTTGCCAGTGGCAAGTCGACTATGGATCTTACCACGAAATGGTGACTTGTTCTTGGCAAATTATGCTGATATTACTTCTTGATTTATTATTATTATTATAAATAATAATAATAGTTTGTTTTCTGAATTTGCAGCTGCTTTCACCCTTTGCAGTGAATCTCAAGCAAGCAATGACATTCTGTAGATTCCTAAACCTACATCGCATGTCTATCTCCATGTGGCAAATTTTGAAATCTCAACTTGTTTCTTTGTACTGTATTCACCTATGGGTTTTGCACTTGAAAATCTACATCAAAACTGTGCAGCAAATATGTTACGTGTTTATTTGTTTTAAAGGTATGTTCTCATGTCAGAGTAGATTTTCCATTTTCCGGATCTTGCGAAATCTCATCCACCAGCTGCAGAGCGTAAATTGATTGGCGCTGCGTGTCAACTTATGCTGCGGATTTTCACAGCGAATTTCATGCTTTGCTATTAAAATTTAAAACCTTTAGTAATAAAGCAGCAACATTTCAGCAGTGAATTCTGTAGTAAAATCCGCACTTTTGTACTGTAATACCATACTGGCGCCGGTATGCATTCAATGCTGTATCCAATTGGATTCCACAAAACTGTTCTCCTGCCAATCCCTGGTCCAACAAAATGATTCCCTTTTAATTACTGCTCACCTTCTTTGACCCTGAAAAGGAAGGGTCACTTAAATGACAGAACTTGCGATTTCTAGTAAACAGTTTAATATATTCATTATATTAATTTGAACTTTATCGTGCTGCATAATTTCTCCATAGTTGTCTATGCTAATTACATTACAGCTACATGTCGTTCTGCGTCTTCAGACATTTTTGTTAGTGTAGACAGGTTTATTATCGCTATTGGTTTAAGGTTAAGCTATTCCAGCTACTAAGATAATGTATTATGGGACATGGGACTTGGGCCAAGCAGGAAACAATAACCATTTGATGTTACGCTCAATAGTGTCTGGGTTTCGCTGGAGACTTTCGCCTTTGTTTGTAAATCTTTAGAACTTGACGCAAGCTGTGCATTTCCAAGTAAGCTAAGATTACACAATGATGTGGGTTTCTGGTTATGTTAATACCTACAGTAGTTAAGGCCGAACCTGTAAATCAGGTATAATTAATGTGGGACTACCTGGAGTACTATTCAACCTCTAAGATTTAGTATTTAGTTGCATTTATTTAGGAATTGAAATATATTTTTGCTTAAATATATTTTTGCTTAAAGTTTTTAGATTTGTAGGAAGGCCAGATTGACGTGTAGCAGGTTCATCAAAGCCTCCAGATGATACTCTGCGGTGAGCTGACTTTGACATGTTTCAACCACAGCAGACCCTGTTGGTTGTAGTTTTGTGTCGTTTTGTAATTTTTATTAATAAAGTCATTCGATACCTGTCAGAAAGCCTATGTTCCCACACATAGTTTTTAGACGGATCCGTGAAGAATGTCAAAGGAGAGAGAGAGACCATAGGTGTTTTTTTCACACTTTGGCGGACTTTGACTGACGTCGAACGACTGAAGTGTGAAAGAGGCCTTAGCTAGAGGTTCAGCTCAGGGGAATCGAACCATGTAACCCTGATTACAACTACGGTGTCGCACCCTAATTTTGAGTATATGGGAACCTCAGCAGATTACTGCGCTGTTACTGAAAACAAATATTACCGCCACATGGTGACTATATAGTGGTAGATACCAGTCCTGCAGAACATATAATAGATTACAGCAGAGTTACAGATAATGACTTACCGCTGACGTTCTTTCTGATGGAATCGTTTATTTTTCACGTCTTTTCCATCTGGCCCAGACCGACATGACAACTTCTCCAGCCAGTACTCGTCTGCAGAGATTACAACAAAGACACATTTGACTTTCACATTTTAGGCACCATCCCCATCTATTCCCAACCTGTACAAACTCCTTACCCTGCTGATACCGCAATACTGAGCCGCTGCTGCCGTATGTGTCCGTATTACTGCACCTGCTGTTTGGCACAAAAAAGGGCTCCTGTCGTTTGGCACAATAATTATGCTCCTTTTACTGCCCCATATAATAATTCCCACAACTGTGCCCCTTACAAGTAAAATGACTCCATTGTGACTTCTAAATGGTAACATTGCCCTCTAGAATATATTAATGCTCTGTGCAAATGCCTTAGGAAACACTATCCACAATTTTCCCCTAATAAGTGACAATGCCCCATGTGCTCCTTTGGCAGTCACATTACTGTGAGTAGCTCAATAACAATAATGCTTCTTAAATGCCTGTGTAACATTTAATAATGTATCCTTGGTCCCCCCATGTACAGCTTTCCTATGCACAGTATGATGGTCCCACAGCTCCCCTATACACAGTACAATGGGCCCACAGCTTCCCTATACACAATATGATGGGCTTACAGCTCCCCTATACACAGTACAATGGTCCCACAGCTTCACTATACACAGTATGGCGGACCCACAGCTTTCCTATAAACAGTATGGTGGACCCACAACTTCCCTATACACAGTATGGTGGACCCACAGCTCCCTTATACACAGTATGATGGGCTTACAGCTCTCCTAAACACAGTAGAATATTCTCACTTCTCCCCGCATACATCCCCACTGAGTATGATGGCCCCCACAATAGTTCCCACACTGTATGAGGGCCCCTCACAGTAGTCCCTACAGTGCATGAGGGTCCCGCATTGTTTATGATGCCCCCACAGTCACACCACACGTTTTAAATAAAACAAAAAAACATCATATACTGAACTAATCCATGATCTTGATGAGTCCACCTGCAAAGCGCTGATGCATGCACTGGACATCAGAGTCCTGGCTTGGCCTGTGCCTTACCCTGCTGTTCTGTAGGCAACAGACATAAAGTCACCTGCGCTGTACATAAGTGACAGCAGCAGTGTTGGGAGATACAGTAATATCTCCTTACTCTACTGCGTTTTTTCATTGCGCTTTTGAGTGCATTTTTTACATGCATTTTATATGCTGCAGATTTTGTCTCCTTGTGAAATTACATGCTTTAAATAAATCTGATTTTTGATACTTCCTGGTATTTGGCTTTGACAAAACTTTTTTTCATACAGTCATGTGTGCATCACATACATTTTTGGTGTGTCTCCGTAGCGGAAACGCCATAAAAACGAATACATATCTTTTACTTATGGATTTTCTACATCTAATGGAATTCTATGGGGAAAAACTGCACTTAACACTGAGCATATAATCCGCAAAAGATATTGACATGTTGTGGATTTAAAACCCACACCGCAGGTCAGTTTACACTGAGTAAAATAAAAGCACAGTGGACATGAGATTTCTATAAATCCCAACCACTCTGCTGGAGCTGTAAGACGCTCGAAACGCGTCAAACGATGCCTATATTCTCTTTTTGTGAACACACAATTTTAATCTTTGCTTCATGCACCAATTTGGACTTTATCTGTGAGCTGGATTTTTCTGCTTTCTCTATAAATTATTCATACCCTCCATTCCCAGGTCTGAAGCCGGTGAATCCCCGTAGAGTACAGTGAACACAGTGCATGCACTGGGGATTCATAAGTCTCACAGACTTATCGGTTTTGACCGGCAACCCCGTTAGGCATGTTGCAGATTTTCAAATATTCCAACGTACTAATATGTAATTATGTGAATGTGTGTTTTAAAAAAAAAACATTTACATACATTACACTGTACTTGTTGCAGATTTCAATTTTTTTTTCAATAAAAATGTCATTTTTTAATGAAGCCTCATTTGGTAAAGCAGTTTAGCAGCTAAATTAATTTGTATAAAAGCAAAAACCTATAATAGTGTAGTTAAGTGTAACACAGGGAAGCTATCTTTCTATATGAGTAATCTGAGACTGAGTGTTAGGGCTCGCTCACACTGGTATATATATGTCGGACGAGTGCAATGCGAGAAAACATTACATTGCCCTCTGATCAATGTTATTCAATGAGTCCGTGCTCATGTGTGATTTTTACCTGAGCTCAAATTGAACTGAGAAAAGAAATTGCCGCATGCTGCGAGTGGATGCGAGAATTGGATCACACTCGCCAGTGCAAGTCAATGGGTGCGAGAAAAATAATCTCATGGCAGACGGACTATGTATGTGCCGTCTGGTTTTTACGCACACTTCTCAAAGGAATCCCAACATTTCATCAGCCAAGTACAGTAAATTCACAGCCAGAACTCTCAGAATAGAAGAGATATGTAGATAGAATACCGTATATAATCGAGTATAAGCCGACCCGAGAATAAGCCGAGCCCCCTAATTTTGCCATGGAAAACTGGGTAAGCTTATTGACTCGAGTATAAGCCAGGTGTATAAACCGCCGTCCTGCTCTGTGCTCTCCCCGTCCTGTTCCGTGCTCCCCCATCCAGCTCTGTGCTCCCCATTCTCCTCTGTGCTCCCCCCCCTGCTCCGTACTCCGCTGTGCTCCCCCTTCATGCTCCGTCCTCCTCTGTGCTCCCCCCTCCTGCTCCATCCTCCTCTGTGCCCCCCCTTCCTGCTCCGTGCTCCTCTGTGCTCTCCATCCTCCCCCGTCCTGCTCCGTGCTCCTCTGTGCTCTCCATCCTCCCCCTGTCCTGCTCCATGCTCCTCTGTGCCCTCCATCCTCCCCGTCCTGCTCCGTGCTCCTCTGTGCCCTCCATTCTCCCCGTCC
The DNA here is from genome assembly GCA_033576555.1 of Oophaga sylvatica. Lineage (NCBI taxonomy): Eukaryota > Metazoa > Chordata > Amphibia > Anura > Dendrobatidae > Oophaga > Oophaga sylvatica. Next base: position 319,307,326 of record JARQOD010000002.1, read on the forward strand.
TGCTCCGTGCTCCTCTGTGCTCTCTGTCCTCCCCCCGTCCTGCTCCGTGCTCCTCTGTGCTCTCTGTCCTCCCCGTCCTGCTCCGTGCTCCTCTGTGCTCTTCATCCTCCCCCCATCCTGCTCCGTGCTCCTCTGTGCCCACCATCCTCCCCCCCGTTCTGCTCCGTGCTCCTCTGTGCTCTCCAACCTCCCCCTGTCCTGCTCCATGCTCCTCTGTGCCCTCCATCCTCCCCCTGTCCTGCTCCGTGCTCCTCTGTGCTCTTCATCCTCCCCCGTCCTGCTCCATGCTCCTCTGTGCCCTCCATCCTCCCCCCGTCCTGCTCCATGCTCCTCTGTGCCCTCCATCCTCCCCCCCCGTCCTGCTCCGTGCTCCTCTGTGCTCTCCATCCTCCCCCCGTCCTGCTCCGTGCTCCTCTGTGCTCTCCATCCTCCCCCCATCCTGCTCCGTGCTCCTCTGTGCCCTCAATCCTCCCCCGTCATGCTCCGTGCTCCTCTGTCCCCTCCATCCTCCCCCCATCCTGCTCCGTGCTACTCTGTGCTCTCCGTCCTCCCCCCGTCCTGCTCCGTGCTCCTTGTCCTCCTCCATGCTCCCCCCATCCTCCTCCATCATACTCACCCTCCTCGTGCCATCGCTGAATGTCCTGGCAATGCTCCATTGTACCCGGCTTCCTTCAGCTCTCCTGTGCTGAGCGGTGACGTAATACCGCTCATTAAGGCTGGAATACTGGAATAGTAGTGGAGGAGTCTGATAGACGCCTCTCCATTACTAACACCTGGGCTTAATATCAGCTAACATTACAAAGCTGACATAAACCCCATAAACCATTACTCAAATTGCCACCACAGCAGTGCAATTGGGAAGAGTCTGGCAAAGCACCAAAATTGGCGTATCTCATGTGATGCGCCAATTCTGGGCAGCTGTAAGCTGGTATTTTTAGCCTGGGAAAGGTTCAATAGCCAGGGAACTTCCCAGCCTGATAATATAAGTCCGCAGCTATCTGCTTTACCCTGACTGGTTATGAAATATCGGCATTTTTAAAAATTATTTATTTATTTAATAGATTACACAAGGCTGAGCACCCTTTAGTGCCACATGAAAGACACTAAAGGATGGAAGTCTTATATGTAGGGAGCTTTTGCAATTATGTCTACAGGATATCTATATATTCTACTCTATCTATCTATTTACAGTTGTGTTCAAAAGTTTACATACCCCAGCAGAATTTTTGCTCTTAGTTAAGTGGTTGGGTGAAGTCATGTACAGTACAGACCAAAAGTTTGGACACACCTTCTCATTCAATGATTTTTCTGTATTTTCATGACTATGAAAATTGTAGAATCACAATGAAGGCATCAAAACTATGAATTAACACATGTGGAATTATACATTACACTTTACAAAAAAGTGTGAAACAACTGAAAATAGGTCTTATATTCTAGGTTCTTCAAAATAGCCACCTTTTGCTTTGATTACTGCTTTGCACGCAGAAAAGGTGAACGGATGGACTCTACATGCCTGGTTCCCACCGTGAAGCATGGAGGAAGTGGTGTGATGATGTGGGGGTGCTTTGCTGGTGACACTAAACCCAATCGAGATGGTTTGGAGTGAGCTGGACCGCTCTCCGCTTCAATTTTGAATAAATCCCCAACAGTGTCACTAGCAAAGCACCCCCACACCATCACACCTCCTCCTCCATGCTTCACGGTGGGAACCAGACATGTAGAGTCCATCCGTTCACCTTATCTGCGTGCAAAGCAGTAATCAAAGCAAAAGGTGGCTACTGTGAACCTAGAATATAAGACATATTTTCAGTTGTTTCACACTTTTTTGTAAAGTGTAATATATAATTACACATGTGTTAATTCATAGTTTTGATGCCTTCAGTGTGATTCTACAATTTTCATAGTCATGAAAATACAGAAAAATCTTTGAATGAGAAGGTGTGTCCAAACTTTTGGTCTGTACTGTATTGTCAAACTACTGTGTTTTCTCTTTTTAAATAGTAATCACATCTCAAAACATCCAAATGACCCTGATCAAATGTTCACATACCCTGGTGATTTTGGCCTGATAACACGCACAGAAGTTGACACAAATAGGTTTGAATGGCTACTAAAGGTAACATCCTCTCCTGTGACCTGTTTGCTTGTAATCAGTGTCTGTGCATAAAAGCTGAGTTAGTTTCTGGGGTCCAGACAGACTCTTGCATCTTTCATCCAGCCACTGACATTTCTGGATTGTGAGTCATGGGGAAAGCAAAAGAATTGTCTACGAGAAAAGGTAGTTGAACTGTATAAAACAGGAAAGGGATACAAAAAAATATCCAAGGAATTGATAATGCTAGTCAGCAGCGTACAATCTGTGATTAATAAATGGAAAATCAGGGCTCTGCAAAAACAAAATCACGGTCAGGTAGACCAACAAAAATTTCATCCACAGCTTCCATGAAAATTGTTCGGGATGCTAAGAAAAACCCACAAATAACATCAGCTGAAATACTAGACTCTCAGAAAACTAGCTGTGTGGCTGTTTCAAGATGCACAATAAGGAGGTACTTGAAGAAAAATGGGCTGCATGGTCGAGTCGCCAGAAGAAAGCCATTACTGCGCAAATGCCACAAAGTATCTTGCCTACAATACGCAAAACAGCACAGAGACAAGCCTCAAAACTTCTGGAACAAGGTAATTTGGAGTGATTAGACCAAAATTGAACTTTTTGGCCACAACCATAAACGTTACATTTGGAGAGAAGTGAACAAGGCCTATGATGAAAGGAACACCTTTCCTACTGTAAAGCACGGAGGTGGATCGCTGATGTTTTGGGGATGTGTGAGCTACAAAGGCACAGGAAACTTGGTCGAAGTTGAAGGAAAGATGAATGCAGCATGTTATCAGCAAATGTTATCAGCAAATACTGGAGGCAAATTTGCAAATATCAGCCCAGAAGCTGAGCATGGAACGTATTTGGACGTTCCAACATGACAACGATCCAGAACACAATGCCAAGTTGACCTGTCATTGGCTACAGCAAAACAAAGTGAAGGTTCTGGAGTGGCCATCTGTCACGCTGTCTCTGTATACAGGAGGACCGGGGTCTATGCTGACCCTAAGCTGGGGTCCTGACTAATCCCTCTACCTGGAGGTACTGTTGATGGTACAGAGGTCCAGGCCGCCAGCGTAACCCTATCTCCTGTGAATCCCTAACCACTGTAATCTAGTCCTGAGAAGGACCCTGATTACCACCACAGGGAACAGGAAGGTAACTGCCTTCACAATTTTTTTCCCCAATGTGAAGCTTACTGTTTGCCACTTGGGGTTTTTTGCCTTCCTCTGGATCAACATGTTAGGGCAGGTTAGGATAGGATATGGGTTGAACTAGATGGACTTAAAGTCTTCCTTCAACCTTAATAATAACTATGTTACACACAGTATAAGACGAACGAGACAGTACAAGGGATAAAATAAAAGACCACCTTGCATACAAAACTATCACTACAGAGGGAACACCAACGGGTAAGGAGATAAATAATAAAGCGAGGAGAGGAGAAAACCACAACAGGTATTCTTAGCTTTAGACTTCTCAATACGATCCGCTCTGCTGGTCTGCATGAATGCTTTCACCGACACTTCCCCAGCAGACAGGCAGGTATATGAAGGAAACCAATTACCACAACATTAATTGCAGCTGAGCGAGGCTGGTCTAGTCCAGCACAGAGAGAGGAAGAATTAACTCCCTCAGTGCCGAAAAACACCCAGCACCAGAAACTCAGCTGTGAGAAGTCAGAGTGTGCAATCGCGACGATCTTCGCAGCGACACACCCGTGACAGTACCCCCCCTTCTACGAGGGGCCTCCGGACCCTCAGGGCCGGGTTTATCTGGGTGAGTAGTATGGAAGGCCCGAACCAATCGGTCTGCGTTAATATCCGACGCAGAAACCCACATCCTCTCCTCAGGACCATACCCCCTCCAATGAACAAGGTACTGAAGGGACCGGCGATTCAGACGTGAATCGATGACTCTCGACACCTGGAACTCCAAGTTACCATTGACCACCACAGGAGGAGGAGTGTTATGATTTGGTAGCTGAGGAGAGCAGGCAAAAAAGGAAATACACCAGAGCAGTTGGAAACTATGAGATTGCAGTACCCTGACTAACCACCACAACTAGAGGCAGCCGTGGAGCGTTCCTACGTTGGTCCTAGACGCCTCGTCACAGCCTGAGAAACTAACTACACCTAAAGATAGAAAGAGGAAAGCTATCTGCCCCGGAGCAGATCCCCAAAGAACATAGAAAGCCCCCAAACATTTAATGGTGGTTAGACAAGAAGAAATACTGACACAGACAGAAAATAGTATGAGCAAACGTTGGGGCCCAAACTTACTAAATAGAAAAGGATAGGAAGGGCACTTACTGCAATCCCAAAAAACCCTGAAAAGCACCAATTCTACTAATTTCAAAAACACCTGAGATCACACGACCTCTACCACCTAAATTAGTTCTCTGGTGTAACCAAAAACAAAACAGCAGCCACTGAAAAAACTGGAAAAAGCAAATGTACAAACATCAGTGGCTGAACTGAACTGAGAGGCAAAAGCCCCCAGAGGGGACCCTGAAGGCCCCCACAGAAGTGCAGGACAAAATGCAAAAATCAAGCACAAAAACAAAAAGAAGAAAATGTCTTATCTGTTAGCAGGAGATTCAGACACGACACAGCAGACTACCAAGGAAACAGGAATCAAGGATTGAGACCAGAACAATTGATCACCGGCAACCCTGATGGGAAGGTGACTCCCTTATATAAGACCAGTCAGTAACACCTGATTCCCAATCCTCACAATCTTCACTGGACAGTCCAGTACCGTTTGTAACCACCAGAGGGAGCTTCTGCTCAGAACTCATTTCCAGCCTATTCACAACAGAGGAGGTAAAGGTGAAGGTATCACCGGCGCCACATACCTCTTAAGCAACGATCTGTGGAACACATTATGAATTCTAAATGTAGGAGGGAGGTCAAGACGGAATGCAACCGGATTAATTATAGCACTGATCTTGTATGGCCCGATGAACCTGGGACCCAGTTTCCAGGAGGGAACCTTAAGTTTTATATTTTTGGTAGACAACCATACCAGATCGTTCACACTTAGGTCCGGACCAGACACTCTCCTCCTATCAGCCATACGTTTGTATCGGTTCCCCATAGTACTCAGATTATTCAGCACTCCTCTCCACACAGAAGCAAGTGACGACGAAAATCGTTCCTCCTCAGGAACCCCAGAAGAGCCCCCCCTATTGAAAGTACAAAACTGGGGGTGAAAACCATATGCCCCAAAAAACGGGGACTTACAAGTGGACTCGCTCCGCCTGTTATTTAGAGCAAATTCCGCCAGAGGCAAGAAAGAAGCCCAGTCCTCCTGGTTCTCTGACACAAAACACCGGAGATATGTCTCCAAGCTCTGGTTCAGACGCTCTGTCTGACCATTGGTCTGCGGGTGAAAAGCCGATGAAAATGACAACTGCATCCCCCGCCGTGTACAAAATGCTTTCCAGAATTTGGACACAAACTGAGACCCCCGATCCGACACCACATCGGAGGGTACCCCGTGAAGCCTTACAATCTCCCCAATAAACACCTGCGCAAGAGTTTTAGCATTAGGAAGAGCAGGAAGAGCGATAAAATGTGCCATCCTGCTGATCCTGTCCACTACAACGAGTATGACTGTTTTACCCGAAGATGGCGGGAGGTCCGTAATGAAGTCCATAGACAGATGAGTCCACGGACGCTCCAGGATCTTCAAAGGTAAGAGGGTCCCCGACGGACGGGTATGCGGGGTCTTAGAGCGCGCACAAACCTCGCAGGACGCGACAAAAGTTACCACCTCCTTATGTAAGTTAGGCCACCAAAACCGACGCGAGAGGAGATCCTCAGTTGCTTTACTCCCTGGGTGTCCTGCCAAAGCTGAATTATGGTGTGCCTCGATCAACTGATTTGGAACAAACAGTCTCCCTGGAGGTCCTACAGGGGCGTCCCCCTGAGCCTCCAATACCTCCTCCTCAAGCTCAGAGCATACTGCCGACACCACCACCCCCTCCTGAAGGACCGTAACCGGGTCCTCCGTATTCCCAGCCCCTGGGAAACAGCGAGATAAGGCATCCGCCTTAACATTTTTTGAGCCAGGACGATAAGTGACGACAAAATTAAACCTGGTAAAAAACAATGACCACCTAGCTTGTCTGGGATTCAGACGTTTAGCGGACTCTAAATATAGCAGGTTTTTGTGATCGGTAATGACGGTGACCGGGTGGACTGCGCCCTCCAAAAAATGACGCCACTCCTCAAAAGCCAACTTAATGGCCAAGAGTTCCCTATTGCCGACATCATAATTCCTCTCAGCGGACGACAATTTTTTAGAGAAGAAGGCGCACGGATGCCATTTACCAGGGACGAACCTTGCGACAATACTGCTCCCACCCCTACCTCGGAAGCGTCCACCTCAACAATGAACAGCTGTGACGCATCAGGTTGAATAAGTATGGGTGCTGAAGCAAAACATTTTTTCAAAGAGGAAAACGCTTGACAAGCCTTGTCAGACCACTTTGAAAAATCCGTCCCTTTTTAGTCATGTCTGTGAGAGGTTTAACTATGGACGAAAAATTACGAATGAATTTCCGGTAGTAGTTAGCAAACCCCAGGAAACGTTGTAATGCCTTAAGATCCTCTGGCAGATCCCACTCAAGAACTGCCCGCACTTTCCCAGGGTCCATACGAAAACCGGATGCTGACACCAGAAACCCTAAAAACTGAAGTTCCTGTACGGCGAACACACACTTCTCCCATTTGGCGTACAGTTTATTCTCCCGCAAGATCTGTAACACCTGCCTAACATGCTCCTGATGAGACACAAGATCTGGCTAGTAAATTAGGATATCATCCAGATATATGACCACAAACTGTCCCATTAGGTGGCGAAAGATGTCATTTACAAAGTGTTGAAACACCGCCGGGCAATACTCAGACCAAATGGCATGACAAGGTTCTCATAATGCCCCTCCGGAGTGTTAAACGCCGTCTTCCACTCATCCCCCTCCTTCATCCTAATCAGATTGTACGCCCCCCTGAGATCCAACTTAGAAAACCATTTGGCACCCACGATCTGATTGAAGAGATCGGGAATAAGTGGGAGCGGATACGTATCTCGGACCGTAATCCGATTAAGCTCACGGAAATCCAGGCAAGGGCGTAGGCCTCCATCTTTTTTCTTCACAAAGAAGAACCCCGCGGCCACTGGGGAAGATGAAGGTCTAATATGCCCCTTAGCCAGACTCTCTGAAATATAATCCTTCATGGCCTGTCTCTCAGGACCAGAAAGGTTATACAACCTAGATTTCGGTAACTTGGCCCCAGGGAGCAAGTTAACAGAACAGTCATACTCGCGATGAGGAGGTAGTTCTTGACACCCTTTTTCCGAGAATACATCCTCAAAGTCCACCAGAAATGGAGGTAAGGCCCTAGGAGCGACCGCACCAATGACCGTATTCATGCAGTTTTTATTACAGAAATCGCTCCATTGGGTTATCTCTCTGGATTGCCAATTAATAACCGGGTTATGCTTAGTTAGCCAAGGCAGGCCCAGCACTATAGGAGTGGGAAGACCCTCCAACACATAACAAGACAACAGTTCTTTATGTAGCGCCCCCACTTGAAGATCTATGTTATGCACTGCTTGCACAAAACTTCCCTGACCGAGAGGTCTGGCGTCGATCGAGAATATGGGGACGGGTTTAGCCAACCCACTCAATCGCATACCTTGAACCCGGGCAAAGCGAGCATCCACCAGATTAGCCCCGGCCCCACTATCCAGAAGAACAGATATCCTCTCAGTTTTCGCACCCACCACCACCTCCGCCGGTACGAGAAACTGAGACGAACTTAGGAACGAAATACTTACTCCCAGATTGCCGTCCACCACACAATCTGGGATCAATAGTTTTCCGGCGACTTCTCACTCTGCAAAGGACGGGATGGACACCCCCTAATAAAATGTCCCTTTTTTCCACAGAAGAAACAACTTCTTGTTTTGTGTCGCCCCACCGATCCCCTCCCCCGGAATGATGTCCCTCCTAATTGCATAGGCTCCTCTGGACTGACCAGAGAAACCTCCGTATAAGGGACCCTTGAGGAAGGTGGAGTCATCACAGGGGCGAAGTTACCCCGCACCTCTCCCGAAGACGTCTGTCAATACGAATAGCAAGGGCCATAGCGGCTTCCAGTGTCGTGGGAGGGTCATACTGCGCCAACACATCTTTTAATTTGTCAGATAAACCTTGACAAAACTGGCTCCTAAGAGCCGGGTCATTCCACTGGGTGTCCGTGGCCCACCTACGGAACTCCGAACAGAATTCCTCTGCCGGACGATCTCCCTGCTGTATCTTACGTAACTTAGTTTCAGCAAGGGAGACCCGATCCGGGTCATCATATACAAGACCCAGAGCTGCGAAAAATCTATCCACTAACTGGAGAGCCGGGGAGCCCGGGGGAAGAGAGAACGCCCAGGATTGGGGGTCCCCTTGTAGGAGTGAGATGACAATTCCCACCCTTTGATCTTCACTCCCAGATGACCGAGGTCGCAGCCGAAAGTACAATTTACATGCCTCCCGGAAAGCAAAAAATTTGTCCCGCCCTCCAGTGAACCTGTCCGGGAGAGCTACTTTAGGTTCAGGTCTGGCTTGCTCCGGGGGGTACAAAACCTTGGACTTAACGTCCCTCAGCTCCATGGACAAACTCTGCAACTGCTGAGCTAGACTGGCTACTGGATCCATGGTGGCTGGGGAGAATCTTAAGTGGGGTTCGGTGAAAATGTCACGCTGTCTCTGTATACAGGGGACCGGGGTCTATGCTGACCCTAAGCTGGGGTCCTGACTAATCCCTCTACCTGGAGGTACTGTTGATGGTACAGAGGTCCAGGCCGCCAGCGTAACCTTATCTCCTGTGAATCCCTAACCACTGTAATCTAGTCCTGAGAAGGACCCTGATTACCACCACAGGGAACAGGAAGGTAACTGCCTTCACACACAGTATAAGACGAACGAGACAGTACAAGGGATAAAATAAAAGACCACCTTGCATACAAAACTATCACTACAGAGGGAACACCAACGGGTAAGGAGATAAATAATAAAGCGAGGAGAGGAGAAAACCACAGCAGGTATTCTTAGCTTTAGACTTCTCAATACGATCTGCTCTGCTGGTCTGCATGAATGCTTTCACCGACACTTCCCCAGCAGACAGGCAGGTATATGAAGGAAACTAATTACCACAACATTAATTGCAGCTGAGCGAGGCTGGTCTAGTCCAGCACAGAGAGAGGAAGAATTAACTCCCTCAGTGCCGAAAAACACCCAGCACCAGAAACTCAGCTGTGAGAAGTCAGAGTGTGCAATCGCGACGATCTTCGCAGCGACACACCCGTGACACCATCTCAGTCTCCAGACCTCAGTGTCATTGAGCCACTCTGTGGAGATCTCAAGCATGCAGTTCATGCTAGACAGCCCAGGAATTTACAGGAACTGGAGGCTTTTTGCCAAGATGAGTGGGCAGCTTTACCATCTGAGAAAATAAAGAACCTCATCCATAACTACCACAAAAGACTTCAAGCTGTCATTGATGTTAGAGGGGGCAATACACGGCATTAAGAAATGGGGTATGTGAACTTTTGATCAGGGTTTTGGATGTTTTGGGTTGTCATTATGATAAAACAGAGAAAACACAGTAGTTTGACAATAAATGGCTTCACCCAACCACTAACCATGAGTGGAGAAAAAGTTTTGGTGATATCCTTCACATTCTCTGAAAAAAGGCCAAGAAAGCAAAAATTCTGCCGGGTATGTAAACTTTTGACCACAACTGTATCTATATCTGTATATAAGATTGCTAAATTAGTTTGAAAACTAACTTTAAATTACATAGAGAATTGCAATATGTAAAAGATGATGCTAAAAGCATATTGCTTATGGATACTAGTTGAGAAAAATTGCATTGTACTCACATGACACTCATCATACTTTCCTGGATCAACACTGCACCTTTTTTTTTACACTAGAGTGACTCCAGCCTTTGGATTGCACTGACTCTGTAGTTGCACAGACACTGTCTACCAGCCAAATATCCCCAGCAATCAATCAGACTGACATGACTCAACTGATTGATATACTCATAAACAGCAGAAAGGTGAAATGCTGCTTGTCAGCCGTTGTTCTACAGAATTTCTGCTAATCAGATATGCAGTTTATGATGTTCACAAATACAATGGCTTTAAAAGTTACTGTCTACTTTTCGAAGATCAAAATCATTCTACATTCCTTCTTTCTGAATTCTGAATTTCTTTCTGGACATTACCAATACTTTGCTTTACTAATGTACAGTCATGGCCAAAAGTTTTGAGAATGACACAAATATTAATTTTTACAAAGTCTACTGCTTCACTTTTTCTAATGGCAATTTGCATATACTCCAGAATGTTATAAAGAGTGATCAGCTTAACAGCAATTACTTGCAAAGTCAATATTTGGCTAGAAAATGAACTTTATCCCCCAAAACACATTTCAACATCATTGCAGCCCTGTCTTAAAATGACCAACTAACCTCTTTTCAGTGATTGCTCCATTAACACAGGTGTGGGTGTTGATGAGGACATGGCTGGAGATCAATCTGTCATGATTAAGTAAGAATGACACCACTGGACACTTTAAAAGGAGGCTGGTGCTTGGCATCATTGTTTCTCTTCTGTTAACCATGGTTATCTCTAAAGAAACACGTGCAGTCATCATTGCAATGCACGAAAATGGCCTAACAGGGAAGAGTATCACAGCTAGAAAGATTGCACCTCAGTCAACAATCTATCGCATCATCAAGAACTTCAAGGAGAGAGGTTCCATTGTTGCCAAAAAGGCTTCAGGGCGCCAAAAAAGAAAGACCAGCAAGCGCCAGGACCGTCTCTTAAAAGTGGTTCAGCTGCGGGATCGGGCTACCAGCAGTGCAGAGCTTGCTCAGGAATGGCAGCAGGCAGGTGTGAGTGCATCTGCACGCACTGTGAGGCGGAGACTCTTGGAGCAAGGCCTGGTCTCAAGGAGGGCAGCAAAGAAGCCACTTCTCTCCAGAAAAAACATCATGGACAGACTGATATTCTGCAAAAGGTACAGGCAGTGGACTGCTGAGGACTGGGGTAAAGTTATTTTCTCTGATGAATCCCATTTTCGATTGTTTGGGACATCAGGAAAACGCCTCATTCGGAGAAGACAAGGTGAGCGCTACCACCAGTCTTGTCTCATGCCAACTGTTAAGCATCCTGAAACCATTCATGTGTGGGGTTGCTTCTGAGCCAAGGGAATCGGCTCTCTCACAGTCTTGCCTAAAAACACAGCCATGAATAAAGAATGGTACTAGAATGACCTCCAAGAGCAACTTCTCCCAACCCTCCAAGAGCAGTTTGGCGATCACCAATGCCTTTTCCAGCATGATGGAGCACCTTGCCATAAAGCAAAGGTGATAACTAAATGGCTCAGGGAACAAAACATAGAGATTTTGGGTCCATGGCCTGGAAACTCCCCAGATCTTAATCCCATTGAGAACTTGTGGTTAATCATCAAGAGACGGGTGGACAAACAAAAACCTAAAAATTCTGACAAAATGAAAGCATTGATTGTGCAAGAATGGACTGCTATCAGTCAGGATTTGATCCAGAAGTTGATTGAGAGCATGCCAGGGAGAATTGCAGAGGTCCTGAAGAAGAAGGGTCAACACTAGAGTTGAGCGATACTTTCCGATATCCTAAAGTATCGGAATCGAATGGTATCGCCGATATCACTAAAATATCGGCGATACCCGATACCGATACCGGAAGTCCATGTAAGTCTATGGAACAAAATATCGCAACTAAAAAAACCCATTCTTTCCTTGTAAACACTAAATATACACACATAGAATACATATATATATATATACATGTCATTGTGACATATATATAACATATATGTATAGTTTATACACTTCTACATAGTAAAATATCCTCTGATTTAATTGCCGGTAAAGCCGGCTTCAGTGAAAAGACAGAAGCACCCGACATGAAATGACACTTGGTGTACATAGGGTTAACCATGTCTTTTCATGTCGTTTGCTATCTGATTGCACAAACAATTAAATCAGACTATGTGTGCAAAATTTCACACCTGTAGGGGTTAATTAAAGGTGTAAATTCGTTGTAAAAAAAACGGACTTTTTTGCTACGAATTTACACCTTTAATTAACCCCTACAGGTGTGAAATTTTGCACACATAGTCTGATTTAATTGTTTGTGCAAATTAGATAGCAAAGGACATGAAAGACATGGTTAACCCTATGTACACCAAGTGTCATTTCATGTCGGGTCACCCGACATGAAATGACACTTGGTGTACATAGGGTTAACCATGTCTTTTCATGTCCTTTGCTATCTAATTTGCACAAACAATTAAATCAGACTATGTGTGCAAAATTTCACACCTGTAGGGGTTAATTAAAGGTGTAAATTCGTTGTAAAAAAAACGGACTTTTTTGCTACGAATTTACACCTTTAATTAACCCCTACAGGTGTGAAATTTTGCACACATAGTCTGATTTAATGTTTGTGTGAAACAGCGGGTTTCCAGGCACCGCGCAGCGCTTGGAAACCCGCTGTGTACCTTGGATACCAGCTCCCTGCATCAGGGCGCTGGTATCCAAGGTACACAGCGGGTTTCTAGGCACAGCCCCGCGCCTGGAAACCCGCTGTGTACCTTGGTTACCAGCGGATCGCTGGTCTCCCGCCTGTCACACGCAGCGATGTGTGCCTGTCAGCGGGAGACCAGCGATCAAAAAAATGTCCTGACATTTCAGCGACGATCAGCGATACCCGGCAGGGGGGCTGATCGTCGCTGAATGTCACACACAGCGATATCGCTGGTGAGCTCGCTGCTGCGTCACAAAACTAGTGACTCAGCAGCGATCTCGGTAGCGATATCGCTATGTGAGACGGGCCCTTAAGTGGAAAGCTTAATTGATTGCTTTCCACTTTCACTTCAGGTCAGCCAGGGACACCATCAGTGACGTCAGAGGGAACTGATTAACAAAAATAGGGGTTCCCTTCGAAAAAAAAATGGCGTGGGGTCCCCCCTATTTTTGTTAACCAGCCAGATGAAGCAGACCGCTGAGGCCTGGATTTTCAGGCTGTTAAGGAGCCAAGATCCATGGACCTTGCCAGCCTGATAATACCAGGCCACAGCAGTCTGCATATCTTGGCTGATTAACAAAAATAGGGGATCCCCTCGAAAAAAATTGGCGTGGGGTCCCCCCTATTTTTGTTAACCAGCCAGATGAAGCAGACCGCTGAGGCCTGGTTTTTCAGGCTGTTAAGGAGCCAAGATCCATGGACCTTGCCAGCCTGATAATACCAGGCCACAGCAGTCTGCATATCTTGGCTGATTAACAAAAATAGGGGATCCCCTCGAAAAAAATTGGCGTGGGGTCCCCCCTATTTTTGTTAACCAGCCAGATGAAGCAGACCGCTGAGGCCTGGATTTTCAGGCTGTTAAGGAGCCAAGATCCATGGACCTTGCCAGCCTGATAATACCAGGCCACAGCAGTCTGCATATCTTGGCTGATTAACAAAAATAGGGGATCCCCTCGAAAAAAAATTGGCGTGGGGTCCCCCCTATTTTTGTTAACCAGCCAGATGAAGCAGACCGCTGAGGCCTGGTTTTTCAGGCTGTTAAGGAGCCAAGATCCATGGACCTTGCCAGCCTGATAATACCAGGCCACAGCAGTCTGCATATCTTGGCTGATTAACAAAAATAGGGGATCCCCTCGAAAAAAATTGGCGTGGGGTCCCCCCTATTTTTGTTAACCAGCCAGATGAAGCAGACCGCTGAGGCCTGGATTTTCAGGCTGTTAAGGAGCCAAGATCCATGGACCTTGCCAGCCTGATAATACCAGGCCACAGCAGTCTGCATATCTTGGCTGATTAACAAAAATAGGGGATCCCCTCGAAAAAAATTGGCGTGGGGTCCCCCCTATTTTTGTTAACCAGCCAGATGAAGCAGACCGCTGAGGCCTGGTTTTTCAGGCTGGTAAGGATCCAATATCCATGGACCTTGCCAGCCTGATAATACCAGGCCACAGCAGTCTGCTTAGCTTGGCTGGTTAACAAAAATAGGGGATCCCCTCGAAAAAAAAACGGCGTGGGGATCCCCCCTATTTTTGTTAACCAGCCAAGTAAAATGCAGACTGCTGCGGCCTGGTATTAAAAGACTGTCAAGGCCCATGGATTTTGGCCCTCAACAGCCTGATAATACCAGGCTACAGCAGCCCCACATTTGGCGCATCAAAAGATGTGCCAATTGTGGCACTTTACCCGGCTCTTCCCACTTGCCCTGTAGCGGTGGCAAGCGGGGTAATAAGGGGTTAATGTCACCGTTGATTGCACGGTGACAATAAGCCCGGTTAATAATGGAGAGGCGTCAATAAGACACCGATCCATTATTAATCCCAAAGTTATTAAATGTTTAAAAAAAAACACAGCAAGAAAAAAGTATTTTAATGAAATAAAAGAGACAACACAGTTTTCATTTCTTTTATTATACACTCATTCCTGCGACGCCATCGATCTCCTGTAAAAAAAGAAAAAAAAACAAACCAACAGTATACCACCTGTCCGACGCAGTCCATAGTAACGACAGTCCCACGACGATCCAACTCTGCTACATCGCAATGACAGGCAGAGCCTGTCATCCCGGCGCAGCACAGCTGATTACCTGCTTCCCCGGCGGTGACGTCATCGGACTGACTGCTTTACGGCCGGGATTACCAGCAGTCACTGCAGTTATCGCGAGAAACTGCATGTGACCGCCGGGGAAAGAAGATGGCGGCCATGAAGCAGTCCAGGCCGTGACCGCCGGAGATCTTCTGCCAGGTAAGTGCCGCTGACTCCTGACAGACCCGACCGACGGACACTGACAGTGACAGTGACAATCCCGATTCCGGTATCCGATAAGACGAAAATATCGGAACTCGGAATCGGAATTCCGATACAGCCAATATCGGCCGATACCCGATATTTGCAGTATCGGAATGCTCAACCCTAGTCAACACTGCAAATATTGACTTACTGCATTAACTCATTCTGTCAATATAAGCTTTTGTTACTCATATGTTTGCAATTATATTTCTGTCTGTGATAAAAACATCTGTCAAACACACATAAAAACCAGAGGGCAGCAGATCATGTGAAAATATAATATTTGTGTCATTCTCAAAACTTTTGGCCATGACTGTATCTGTCATTTTATATTGCCTACATTCATATACAGGATTACTTTCAGTACTTGCTCTTATTTTGTTATGAAAAGAGCAGATTAGGATAGGTAGACATAAGGACAGTAAGGCCGCGTTCCCACGATGAGTTTTTGGTGAGAATTTAACGCTACTTATTTGAGAAAAAATGCAAGTAACCTGTTTTGCTTAATGGGTGCAGAAAATCTGCAGCCCCAAAAACTTGATAAAAACTCATCGTTGGAAGATAACCTAAAGACAGCATTTTTTTTATTTAGATAAATTAAAATAAGTCCTCAGAAATATTCATAATTAATAATAAACTTAGTCTGAACTTGGAACTTTGTTGCAAAGTTCAGAAACGTAATAACCCACTGTTTCCTTGCATTCCACAAGTGTTCAGTCTCTGCAGAACGCTGCCACTATCATAACAATCATAGGGAATTTTATTCTCTATTTATCTGGCTACAATGTGCTATAACCACACATACCAGTCATTAGGCCGCCAAGCCTTTGCCACTATGCGTTCAAAAACTACAGCGGTGAGTGGATTTTAGACTGTAAATAACCTTGAGGTTTTTAGTTTAAGGCTAAGTTCCCACAATGAGTATTTGGTGCATTTTTAATGCTGAGTAGTTTCACCGCCAATAAACACCGGTTATACAGTTCTAGTAAAGTGAATGGAGTTAAGATTAATGTCATTCCATATCTCTTTTTTTATGCAACATAAACTGAACTATGGTTTGTTTCTGAAATCCGCAACATGTCAATTCCTTTAGCGGTAAATATATGTTTAATTTGCCAATTTGCCCCATAGGCCAGGGTCACACTTGTGAGAAACTCGCACGAGTCTCGCACCTCAATACACGGTACTGCCGCCGGCACTCGGGACCGGAGTGTGCGGCTGCATGTATTTCTATACAGCTGAACGCTCCAGTCTGAGTGCCAGCGACAGTGCCGAGTATTGAGGTGCGAGACTCGTGCGAGTTTCTCGCAAGTGTGACCCCGGCCATAGACCTAGAATCTACTGAATGTTATCTTAGGCTAAAATGAAATTTCCAGCAGTAATGATGTGTGGCCCAGCTGCGCTTGGTACACATGTCTCCAGGAGGATGCACAGGAAGCTAATTGTAAAAACCTGATATTCATTCACGCACACTTCCCAACACAGCCACCAGAGGGCATCTTAGACTATTTAAGTTAGTGTGACGTAGGGGTTTGGGGAGTTAGTTCAAGTTCTGGTCTTGGAGGGAGAGGAGAGAAGACTGATTCCTGACAGAGCTTAGGTAGCTCATCTTGAACTGAAGTGGAGGCTAGTACGAGTAAAAAGGAAATTACTCTAGCCTAGTCAGAGCTACAACTGAATCTGTTATCTCAGAACAAGCTGCCTGTGTTCTCTAGAACGTGGAAAGTGACTCTCGGAGCTACAGCGAGTATACAGTCTGACGGAACGTCCTGTGAGCTGCTCTGGACAGAGTTTTGAAGGGAAAGAAGGAAGGGAACTACGACAGTGTTACAACGACGAGCTAACGGAGAGCAGGTCAGTGAGCTTGGAAGAAAAGCTGACTCCTACACCTACTGCTACCCGTGCTTATGTTAAGGGTGAGAGCAGGGCGACAGGCGAGTGGAGAAAGAAGGAAGAGTGTTTTCGGTGACAGATCACCTTCACTCGACTAACCGGACACCGGGTCCGAAGCCTTGCTAGAACCTTCACGGCTAGTAGGAGAAAACCGGAATCCTTGCTGGACTTCAAGTCGCAGAAGGTAGCCCTAAGTGCCGATACGTAACTTGAGTCAGGGAGAACAGGAACTTTGAGCAGGACGCTGCAAGAGAAGGACTTTGTTCTTGCCAACATCTGGGTACCAGAGACAGAAAAGGCTCTACCACAATGTCGACCGGGCGTAGCTGTTGCATTACGAGTTAAACTTGACTTTATGCAAGTTAGGACTCACATACATTTCAAAGGGAAAGGAGGCCTCAAACCTGCTCAGCGATTACCTGAATGTGCATTCTCCACCCTGACCAGCTTCCCGGGACATACCTGCAGATACCATCAGTAAAGGTATGGAAAGAGACTGACTTGTGTGTGACTGCGTTATTGCCTACACCCTGCACCATCATAGACTTTGAGGGAAAAGTCCCACCTGTGGGGGACTTAACATCTAGCTGCCTAATAACATCCCCTCAGAAGATTAACCCTGCAGCGCTGGTCTTATTGATCAGAAACCACAGGTGGCGTCACAAACTATTACTACAATCCCCTGTAAATATTCCCCCCATTGTATGAGCGCCCAGGGCCACGGACCGAGCTCTGCTGCCAGTGACAACCCCCATAGACTTCCATGGGCTCGGTGCCGAGTACCCCATAGCCCTGGTACTATGTGCGACTCAATAGTAACATTCTCCAGCCTGTCTTCACCTAGGTTCCCTTTTAAATTCCGAATGAGAAGACAAAATATATAATTACTTTCTCCAGTGATGGGCATACTCACTGTACTATCTTTTCCCCAGCTAGCCTCCGTTGCTTCCTTTTCTCGCCAGGTGGACGTGTGACTGCTGCTGTCAATCATGTATCATCAGTGCAGTCAGTAATTGGCTGCAGTGGTCACATATCCATCTGATTGAAAAAGAAATTATACCGTATTAAAAGGTTTCGATTAATAATCTTTTCACTCAGCATTTTTGACCTATGTCAAATGAACACACCAATAAAAAGAATGCAAAACTATACTTTTATAGTACGCAAAGGCTTCTAATATGCAAGTGTGTGCCAAATGTGTGTCATTTTGTGTCTTTCTATAAGTTTAATTTACTGTTTAATACTTTGTTTTAATGTCCATATTGCTGTGTAGCTAGACAGGACAACAAAAATGCTTTTCCACAGGTAAATCTGTCTTCTATTGTTTTGAGAATTCATCCTCATTTTAATCTTTTGCCCTGGTTTCCCTAAGGGGGTTGTTCACTACTAGGTCAACCCCTTCTCATTCCCCAGGTTTGGCCCCTATAAAATAAAAACATACTCACTTCCCATGCAGGTGCCGTTCCAGCGGTGTTGGCACTCATGTGTCCCAGGTCTTCGTGCTGTTGTTATGACACATGAGGCCTACACCCAATCAGCACTGGTATCACTGGCCGCGCCTTTGGACAAATTGAACATCAAGAGGAAGTTTGAGAGCAAGCGCAGCCCTGACTTCCTCTTCGTGTTCGATTTGTCTGAATACAGGGACAATGATTGAGTGCGGGCCTGACAGAACAACCGCACAAGAGCCCCTGGGGACGCAAGTTACTACATCACTGGGATGGTGCTGCTGGCACAGGAGGTGAGTTTAAGTGTTTTTATTTTAATCAGGGCCAAACATGAAGAACATAGACCACATTTGAAGGTACCTGGTATCTTGTAATCCTGATGTGTATTGGAAATCTTTATCTTGTCTGTGGTCACTGTATACAAACTTGTGAGGTGGATCCTCTAAGCCCCAGGTCTGAGTGGGCACACGGGCATCTGTGTGGACGGCAGGTAAGGCATGCTGGAAACAAGAACTAGAAGTAATGGAGGCCGCAGGCAGACAGGACAATGGAAAGCAGGTGTGTAGGTACTTGAAGCACTGGAGGCCGCAGGCAGACAGGACACAGGGAAAAAGCTACTTGAAGGACTGGAGGCCGAAGGCAGATGGGACACAAGGAAACAAGTATGGAGTAGGTAAGGTAGTGGTGCACAGTCAAACTAAGAGTCTTAATACCAAAAAACAGGTATGCATCTTGATGGGCCTTATATTGGCCTAGGTAGATGATCACATGGGAGCATGCTACTTGCAAAGCCCAACAGGTGTGTAACACAAACAGATTTTACATTTTTCTGGTTGCATTCCTGATTTTGTTGGAAAAGACATTTAGCTTTTGACAGTGTTATTTCTTATTCTGGTGCCTATGACACAGAAGGTTAGGGATCTTGACTTTAAACAGTCATTATTATTTTGTAATAATATTGTACGTGACTACCAGAGGTCCCCGATGCTTTCTTGTTTAGGTATTGTATTGAAGGAGCTGGTTTGGCTAGTGGCCATGTTAATTTTAGTTTTCAATTGTTCCTGTATTTTAAACCTGTCAAACCATGTCTTTTTGAGGTTGCCAAGGTGTTTGTCTCTATCCTTAGGTTTGGTACATATGCAGTTGTATCTAATAGCTTGACATTCGAGAATCTGACGCATGATGGGTGGTTAATTGACTTGTGGTACAGTGACATCTCTATTTTATTGCTCTGTAATATTAGTAAATCGATTCTATTATTTCTAAACACTGTTTTTCGGTGATTACTTTGTATCTCCGTTCATACTGCACCCACATACACAAATGATGCACCAATTAAAAGGTAAACTTGCCCCCTTCAGCAAGAAAATAGCCAAACAAACAGCACGATTTGATCACAAAATACAGTTTAAACATTAATTTTCATAAACCTGCAGTAAGGAAAAATGACCTGCAGGTGGCACCACACTACCCGAAAGCACACTAACACAAAGCTGCTTACAGACATCACAAACAAATCCAAACATTTGCCTTGGGAGCTTTCCAGCTTGCCAAACTGCTTGTCCAGCCTATGTCAGCCAAATTGGAGGATTGCACGCTTCACTGCACGTGAGTCACATATGCAAACACATTTGTAAACATGCACTGCCTATTGAATTGCACACTTGCTCCGTTCATCAGAAAATGTCTGTAGAGTTCCCGCATTTCCCATCGTTTACACTGAGATAGACTTCTGAAAAAATGGCCTTTTTCCTGAAGTCCACTGCAGTGAAAACAATGGAAAGTGCAGGGACTCCGCTGACATTTTCTGAAAGCCCTAAGCCCACTGTATCCTCGCACTGCCAAAGACGCCCTCCTCCTAGCCCGGGGTCCACAGCATTGCCCCGCTCCTTCCGTCGCTGCAAGCTTCCTGCAGCAGCGACCCTGCCTACTGGAACCCCGCTCCACTGCAGCCACCGCACCCCTTGTTAACAGACATTCGGATTATAAGACGCACCTTTAGGGGAAAAAGTGCGCCTTATAATCCGAAAAATACAGTATATAGCGACATGACTGTCCCCAATGGGGCTCACAATCTAAATTCCCTATGTTTTTGGACTGTGGGAGGAAACCGGAGAACCCGGAGGAAACCCACTCGAACTCCGGGAGAACACACAAACTCCTTGTAGATATTGTTCTTGGTTGGATTTGAACCCAGGACCCCACTGCTAGCTTCTGAGCCACCGTGCTTCAGTACGAAAAGATGAGGAGTAGCGCCGGTCCGAGAGGTCAGTATACTTTTCTTTTTTGTTCCACCTCATTGAGCCCATTAACATTAGCTTTTTTAGTTATGGACAACCCTTTTACAATATGTTTTGGGTTTTATCTGTAAATAAAATGTCAGTGGTACACAGTTGTGGATAAAAGCTTTTACATGTGCATGAGCATATATTTCAATGTAAAATCCTATCCTAATACAAGGATATCTTTAGTGTTTTTTAATAAAAAAAAATATACATCTAATCCTGCTATCCTATGAGAAGATAAAGTAGAATTAGAATTTTACGCCAGCTGTTAAACTTTACATCATTTTGATCTACGTACCATCACATCTGAAAATATGAGAAATTGACAAGAAAGTCTTGGTTACCCACTGGTCAATCCCAGACCGCATCCATAATCCCTGTCTTCATACATTAATTAAAATATTTGCAAAGTTGCTCAGTCATTTTATTATAGATGCATTCTGCTGATTCATTTTACAGATGTGAAATGACTTCAGAGTCTAAGGATATTGTTAGTTATCATGGAAAAGTGACAGAATCTAATATGAAATATTCATCCATCTTCATTGTGTCTGTATCATATGAAACCATGGTTTCCTGTATCTTTTTCTCTTCTTAGTCTAAGAACAGACTAGGATAGAGTTTTGGCGGAAAGTGCAGGGGCATACAGTAGAAAACTAATATTTCTGTGTATCTACATTTCCACTGAAAACCAAAAAACTGGAAATATTGTAAGAAATCAGAAAGTAGAGTCGTGGCTAGAGTTAATTATCTTTCCTTTACTTACAGAGATATTATCATTGTCATATGTAGCTGATACAGGTATTTTTGCGTAAGCAATAAAGGAGTGCTGACATTTTGGCTGTCACTTTTGAATTTTATTTTCAGCCAATAATGGTATTTTTTCAATATTTTGTAAGCAGAATTAACAGAATTAATTCATATCTGTATACTTTAGCTATTTTATTACAGTTTATTTATTAAACCCAATAAAAAATGAGCACATACCATGTAGTAAGTAAATAAGTGAATAGTAATAATACATGCAAGTAACATAGCGTAGTTAGTTAACACTATAAAAAAAAGCATAAAAGCCATCCCACCATGACAAGGTGACAGGTCCTATCCTGTCTCTAGTATTAAAATCTAACCTTGTGTCAGCTTATTTATTGTAGTTTAATTGTGTGGTCAGCAAATAAAGGTGTCGTCCGGTCATGTCATGTTGGCTGACTTTTGCCTTTTGATTAGACATTGTCTATAAACTGACAAGTAACGTCTTGTATACACTCGGATAGAGTAAGCATTAGTCATAACTCTGTTCTATTCCACGATAGTGACAGTCATCTTGAATTTCATTGTCTGCATATGAATTGTCTTTGTATACATGAGCTTACTTGTTATCTAAGAATTAACTGGGTGGTGTTCAGCGCTTCAAATATCTACAGTTATGGCCAAAAGTGTTGGCCCCCTTGAAATTGTTCCAGAAAATGAAGAATTTCTCTCAAAAAATTATTGTAATTAAGACATTATCCGAGCATGTTCGCTCATCACTATTGCACATCCTTTGGAATAAATAAGTGCAGTCAATCACTTCCTATAAACATCAACAAGCTTCTTACACCTCTCAACTGGAATTTTGCACCAGGTCTCTCATATTTGAAGGGAGCCTTCTACCAATAGCAATTTTAAGATCTCTCCACAAATGTCCAATGGAATTTAGATCCGGACTCATTGCAAATCACTTCAGAACCATTCAGCTCTTTGTTTCCACCCATTTTAGGGTGTTTCTTGAAGTACCGTATTTTTTGAATTGTAGAACATACTTTTTGCCCAAAAATTTGGGAAAAATGGGGTGTGTCTTATAATCCAAATGTAGCTTACTGGCTGCAGTGAAGCGGGGTCCCAGGGTTACTGCTGCAGGAAGCTTTTGCAGCAGTAGCAGGAGTGGCACGATGCTGTGGGCACCAGGCTGGTAGGAGCTAGTGTTCGCTGATGTAGAGGCTCTGGGCTTTCACAAAACGTCGGCGGAGCCCCTGCGCCGCCGCCCCCAAGTAAGCTCCCGGAAAAACGGATTATGAGATACATTTTATTAGAAAATGTATTTTCTTCCCCAAAAGTTGGAGTGTGTCTTATAAACTTGTGAGTATTATAATCCGCACAATATGGTATGTTTGTGGTCATTGTCCTACTGGAAGACCCAGGATGAAAACCCAGATTTTTGACACTGGGAACTATGTTGCAATCCAAAATCCTTTGGTAATCTTCAGATTTCATGATGCATTGCCCACATTCAAGGCACCCAGTGCAAGAAACAGCAACACAACCACAAAACATCTTTTAACCGCCTCCATATTTGAATGTAGGTACTGTGTTCTTGTCTTTGTAGGCCTTATTTCATTTTCGATAAACAGTAGAATGATGTGCTTTACCAAAAAGCGCTAGGTCTCATCTGTCCACAAGACGCTTTCCAAGAACGATTTTAGCTTAATCACGTGCATTTTGGCAAACTGCAGTTTAGATTTTTTATGTCTCAGTGTCAGCAGTGGGGTCGTTCTGGGTCTACTGCCATAGCATTTCATTTCATTCAAATGTTGATGGATATTTTGCAAGGACACTGATGCACCCTGAGCCAGCAGGACAGCTTGAATTTCTTTGGAACTTGATTGTGTTTGCTTATCCATCATTCAGACTATCCTGTGTTGCAACCTATTATCGATTTTTCTCTGCCGTCCACATCCAGGGAGAGTAGCAACAGCTCCATGGGTTGTAAACGTCTTGATTATGTTGCACAACGTGGACAAAGGAACATCAAGATTTCTGGAGATTAACTTTTAACCTTGAGATTGTTGATAGTTTTCAATAATTTCGCATCTCAAGTCCTCAGACGTTTCTTTTCTGCTCTTTCTGTTCTTTATGCTTAGTGTGGCACATACAGACACACAATGCAAGGTTGGAGTCAACTTCTCCACTTTTTATCTGGGTTCTGGTGTGATTTTCATATTGCCCACACCTGTAACTTGTCACAAGTGAGTTTGAACGAGCATCACATGCTTGAAACAAAGTTGTTTATCCACATTTTTGGTAAGATGGCAACGATTTTGTCCAGTCCGTTTTGGGGGTTTAGTGCAAAATTATGTCCAATTTGCCTTTGTCCAAAGGTGTAATTGTAATAATTTTCTGGGAGGAATAATTCATTTTCTGCAACAATTTCAAGGGTGCCAATACTTTCAACCATTATTGTATCTATTATTGAGAGAATGGCAACATATACAAAAACATATTTATTTGGTGTGGTGCACACATATATATTTTAATCCTGCTTGGTGTGAATAACTAAAAATATCCGAAATATAAATGTAGCAATTTTTGCTAACTCAGACTAGAAGGGCCAGAAAAAGTGTCCAATGATTTGAAACATCCATTGTCTTGTGTGAGTCTGCATTTCTCTTACCATTTATGATGTAATACAGTAAAGAAGATTTATATCCACCCATGAATGCCACTAGTTTTCCTTCTTTTCTCTGTTGGTTATTCTCAAGGTTAAAGTGTAACTTTAGAATTTTCCCTTACGTCAAGATCTTACATAGATGATATTTACCCCTGTAAAAAACTTTTGTTGCCCTGGGTAGCTAACTTCTGATCATGTCTGCTTCACATCAGTATTGACCCACAAAAAAAAATAATATTCTTAAGGTTTCATATGAAAAGAATGCAGGATTTTACCCCTGGATTTACCTACTCTTTGTAAGGTTGTCTGTCAGACACCTAGTGAATGGAAATAAACCTAGAGAAATGCTTTAGTTCGCATAGGACTAAAAGGGCTTAATCGACCATGAAAGATTGATTGTGAGTAGCGGAAGAGTTGGGAGAGGTGGCTGTTCACCATATCTTCACCTCTGGATGAAACCTGTTTGTCTCACACATGGCTGTGTATATGGAGGTGTGCAGATCTCCTGGACTGAATGTCTTTCTTAAAGGATTAAGAATTTATTTCCTAAGCTAGGCCGGCTAACCAGCACTATTGTATGGACTTGTTGCTTTATGATTTACTTTGTGCCGGATAAGGACCGTATTTGTTTCCTGTGATGTGGCTTATGAGGACTGAAATGAACCATAGAAATGGTTCCTGTGATACCTCAGATTGCTCCAAAGTGAGTAGCATTGCTACATCTTTTATAAGGGGAGATTGATGGCTGTTTTATGGGCCACTTCAGCTGTCTTAAACATTGATGATACTATGGATGGATGATTATTAGAGTATGTGTACAGTTCTGTTTTTGGTGTCACTTTGGCATGGGTGTTTATTTAGTGACAATGATGGGATTACATTCCTCCATGAGAGATCAGAGATCAGAAATCCTGTTCCTGGTTGTATTATGGCTCCATTCATGAGCTGAATATTTATTGCCAAGGAATGGATCGGATTATGTCCTGTGAGCTCAGGGAAGCTTTGCAGTTTTCCGCAAATCCTTCTACAACAGTGTGAGACAAGCAAAGCTCTACATAAACAGACATGTATGGTTATAAGTGAGGGGTAACCCTTGTACATACCTAGGTTGAGGACCATGCTACTTGCATGATCAAGTGCCCCATAGGGAATCACTTCATGTGCAGAGTCCTGGGCTTTGTGCCCTTAACGTTCCCTCTCCTCTTGAGTGACAGCTCTAGTGGTCTCCTGGTCGGATGCTATTTTGAAGCGCTGTGGGTATTTTTGAGAGGTCAGAGCTGCTGATACACATTCTTTAAATCTATGCCATAATTTGTGTTATGGAAATGACAATATAAACTGCCTCACAAAGAACACTTGGCAAAGGCTATGTAAACATGGATGCAAATCAGTCTCAGTACATCATCAGTTTTCTACATAAGGTTTCACATAAAAATCAAATGTACCAGATTAGGTTATCACAGTGCGAATGTATGTTGCTCAGTGTTTTCGTTAAAATATTTTTAATGTTTTCTATGCATAGTGAAAAGTACCTGCATTCATTTTGTGTGTTCCTTGGGGTTCTCATTACTAATTGTCCCTGGTAGTGTGTTTAGTGTAATGTAAGCAAATTGCACTGGGTCAGGTTATCCTCTGGAAATGTAATCTGTTGTCAATTTGTGAGAGATGTTGAGTTAAAGCATCTAGTATAACATTACCCAATCAGAAGCCTCGCTGATGAATGTAATGCATTTCGTATGAGGTAAGAATGACCTATCATATTTCGTAAAATCAGCTTTGCTTTTAAAAATATTATTTTCTTTTGTCTGATTAAGAGATCCTTTGCTTAGTATCCACATCTTTTAGAGCTTAGGTTCCAAAAAATATTTTTCAGTCAAAAGCAATGTTCTGCATTACATAAAAAATACATGGTTTCAAGCTCGAAAGGAGTCTGTCAACCCAAATTTATATGTCAAACCAACCATATGCACCACATAATTATTAGGTGAGAGAGTATTTTGACCGTATCATCAGTGTTATGCAGATTTTCTAGTGCCCAGCTGTATAAACTTGAATGCTTATTTGATGAAACAGGTCAGGTGTATTTGTGTAATGAGGGAGGGTGAGGCCTAAGGATATCAACAGCCTTTATTCGGGGGTACAGAATTATTCAGCAGTTTGTTTCCTTAGGCACAATAGGCCAAAAAGAAATTTAACTGACCCTGAAAAGTAAAAAATTGTTAAAAGTCTTTCCAGGGGTGCAGCACTCTTGAAAGTGCTGAGTTATTGGGACGTGATCACAGGACCATCAAAAGTTTTGTTGCAAATAGTCAAAACAAAAACATGTTGAGAAAAAAAGACGCACATTAACTGCCAGAGATTTGAGAAGAATCAAACATGAAGCTACCAGGAACCCATTATTATCCTCCAGTGTTGTCATATTCCAGAACGGCAGCCTCCTTGGAGGCCCAGAAGTACAAGGTGTTCAATGCTCAGATACATGGCCAAGGTAAGGAAGGCTGAAACCAACCAGCACTGAACAAGACACAGAAGTTGAAATGTCAAGACTGGTTCAAGAAATATCTGGAGACAGATTTTTTAACATTTTTATGGATTAACTAAATGAGAGTGACTCTTGACAGACCAGATGGATGGGTCCGTGAATGGATCAGTAACAGCCACAGACCTCCACTTCGACTCAGACCCCAGCAAGGTGGAGGTGGGGTACTGTTATGGGCTGTTATTATTATAAATGAGCTTTTTGGACCTTTTTGAAGATTGACTCAAAATCAACTCCTAAACCTACTGCCAGTTTTTAGAAGACATTTTCTTTGAGTAATGGTACAGTAAAAAGCCTGAATCTTTCAATATAACCATGATTTTTATGCAAGACAGTTCTCCATCACATGCATCAAAGTCCTCCACTACTTGTCTAGCCAGTAAGGGCCTTAAAGTTGAAAGAATAATGACAAGGTCCCTTACTCCCCTGACCTAAAACCTATTGAAGATTTGTGGGCCCATCTTGAACAGTGTCTGGGAGGTTGTGGTTGGTGCTGCCCAAAAACTTGATTGTCAACAGAATAAGAAACTTACAGACTCCTTGGATGGAAGGGTTATGATTTTTATTGAAAAGAAGGGTGGCTTAGTGGTCACTGATATTTTTTTCTTAAATGTCAGAAATTTTTATACATTTTGAGTTGTCTGGTTATTATTCTCACTTTAATAGATAATATATAATTGAGATTGGAAAATGTACATTATTCATGTACAGTAGTTGCTTAATAATTCTGCATACTAATAGTTGCCCAGTAATTCTTGACACATAGATATTCTTTTAAAATAGTCAAAACCTTACTTTTACTTTCTGAAATATTGAGATTTCAAATTTATTAACTTTTCTGGTTGACTGATAGCACTGTAGTTGTTGAATAATAAACTTAACCATCAAAAATACCTAATAATTAGCTAATAATTGTGTACACAGTTCAGCATTGTAAGCAGGGCTGCCACTAGGAATTTCGGGGCCCCATACTGGCAACATTTTCGGGACCCCCTTGAGACTCCGCCCAGGCTCTACCCGTCAAACTGTCCACAGTCCCACCGCTCTCTCTTGGAAAAACTCCACTTCTCACCAATCACACATTAACAGTTCCCATCACCAGATCACACATAGAGCCAGCAGCTTATGTTTTGGCCAAAAGATTTTTTTAAGCCGCCACCATAACACGGTAGACTCTTTTGGCCGGGCTCTACTCTACTGTAATCTATTAAATATTTGTTAAAATATCCAATATAATTTAGGTATATTTTTATTTATTTTTCAATTTTTAAAATGACCAATAATATCACATACAAGGAACAAATACCACCAGACCACATATTACCACCACAATGTGACCAAATAATATCACATACAAGGAACAAATACCGCAACACCATGTCCAGACCACATATTACCACCACAGTGACCAAATAATATCACATACAAGGGACAAATACCGCAACACCATGACCAGACCACATATTACCACCACATTGTGACTGAATGCTACAATACTGATCAGTAATAAAAAAAAAACCACAATACTATCACCATAAGTGCCATTATACACAGGAGATCTGTACTTAGTATGCAGTGTCTGTGTACAGGTAATACAGTGATCACTGGTGACATTGTACACAGGACTTCTGTATATAGTATACAGTGTATACTGTCAGTGTACAGGTAACACTGACTGTCAGTGTACAGGTAACACTGACTCACCAGTGACTTCTCTAGGTGAAGTCCTTCATCTTTCATCCAGCACAGACCGCCATCACTTCTTCCAGCCAGGGCTCGTCTCTGCAGGAAATAACACAGTTATCTAGAGCTCTACTTGCATTACTTATTTTTTCCCAACTTCTAAACTACACCAGATGAAGAAAAAAAGGCGACATAGTGTTGCTGTGCACAGTAACAGGACCCCCCCCATTTAAAACAGTATTCTCAATAAAATAAAATAAATACATCACTACAGTAATAATATCCCTTAATTAACCCCTATGGTAATAATATCCCCCATCCTGGCCCTGTGTGTCTCATTCCTGGCTTCAGCCATATGTTCTCCCATCCTGCCCTCATGAGTATCCATTCTGCCTATATGATCTCCAAATCCTGCACCATGATCCTGCCCCATCTGTCTGCAACCCTGCCCCATCTGTCTCCAATCCTGCCCCATCTGTCTCCAATCCTGCCCCATCTGTCTCCAACCCCGCTCTATCTGCCTCCAATCCTGCCCCATCTGTCTCCAACCCTGCTCCATGTCTCCAATCCTGCCCCCAGTGTCTACAGTCCTGCCCCCAGTGTCTCCAATCCTGCCCCCAGTGCCTCCAATCCTGCACCCCAGTGCCTCCAATCCTGCCCCCAGTGCCTCCAATCCTTCCCCCAGTGCCTCCAATCCTGCCCCCAGTGTCTCCAGTAATGCCTCCATGACTTTAATTCTGCCCCCAGTATCTCCATTCTGGCTTCATGTCTTTCATCCTGCCCCATGTCTGTATATCCAATCCTTCCTCTTCTCCATTCTGCCCCCAGTGTCTCCAATCCTGCCCCATCTCCATCCTGCCCCCAGTGTCTCCAATCCTGCCCAGTCTCCATTCTGCCCCCAGTGCCTCCAATCCTGCCCCATCTCCATTCTGCCCCCAGTCCTGCCCCGTCTTCATTCTGCCCCGTCTCCATCCTGCTCCCAGTGTCTCCAATCCTGCCCCCAGTGTCTCCAATCCTTCCCCATCTCCATTCTGCCCCCAGGATCCCCTGTTTGGCCCTGCGGGCAGTGGGCTCAGCTAGCAGTAAGTAACGATGTAAGTCACGCTTTCCATCCTGCTTTAACAACTCTGTGCAAACTCCCTCCTTCCTATGCTGTGCTGATTCTAGGTATTGGTGTCAGACTGATACCTCTGCAGAAGAGGTGAGCCAGTTGACAATTCTGCAGGATAGGTATCACTTACTCTGGCACTGACGCGCCATCTGGAGTACGGTATTTTCACTTTAGAAACTGCTAGCATTTTTTCACTGTTGAATGTAGAAAAAAAGACATTTGACAATGAATATTCACCCATCTTGTTCACATACCCAAAAGAGAGAGAGTTTCATGAATTGGCTTCTGCTTGAAAGCTTGTGGCTCTTTCAGAGTCTCAAAAATCTCAGTGTGAACATGGGATGTGTTCACACTGTCTCTTTCTGCCATTTTTTAAGCAGGTTAGCAAAAAGACAGTAACAAAACTATGAAAATAATGGTCCTATTAAGTTGTATGGGAAACCGACTTGCTGTACATTTTCTTAGGCTTCTGAAAGTCTTTTAAACACTTCAGGCTTTCAAAGATGCAAAGCATTTAAAAGAAGACACATGTACAATCTGCTGGCATTTTGCGCTAGGCAGACACTCAATACTTTACAATAGAAGTCAGAGAGAAGGATAAAAACATGCCTAAAAATGAGAGGCAGGTCTTTGAGTAGTTTGTCAGTGTTTTTGCTTCAAAACACCCAGCAGTTTTTTAAAATATTTAATCGATTTAAAAAAAATTCCATAAAACACTTGTAAAAAGATAATGAACTAAGCCTCATTATAAACACCAGCAGAAAAAAAACATTAAAAAAAGCATTCAGGAAATGCTAAAAAAAAACTAAAAAGAGGCTTCAGGTTTACTTAACCCGAGAGAAATTGAATAATTTCTGCTTGAAAAACAGAATCTTTTGACCACCAGAGTAGACACAGCGTGAACATAGTAAGGACGGACACAGTCTAGTTGGAATGTGACCGGAAGTATGCAAATCACATACTTACAGTCACATTACCTCCACATTAGCAGAGAATCCTCACAGTGTGCATGATGTGAGGATTCACAGGTCTACAGTGACTGCAGACTTGTAGCTTAAGACCGGACAATACCTTTACGTTTTTTGAGCATTTTTAGCATTTCTCAAAGCTTTTTTGGGGGGTGATTTTCTCATATTTTTTGGACATCCATTAAACAATGAATAAAACGCCAGCATTTTCGTTTTAGGCAAAAATGCTCAAAAAGACTCTCAAGTGCTGGGCTGCCACCAGAAATTTCAGGGCCCCACACTGGAAAAATCTTTGGGATCTCTTGAGAATCCACCCAGGCTTCACCCCGCGAACCTTCCACAGTCCCACTGCCCATTCTTGGAAAAACTTCACCTATACACCACATCCTCACCAATCACACATTAACAGTTCCCATCGAACACCATATCACATACATAACCATCAGATTTTGTTTTGGCCTAAAGATTACACACAGGAACTCTGTAGCTCTGTATATAGTATATAGCGTATAGTGTAAATGTACAGGTAACACACTGACCTTTGATATCTCTAGTTGAAGATATTAATCTTCGCTTTGCTTTTTCATCCATGCACACGCCATCATTTCTTCCAGCCAGGACTCGTCTCTGCAGAAAATAACACAGTTATTTAGAGCACATTACCCAATTTTTCCCCAACTTTTACAATACACCAAATGAAGAAAAAAAGCTACAGTGTCGCCTTGCACAGTAACAGGACCCCCCCACTGAAAACAGTATTATCAAAAATAAAATACGTCACAGCAGTAATAATATCCCTTAATTAGCCCCTACAATAATAATGTCCTACATTCTGGCACCTTCCTGAAATGACGTCCCCCATCCTGGCCTCCATGTGTCTCATTCCTGGCCCCATGAGTCTTGATCCTGCTCCCATATATTCTTCCATACTGGCCCCATATATGGCCTCCCATCCTGCCCCCATATTTTTCCATCCGGCCCCTTATATGTCCTCTCATCCTGGGCCCCATATGTCTTCATCCTGCTCCCATATATGTCCTCCCATCCTGCCCCCATATGTTTAAATCCTGCCCCTATATATGTCCTCCCATCCTGCCTCTATATGTTTCCATACTGGCCCCATATATGGCCTCCCATCCTGCCCCCATATTTTTCCATCCGGCCCCTTATATGTCCTCTCATCCTGGGCCCCATATGTCTACATCCTGCTCCCATATATGTCCTCCCATCCTGCCCCCATATGTTTAAATCCTGCCCCTATATATGTCCTCCCATCCTGCCTCTATATGTTTCCATCCTGCCCTCATTTATGTCCTCTCATCCTGGCCCCATATGTCTCCATCCTGCCCCTTATATGTTCTCTCATCCTGGCCCCATATGTCTCCATCCTGCTCCCATATATGTCCTCCGATCCTGTCCCCCAATATGTCTCCATCTGGCCACCCCATATGTCTCCCCATATTGCGGATTTCAGTATAAAAGAAAATTCTCCGTACCTGGTAGCGGTCCAGCGACATCTTCTTCCTCAACTATTTGAGGCACGGATGTGCTTCCACTTGACACAGACGTCATAAGTAGATGACATACGCTTCAACATTAATCAAAAAAGATAGGGTGGGGAGATGTGGAGATAAAGGTAAAGCAAGCAGGTGGGATAGGTTCATTTAAATGTTTTGCCACGCCAAGGGTGCACCAAGCGCCGGTACTTGGTTTGAACAGTCATTCTGTGCTATTAGACCCCCTATAAGCCATAACTTATATTGAGTGGGAAAAAAACCCTCTCAAGCAGCTAGGAAAGCTTCACTCTCAGAATTCAGTCAGTAACATAAACTGGCATGCCACATAATGTTAGTATCTCCCTTAAAGGGAATCTGTCACCCTAAATTGTAGTCGTTGCCCTCCATATAACGCGCCTGCGCATTGCAATCTGTGGGCAAAGCATACTGCGCGTGCGCAATTCAAGATTGCAATGCACAGGCGCGTTATATGGAGGGCAACGACTACAATTCCCAGAAATAATGGAGACAGCGGCGAACAACATGTTAAGGCAAGTACCCAAAACACCGCCCATCTGACCTGACTGCCATCATTTAAATATCCCCCCAATTTAGGGTGACAGATTCCCTTTAATTCCTTTTACTACCCTCCCTAGATTCTGTGTCGACCCGCCACCACAATTGTGGGTTACCAGGGCAATGGGGTACTCAGAGCCGAGCCCGTAGAAGTCTATGGGGATTTTGTCACAGGTAGCTGTGGCTCGGTCTGTGGCCCGGGCGGTCTGGCGTATGTTGTTGTTGGGAATATTTACAGGGAATAACTATATACAGTTCGTGACGCCACCTGTAGTATTCTGGTAATTAGTACCAGCGCTGCTGTAGATCTCTGAGGGGATGGTGAGGCAGCTAGATGTCGGGTCCCCTACAGGTGGGACTCTTCCCTCAGGTCGGTAGTTAGGTAGGGATTGTGCAGGCATGCAGTAATAACTCAGTCTCACACAGTCAAAGTCTTTCCATACCTTTACTTGCAGAATGGTAAAGCAGGTCCCAGGGAGGCTGATGGGGTTGATGGAGGATGAGCTTTGAGGCAAACGGTTAAGCAAGTTAGGGGCCTCCTTTAACTCCAATGAAGCTGAGTACGACCAGCCTGAAGCGTAGTCCTCTCTATGATTCCAGCTTATCTTTAGCTGTTCTGCCCGATCAGTGTTGTGGTTGGAGCCTTTTTTGTGAGAAAGGTGATTTCCTATATTGTCGTGCACTGACTCACGGTCCTCACTTCCTCTGACCCCAGTTACGTACTGACTGTATGGGCTTATCCGCCGCGACCTAGGGTCCGGTAGATTTCTGGCTATCTTATCACCTTGCTTGAAACAAAGATGATTCTTCGGTCCCCAGTAACCGGTAGATTCGTGCAGGTATTCTTCACCTATAGCACTTCCTTGCTTTCTTCCACTTTTGCCCTTCGACTTGCTCAGTTCTCAGGAGATATTTCAGCCTGTCTCCAGTGGGGCACAGCTTTGACTAGGCTCGGGTACGTTAAAGTACCTATACTAGACTCCACAATTTTAAGCTGAAGATAGAGCAGAGTCCCTAAGACGTCTTGTCTCTCCTAAGTCTGGACACACTCTCCTACTGACACTCCCTTCCACACCCCTACTGGGCGTGTTTGAAGGTACATGATGACATGAAGAACACTTAACCTTTACCTCTCCACTCATCCTCCTGGTATTGTGTACCAGGGCTACACATTCCCCCATGGTAAACGACAGCACTCCCGGGCTGTGGAATACAAAAGACAGAAAAATTTTGTTTATGCAATAACATTTGGAACAATAACATCTTCCCATCCGGGAGGTAAGACTACTTTGAACGTTACAAACTTGATAGAAAAATACAAGTAGTATCAAATAGCATTTTCAATAAATAGATATACAAGATACTTGTGAAGGACCCGCACCAAACCTTCAACGTGGGTCCTGGGTGGGCTGCAGGACATCCAAATGCAGACCTCACTCAGTGCCACACCACACGGGTTTTTGGTTCAGAGGTGAGTCAAGGTTTCATGTGAAACCATTAAGAAGGCACTTTAGTGCAACTATTTACAGGATACAGTTTTTGGGCTGGCTCAGTCCTCAGCCTCTGAGTCCATTGTAAACGAAGACATAATAGGGAAAAACACATTTATATATATAGACTTTTCACAATATATTTACATCAGTTCGTCATAACTATTGCTGATATCTAATGGGTAATTTCCCTTTTGTGATTCTCTCTGACCTACGTGGTGTAGTTTCAGGTAAATCAATTTGCGATCTGTCTGCACTATGAAACGGTAAACCATAGAACTGCCTTAATCTTTCTATGGATCTGGCAAGCGTACTGATGGCTGGGCGGTGTGAGTCAGCTTCACCAGGAGATCCCATAGTATGGGGCGCTGCTTCAGATGATCCATCTTGAGGTTCTACAGGTTGAGGTGTTGCTGGAAGGGGTAACTCCTGAGCGGGTTCAACTGGCACTACAGGCACAACTGGAGGTAAAACGTCCTCTTGTGGCTTATAAAACTGCAACACTGGAATTATCACAGCATCTCCCAGTCGGGCCAATCCGCAGGAAAATCTCCCAGATCTGTGTGTATAACCTCTTCCTTTTTCTCTCTTTGATTGAAGACAGGGTTCTTGTCGCAACGTTTCAAGGGTTCCGGACATAGTTTCAAATGGTCTCTAGACACAGTGGTTATTGTTTTTTCCTCCGTCTTTACTGACGACACAAACTTTTCCGTTGTCGTACTTAGAATCTTGTATGACGTAGGTTCTTGCTCCCACTGATTATCCAGTTTATGCATCTTTCTTTTTCTTTTTAATACTACCTCTCCAGGCATCAGAGGCTTGGCAGGAGCATTTCGGTTGTAAACATCTTCCTGTTTCTCCCGTGCCTTATTGAGACTTTCCTCCACACAGATTTGTACTCTTCTGTATTGCTCTTGCCGATTGACGTCCCAGTTCTCAACAGCGTCGTCTGCCTCCGGTTCTACCACTCCAAGTTCTAGATCCATTGGTAGTTTTCCGGGCCTTGCTCTCATAAGATAGGCTGGAGTGCAGTTAGTTGAGCTTACAGGTATATGGTTGTACAAATCAACCAAATCAGGTAGTAAATCCGGCCATCGATTCCTGTCTTCCAACGGTATGGATCTCAACAAGTCAAGGACAATATGGTTCATCTTTTCACAAAGACCGTTGGTTTGAGGGTGATATGGTGTTGTTCTTATTTTCTTGCACCCGTACATATGACAGAATTCCTTGAATAAATCGGCTTCAAAAGCAGGTCCCTGATCGGTTAAGACTTGCTCGGGATACCCATGCGGTCTGCAGAAGCTTGCTTGAAAGGTCTTCGCGGCCGTCACTGCGGTCTGGTCTTTCACTGGAACGACTACCAGAAATCTGGAGTAATGGTCCACCATGGTCAAGGCGTATGAGTATCCAGATCTACTCGGCGACAATTTGACGTGGTCCAGGGCCACAATCTCCAGGGGACGAGTCGTCCGGATAGGTTGCAGGGGGGCCTTTTGACTACCGTAGTCCTTTCTTCTGAGACCACAGGGTCCACAGTTCCGACACCACCTCTCGATGGAGCTGCGCATCCCTACCCAGTAGAACCGGCATCTCAACAGGGTCTCCAGCTTCCTCCAGCCAAAGTGTCCTGCTTGATCGTGGTACGCTTCCAACACCATTGGGACGTCTGCCTTGGGGACCACTATTTGCCAGACCATCTCATGGGTTCTGGGGTTGACGTATCTTCTGCACAACTTCTCACGGTACAGGAACAACCTGCTTCTCTCGTTCCACAGGAGCTTGGCGGGCATAGGTGCATCCTTTTCCAAGGAGGAGCCTTCTTGCTTTAACAACTCCTTGATGTGGCTGACCACTGGATCACTGTCCTGAGTCTCTTTCCAGCTGTGATGGGGTAAAGGATTTAATGTTGCACCATTCTGCTTTCTGTGGACTTGATGCTCGTGGACTACCCCATTTCGATGGAACGCGGGTAGCTCAATTTCTTCCAGGTCGTCCGATTCTTCTTCCGTATCAGAGTCATGCGGCATACGGGACAACGCATCAGCATTAGCATTCTTTCGACCTGCCCGGTACTTGATAGTAAACTGGTAATTGGACAACCGGGCCATCCATCGCTGCTCCATGGCACCCAGCTTGGCGGTTTCCAGGTGCGTTAACGGGTTGTTGTCTGTAAACGCAGTGAACTTATTGGAGGCCAGATAGTGCTTAAATCTTTCAGTAATGGCCCAGACCAGCGCCAGAAACTCTAGCTTGAAGCTGCTATAATTTTCCGGATTCCTTTCAGTTGGCCTGAGTTTTCTGCTAGCATATGCGATGACTTTTTCTTGTCCATTCTGCTTCTGACTGAGAACTGCTCCCAGCCCTTCATTACTGGCGTCGGTGTACAACAGGAACGGTTGGCTGTAATCAGGATAGGTTAAGATCTCATCACCTGTCAGGATCTCTTTCATCTTGTGGAATGCTTCAGCCTGTTCTTTCCCCCAATTAAAGGGAGGGTTTCTGCTCTTTAAGGATTGTCCTACCAGGAGGTCCTGTAAAGGAGCTGCCTTCTTCGTGTAATCTTTCACGAATCTCCTGTAGTAACCCGTTAGTCCCAGGAACTGTCGCACTTCCTTAAGGTTCTTCGGCTCCGGCCACTTCTGGATGGCAGTGACTTTCTCTGGTCCGGCGCTACTCCTTCCGAACTGACGATGTGCCCCAAGTATTGTACCTTCTGCTTGAGTAGATGGCATTTTGAGGGTTTCAACTTCATCCCGTACCTGGACAGGGACTCAAACACTTCTGCCAGGTGCTTCAGATGGTCTCATATGTCTTTGGAATACACGATAACGTCGTCTAGGTATAGCACACACGGTTTTCAAAATTGAGATGTCCCAACAGTTTTCCATCACTCTCTGAAATGTTCCGGGGCACTACTGAGCCCAAACGGCATTCTGTCGAACTCACAGAGCCCCATTGGGGTGGTGAAAGCCGTTTTCTCACGATCCTCCTCCAGCCACAGCCACTTGCCAGTAACCACTAGTCCAGATCAAGGGTAGAAAAGTAGTTAGCCGTTTTTCAGAGCAGCTAATGATTCCTCTATACTGGTTAGCGGGTATGCATCTTTGTGTGTTATGCGGTTTCACCTGCCTGTAATCCCACACACATTCTCATACTACCATCTTTCTTTTTAACCAGAACTAGAGGGCTGCCCAGGACTACAACTATCCCTTATCACCCCAGCTTTCTTCATACCCATTCAACATTTCTTTAGCCTTCCTGATAATGAGCGGGAGGTATGGGCCTAAAACCGCTCTTTGATGGGAGGATGATTGCCTGTAGGGATATGATGTTGAAACTCCCTTAATGATCCCAAAATCAAGTGGATTTTTGCTAAACACTTGGGCGTACTCTTGCACCACCCGTAATACCCTTGCTTCTGGTGAGCGGGAGTGGTGTCCGTCCCAACATGGAGCTGCTGACACCATTCCGCCACCTAGTTGCTGGGTCATTGTCCTCCTCTATTGACAGGAGTCTAAGGACTCAGCCGGGAGAATGGAATTATTGTCGACAGCATAAGTTTAGCAATGGTTGCATAACGGGTAAATTTACCTCATCATCTCCCCAATTGAGAAGCCGTACAGGTACTCTCCCATTCACCACTTCTACTACTCCTCTAGCATCATAAGTGTAGGTCTATGTTCTGAATGGTGGGTTCTACTAACAGCTTGGTAATTCTGTCCTCTCAGACCTATGCTGCCCTGCACCAAATGATCATTTCACTCATTGGGGGTATCACAATGGGAAAACTGAGTCAGTGACCCGTACATTACCAATTTAAACCGTCGGAAGCTTCGCTTGCTGTTTGACACACCCAGGGGCCCGGATCCTCTCTTTGGATGACTCCTCTCTGCCTTGGTCGGGCAATCTCAGCGAGCTTTTGGGAGCAAGAACACACTTCCTCCAAACAATTACCATAACATTAGTACCCAATATTATATTTAGACCATTCCCTCTTTTTACAGTCTTCCTACCAGAAGTCCCTGGTCTTTCAACTCCTCTCTTCCCACCTTTACATCTACACATTTTGTTCCAAGTACTTCTACAGGAAGACCATTAAAGCATACACGGTAAAGTCAAGGCTCGGGGGTTTAAGATCGTCCATTGACCAGTACTTGGTATATAGGGCATCAGGTATAAGAGTGACTTGAGACCCAGTGTCTAGCAATGCTGGAACAGCAATCCCATCTAAAATAATGGACAGGTAGGGTCGCCCGCCCACATACCTGCGTTCCATCTAGGGGCCTGGCGGGTAATTCTCCTGGGTGTTGGCCCTTGGACCCAGGTTCTGCCCGTTTAAAGGACACTGTGGGAGACAAATGACCTTTTCGGTTGCAGCGAAAACAGACGATCTCTCGACGAGAAGGTGTTGATCAGAGGTTGCCCCTGGGGGTGGCTTTTGTCCTCCTCCGGGGGGCGACGTCTTTCTTTCTTCTCCGGTGCATCCACGGGACGTCTTCTGGGCAGTCCCTAGCAAGATTTTTTCCTTCCTCTTCTTTCCGCAGTTGCAGGGCACTCATAACAGCAGCCAGATTTTTAGTCAGCGGGCGCACCTCTGAGCGCAGACATTCCAATCACTAGGAGATGTCACCTGCGCTTTTTGGGTTCAGCCACTAGCGGGGAACAGGGGGTTACTGCCGTTCCGGAGTGACTTCACCTGATGATGTTGATTTGGCCACCTCAGGTTTGCCCAGGGGGCCCCAGCCCTTTTTATTGCCATGTCCTTTAGGCATCAAAGGTACATCCGGATGATCTAAGGACCACCAATTTTACATTCTGCGTTCCTCTGGGGTCTCAATCCCTGTATAAACTGTTCTTTCAACATTTTATTCTCATGGAGAGCATTAAATTTTTTAATTTGCTTGAGTGCTTTCAGGGCTCCTTGCATCGGCAAGCATAGTCCCGATGCTGTTCACCTGGCTGCTGTGAACAGTGATAGAAGGGCCATCCGGAGATCCGTTTCTGTGCGGTCTTCAAAATTGGCATTTTTTTTAAGGAAAATCGCAGGTACCGACTCCAGATCAAAAGGTATCCCAAGTCTCCACTTCCCTCTCAGCAGCGCCAGTTAACTGCCCTATTAACACAGCAGCTTTTTTTTCTCAGGCATGGAGTACATTTCCCAATAGGCTGCTTAACTTCCGCTTGAAGCCTGAAATGTGCCTGGCTCACCGCTGTACTGGGGAAGCCATTTCGCCCCAGGCATATATGGAAGCGTTAGTGCATGATCGGGACTACCGGGCTAGTGCTGGGCCTGCGCCTCCATCTGGCGCTACAATACCAGACGGTGCGGGATTAAGCCCCCGCCGGGGCCGCACTGTCAGCCTGTTGTTGTGACATCTTAGCGCCCCCTTGGTAAACGGAGCCTACCGTTTCAGAACGCTGCTACTTCACAGGCACCGCAGTGGAACAGGACCTTCGTCGCAGGCGCTCTGATGTCAGAGCGTTCACTTTCCTGTCGCAGGACCTTCCGATGATCAGAGCCGGGGGCGTGTCCAAGACTTTGCGCCCTTTTTAGGCACGCCCCCTTTCCTCCCAACGCTTAGGCGCGAATCTGCGGCAATATGGCGGTATTTGGCGCCAAACAACAGCAACTAGTCTTTTTCACTCAAAACAGTTACATAGGCACGCAGGGCTCGCAATTCTTGCGAGTTTCGTATCCTGTTCGTGACGCCAAGTAGTGTGTCGACCCGCCCCACAATTGTGGGGTTTACCAGGGCAATGGGGTACTCAGAGCCGAGCCCGTAGAAGTCTATGGGGATTTTGTCACAGTAGCTGTGGCTCGGTCTGTGGCCGGGGGGGTCTGGCGTATGTTTGTTGTGGGAAAATTTACAGGGAATAACTATATAACAGTTCGTGACGCCACCTGTAGATTCGGTAATTAAGTACAGCGCTGCTGTAGATCTCTGAGGGATGGTGAGGCAGCTAGATGTCGGGTCCCCTACAGGTGGGACTCTTCCCTCAGGTCGGTAGTTGGTAGGGATTGTGCAGCATGCAGTAATAACTCAGTCTCACAAACAGTCAAAGTCTTTCCATACCTTTACTTGCAGAATGGTAAAGCAGGTCCCAGGGAGGCGGATGGGGTTTGATGGAGGATGAGCTTTGAGGCAAACGGTTAAGCAAGTTAAGGGGCCTCCTTTAACTCCAATGAAGCGAGTAAACGACCACCTGAAGCGTAGTCCCTCTCTATGATTCCAGCTTTATCTTTAGCTGTTCTGCCCGATCAGTGTATGTGGTTGGAGCCTTTTTGTGAGAAAGGTGATTTCCTATATTGTCGTGCACTGACTCACGGTCCTCACTTTCCTCTGACCCCCAGTTACGTACTGACTGTATGGGCTTATCCGCCGCGACCTAGGTTCCGTAGATTCTGGCTATCTTATCACCTTGCTTGAAACAAAGATGATTCTTGGGCCCCCATAAGGGTAATTCGTGCAGGATTCTTCACCATAGCATTCCCCTGCTTTCTTCCACTTTTCCTTTTTCGTTTTGCCAGTTCCAGAATATTTCAGCCTGCCCCCCATGGGCACAGTTTGACGGGCCGGGTACGTTAAAAAGACCTAACTAACTCCACAATTTTAAGCTGAAGATAAGCAATCCTAAACGTCTTGTCCCCCTAAGTGGGGACACACCTCCTACTGACACCCCCTTCCACACCCCTACGGGGGGGTTTTTGAAGGTACATGATGACAAAAAGAACACTTAACCTTTACCTCCCACTCATCCCCGGTATTTTGTACCAGGGCCACAATTAAAAAAAGGAGGAAAGGGGCGGGTACAGATCTATAGCTACAGGTGTCGAAGCCTATTAACTCGGTTTTGCCCTGCTTTAATTGCACAAGGGGTGTGGATCTCGTTGCCTTTGTGTCAAATATTCTTTGTCCTTTTTAAACGTCATTGCCCCGCAGTAAAAAAATACAAGAACTTTTTTTTTTTTGAAACAGTTACTAAAGGGAGCAACAGTATGATCTACATGGAAAAGTATTAGTGTTGGGAAAAAAACCTTAAAGGGGAGACTAATCTTTTTTTATTTTTTTAAAATTTTTATAGCCTTTAATTCCCCAGCGCTTTACAGACATTATTGTTTTAAAATAAATCTTGATCACTTTAAAAAAAAAACAGACATAACATTCTAAAAATTTTTTACTATTTTTGACCTGCTTGCTTTATACCCGCCACCCAAGCATTCCATGCAAGGCCTTTCCCCAACACTAAAAAAAAAGGCAACGACCATCAGGTGTTTGCTTTTTTTTTTTAGGGGTCATAAACTTGTTGTCGGGTTTTTCTTAGTGCAGTCAGTGCAATAAAACCCAGCAAAGCCTCTTATCACTTTAAAGGGACAAACTGAGGCTACATCACACTTGGTTTTTTTTGCCTGCGTTTCGAGCCACATGAACGCAAAAAAAAAACGCGTGCAAACGCTTGTAAAGCGGAAAGCCATCAGCATGCCATTTCGACAAAAAAACCAGCGTTTTCTCGTTTTTAGCTTTTTTCATGGGTTTTTGGGTTTTTTTTTGGCGCAGGGGGTTTCTGTTATGTTACGGTACTGAGGATGCGGTAAAAAGGGAATACACCGAGCATTGGAATCTAGAGATTGCAGTACCCTAAAACCCCGCAAACAGAGGAGCCGTGGACGTTCCCACGTTGGTCCCAGCGCCTCGTCCAGCCCCAGAAACAACTACACCTAAAGTAGAAATGGAAAGCTATCTGCCCCGGGGGAGAAAACCCCAAAAAAATAGAAAGCCCCCCAACATGTAAGGCGGTTTTACAAAGGAAAAACGACACAAAAGAAAAATATGCCAAACCGGGGCCCAAACTATCAAAAAAAAGGAAAGGAGGGTACTTACTGCAATCTCAGAAAACCCTGAAAAAACACCAACTCAAAATTTTAAAATCACCTGAGATCACACGACCTCTTCCCCCAAATTTTTTTTCTGGGGAACAAAAACAAAACAGCACCACTGAAAAAAAATGGAAAAACAAAAAGAAAAAAAAGCATGGCTGGCAAAATGAAGGGGGAAAAACCCCCGGGGGGGACCCTGAAGGCCCCCCCCGAAGTGCAGGCAAAATGCAAAAAAATAGCAAAACACAAATAAGAAATTGTCTTTTTTGATACAGGGGAACAGACACGACCACAGGCTACAAGGGAAACGAAAGAAGGATTCAACAAAACAAAATTATCACCGGCAAAACCGGGGGAAAAGACTCCCTAAAAAAAGGGGCCCAAACAGAACACCTGATTCCCACCCCCCCCAACCTCACTAGTACCGCTGAACCCCAAGGGAGCCTCGCTCAAACTCATCTAAAAAACCCTTTTTACAACATACCCCCCCCCTTGAGGGGGGTCACCGAACCCCATTTGAGCAACCGGGGCGGTCGGATGATTTTTTTTTGATACTCACCCCAAAGGAAAAAAAAGGGCCCATCACCTGATCACAGACACAAAGCATTTTAATAATCTCCAAGTCGGTTTTTTCTCTTCAGTTTGACCTTGGTCTGAGGATGAAATGCCGAGGAGAAAAAATTTTAACCCCCGTTTAGAACAAAAAGTCCTCCAAAAACGGAAACAAACGGGGCCCCCCCTTCAGACCAATGTTCTCAGGAATGCCGTTAAACAACCCCCGTGCTAAGAAAAAAGGAAAACCCAAATTCAGAGGAGGAAGGCAACTTAGTAAGGCACAAATGTTCATTTTTTGGGAAAAACCATCACAAATTACCCAGTGGGGCATTCTCGAGAAAAAGAAGATCGGAAATGAAAAACCCTGGATATGGGTCCATGGCCTTGGCACAGGCAATTTTGGAAAAAACAAACCCCCAGAGCGAGAGCAAGCTTTTTGGGGCGAGAGCAATCCCGAGGACTGACAAATTCCCACAACGGAGACAAGGTAGGCCCCCCAAAAAGGGCCGAAACCAAGTCCCTGGTACCAAAAATTTTCCGGATGCCAGCCAATCGGAACAATGAAATCTCAACTCCACTCTTTTCCATTTTTCCGGGACAAAAAAATTTTTTCCACAGGGCAGCGCTCGGGGGCCACCTCCTGACACCCCTCAACAAGTCCCAAAAAGGGGGGGATGGCGGAAAAACTACACCCTCCTTCAAAAAAAAGAGGATCAGATTGCCAGGAGAGTCCCAAGGGGAAACCTCAAAGGGCATCCGCCTTAAAATTTTTAGTGCCGAAGAAAGAAACCAAAAATTAAAACGGTGAAAAACAAGGCCCCCGGGCTTCGGGGTTGAGTATTGAAATTCCAAAGACCAATTCTTTTTTCCAAAAGGACCCCACCTGATTTTGGGGTCCCCCCAGCCAAGTCCCACCTTAAAAAACCCACTTCATGGCCAATAACTCCCGATTCCCCACGCAAAAATTAAAAGTTCATAGGAAAAATTTTTTCGAGAAAAAAGGCACAAGGGTTATTTTTTGAGCCGGGGTCTTTTTGGGAAAAAGGCACCTGCC
Source organism: Oophaga sylvatica (assembly GCA_033576555.1). Lineage (NCBI taxonomy): Eukaryota > Metazoa > Chordata > Amphibia > Anura > Dendrobatidae > Oophaga > Oophaga sylvatica. The sequence goes on from JARQOD010000002.1 coordinate 319,350,755, forward strand.
CCAATTTCAGGCATCAACCTCCCCCGAAGGGCAAAAAAACATCGGGGTGCCTAAACAGGGGCAATAAAACTCTGCTTAATTCCGAAACGCGAGACTGCCTCAGGAGGCCAATTCCCAATCAAACCCTTTCTGGTCAAACATTAATGGTTTAACAATAACCGAGAAATTACCAAAAAAATTTACGAAAAAATTTTGGCAAAACCCAAAAAAATCCGAAGCCCCTTTAATAAGTGGTTTGGGGCCCCAATACAAGGCCTGAACCTTTTACCGGGCCCCTTTCAATAACAAATGGGGAAAAAATGAATCCCAAAATGAGACTTTGTACGCCAAAAAGACACTTTAACCCTTCCAAACAACATTTTCTCAAAAAAATTGGAAAACAGTCGAACATTTTCACATGAGAGTCCCATCATTAGAAAAAACAAGATATCATCCAAAAAACAACAGAAACTTTCCACAAAATCCCTGAAAATGCATTCTGAAAACTGGAAACAAGGGGGATTAGTGGCCCCCAAAGGGGGCACAAGGGACCAAAAGCCTTCAGGGGTGTTTAAAGCCGTCTCCCATTCATCCCCGTGCTTAAAACGAAAAGGTATACCCCCCCTGAGGGGAACTTGGTAAACCAAGAAAAGTTTTTTACCCTGGAAAACAGTTTTAAAAACAAGGGTAACGGGTTTTGAAATTTTAATAAAATTTTCAAGAGACAAATCAAAACCCCCCTTAAAAGAACCATCCTTTTTTGGGCCCAAAAAAAAAAACCCCCACCCAGGGGAAGAGATGGTCTGATATGACCCTTCCCAACGATTCCTTATAAAGACCGCCCAACGCATGTCAGGTACAGACAAGTTAAAAAGGGACCTTTAGGAATTTTAATACCTGCACTAATTCAATAGCGCAGCCAAGCCCTAGGGGAGGCAAGGGGGCAGATTACTTTCGCAAACACAAAACAGAAAAAAAAAAAAAAAATCAGGGGAAAATCCTCACCTGGGGGGGGGCAGAAAAAACGGGGTTTGGGTTTTAAAACTTGGCACCCCAACGGTTCAGACCAGATTTCCACCAAAACGGGTTAGAACGAACCAAGGGAAACCCAGCACTATAATGATGCAGATTAATAAACCAAAAAATTTGCAGCCTCCTGGGCAGGTTAAAACCCCCATTATCACCTAGTAGAAAACTGGGGTTTATTCTCAGCCAAAGGGGAGAATCGATCCCCAGTAAAGGAATAGACTTCGTAGGGTACAAGGGAAACCCACAACGTTAGCAAAATATAATCCTCAGGGGTTTAAAGCTGCTCCAGAATCAACGAAAGCCTACAAAAAAGGGGAAAGCAAAAAAGTGACAGTTAAAAAAAACTTAGTCTGAACACTTTTCCCCAAACAACTAGTGGCAAAACTTTCCCCGCTTAGGGAACGAAATACATGAGGGGGATCCCCGTAGAAAAAAAAATAACCCCATTTGCCTTTTTTAAAAACATGACGCTGTGCCCAGACACCACTCCATCAACTGCTGGCTCAGCCTGGCTCACAAGGCAACCCACTCCACCCCTACTCTCCGCTTACGCAAACTCTGTCAATTTTAAAAACGCAATGACAAAAAACATTGAGCCAAAGGGGGGCGGGGTCCCCCCAAACACCTTTACTTTCCACGCCCCCTTGGGAAAAGGGGGCCCCTAAAAGCGTCGTCATTCCATTTGGCCGGACTGCCCCCACGGAATCCGACATAAAACTCAGCGTCATCAAGCCCCGATTTAACCAACAAGGGTTTTCAGCTTGTCAGGGGCATTAGGCTCATCGTACAATAACCCCAAAGCCTAAAAAAAAGCATCAACACACTCAAAACGGACCCCGGGGATCAGGGAAAAAAACCCAATCCTGAGGATCGCCGCGCAGGAGGAGAAAAAATTTTAACCGCTGCCGCGTTTCCTAGGACTTAGATTTAAAAAGGGAAAAAAAAATTTACAATTATTTTTAAAAATTTGAAATTACTCGATCCCCTAAAAACAAATCTGGCATGGAACCTAGTTCCCAACGGGGAAACCAGAAGATAGATACAAAACCCGAACACATTGCAACTGACCACAAGGCAACAACGGCAAACTCCTTGGAGAAAAGATCCCCCCCACACCCAAGAACAGAGGGAAAAAAAAAAAAAAAGCAACAAACAGAAAAAACTCTGACAACTTTTCTTCCTTAAAAAAAATTTTTCCCTTTCTGTGAGTACCATACAATTTTTTGGGGGGCCGGGGATACGTTATGTTCGGTGCTGAGGAGTGCAGGAAAAAAAGGGGAAAACACCAACAGTTGGAATCTATGAGATTGCAGTCCCCCGACAAAACCCCGCAAAAAGGGGACCGGGGCGTTCCTACGTTGGCCTAGACGCCCGTCACAGCCTGGAAACAACACACCTAAAGATAGAAAGGGGAAGCACTGCCCCAGCAAACCCCCCAAAGATAATAGAAAGCCCCCAAACAGTAATGGCGGTTAGAAAAGGGGGAAAACTGACACAGAAAAAATAAAAGAGCAAAGCTGGGGCCCAACTATCTAAATAAAAAAGGAAGGAAGGGGTACTTACTGCAATCCAAAAAACCCCGAAAAAACCCAACCTACAATTTTAAAATCACCGAGATCACACGACCTCTTCCACTAAATTAGTTCTGGGGTGAAAAAAACAAAACAGCACCACAAAAAAAAAACTGGAAAAGCAAAAGTACAAAACACAGTGGGGGGACAAACGAGAGGGCAAAAGCCCCCGGAGGGGACCCTGAAGGCCCCCACAGAATGGGGGACAAAATCAAAAATAGCAAGAAAAAAAAATAAAAAATTTTGTCTTACTGATAGCAGGAGAGCAGACACACACAGAGGCTAAAGGAAACTGAAAAAGGATTCAGACCAGAACAATTGATCACCGGAACCCCCGAGGAAAATGACCCCTTATAAAAGACCAATCAGTAACACCTGATTCCCAGTCCCCCACAATTTTTTTTTTTTTTTTTAAATTTAAAAGGGGTTTTTTTTGATTAAAATTTTTTCTATGTTCACATTTCTATCATCTCTGTCTCTATCATCTGCTCTATCTCTCTTCTCTATCATAATCACTGCTCTATCACTCGTCTCTATCCTATCACTTCTCTATCATCTCTGGCTCTACATCAACACTGTCTCATCATCTCTGTCCTATCACACACTGTCCTATCCTCTGGCTCTATCATTAAAACATCTGCCTATCATCTCGGGGCCTATCATCTATCCTCGGCTCTATCACTACCTCTGGCTCTACACAACCTCGGGCCATCATCATCCTCTGGCTCAAACACTTTGGCTCTACATTTGTCCTATCATTCGGGGCCCAAGGGGGGCCTTTCAGGGTTTTTTAAAATGTTTAAACATTATTTACAAAAAATCGCTGGGGAAAAGGTGTGAGGAAACCCTCCACCCAGGGCCCTATGCTGCAATTTTATTTTTGCCATACATTGGCATAGTGGCACGGGGTTTTTTTAAAGGGTTTGGCGAACGAGCGTCAAGCGCGAGGGCCCCCCGGGGGAAAAAGCCAGCGCACACAACGCACATGAACGCGGGAACGCTAGACCCGCGCCCACCATTTAAAAAGGGAACATTTTCGCATGCCCCCGAAACGCACGTTGGGTGGCGATAAAACGAAGTGTAAAATAGCCTTAGCGACAATTTTAAAAAGAAACTCAAAAAAAAACTCTGAGGCATGGAAAAACCCTAAAGCAAAAATTGGGTTCCTATTGCTCAGAGTCCACTGATAAAAATTTGCAGGCTCCCTGCGGCACACGACGTTACTGTCAGAGACAACAGCACATGTAACCACGGCGTTTTAAAGGGGAAGATTGCTGAATAAACATCACAACTGCCGAGAAAAAAGTGGTTTCCCTTTTGAACTCACTTAAAAGTCGGGAGCCCAATGGGGCGTAACGTACCAACCTATTGTCCGTTTGTTAAGTCGCCAGTCAAATTCCCATCTAAGTGTTTAGACATTTTGAAAATTTGCCCCATTGGTGTGAGCCCCCCCCCATTTTTAAAATTTGGGCTCAAATTGAGTAAAAATAGTTTTTTTGTTGAGGCTCATATGGCATATGTCTAAAAAGAGCTCCCTTTAAGCAAAGACATCCAACCCATTTCACAACCCGCCCCTGACAGTGAAACTACAGGTTTTTTCTGCGGATTTTGTTTCCCTTTTCCACCTCCATGTGACAAGAAAACAAAAAATCAGACCCATTCTGTTTTAAAAGAATCGGGGACAAACCCCCCCAGATTTTTAACCCCGCACTGATTTTGGTTTTATCATCTTCACTTTCCCCGGGGGGAACTAAACGGTTTAAACCCCTGCAGGAAAAAAAATGCAAACATTTACAATAGGTTTTTCTACATGTCATTTAGGTTACCCGCCCTTTCTTTCACTTATTTGAGTTTTGTCATTGTCAAAAACCCCGGGGGACTTCTCATACCCAATCTTTCTTTTCAGGGTCCTACAGCTGTCCCCCAACCAAAAAAAATCATATATTATTGTATAAAAAAATTTTTTTTTTAATAAAAGACCCCCTCCCCAATTTTCTTGGTCTCCTTGGCCCCAAACAACTATGACCTTTTAAGGCAGTTTGTCACCCGCCCCCAAAAATTTTTTGGGGGTACCAGGGCAATGGGGAACCCCGCCGACCCCCGGAAGTCTATGGGTTTGTCACATAGTGGGCCGGTCTGTGCCCTGGCGGTCGGCTAGTTTTGGGGCCCTTTTACAGGGATGGTTTTTTTAAAATTTGTGACCCACCTGAGTTCGGAAATTAGACCAGCGCTGCTGTAGACTCTGAGGGAGGTGATGCAGCTAATGTGGGGGGCCCCCACAGGGCCTTCCCCTCAGGCTAGAATTATTTGAAGTGGGGGTGCAGGTAAAAAACACAGTCTCCAGGCGCGCTTTCCAACCTTTACTTGAAAGATTTTTCAGGCAGGTCCCAGGACGATCCAAAAGGAAGTTACTTGAGACAGCACTGGCAAAAAAGGGCCCCTTTACTTCCAATAAATGAGTAAAACCCGCCTAACGAATTCCCTAAATATCTCCACTAATCTATAGCTGACCCCCCCGCCCTCAGCTTTGTGTTAGGAGCCTTTCCTGGGGGGGGAGCTGAATTCTTACTTATCGTCACTGTTTAAAGTCTCACTCCCCCTGACCCCAGTTCTACTGACTATGGGGGCTTTTTTGCCGCGACCTAAGGTCCGTAAATTCCGGTTTCTTATCACTATCTAAAACAGTATGACCTTGGGTCCCCAGTGACCGTAGCAAGGCAGACTTCTTCAACCGAAAGACTATTCCAAAAAACCACGTGCCTTTCGCCTTGTCCTCGCGGGTAACATAACATCACAAACAAAGCCAAGGGTCGCAGTCACTTCTCCTTTTTCCTTCCTTAAAAAATTAGTTACAGAGCCATTTTCAATAGGCGGGACACGTCTGAACCTCACCGCCTTAGACGGATCTGAAATTTTTCTGCACTAAACTTTTTCTTTCCCCATGATCTAAAGGGGGACAGCTCTACTAGGCAAGGGAATTAAAGCCCCTAAACAAGACTCCACTTTCCGAACTAAATGATAAGCAATCTGGACCTCCCCCCTCCAGAAACTCTTCTCCCTGAAGTCGGGAAACTAAACTCCAACCTTCCTGTCCGAAGACAGGAACTAACCACTAAATCACTCTAACACATACGCCTTGACCACTCCCCAAAGTAAACCCCCTCCCCAAAAGGGTTTTCTAAAAAGTTGAGGAAGAAAAAACTTTAAACTGCTGCCCGCCACACCCCTCCCAGGGTACTGCGTGTGCCTAACACCGGGGCACACATTCCCCCATGAAAAAGACAGCACTCCCGGGCCTGAAAATACAAAAGGAAAAATTTTTTTAAAAAAACTTTTAAAAAATTTAACTTTTTGGTTCGCCCATTCGGGGTGAAAAAATTTTAACTTTTTCAAAAATAAAAAAACAAAAGATTAAAACTTAAAAAAATTTACAAACTGTGGGGCCCGCCCAAAACCTTAAACGGGGGTCCGGGGGGGTGCGGGAATCCGAATGCAGACCCCAAGTGCCCCCCACCACAGGGGTTTTTTGTTTTTCGGGGAGTAGATTTTTTCCCGAAAAACCAAGAAAGGCACCGAAGCGCAACATTCAAAAAGTTCTGGTTGGAAAATAGTCCTCCCCCCCCTCAAGTCCAATTTAAAACCAAAGACAAAAAAAAATATCAATTTTTAACTAAATGCAAAATTTTTCTGAAAAGTTTTCCCCACCGGGTTTTACAAAAAAAATTAAAAATTCAAAAAAAAACATCCCCAAACTTTTTACAGGAGACCCGTAGGTCTCCCGTTTCTCTTTCTACTATTCTTTTTTCAAATAAACCTTTCCAAACATTTTCCCCCCGGGGCTGGAAAAAAACAATGGGCCCTAATCCCGGGACGAAAAATCAGCCTGGGGGCGTTTAGGTCGAGTCGCCCGTTTTTGTGCGCCCCTCTGGACGCAAGGGGTAAAAACCCCACTGACACCGATTGCGTTCAACACAGTTAAGGATTTTGGACCGGGGTCATAGATTCGATTGAACGGGGTCCAGTTGCGATGAGAAAACTTTCTTTGCAAGAACCTGGCGCTAGTTCGATGAATTTCCCGGGGGGCGATGCGGGGCAGCCGGTTCCCTGTTTGATCAGAGAGGGGGGAGCTGCGGTAGTGGTGACTTTACCTCGTCGGGGGGGTCACGGACATGGACGTTAAGGGGGCATACCACCCTTCATTCCCCAAGCCGGTTATGGACATTTCTCCATTGGGCAAAAGTCCCTCCCGGGAGGGCCCTTTGCGGTAGTGGGATTCTACACCCCTGCTAAAACAAAGACCCCTTTTAGAGGCCCTTCACGGATAAAGCCCCAGCCCTTCCGAGCGGAACCACACACACCCCGCCGCCGCGGTTCCCTCAGGTACCTTTATCTCCCCCCGGCACTCCTTGCCCGCGAAGCTCTGCAATTGTCGCTGACGGTCCCGCGATTTTTCCCGCTCTTCCCCGCTGGCGTTTTTTCTTCCCCACGCCTGCCATTCCTTTCCCACTGGGCGGAAGGCGACTCATCCAGGGCGCCCATTTTCGTCCCAGTCCACATCGGTAGTGACGGAAGGACCCCCCCGGGTGTCCCCCCGGGGGGCCACATCGCGGGGGCCTCGGCCGGGGGGGGGGCGTTCCGGGTTTGCTGTACCCCTCAACCCCTTTCGCTTCCACCTTTCCAACCGGGGGATCGGGGTCGTCTTCGGGGGCAGCCTCCGGTTTTGCTCTTCCCTTGGCAGCAGACTTTTTCGGATCTGGAATCGTGGGGGGTTTGAGGGGAGAATCACCTTTTCCCCACAGCCCCGCTGTTCCAGGGACCCGGCGCTCTCGATCTTTTCAAAGCCAGTTGGTACGGCCCACTTTTTCACGTAAATTTCTTCTTGAATCTCTAGCAACCCCGCAGGTCAGGACCACGATAACTCCGGTGGGGTGGCAGTTTGGCGGGGCACGGGGCCTGCCTTCCTCCGCTTCCCTCCCGGGCTGCACGCCCCGCTTCCATGGTTCCAAAAATTCTTTCTTTTTTCGGGGAGACACCGGTCCTTCCGTGGGGGGGTTTTTGCGTCTCCTCCCCCGCGGGGAAGGTGAAGAGGACGACCTCCTTTGCTGTAGGAGGATCGCATGTTGTAATACACTTTAAAGGGGGCAGGGCATTTTCTTCGCCCACAGGGGGGTAAACCCCACGAAGGTACGCCCACCTTCTTCTCCAGCGCCTGGGGCGCGAATAGGGCGACAAAAATGGCGTTTTTTGGCGCCAAAAAGTAAAAAACGGGGGTCCTTTCAAAAAAAAATTTCCCTTTTGGCCAAACCAGGCCGCAATTTTGCGAGTTTCGCATCCGTTCGGACGCCAAATTGGTGACCCCCCACCACAATTTGGGGATCCCGGGGAAGGGGACTCAAGCCCAGCCCATGGAAGTCATGGGTTTGTCACAGGTAGCTTTGGGGTCGGCGTGGCCCTGGGGGTCTGGCAGTTGGGGCCCAATTTTCGGGGAAAGGGTTTAATAAAGTTTTACCCACCTTAATATTCTGGGAATAGAAAAACCGCGCTGCTGAGATTTTGAGGGGATGGTGATGCAGCAGATTCGGTCCCCTACAGGGGGGCTCTTCCCTCAGGCTTGAATTAGTGAAGTCGGGGCGTAAAAAACACATCCACACGTCACGTCTTTCCCTACCTTTACTTTAAATATTCATGCAGGCCCAGGGAGGCGATCCAAGGGGAGTTATCTTGAGACAGCACTGGGCAATTAGGGGCCCCTTTTTTTCCAAACAATGAGTAAACCGCCTGAAGCTAGTTCCCCCAATAATCTCCAGCCAATCTAAAAACCCCACCGCCCAGGCAGCTTGTGTTTTGGAGCCTTCCCGCGGGAGCTGATTTTTTATCTTTTCGTGCACGATTCAAAATCCCTCCCCCGACCCCAGTTACGTACTGACAAAGGGGCTTGTTTTGCCGGGGGACCAAGGTCCGGAAAAATTTCCCGGTTTTCTTCACAAACTGAAACATAGGATCCTTCGGCCCCAGTACCGGGAAGCAAAGTGCAGGACTTTCTTCAATCCTAAGCACATTCCAAAAAACCCTGTGCCTTTTTTGCCTTTTCCCCGCTGGTAACAAAACCTCACACTACCAAAGGGGCCGGGAAATCCTTCTTCCTTTTCCTTCACTTCAAAGTTTGTTACAGATGCTCAGTTTTCAATAGGGAGGAGCACTCTCTGAACCTTACAAACCGTCCTTTGACAGGAACTAAGACTTACTGCCCTAAATTCTTCTTTCCTTCCGGGGTATGCTATAGGACAGCCTGACACAAAAGGGAATTAAAAACCTAACTAACCCACTTTTTCCCAACTATGTAGAGCAATCGGCTGCTTTTCCCCCTCCAACGCTTCTCCCTGAAGTCAAACTAAAAATCCAACGTCTTCTCTGCCGAAGCAGAACTAGACTCCCCAAATCACTCAACCCCACGCCTGACCCAATCCCAAAGTAAACCCACTCCCCAAAAGGGGGCTATAAATGTTATGAATGAATATTTACTTAAACTGCTGTCCGCCACCACCCCAGGGAGCGTGTGCCTAACACCGGGCTACACACAAAACTCCCCAATACCTCTTTTATTATCCTTATATTTGACTCCAAGAACCCTGTTGCAGTATGGGAATCCAAAGAAAACTTGGTTTTTTTCTAGCACTTGCCAAAGCTTGATTTTTTGAACATAGGCCAACAACCCCTTAACCTTGTCACTCGCAAGTCATTACTGAACACCAAACAAAATTTGCAACAAGCATAGCCATTGACGTCTTAAAAGGCCTCCCTTTAAGATTATCTAAACTTTTGTCATAAAAGGAGTAAATACCCCCAAAAAGAGGGGGAGAAAATTTTTTAAAAATAAACCAAAAGTTTCGGGACCAAGGGTTTCCCAAAAATTTTTCCCCTGGCATCACCTGCCTCCTTTTTGACTTGCGTTCTCCCCCAAATTCATCCTAGTACCGCTCAAAAACAGATTAGCATTCAATGCGTGCCACATAATGTGAAGAAAACAAAATTTACTGACAAAGCCACTCTTTTTCTTTGCTTCCTTTTTTTCTTTCGAGCCATTTTCCCCAAATAGAGGTTTTGGGACCATTTTTCTAAAAAAACTTAACTTTTTCATAAAATTTGTGTACTGTTTTTCCCTTTGGGGATTGGGACCAGGGGACTAGCCTTTGCTCCCTTGGGAAATAATCATTTGCATTCCTTTTTTAAATACGGGTTCCCTTGTGTTCCTTTTTAAGTAGGTAAAAAACACTCAAACCAAAAGCACCTCACAAATTTAAACTGTTTTGAATAGGCTCTGTCCCAGCATTTTTAAAAACAAAATTTTTGCCCCTTGTAAACAACCTGTTAATTTTACAGCGCTTTTTTCCTGCATCCAACAGATAAACTAAAATTGAACCATTTGTATAAGAACCGACTGCTCCTTTGCTCTTTTTGTACCCCACACCTGAAGGCGCCTTGAAAAAATTTGACTGTTATCACTTCACTCAGTAGTTTCATAAAATGGCGACAGTGTAATCTCTTTCACTCAATGAAATGGGGGAAGCAGAGTATGAACATAAGTAAGACTTTTTTCTTTTTTTAGATATGCCCTTTTTATGTATCTAAAGGCCAGCAGAGGGGAATAGAACTTAAAAACTGGGTCATAAGATCAAGAAAAGGCATTAAACAGATGCCCCCACCAAAAAGGGTTCCCAAGAAGTGATAAAAGCCCGCACAAAGTTCAAACAAAAGCGGGGGGGTTTTCCCAAAAAGAGAATTGCGGGGTAAAAGGGGCACGCCTGAGACTCTTCTCAACGGGCTGATAAGCTGATTGTAAACACCATACTGGTGAAGTGAAGAAAGGGGTGTAATAGGGGAAGGGAAATAAAAACCTCACCTGGACGACTGTGCGCAAAGCACGACCGGGGAAATAAATCCTTAGGTTTTTAACCAACCAAAAAAAGGTTTTCTTCGAATCACATCCCTTCCCTTGACTCATATTGCTTTCGAACGCTCTTATCTCATTGGAAGCAAGTCCAGGGGCTGTGTTTTTTAGAAAACAAACCCCCCCCAAAAACATGACCTAGACCGGTTGCTGTTTGAGATTTTTAAAGGGGCCAATATTACATTCTTGAAGAAACCCCGGGCAAAAACGCAAACTTTTCCGTGACAATATTACATTTCCAAGGATACTATGGGGTAGTTGCTCCCCGCAGTACAAAGCAATAAAAGGGGTTTCAGCAAAAACCAGGCTACCGAACAACAAGCAAAAAAAATCCAACCAAAACTTTTTTCAGTACACTAGGGCTCTTTGCTTCCCATTTTTCTTACATGTGCTGCGATCAGCAGTCATTGAGAATATCATGGCCATGCGAGTTTTGTCGCATTCAACGCTTTATGGGCCAACCCAAACTTATTAAATTTTTAAATTATGGGGATTTATGTGTATTTTTGATAGTTTTGAGAAAGTCCATAAACACAATCGTTTTTATTTTGTTTGGGGGGGATAGGTGTAACCCGTTTAAATATACGTAATTAAAACCCCTTTAAATAAAAAAAATATCATTTGTCTCCTTTTTAAAATTTTTTTTACCAACTCTTTGACAGTAAATTAAAGCAAACACTGGGCACAGGTTTTATTTTAAAAACTTGAATTCATGTGTCCTTACAGGGCCTTGCACACGTTCGGGTTTGCCTGCGGTTTTTCCGCAAAGAACCGCACCCTTGAAAAAACGCAGGTGCGGTTTGACGCGTTTTTGCCCGGTTTTTTTTTTTGGATTTGCCCTGCGGTTTTACACCAAATGGAAAGGTGTAAAAACCCGCGGAAACCGCACAAAGAAAATTTACATCTGGGGGTTTAAAAAAACCAAAAAACCCGGGGAAAAATTCCGCATCATTGCACAGCTTTTTTTTTTCCCTTCACAACATTGACTGTACAGGGGGCCGGTTTTGCGCGGTCCGCGGGGCCCAAAACCCGCGGAACCGACAAAATCGAAACCTTTCACAGGCCTAACCTAAGAGCACAGGTCCATGGAATATCTTTAATTTTGGGTTCCTTTTAGGGGGAAAAACCCCCTAATCTGGAGAGCATGAATAAAAAATTAAACAAGTGAAAAAATAGCAAAAAAGGGAAAAACCATGGGCAAAGACTAGGGATGGGTATGTTTTCCCTATCAACAATTTTTTATCAACCAGATGAGTTTTTTCCCTTTAACATTACAGTCTACAGTCTTAGTTCCTCCCTTTCCATTTTTTTACATGCTTTCAGGAAACCCTGGATATTGCAATGTGCCTTACAAAACAGGTTACTTGTTTTTGCGCCCGCAGTTTTAGTCTGTCCCAAGGGAAAAGGGTAAGGAAGCTTAAAGAAAAAAAGCAATGTCTTTGAACTGTACAACAATTTTGCCCTGGGGATTAGGCTAGCATATTACATAGCAGTGGTCATTAATCCCTGCTCCATTGATATTTTCCAGAGGGCTTTTCATGTTCAAAAAAGGGGAAAATTTAAAAAAGGGTTTAAGCAAAAAAACTGCTATTCGCTATTTTAAAAATAGACGTAGGGCCAAAGGCCTGATTCCCCGACGAGTCCAGTTTTTATCTAGTACCAATTGCGAGAGCAGAACATATTTTTTAAATTTCCATTGTCCACCCCTAGGATCAAAAAAAAAACAATAGGCAAATAGATTGAAAACAAGTTTTTATGTTTAAAAAAAGTATTTAGTGGTTTGCTTCGCTATCGTAAATTTGGGGCCCCGGTCTCTTGTTTTGGAATTTCCGGAAAGGGGAATCGGGCAAATGTTCTCCTTCTGGTGACACCTCGGATGTCAATGTCACAGGGCCTCAAAGTTACAGAGCTTCCCGGGAACCAGGTCAGGGTTGCCTGGCACTGAAGTAAAACACCTCCAGGAGGACCGGCTATACCAGCCTGGGCAAGCAAAAAATTATTATCCCATTTCCTCCTTTATAGGTATGAAGTTGCAGAAACACAAAGAAAATTCACAACTGCAAAAACAAGATAGAAAGGGTCACAAGTATGACTGCCCGCCGGGGCGTGGGGCTCGACCCGAGCCCGTTGATTTCTAGGGGGGGAAGTCACTGGGGCCACGACCGGTCCGGGGCCCGGCGCTCACCCAAAAAGGGGATATATTTACGGGGGCAATGCAGTGACGCCACCGAGGTCGGTGAGGACACCAGCCTGCAGCAGTCCACAGACCTTTTGTTGGGCACTTAGATTATTGCCCCCACAGGGGGACGGCCTTCAGGGCACGTAAAGAGGGATGCAGGACGGGGGGAACCCCGGGGGGAAGACAAAAATGGGCCACAAAGTCACTTCTGTACCTTACGGAGTAGTGGGGGAACTCCCGGGAGCCTTAGGGAAAAAGGGGCACGCCGGGAATTTTCCCAGGAGCAGGGGTTGGGCCTCCTGACCCTTGCCTCCTTGAATTCTGACCGCCGTACTAGGCCAACGTCTCTTCCTGCCCCGGGCTGACTTTTGGGGTGGGGCCTCTCCTGGGTACACACTCCCGCTTTGGGGTCTCTGTTCCCCCCTGGCTCTTTTAAATCACTTTTTTGGTGCCCCTGGGACCTAAGCCCTCCGGGAAATTCCCGTTGTCTCCACTGGGTCATAGAGATCCCTGTAAGCTGGGCCCGGGTTTTCCGGTTGTGCTTTCTGGGTAGCTGAAAAGGCTCCTCTGCCCCTTGCAACTTCTTTCCCTCAGCCTTTTGGGCCTCCCGGGGCCCCTCACAATGCAAACCACTGGCATTGGGCGCCTCTTTTCTCCGCTCCTAACGTCGGCACGCCCAGCCACGACTTGAGCTAATTGAGCCCTCAACACGCAGTCTGACCGTTTCGGTCTCGAGTTTTTTCGAGTCTGTTAAAGGGGAGTCGGGGT
>JARQOD010000002.1:319364328-319504112 GCA_033576555.1 Oophaga sylvatica
ACATAAACTCCCCAATACCTCTGTTATTATCCTGTAGTATTTGACTCCAAGAAGGTCTGTTGCAGTACTGGGAATCCTTAGATTAACTTGGTTTTTCTAGCACTTGCCACAGATGCTTGATTGTTGAACATTAGGCCAAGTCAACACCTTGAACTCTTTGTCACGTTCGTCAAGTCATTACTGAACACTCAAACAAAATTTGCAACATAGCATAGCGCATTGTACGTCTTAAAAAGGACTCTGCCCTTAGAGTTATCTAATACTGTTGTCATGAAGGATGTACTTTACTGCAAAATTGTTTAGGTGGATGATATGTTTCAAAGTAAGATCTACATGAATTCTGGGACCTAAGGTTTCCAGCAGAATTTTGCCCAGGGCATCACTCTGCCTCTTCTGACTTGCGTTCTCCCCATATTCATCCTAGTACCGTCTCATCAACAGATTAGCGATTCAGATGCAGTGTCCACATAATGTAGAAGAAAACAATATTTATCTGACAAAGCCATCTCTTTTTTCATTGCTTCCTGGTTCCATTCTGATGCTCATGTTCCCAATAGAGGTGTTTGGACACATTTTTGTCTAAGCAACATTAACTGTTTCAGTAATTTGTGCTACTGTTGTTCCTTTGAGGGATTGGACCAGAGGACTAGCCTTTGCTCCCTTAGGCATTAATACGACTTGTGCATTCCTTTTTATATTGCTGGTTCACCTTGTGTTCCTCTTTAAGTAGGTACTAATCACTTACCTAAAAGCACCTCACAAGACTTACTGTTTTGAATAGGCTCTGTCCAGTCATATTTAAATCACAATTTGCCCTTGTGATCAACTCTGTTATATTGTTACAGCTGCTTTTTTCCTGCATCCAACAGATAAACTACAATTGAACCACTTTGTATAAGAACCGACTGCTCACTTGCTGCTTATTGTACCCCACACCCTGACAGGCGCCATTGTAACAATATGATCAGTGTTATCTACTTCACGTCAGTAGTTTCATATAATGGCTGATCAGTGTATATCTCTTTCATCATCAATGAAATGGAAGACAGATGATGATGAACATAATGTAAGACTTTCTCTGTTTTAGATATTTCCCTTTCTATGTACTCTATAAGGCCATGCAGAGGTAATAGAATCTTTAAAATCGGGGGTCATAAGTATCAGATGAAAAGGCATTAAACAGATGCCCACACCATAAAAGGGTTCTCCAAGAATGTGATAAAATGCCCCTGTCACATAGTTCAAACAACAGTCTGTGTTGGTCGCATATAATGATGAATTGCGGTCTAAGAGGCACGTTCCTGAGACTTCTGTCTCAACTGACTGATAAGCTGTATTGTAAGCACGCATACTGGTGAAGTGATAGAGAAGGGCTGTAATAGGAGAGGAAATAAATACCTCACCTGGACTGACTGTGCGCAAGCACTGAGCCTGGAGAAATAATCCTTTGTGTTCAACCAACCAAGAAAATGTGTTTCTTCTGATATCACATCCCTTCTCCTTGACTCATATGTGCTTGCGATATGCTCTTATCTCATTGAGAAGCAAGTCTCAGGAGCTGTGTTTCTTTAGAATGCAACCCCTCCAAAACACATGACCATAGACCGGTTGCTGTTTGAGATTTGTAACAGGGGCCATTATATTACATTCTTGAAGAACCCCTGGTCTACACAGCAACTTTTTCCGTGACACATTTTACATGGCCAAGGATAGCTATGTGTAGTTGCTACATTGCAGTACAATGCAAGTAAAAGGGGTTGCATTGCAACTCATGGCCTACCGTGACAAGCAAGTCACAAAAAAATCCAACCAAAACTTTTTTCAGTCACTAGGGGTCTCTTTGCAGTCCCATTTACTTACATTGTGCTGCGATCTAGCAGTCATTGAGAGATATCTATGGCCATGCGGTTTTGTCGCATTCATAGTCGCTTTATGGTCCAAGCCTAAACTTATTTTAATTAACTTTATGGTATTTATGTGTATTTTTGTATAGTTTTGAGAAATGTCCATAATCACAATACGGTGTATTGTGTTTGGATGGATATGGTGTAAACCCAGTTTAATATACTGTAATTAATAAGCCCCTTTGAAATAAAAAAAATATCATTTGTTCCTTTTTAAAATTGCTGTTATCCAGACTCTTTTGACAGTAAATTATAGGCAAACACTGGACTACAGGTGTTTATTAAAAACATTGAATTCAAGTGTGTACCTTACAGGGCCTGTGCACACGTTGCGGATTTGCCTGCGGATTTTTCCGCAAAGAATCCGCACCTCTTGATAGAAAACGCAAGGTGCGGTTTTGACGCGGTTTTTGACCGGTTTTTGTGGCGGATTTGCCCTGCGGTTTTACACCTATAATGGAATAGGTGTAAAAACCGCTGCGGAATCCGCACAAAGAATTGACATGCTGCGGTTTTTAAAACCCCACCAAATCCGCGCGGAAAATTCCCATCATGTGCACAGCTTTTTTTCCCTTCACTAACATTGTACTGTACATGGGGTCCGGTTCTGCTGCGGATCCGCAGGGCCAAAAACCGCTGCGGAACCGCAGCAAAATCTGCAACCTGTGCACAGGGCCTAACACTAATGTAGCACAGGTCCATGGAATATCTTATATGGGTTCCTTTTAGTGGGAAAATACTCCCCTAATCTGGAGAGCATGAATAAATAAGTGAACAAGTGAAATAAAATAGGCAAAATACGGCAAAACACATGTGGCAGAAGAGTCTATGGGATGGGTCAGTGATTTCCTATTCTTACTATTTTTATCAACCAGATGAGTATTTTGCCTATGACATGTACAGTCTACAGTCTTAGTTCCTCCCTTTTCCATTTTTTACATGCTCTGTCTAGTGATACCCTGAGATATTGCAGATGTGCCGTATCATAACATGGTTAGCTTGTATTGCGCCCGCAGTGTTTAGTCTTGTCACCAAGGGAATAAGGTAATGGAAGCTTAAAGTAAAAAGCAATGTCATTGGTACTGTACAAAACTTTGCCTCTGGGGATTAGGCTAGCATGATTACATAGCAGTGTGTCATTATATCCCTGTCTCCATGTGATATTTCCATGAGGTCTTGTCATGTTACAAAATAGGAAATTAAAAATGGTTCTGAGCAATAAAACTGCTATTACAGCTATTTATATATAGACGTAGGTACCAATGGTCCTGATTCTCCCGAGTCTGAGTCCTATGTTCTATCTTAGTACCTAATATGTCAGAGATGCAGAACATATTTTTTAATATTGTCACATTGTACCACCCCTAGGATCAAAAAAAAAAACAATATGGCAGAATAGATTGATAGCATATGTTATATGTTATAAAAGTATTTAGGTGGTCGCTTCGCTATCTGTAGAAGTTGGGTCCCCTGGTCTCTGCTTGGAATTCCAGGAAGGGGGAGGTCGGGCAAATGTGTCTCTCTTCTGGTGACTAGGCCTCGTGATGTCATGATGTCACAGGGCCTACAAAGTTACAGAGCTTCCCAGGATACCAGGTCATGGTTGCCTGGCACTGAAGTGAAAACAGCCTGCCATGGAGGACCGGCTGGATACCAGGCCTGGGCAGAGCAAAATGAATTGATTATCTCTAGTTTCTCTCCATTATAGGTTATAGAAGTTGCAGAAACACCAAAGCATTCACAACTGCTATAAACTATGATAGAAAGGGTCACATATGTATGAGCTGCCCGCCAGGGCTGTGGGGTACTCGGACCCGAGCCCGTTGATTTCTATGGGGGATGTCACTGTGGCCACGACTCGGTCCGTGGCCCTGGGCGCTCACCCAAAAAGGGGATATATTTACAGGGGACAATGTCAGTGACGCCACCTGTAGTGTCTGGTGAGGATCACCAGCGCTGCAGCAGTCCACTGAGACCGGTGTTGTGGCAGCTTAGATGGTATCGCTCCCCACAGGTGGAGCGGGCCTTCAGGGCAGCGTAAATGTAGGGATGCAGGACGGAGGGAACCCAGCTGGGTAAGAACAAGAATGGGAGCACACACAAGTCACTTCTGTACCTTTACTGGAGTTAGTGCAGGAACATCCCGGAGCACTTTAGGGTGAAGGGTGCACGTCCGGATTTTCCCCAGTGAGCAGGTGTTGGGCCTCCTGTTCCTTGCCTCTCTGTAGTAAGTTTCTGACCTGCCTGTAGCTAGGCCTAACTTTGTCTCTGTCCTGCACCGGCTGACTTTGTGGTAGGGCCTTCTCCTGGAGTACACACTCCTGCTTGTAGGGTCTCTGTGTCCCCTGGCTCTGTTACGTATCAGCTCTTTGGTGATCCTGGGACCTATAGTCCTCCAGGAATTCCAGTTGTCTCCTACTGGGTCATAGAGATCCCTGTAAGCTCGGACCCGGTGTCCGGTATGTGCTTTCTGGGGTGAGCTGATAAGGCTCCTCTGCCCCTTGCTACTTTCTCCTCTAGCCTTTGGCCTACTCGGGCCCTCACAATGCTATACACACTGGCAGTTAGTGGGCTGCCTCTTCTGCCGCTCTCTAGAGCGTCGGCACGCTCCTAGCTCACTGACTTGAGCTAATTGAGTCTCACACTGCAGTCTGACCTGTTTCTGTGTCTCAGAGTTTTCTGAGTCTGTTCAGAGTCTGTTCTGAGTCTAGAGTGTTCTCTCTAGAGTGTGTCTCAGTCTCTTAGACTCTCCGTCTCTAGACTCCTTTGCTAGAGTGTCTTCCCTAGAGTGTTCTGTTCGGAGTCTGTTCTGAGTCTAAAGTGTGCTCTCTAGAGTGTGTTAACTTCCTGCCTCCTCCCTCCTTTTTATCTACCTATACAGGCTCCCTCTGGTGGTCTGAGGAAGGGTGAAGGTGTGTGTATGCTCTGAGGGCCTCTTGTGGATGAATCCTTTAGTGCACCCTTCTAGGTTCTGTGGCACCAAGCGCAGCTGGGCTCCACATGTACATGGCTAACTTCCATTATCATCTATGGAGTGTTGAAGAGGTGATTAGGAGACCCACATTTATATTACTTACAGGAGTCCCACCTATTAAACATTTATTATATTTTCTGTGGCTATGCCTTAAATGTCTCAGATGGAAGTACACTTTTAAAGTAGAAAACTGTGTTATGCCACTGTAGGGTTTGGGGGAGGACAGATCATGACCCAGGTATTCACAGAGATGATCTGTAGATCATAATCCTCATGTGGCCTGAGCTATGCAGAGCTCAGCAGCAGCTTCGCCTGGTTCTTTTCCTACATCTCTCTATGTCTATAAACTATCTTATGTAAAGCCTTTGATGTCCTGATAGTAGGGGGATAGAACAGCATTTTGACATGTGAACCCCAGGCATAAGGTTGTGCATCTCCTGGTTTTCACAATGTTGACCATAGATATTAATTTTACGCCTCATTCACACTATTACAATCTGGACCTATATGAGTTTCATACTGAAAAGGTCAGAAATAAGGAGCAAATATAAATCAGCAGAGCTAATTCTGTTATTTTGGAAAGCTATATTTCAATATGTACAGTTATTGTGTGTTTGCAAATATGTGGCATGCTCTATTACTGCAAATAATGTTTTTTTCTAGAAGGATAAATTAATTTACTTTTAAATATAGATTAGTGTGGATCTGTATTGCACATCTGCATGTGTATCTGTAACTGAGTTATATTTGTTTATGGAGTATGGGTGAAAATATAAAGAATAGAACCTAAACTCCTTTTTAGGCCTCATACATGTGGCTGAATTTGGGATTTTTGAGATTATGAATTGCTGCTCACTTGACTCTTTAACTCCCCTGGTCACCCCTCTAAGGAGACTACCATGACATTAGTTTAAGGAGAATACCAGTTCTCCTTGATAGCTGAGAGTCCTTATAGGTATATCCTGTGGGCCTTGTGTTCTAGAACGTGAGGTGATTTTACAAAACAACTCTATATTCTTAGCATATGTTCACACCGCGTCTTTTTACAGAGGTCAAAAAATGTCAGTTTTTCACGCTTCAAGAATCGTACCTTTTCTCTGGAGTTTGGTAAACCTGAAGCTTCTTTTTTAGGTATTTTTCTTCATCTCCTGAGTGATTTTTCAACATTTTTGTTACCATTTTTTTAGTATTTATTGGCCATTTTTTATTCACATTTTCTGGAAGTTTTTTTAAATCCATTAAACAATTAAAACAAGCAATAATGGTGACAAAATGCTCAAAAAGACAACTGGTCATCTTTTTAACTTTTTCTTTGACTTCTATTGTAAAGCAATGACCAATTTCCTAGAGGAAAGTTCCAGAAGTCTGTATGTTACTTATTTTTACTGCTTGACATCTTTGAAAGCCTAAAGTCTTTAAAACACATTCAAAAGTCTGAACATATGAACAGCAAGTCGTTTTGAAAAAGATATTAATAGGACAATCTAAAAACAGACGAAAAATCTTAATATACCCAGTGTTAATAAATCCTTAGGGCACATACAGTTGTGCTCAAAAGTTTACATACCACTGCAGAATTTTTGCTTTCTTGGCCTTTTTTCAGAGAATATGAATGATAACACCAAACCTTTTTCTCCACTCATGGTTAGTGGTTGGGTGAAGCCATTTATTGTCAAACTACTGTGTTTTCTCTTTTTAAATCATAATGACAACCCAAAACATCCAAATGACCCTGATCAAAAGTTCACATACCCCATTTCATAATACCGTGTATTGCCCCCTCTAACATCAATGACAGCTTGAAGTCTTTGGTGGTAGTTGTGGACGAGGTTCTTTATTTTCTCAGATGGTAAAGCTGCCCACTGTTTTTGGCAAAAAAACTCCAGTTCCTCTAAATTCCTGGGCTGTCTAGCATGAACTGTATGCTTGAGATCTCCCCAGAGTGGCTCAATGATATTGAGGTCGGGAGACTGAGATGGCCACTCCAGAACCTTCACTTTGTTCTGCTGTATCCAATGACAGGACAACTTGGCCTTGTGTTTTGGATCGTTGTCATGTTGGAACGTCCAAGTACGTCACATGCGCAGCTTCCGGGCTGATGATTGAAAATTTGCCTCCAGTATTTGCTGATAACGTGCTGCATTCATCTTTCCTTCAACTTTGACCAAGTTTCCTGTGCCTTTGTAGCTTACACAACTCCAAAACATCAGTGATCCACCTCCATGCTTTACAGCAGTAATGGTGTTCCTTTCATCATAGGCCTTGTTGACCTCTCTCCAAATGTAGCGTATATGGTTGTGGCCAAAAAATTCGATTTTTGAACTCATCAATCCAGATTACGTTGTTCCAGAAGTTTTGAGGCTTGTCTCTGTGCTGTTTTGCGTATTGAAGGCAAGATACTTTGTGGCATTTGCGCAGTAATGGCTTTCTTCTGGCGACTCAACCATGCAGCCCATAAATGACCCATAAAGTGATCACCGCCGTCAGCTTACTAGCAGGGCCTGAAGCTAGTCTAGGGGCCATTCCCTGATGGCCTGGTCCTTCCTATCTTGGATAGGGTCACGGATGGCATAATCACTGTCCGTGCTCTTGGACCCTTTTTTATACGCTCCAGAAGCTCCTCATGGCTTGCTCTCCTCCGAGAGACTCCCAAGAGTCTTTCACCCTCTAATCTTATCTTCTCCTCTTACTGCTGCCTAAGCTCCACCCACCCATACACCCTGTACTAACCAGTCTGAGTCAGACCATCCTCCCGTATGCTCAGCTGACATGGTGTGTTGGATGCAAGTGTTGGAGTCTAAGGAGTGCTCCCTCCTTACCTGGGAGTGGGGTGTCACACCTCTGGATGAGATGCAACACCTCTGTGGGGACTGAACCCTCAGGGGCTCCACATTCACCCCCCCCTGTTAAACACAGCACGTCCGCAGGCTGAAACAGAGTAAAGGTTGTTACAAGAAACATACAAATTTTTGGCATTGCATTGCAACAATTAGAAAACCAATTCAAACTCAACTTCCCTTTATGGGAGGCACTTATGGTTAAACGTTGCATAAATAACATTAATAAAACTATCTTTTAATTTAGACTAAGTAAAGTGCAATAAGACATTTGCATTGAAATTCATTTAAAACTTCTTGTAAGGCTAACCCATCCGGGTTGAATTCAAGTGTTCTTGAACTCGTGCTTGTGGAGGACCCACTCCAAACCTCCAACGTTGGTCTTGGGTGGGCTGCAAGACATAACTGGTCTCTTTCAGCAGACCTCGTCTTCGGCCACACCAAACGGGTTTTTGTCTTCTGAGGTAGTAGTGCAATCTGTGCACTATAAAATCTTTACTTAAAACCAAGACGGAGCACCTAAAGAAGTGCTAACTATTTACAGCAACAGTTTGTGGGCCAGCCTAGTCCGTGACCTCACAGTTTATAACAAACAATTCGACTAGAACTTCCCATCAGGGTACTTTCAAAAGACAGAATTATGTACAAGTCTAGACCCTGTCCGGGTTTATATTTACTTAGTGAGGGTGACACCGGGTGTCACCTGGTACCCCTCGGGTAATTCTAGCACATCAGCTACTGCTGGGGCCACCAGGACTCGATGCCGCCGGGTCGCTCTGACCACCAGGTCATGTCCAGCAATCTGAGTTTGAGTTGCTGCGTCCCGGGTCCTGCGGCGGAGCTGGATTCCGATGTGCCACACCATTTTGACTCCAGGGGCCTAACTGGTGAGGCAGTGGGACCTGTATCAGAGAGGGAGTGGAGGTTGGGGCTGATACTGGTGGGGAGGCCAGAGCCCGGACTGAGCAGGAGGTAGGGGCGGTTGTGGCGACCCGGGTTGATTGGGCCTGCCCAGGGGAAACTTTGGCAGCATCTCCCTGCTCGGGGGAGGGGGTGCAGCACCTATTAACATTCAGGGCGTACCACCCCTTCAACTCCCAATGCCGGGTGTAAGTCACCAAGTCTCCTAAGTACAGGTCCCTGTCCGGGTGTCCCTCAGGAAGATGTGCCTCCATGTCACGGCGGTTAACAAAAACCTCGGCATACAGGCCGGGTTCTTTAATAAACCCCCAGCCCCCTTTTAGCCGAATGTCTCGTATGGCCCCCTTCCGCCACGGCTCCCGCACCGTACCTTTGTCCTGCCGCATCTTTTGTTTGTCGGCCAGGTCCTTCTCTTGGTATTCCTGGTGACGCAGCTGGGCCTCCCAATCCTAGCGCCTCCACTCCTCCTCTAAGCGCCGGTTGTAGTCCTCCTCTGTGAGGACCTCGATGTCCTGGTTACTAGCCGGCTGATCCGGGTGCCCCTACTTGTCAGGGCCCTCCCGGGATCTCTGGATTAACCGAGGTTCCGCACGGACTGGTGCCGGAGCTGGTACTGGGGCTGGCTGCACAGTCGGCTCGCTCCAGTCCTTCAGGTCGTGAAGCCTGTCTTCCTCCGGGGATGCTGGCGGCCCGCCAGCCGCACTCGCAGGCGGTGTAAGGAGGGAGTCTGCCGTTGATCCTTCCGCGGGGCCTGGTGCCTCCGCTGTGATGTCAGCAGCAGTGGAGGGATTCCCCTCAGCTCCAGGTGCCGGCGTGACGGGTCGGCGGAGCGGATGCTTCGGCTCCGGCGGCGGGTCTGGGCCCAGCGTCAGGACCTGCCAGCTCCGCTCCATGCTCTCTGCTTCCTCCTGGTGCTGGGCTAGTTCCTCCAGCTCGGCGTCTGAATCAGGGCCAGGGAGGGTGCCGACATCTTCTGGCAAAGCAGGCGGCTCAGTGGTGGGGAGATCTTCCTTCTCCTGGGGGAGGGCGTGTTCCTTCACTCCCTCACTCTCCAACACGCCACTGGTCACCATCTTTATTATGTCACATCTGTCTTCTTCATCCGGAGGGTCCCGCTCTTTTGTAGGGAGGCGGGGTTTTCTTGTCCTCCTCCTTCCGCCAAAGAGGATCAGGAGGCGGATCTCTTTCGCTGTGGGGCATGTTCTCACATTGCAGAAGCATTTAGACTGGGCGGTCATGATTTTCGCGCCACAGAGTGAGCTCACACCCACGAAGATACTCCCTCCTTCACCAGCGCCTCATGGCGCAAATATGGCGGCAATGTTCCACAAATTTGCAATAAAGTCTCTACTGTTGTTGGCGATTCTCTTGCATAACAAACAGTCAATATAGGCACACAGGACACGGCATCACCGGGCTTCACTATCCTGTTCGTGACGCCAAAAATAAGTCGCCCTCCAGGGCCGTGGAGTACTCGGTACCGAGCCTGCTGACTTCTATGGGGGATGTCACGGTAGCCACGACTCGGTCCGTGGCCCTGGGCGCTCACCAAAAAGGGGATTTATTTACAGGGGATAATGTTAGTGATTCGTGACGCCACCTGTAGTGTCTGGTCAGGGTGACCAGCGTTGCGGTGCAGGTCTTCTGGAAGGGATGGTGTTGTGCAGCTAGTTGGTAAACCTCCTACAGGTAAGGCTGTGTCCTTCCAGGGCAGGTAGATGATTGATGTTTGAAGGATGGTGCTAGTGGATGCAGCAGAGGGAAATGTGCGACGCTGTTTGTAAAGGCATATTTTTTTCCCTCACCTATAATATAAAGATCTGTTTTATTTTTTAGAATACCTCTTTTAATTGTCGATACCATGCGCCCCACTGCCATACTGCTGTTTTTTCCCCATATTATTACCCTCCAGCGTATTCACCTTTTTTCAGTGCCTCTCAGGTCACACGGCACCATCTTGTGACCATAGCTTCTGACTGGCCGGGAGTCAGAAGTCACAAGCTCTCAATGATAGTTTATGAGAGCCAGAACGAAGCTCTCATAGACTAGTATTGAGTTGTGACCTCTGTCTCGCTCTAAGAAACACTGGAGGGGCTGGCAGGTCACAAACTTCGGGAGGCCGATGGCAGCGGCGGTGATAACAGATGAAGGCCCTGGAAGGTGAATATAACAGGGAGCAGAGGACTTCTGTAGAATTGAAACACCAGCGGTAAAATTAAAAAAAGCTGGAGTGGTGCTTTAAACCCAAAAGTAGTTTACACATTTAAATGTTATACTGTTGTGCAAAATATGCTAAACCAAAATATGACACAAGTAGACGTGGCAGGACGATAGAAAACAAAAACTAATATCATGGATAAGAATGTAGTTGCCTCTGGTAGCAGCTCTAACACCACCAGTAATGCTGCCAGCAACATATTGGCAATAGTAGTACGAAATGCAAGTTACATTCTGCCTCCTTTTCAATATCTGGCAAGCGCATTAGCAGAGTGGAAGCACAGGTTGTAATGGAGTATATATCCCATCCCTCATCTCAATCACAGCAGGATGATGTAGCTAGCATCTGACAGATGGAGTCAGCTTTCTGCTCAGTCCACCTATTCCACCGCCAAACATTGAATCCTTCAATGACACTTGTTTCTATTCTGCCTCTCTAACCCACAACACCTTGGAGGGCCTAAGGAACATACTACACCAGAAAAACTTTGTCACGGGTTTACCGTGAGAGAGAAGGAGCCAGAAGACTGCAACATCTGATTTTTCCTGCTCCTGCACTGATTAAAAGCACTTCACCTTCATATTAAATGGTAGAAGTTTCTTTTAGCAGTAAAGGGGTTAATCTACTCAGTAGAGAGCTCCTGGAAGCTTTCCTCCATTAAGGCTCAAATTTTCACTGTAAGCCACTCCCATATAATCTGGGCCCCTGCTAGCACTCATTGTCAGAGATATCTTTTGCTACATGCTTGGAGGTTGTTGGTGGTTGTTATTTTGTTATGTGAGAAGGCGTCTGGTGGATTTATCTGTGAGGGTTGCTAAGTTTTGAGTGTGTGATAATTCCCGTTCTTCTCCTACTTTTGTTTAACCCCATCTTCCACTCCCCGATGCATTCCTATGCTGTCTGGGTGAGTATATTTATATGATTCGTATTTTTCGTTATCCCTGTTCGTATTACCTTGTTAGTCTGGTTGGTGTATTACGGTACACTACTACTTCTCCCCTCTTCCCTGGGTGGTGGAAGGCTGCAGACAGAGGGTCACCTGTCAGCCAAATCATGAATGAAGATGATGATGATGATGATTATTCCGTGTTGGACAAAACCACAGATCCAGTCAGGAGTGACGATGAGTTGAGGTCATCAGAGGAAAAGGTTGCTGGCATCAGTGATACACAGTGTAGGTGATGTGCATCAAAAACATGTTCTGGGGTCAAATCAGCTTTTCCTGTGCTCATGGCTAAATTAGGTAATGTCATATGTGTTGCTGATGGAATAGGCTCTACAGCTCCTAAAAGATCTGGTCGTGGTGGTGTTGAGTAATATGTGCAGGCGTCTTGTGTGTGTGAGTTCTTTTGCATGTTGCTTCCAGACGATTCTTTGATACACTGCAGACTCTGCAAGATTAAAGTAAGCTGCGGACGTTCTAGCTCTTACAGACTAGTAAATACAGCTCTACATCAGCACATGAAGCAACATCATTTGTTAATTTGGCAAAGTCAAGCAGGCCATCAATCAGCCCAAATCTCAAGTTGGCTTCCTCCCCCTTCGTGCAACGCGCATCTTTCTTTAAGGGAAGCTGCAACATAGGTAGCACCTATTCAGTGTCATCTGCACAACCATCGTTATTGTAATCTTTCTGTACTGCCTGTCATATTCCGAGTATGCCTCCTCCTCCGTCGAAATGGCAAATATCTATCACGGACTGCATGACGAGAATACAAGTGTACTCTCCCAGCCATCCGCTGTTTTGTCAACCTCTTGTCAAGTTGCTGCTGGTGCAGTCACTGCCTTGCCAGCTTATGAATTCTGCTGCCTTTCAAGAAGTAATAGTGTGCGCACAGCCTCGCTGGAAAATACTAATCTGCCACTATTTTTCATAGAAAGGGGGTTCCCACTCTCTTTTTTCATGTACAGGAGAATGAAGACCACTCTCTGGACTGATTTTTGAGTTTCAAAGTATCCTTCACTACAGATACTGTGCCTGGAGTAGCAACTATGGCTAGTGACATTACATCAGTTTCACAGCTCAAAGTTTTCAGTGGTGGTGAGGTACCACTACTTCTGGGACAAGTGGTGAAGACCACCGCAATTGGGAGCTACATCTTGTTCTTCTGCCAAGCAGCAGTTATTTGACTCCTCCTACAAATACTCGCTATCCTGCTCAACTGACATGACCTCATCTCCAATAAGCACAGGGCACATTGTTGATTCCTCACTCCACCCTCTTTCTTTTTGCTAAAGGGCTGACAAGCAGTTATAGCTTGAAGCCTGGGGGGAGAAAAGCCACATGGCGGAAGAATTGCTGCCGTGTATCAGAAGGCAGCTTGCCTGCTGGCTGACTAATTGTGAACTGCAACTTGCAATTGTAGTGCGCGACAATACCCATAACATTCTGTCTGCCTTAATTTTAAAGTGCAATATTTATTTTGCAAATCTATGCGCTTGAGAAAGGCAGTGGCTATGGCCAGAAAGTTGTCAGCCCAATTTAGTAGGTGATCTGTGGCAAAGCAAGTCCTCCTGCAAAAACAGGGTTTGTTTAGCAACTTTCCAACCTGCTGGAATTCAATGTTGATGACGGACTACATTATGCAGCAGTCAAAGTAGAGTGTGGGTAACTTTGAGATCTTACATTGGCATCAAATAAAGTACGTGTGTCACCTACTGAAGCCTTTTAAAGGGGTGATAACATTTGTCAGTAGGGACATGTGGAATCAGCTATGAAGGAGGGAACAGAGGAAGAACACCAATTTGCACCTATTCAGTGCTGCTGTGTGTCTATTGGGGACCCTCAAAGTAAATGTCACATACTGCAGGATTTGGAATAGGAAGAGGTGAATGAGGAAGAAGAGTAGAATCTGGTTGAGGATGAGGAGGAGATAGACTTTGTGCAGGTTGGAGTTCAGGCAGTCAGAGCAAAAATGATGATGACCTCGACACTGGCCATGACAACCAACCATCGCAGTGGGGCTACAACACCGAACCAACAGGTTTCCTGGGCAGGCATGGCAAGCTATATGCTGCCAGGCATTTTTTCTGGGTCAGAAAATTGGACCATTGTTAAAAACTGGCCTTGTTCACTATGGGAGTACAATTGTGTTCAGCCTCCAGTGTCACATCAGTTTGGATATTTAGTGTGGCTGGTAGATTTGTCACCCAAAATAAGCGTACAAAACCCACCATTTGTAAAAATGATTCAGGCCTAGATCATTGCAGTTTTTCATGCTCCGATGACTGATGCCAATGATTAAACTGGCCATAGTATCTGTCTACCTGCCTGACCATCCACTGAATGTCTTCTACACTGTCCTGCTGTCACCAGTGTTGATGGACCACATGCTGCCATGCATCTACTCCCTGTCCATCATTTTTCTATACTGTAGTATTACTGCCGGGGCTGCCATTGCTTGTCTTATACTATTAGGCATCTCCCTGGTTGCCCCATCCTAACTCACTTCTATGCTTCGCCTGGAGCAACCCCTGCAAAGTCATGCCAGCCACATCATGCCAGCTGTCCACTTTGCTTCATATTTCTAGACTGTACTGCTGTTGTCAGGGCTACTGTTACCAACCCTAAACTGCCAAGCATCTCTTTGCCTGCTTCGTCTTAACGCTCTACTAGCTGCTCATGCCACAGACACTGCATAGCCACGCCAGCTATAAACTAACTGGCTGCCAACTGTGTTTTGTAGGGCTACATAGTACTACTAATGCTGAGGAACATATACTCATGTTTTTGCACCACGAAGAAACAACTCTGAAAATTGGTCTATTTTTTTAAAAGGCTTGGTGAGAACAAGCCATACTTCTTTACATTCAAAACATTGTGCATTGCTGGTGGGTGTGGACCCTGGTCAGGCTTATCCGGGAGGGGGCGTGACTAAATGACTAACAGATATTCACTAGAGCCTCTGATGGTGAGGATCGGCTTGGCCGCTGATAGTCACAAGGTATCACTCTACGGCAGTCCCCGGGTCTGCAGCAGCTGACTGGAGGGTCAGAGACATGGTTATGAGGTTCAAGTGCATGAAGGCAATCCAAGATCAGTGCAGGCAGCACAGGTTCAATATACATAATTGAGGTTAGAAGCAGAGAGATCGGGATAAACGAGTAGGCAAAATGGGTCAGCAAACAGGAGAGGCAATACCAGAAAGCACCTTAAAAGAATCTACACTGAGACTGAGCTAGAACCTTAGATCAGAGAGGAGTGATGGGAGGAGTTGCCTAATAAACACCCTACTGCTTGATGAAAGGCCAGAGAATCTTACCTCTGCTGGACACAATGGGGTTAAATGCCTGCAGAAAGTGGCGGCTCCTTCCTATACCAGGTGGAGACTTACCAGCAGCAGAAGTGTTGAAAATGCCACAAGAAGTAGCTCAGCGAGACAGCCTAGACTGGGGAGAGCAGAGCGGTGACCCCAATGAGTAGGGGGCATTAACTGCCCATGCGAGTTGCCGGTGTGACACATTGCTGTTTTTGTCTCCAGAAAAATTAGGTAATGTTTGGATAACTTAATAAAAACTCTTTGTAATTGCCCAATCATTTTGTCACACAATGCCTTGGGACTGTGGGCACTAACCAGGTCACTAGAACAAGGGGTGGCGTAGCCTCTGTCCCCCAGATTACTCCTGAAGGTGGAGACGCTGTGTTCACGTGCCTTACTATGCTCCTATAGTGGGTTCGGAAAGTATTCAGACCCCTTTAAATTTTTCACTCTTTGGTTCATTGCAGCCATTTGGTAAATGCTAAAAAGTTCATTTTTTTCTCATTAATGTACACTCTGCACCCCATATTGACTGATAAAAACCAGAAATGTAGAAATTTTTGCAAATTTATTAAAAAAGAAAACCTGAAACTTCACATGGTTATAAGTATTCAGACCCTTCACTCAGACACTCATATTTACGTCACATGCTGTCCATTTCCTTGAGATGGTTCTACTCCTTCATTGGAGTCCAGCTGTGTTTAATTAAACTGATGGGACTTGATTTGTAAAGGCACACATGTCTATATTAGACCTCACAGCTCACAGTGTATGTCAGACCAAATGAGAATCATGAAGTCAAAGGAGCTGGCCAAGGAGCTCAGAGACAGAATTGCGGCAAGGCACACATCTGGCCAAGGTTACAAAAGAATTTCTACTGTACTCAAGGTTCCTAAGAGCACAGTGGCCTCCATAATCCTTAAATGAAAGAAGTTTGGGACCACCAGAAGTCTTCCTAGACTTGGCTGTCCAGCCCATCTGAGCAATCATGGGAAAAGAGCCTTGGTGAGAGAGGTAAAGAAGAACCCAAAGATCACTGTGGCTGAGCTCCACAGATGCAGTAGGGAGATGGGAGAAAGTTCCACAAAGTCAACTATCACTGCAGCCCTCCACCAGTCGGGCCTTTATGGCAGATTGGCCCGACGGAAGCCTCTCCTCAGTGCAAGACATATGAAAATGTCACGATCCACTTTGGGATATGTGGCAGATTTTGCTTTCTTTATTAAAACCTTTTTCCTTTCAGGCCATCGGCGGTTAATGTCAGTCTTTCCCCCGGTGGCCGTTGGTGTAATTACATTGCTGCTGACTTGTCAGGAGAAGGCGGTGACCACTCCCACCATCCTTTAAAAGGTCACCTGAGACGTCAGCTGACTGTTGGTGATACTTCTGCTTTTGGAGACTAACCAAGCTGGAGTCAGGAGCTTGCTGAGCGCAGTGGTCCTTCTGCTGTTTCCCTGTTCAGGTGCCTTACTCTGCTGTGCGGTGCATTGCAGCAGAGAAAGCTAAGTTTTGTTGTTTTGTTTATTTAACCCCTAGGTGTCTGTCTTTCCCTCCTTTGGTTATTTTGGTGTAGTTCCCTTTATTCCCTGTCTCACCTCTGGGGAGGGGGTTGGGGGTTTAGCTCAGGGCTAAACAGGAGACAGGGACAGTTCGATGACTTGAGCCTCACTACCTTCAACTGTATCTGTGGAGCCCAGCTGCAACTGGATCCATATCTTCCAGAAGGGTGCACTGAAAGAATATACTACTAGAGGTCATTATACACATTCACACACGTCCACCTACCCCAAAGACCACCAGAGGGAGCTGTTTAGACATACAAAAGCAGAGTGAATACAGAAACAACAAGTCATTCAGCCAGTCACCTCAGAGAGTGTAGAAGGTGAGGGCACTGAGCTCGGTTTGTGCAGACTAGCTCACTGAGCGTTCTGAGGAGAGAGAGGCTGCAGAGCCATTCAGTTGAAGAGAGAGTGGAGGCTAGTACAAGTGGAACCGAAGCCACTCCAGCCTGGTCAGAACTGAGCCAACTGAGTGCAGCTCAGTGAGAGAAGCGTGCCGACGCTTAAAGAGCGGCGAAGAGGCAGCCCGCCAACTGCCAGTGTGTGATCGTGTGAGGGCCCGGGTAGGCCGAAGGCGAGTGGAAAGAGCAGTAACGGAGTTAGAAAAGCCTTTACAGCTTACCTCAGCAAGTATTGACCGGACACCGGGGTCCGAGCCTATAGGGATCTCCACGACCCATTAGGAGAACACCGGAGTTCCTGGAGGACTACAAGTTCCAGGAGTACCACAGAGCTGATACGTAACCGGACCAGGAGTACGGAGTCCAGCAGTGCACTGCAAATAGGACTGTGTACTTCAAGAAGGGGTCCAACCACAAGGTCAGCCATGTGCAAGACGGAGACCAAGTTAGGCCTAGCTACAAGCAGGTCAGGACTTTATCACATAAAGACAAGGAGAGAGAAGGCCACACACCTACTCAGTGGAGGAATCTGGATGTGCACCCTTCACCCTACAGTGCTCCGGGGAGTGCCTGCAACATCTTCAGTAAAGGTACCAAAGTGACTTGTGTGTGTGTCTACCTTATTACCCCTCACTGCCGGGTCCCCGTCCGTCCTGCACCCCTGCACATCTATCTGCCCTGAAGGACTCAGCCTTACTTGTGGAAGGCTTAACATCTAGCTGCACAATATTAACCCTTCAGTGGATCTGCATAGCAGCGCTGGTCATCCTGACCAGGTACCACAAGTGGCGTCACGAATCCCCATACCAATATTCAATTCACCTGTAAATATCCCACATTAAAGAATGAGCACCAGAGCCACGGACTGAGCTGTGTCACCGTGACATCCCCCATAGTAGTCTATAGGCTCAGATCCGAGTTCCCATTGCTCTGGAGGGCGACTCATATCCCCAAGTTAAGGAAAGACAGTTCCCTCCCTTAGGCTTAGGGGCAGTTCAGGAGCCCAGGTTCCTCGTCTCCTGTATTTCTATTACTGCCCGTGACATTATCACCAACCGACATTTTTTTTTCTTCCTTCTCTGGTGAGCCATGGCCCAAATGCAGGCCTTCGCCCATCTGCTTCAGACCCTCACAGATGAGCTTAAGGTGCTGCTGGTTGAGGTGGTGTAGCAGTTACAGCAGTTGGTGGGGCTCTGGGCCTCAGCTCAGATGCAGGTTCAACCAGAACCTAAGATATCTCTCCCTGACAGGTTTTCTGGAGGCAGAGATAAATTTCTGGTATTTCAGGAGGCCTGTAAATTGTACTTCAGGCTCCGCCCCCGTTCATCAGGGAGTGAGGAACAGCGTGTGGGGATTATTGTCTCCCTTCTTAAGGGTGATCCCCTATCTTGGGCCTTCTCCCTGCCGACCGATTAACCATCTTTACGGTCGGTGGATGGGCTTTTTGCGGCTCTAGCGCTGGTGTATGGAGATCCTGATTGCGTCTCTCTGGCGGAATCCTGACTTCACAAAAAAAAGCAGGGGGACCGGCCGGTTGAGGAGTACCGTTCAGAGTTCAGGAGATGGGCCACTGACACACAGTGGAATGATCCTGCCCTTAGGAGTCATTTTGTGCAGGGTCTGTCCCCAAGGTTGCAGGATGCTCTGGTGCAGTACGCTGCCCGCAGGTCATTGGAAGCCGCCATGTTCCTTGCCATCCGGGTGGATAGACGCCTCAGGGAGAGGCATACACCAAAACTGACCCCTGTTGTCCTTGCTAGGGAGGAAGACACAGCTGAGCACTCGGACGAACCCATGCAGGTGGGAGCAGTTGGTTCCCAAACGGGGTTGCCTGCGGTTCGACGTGCTGTGGGGGCGTGTTTTTACTGTGGGCAGACTGATCATTTCATTGGGGTCTGCCCAGCTCGTGCCAAAATACCTGTGCATCTAAGAAGCCGCATCCCCCTGTTCGTGTGGAGGGAGGCGACCAGGGAGTGTATATTTCCTCCATTTCATCCCCTCAGTGTACCCTGTCTGCAAGAGTGGTGATTGGCGGGGTAACTAAGGGAATACCGGTGCTTGTGGACAGTGGAGCAGGAGTCAATTTGGTGGATGCTCACTTTGTCCGGACCCATGGCCTGATGTGTAGGACGCTAGCAAAACCACTAGGCGTCCAGAGCATTGACTCTGTCCCACTCAGCCAGGGGAATGTGACCCAGGTCGTGCATGATATACGCCTGCGTATAGGGACTGGGCATGAAGAGTCCCTGTCATGCCACGTCTTGGATGGTATGCTAATACCCATCGTTTTAGGCCTCCCTTGGTTGAGAAAACACAACCCGGTCATAGATTGGTGTTCCAAGGAAGTAGTCAGCTGGGGTCAGTCGTGTGAGGGCTGCTGCCTGGGGGCTACTGTCTCTGCCGTCTTTCTGTAACCATCCCCTTCTTCTCCATTGGGGGCAGTAGAGGTGCTGCCAAGGAGTAGGGGCAAGTCCCAACCCTCACCACTAGCCAACCCTGAGAGTCTGAGCCCTCTTGGGAGGAGGGGTCAGGGGAGGGTGGTGGTTTCCTTTGAGAATTGTGTGAGTGTGGTGACACAGGGGGATGCCTCTGTTGTCAGTTCCTCGAAGAGTTCACCATCTTGTGGCAAATGTGCGTGTGGCAAGAAACGTTCAGGTCCGGACCTGTGTGTGAACGAGTATGTATGGGTGTCCACCAAAAACATCCGGTGGAGGTGGGCTGCAGGAGTCTGGAGTTCTCGGGCAATCGGGCCGTATCGGGCGTCGGCCATTCTCGGCCCAGGGACTTACCAGCTGGAGTTACCCCTAGTAATGCCCGTACATAACTCATTTCACAGGTCGGCACTCTGGAGATTTGTGACACCTCCGGAGCATACGTTATTGCCACTAGCATCAGTCCGCGTTTGCCATAAACCTGAGAGTCGGGTGACTGTTGGGGTGAACCCTGGTGGATCAAGGTGTCCTCACAGTAGGTTGTTTTCAATGAGGTGCAGTGTTGAGGCTCCAGAGGCCCCTCATTAAAGGGGGGTACTGTCACGATCCACTTTGGGATTTGTGGCAGATTTTGCTTTCTTTATTAAAAACTTTTTCCTTTCAGGCCATCGGGGGTTAATGTCACTCTTTCCCCCGGTGGCCGCTGGTTAATTACATTGCTGCTGACTTGTCAGGAGAAGGCGGTGACCACTCCCATCATCCTTTAAAAGGTCACCTGAGGCATCAGCTGACTGTTGGTGATACTTCTGCTTTTGGAGACCAACCAAGCTGGAGTCAGGAGCTTGCTGATCGCAGTGGTCCTTCTGCTGTTTCCCTGTTCTGGTGCCTCACTCTGCTGTGAGGTGCATTGCAGCAGAGAAAGCTAAGTTTTGTTGTTTTGTTTATTTAACCCCTAGGTGTCTGTCTTTCCCTCCATTGGTTATTTTGGTGTAGTTCCCTTTATTCCCTATCTCACCTCCTGGGGAGGGGGTTGGGGGTTTACCTCAGGGCTAAACAGGAGACAGGGACAGGTCGGTGACTTGGGCCTCACTACCTTCAAGTGTACCCCCAAGTTAAGGAAAGACAGGACCTTCCCTTAGCCTTAGGGGCAGTTTAGGGGCCCAGGTTCCTCGTCCCCTGTATTTCTGTTACTGCCCCGTGACAGAAAAACCGCATAGAGTTTGCTAAAAAAAAACACAAGAAGAATTTCTAGCTACCGCAATACGAAACAATCCCTCCATCAAAGGTATTAGGCATAATTCTGAGGAACATAAACTGGCTCTTTTCGCAGATGACGTGCTCCTGTTTGTCACTTCCCCCATAATAAGTCTACCAAATATCATGTCAGAACTCCTTACCTTTGGCCTCCTAAGTAACTTCAAAATAAATACGCACAAATCCGAAATACTAAATGTATCTTTACGACCTCCCACGGTGAACAGCTGAGTACAGCTTTTCCTTTTAAATGGCGCTCCGACTCTCTCACATATTTAGGCATTAAGTTAACAGCTAAAACCTCCAATTTATATGACGCGAATTATAAATCTGTTTTACATAAAGCTGAACTAGACTTGGAAAAATGGCATAATCTTAAAATATCATGGATAGGGAGAGTCAATGTGATCAAAATGGATCTCTTACCACGTATCCTATACTATTTTCAAACAATGACTATGCTTCTCCCAGCCTCTTTTTTCTCCCGTCTCAAGAGGGCAATCACTTGATTTGTTTGGTCACACACACGGGCACGCTTTTAATATTTATTACTCAGTTGTTCCAAACGGAGTGGGGGACTTGGACTACCAGACTTCTTAGTGTACAGCTGCGCGTCGATTGGTACCTGTATTCTAGACCTTTACCATAACAGAAACTACAAGAAATGGGTAAAACTAGAAAGTGATCTCGCCGGTCATGATCCGCAAATAATCTTATGGTCGGCCAAACGGGGGGTGGGGGGTCTTGGGAACCTATCATTCTTAACCATAAACATGGTCTCATTCATTAGGCGAAGGGGGGGTCTTCAGGTCTCTACAGCACCTGGACCATTAACTCCAGTTTATGATAACCCTGACTTTCCAGCTGGCTTACAACGGGAGTTATTCTTAAATAAACGCAGAAGCATGCGACCTATCATATACAATCATATACAATTACATAAATCAGTCTAACATAAAATCACTAGCTGAAATATATCAGGCTGAGGACCCACCCGCAGGGGCCTGGTTTTTCCATGAACAATTAAAAAGTTTTATCAGTACAGCTTCCACACAAGTAGATCTCTTTAGACCATTAACTCCCTTTGAGAAGTTTTGCGTTGGGGGGATCCTCCTGTCCACACGGTCTCTTTGCTGTATAATTTGTTTCAAACAACTCAACTACCAACACGAGGCTTCCCAATATTCTTCGCTAAGTGGGAGTGTGATCTGGGGAGATCTCTAGACCAAGAGGAAAGAGACAAAATCCTTTTATTCACGTTTAGGGCGTCTCTGAATGCGGTGTCACAGGAGAGGAGCTACAAGGTTCTCTCAAGGTGGTACAGGTGCCGTCCATGATACACACTATGTTTCCGGTGATTCCAGATACATGCTGGAGAATGTCTGAAAGATAAAGGATCGTATGCACACATATGGTGGAGCTGTCCACCTATAAAGAATTTTTGACTATCTATTTTTGATCTATATAACAGACTATCTCTGCGCAAAATTAGACCTACCATGGAATTAGCTCTCTTGTCATTATGTGACATGTCAATCTCTAGATTCAATAAGAACCTACTCAGACATTTCCTCACAGCTTCAAGGAATTTAATACCTAGATACTGGAAACAGGTAAAATCCCCTTCCAGGGCAGAGTTTGTAGCAGAACTTAATGATATATATCGTATGGAACAGCTGATACAACAATCCACAGGAGACTCTGATAAAATATATAATACTTGGATTCCGTGGCTGGCTTTTAGGGAGTCTCCAGAGTTGGAGGCCTGGATCTCCGGACCTTAAATAACCTTTGAAGTAGCCCTGGATAATTTTGAAACGAATAGTGGGCTCCCGGAAAGACTTGTCGTCAAACTTACAACCCTGCTCAGTCATCCATTTTTCATATGTTTTCCTCTCTGTTTCAGAGGGGGAACTGGGGTGCTCTATCTTACTCCCATCATTGACCCTAAACCCTTGGATCATATAATACCACAAGTTTTTTATAAGTGTTATTGCCTTCATGAGATCTACGAACGAAATGCATTAACTGAGATAACATTTGAGCATTTAATAATTAGAAACGACATGTCTGTTTCTTGTTATATTGTTTATTGTAAGCGTTTTGGATCACATACTTATTCAGAGTCATGATTGTCTTTATGATTCTTACTCAGCTATTCAATAAAGCTTGATTTACACAAAAAAAACACATGAAGGACTCCCAGACTATGATAAATAAGATTCTCTGGTCTGATGAGATGAAGATAGAACTTTTTGATGATAATTCTAAGCAGTATGTGTGGAGAAAACCAGGCACTGCTCATCACCTGCCCAATACAATCACAACAGTGAAACATGATGGTGGCAGCATCATGTTATGTGGTTTTTTCAGCTGCAGGGACAGGACAACTGGTTGCAATTGAATTAAACATGAATGCGGCCAAGTACAGAGAGATATCTTAGATGAAAACCTCTTCCAGTGTGCTCTGGACCTCAGACTTGGCCGAAGGTTCACCTTCCAACAAGACAATGACCCCAAGCACACAGCTAAAATAACGAAGGAGTGGCTTCAGAACCACTCTCTGTGACCATTCTTGACTGGCCCAGCCAAAGCCCTGACCTAAACCCAATTGAGCGTTTCTGGAGAGATCTGAAAATGGCTGTTCACCTACATTCACCATCCAACCTGAAGGAACTGGAGAGGATCTGCAAGGAAGAATGGCAGGGGATCCCCAAATCCAGGTGCAAAAAAATTGTTGCATCATTCCCAAGAAGACTCATGGCTGTACTAGCTCAAAAGGATGCTTCTACTCAATACTGAGCAAAGGGTCTGAGTACTTATGATCATGTGATATTTCAGTTTTTCTTTTTTAATAAATTTGCAAAAATTTCTACATTTTTGTTTTTTTTTCTGGAAAGATGGAGTGCAGAGTGTGCATTAATGAGAAAAAAAATTAACTTTTTTGCATTTACCAAATGGCTGCAATGAAACAAGGAGTGAAAAATGTAAAGGGGTCTGAATACTTTCCGAAGTCACTGTATATCAACTCTTACCTGTCCCCTCCTCCACCCAGGGAGGTGGAAAGCCGAAGTGTATAGAATTACACTAACCATACAAACAAGAAAAGACAGGGATAAATTAAAATAACAATCATACAAAATTCACTCATCAAACAACAGAGCTTAACATGTGTGAGTTAAGGGTATGCCACACTAAACAACATCGCTAACGGGATTGCTAAAAAACGTCACTATTTAGCGATCCCGTTAGCGATGTTGTTGTGTGCGGCATGCAGCAACAACGTGGCCCCTGCTGTGATCTCGTCCGTCGTCCTGATCGTTCCGGACCCTATTTTTATCGTCGGCGTCCCGCTGGGTAAGTATATATCGCTGAGTGTGGCACCTTTTTTAGCGATTTAGCGGTACTTTTGTACCGCTAAAGTCGTTAAGGAGATCGCTAACCGCGATAGCGTCCTTAACGACATCGCTAAATGTGGCCGACACTAGCGATATTGTAAATGATCCCGCTAGCGATCTCATTAGTATGCGACGCTAACGAGATCGTTAGCGGGATCGTGTAGTGTGGCAGTACCTTAAAAGTAAGGAGAAACCAAATAAGAGACATTGAGGATGTGCACATAAACAAAACTCCAAGCAACAATCTCCTAAACAAATCCCCAAACTACATCTCTGTTTACAAACCAGGCAGTTAAAACCAACACTGGCAATTCCTAAGTGCCAGAGGTGAGCATTTATAGACGAGGGGAGGGGAAAACACTGTACAGCTGAGACAATCCAGGTAGGACAGCTCCAAGAGCTTCAACTGAACAGATTAACCCTTGCACTGCCAGCAAGGAAAAAATCTGCACTGTTTAACAAGGTGGTGAAGTACTTCTTACCAGTGCAGGAGTTTGTGAAACCTGATACCACAATCTTCTGGCCCATCTCTGTCGCGGTATCACAGTGACACATTTTTTATTAGCAAACCAGGCCAAAACTACATCACATGTAAAAATATTATAATACACCTGGTTTTTCTCCTACTTAATTGAATAATTTTTGGACAGCTTAAGAAAAAGCTATTGCTTCTTCATGTAGCAAAGTGTAAAGCTATTTATACTCCTCAAACAGGGATAAAATTGTTGCACCCAGCTGTATGAAAACATCAAGGCTTCCTCCATTTGTACCAACTGCCTATAATCACAACAATGCATGTATCAGCCACCCAGAAGGGATAATTTTTAGACCATTTATACAATTTAGGAAGCCGAAATAGTCTGGTACTGCAATTTGTTGCTCTGTTTACCTTCCCTTTTTAACCTAGCCAGATAAGTCATTTTAATATTAAAAAGGCTGTTTTGTATTACAGAGCTCAAAACATTTTCAATTACAGTCATGGACAAAACTGTTGGTATCCTTGAAATTGTTTCAGAAAATGAAGTATTTATCTCAGAAAATTATTGCACATTTTGTTATGCATATGTTTACCGTATTTTGCTGATTATAAGACGGACCAGACCATAAGACGCACCCCAAATTTATGGGCGGAAAATCGGAAAGACATTTTTTTAATAAAATGGTAGTGCATCTTATAGTCCGCTCTTATGGTAGCTTATGGGGGGGCTGCGGTGGAGTTGGGTTCCAGGATGCAGAGTTGCTGCTGCAGAAAGCTGGTGGCGGACACAGGTGTGGGGCGATGTTGCGGGCAATGAGCTGGTAGGAGGTGGTGTTTCACAATGTGAGGCTGCGTCAGGCCCCGGGCTGTAAGAAAGCTGAGCCGGAAGCTGAGACCTCAATGTGCGCAAGCACTGTCTCTGGTGGCCACTTTCCCAAAGTCAACCGCAGGGAAAAGGATGGAAAATGCAGGGACTCCAGACACGTTGTGAAAGCACAGCTGTGCACCACCAAACGTCCCCTCCCCCCAGCCCAGAGCCGCCAGCTTCCTGCAACAGCAATGGGACTTCTAGTCACCTCCGACCCTCCCGGTAAGCTACATTCAGATTATAAGATGCACCCCCATTTTCCAAAAAAATTTTGGGGAAAAGAAGTGCATCTTATAATCCTAAAAAATATTTTGTGTGTATTGGAACAACAATAAAAAAAACTGAGAAAAAAAGGCAAATTGGACATACAAAACCCTAAAAATGGTCAGGACAAAATTGTTGGTAGCACACCCTTTGGAATAAATAACTGCAGTCATTTCCTATAACCATTAACAAGCTTCTTACACCTCCCAATTGAAATTTTTGACCATTCTGCTTTTGCAAATTGCTCCAGGTCTCTCATATTTGAAGGATGTCTTCTCCAAACAGCAATTTTAAGATCTCTCCACAGGTGTTCAATGAAATTTAGATTCTGTCTTATTGCTAGTTAGAACTCTCCATTCACTTTGTTTACATCCATTTTAGGGTGCTTCTTGAAGTATGGGGTCATTGTCCTGTTGGAAGACCCATAACCTAGGACACAAACCCAGCTTTCTGACTCTGGGCACTACATTGCCACCCAAAATCCATTTTTAATCTTCAGATTTCACGAAGCCTTGCACACAGTCAAGGCAATTAGTTCCAGAGGCAGCAAAACAACTCCAAAACATATTTGAACCTCCACCTTATTTGACTGTAGATATGCTATTCTTTTCTTTGTAGGCCACATTCTGCTTTCAGTAGTCAAAACTATGTGCTTTACCAAAAAGCTCAATCTTGGTCTCATCTGTCCACAGGATTCTTTACCAGAAGGATTTTTGCTTACTCACGTTCATTTTGGCACACTGTCAAGCAAGTCCTCTTACCATACCATTTCAATTCATTAAAATGATAGTTCGCACTTACACTAATGCACCCTGAGCCTGCAGGACAGCTTGAATTTCTTTGGAACTTGATTGGGGCTCTTTATCCACCATCTGAACCAGCATGCCTTGTAAACTTAAATTTTTCTCTACCGTCCACGACCAAGGAGATTAACTATAGTGCTATGGGTTGTAAATTTCATAATAATGTTGTGCACCGTGGACAAAAGAACATCAAGATCTCTAGAGGTGGACTTGTAAGTCCACATACAGTTTTCTTCTCCTCCTTCTGTTCTCCATGTTTAGTATGGCAAACACAATGCAAATATTGAGTTAATTTCTCTCATTTTTATCTGGTTTCAGGTATGATTTTCATGTTCTATAACCAAAAAAAAATGAGAAGGCACAAAAGACAAAGTAGCAAAATGTCCAGAAAGGGGGACCCTAGCCTTATCCCAAATAAGTACTGTATATACTCGAGTATAAGCCGAGATTTTCAGCCTATTTTTTAAGGCTGAAAGTGCCCCTCTCGGCTTATACTCGAGTCATTGTCCCCAGGGGTTAGGCGGGGGAGGGGGAGCGCAGGAGTTGGCGGCTGTCAGATCATACTCACCCCCTCCTGGCGCGGTCTCTGCACTCCCCTGCTTCTCAGATGGTCTCCAGCGCCGGCAGCTCTTCCAGTGTTCAGGGGTCACATGGTACTGCTCATTAAAGTAATGAATATGCACGCATCACCACTCCCATAGGCGTGGAGCGCATATTTATCACTTTAATGCACGGTACCACCTGACCACTGAACACTGTAAGGAGCTGCCATCCCCAGGACAACGAGAAGCAAGAGGTGCAGACACCGCCCAGGAGGGGGTGGGTATGACGGGGAGCATGGGGGGGAGCCATGCGATATTCACCTGTCCCCGTTTCACCTGACACCGCTGTGTCTTCCCCATCCTCTGGCTGTGAAGTTCAGGTCAGAGGGAGCGATGGTGTATTTAGTGCACGCACTCTGCCTGAACTGCAGAGACCCGGAAGACGGCGGCGGTGGAACGGGGACACTGGCACCTGGCCCCCAGCGACGAGAGGTGAGTATTATTTTTTTTTAATCACAGCAGCAGCATATGGGGTATATTATTCTATGGAGCATCTTATGGGGCCATCAACCTTTATGGACCAGCATATGAGCCATATAATTCTATGGAGCATCTTATAGGGACATCAACCTTTATGGAGCATCTTATGGTGTTATGGAAATTTAATTAGGATAAATCTATCCTGAAGTGTTTGCTGGTGCCGTTCTCAATTTTCTATTAGATGTCTTTTTTGAGCGCTCAGAACGAAATGAAACTGTCCACACGGAAGTGTCAGTATAGCAGTTCGTCAAGACCTCTCATTTATTATTCATTCAAGGTTTTATACGTTTACAAAAAGGGGCTGGTTAGTCAATTAACATACAATTAAAAGCTGCTAGATTATTGGCTGTTCTAGTATAAGTATGATAATTATGATAATTATGATAAAAGGGCTGAAGTTGCAGATTTATTGTTTTATGTTCTTTTGCCCTAGCTTTCTTGCATGACTAGTAAAGTAAACAATAGATATCTTATTAAAACTCTCTGTACTTGTTCCTTATGAAGGCCAGGGTCGTTTAAAACGACTGATTATAGCTGGCATCAGCTTTTGCATAGATATGTG
The DNA here is from genome assembly GCA_033576555.1 of Oophaga sylvatica. Taxonomy (NCBI): domain Eukaryota; kingdom Metazoa; phylum Chordata; class Amphibia; order Anura; family Dendrobatidae; genus Oophaga; species Oophaga sylvatica. The sequence continues at coordinate 319,392,543 of JARQOD010000002.1, forward strand.
TGAGCACAGGATTTTTAGCAAGTGAGATCTATCTAACTGTGAATGCATATATATGAATATACTTTGAATATATGGAATACATATATATTTCCATGACAGTCCCCCCTTAGATACCACTTGCCCTAAAAACCTGCTCCTGTCCCAAAACGCTGCAACTCTTTTGTTCTGCCGGCGGGTTGAGAATATGCCTAGCGCATGTCTCCCCCACCGAATACAGACTTTTCGCAAATGGGCGGTCAGGAGGACTGTCCCTGTCGGGGGTTTATGTGTTTGCAATCATAGTCTCTTTATTTAACTGCATGTTCAGAAAAAAACGTGTGTATTCTTCATCAGGTAGGTCATCTGTCTGGTCAGTCAGAGCATCCACGACATCCTTCATGGCTTAGGTGTCTCTCCTGGTACGGGAGCTTCCTTGCAATGCGATACGTGGATCCAAGCAGGCTTTCCCTCTAGTTACACAGAGGTTGGTGTCATCTGGGGCTCTTGGACAGGACCATCAAATCTGGCAGTGAAGAGAAAAACTCGAGAAAAGATATTAGTTTTTGACCAATTCAATTACATAAGCAAACAAGATATCATTTTGCATATTCTGCTGCTGAGGGAAGAATGCGCCTAACTTGGGACTAGACCCAAACAAAATTTCGTATGGTGACAGCTTTTCTGGGTCTCTGGGAGTGTGCCTTACGCTAAACAGTGCAATTGGGAGTGCGTCATGCCATGGTTTGCGTGTCTCTTGGGCAATTTTTAACATCCTATTCTTAACCCTGCTGTTCTGTTCGGGTCATAGTGACCCGAACAGACTTTTTGCAGCCCTGTAGATTTTTTTCTGTAAGTCTCTAAAACTTGAGACTCCTTGACTTTTCCTCATTTGGGGGGACCTACCTATGAGTATTTTTTTTTTTTTTTTTCGTTTACTTTTTGCTACACGCAAAAAGTTACACTAGTTGTGTTCGGGTCATAGTGACCCGACATCGTTTTTTACAGCTGTGAGGCCATATTTTCAGTGAAATAAAGGAGTTCTAACCTCAGTTGGGTCTATTTATTGCATCTACTATTGTATATCAATTGATTTATTTCCTAAATTATTTCAATGGGGTCGTACACGCGCTCTACCGGGGGTATGCATTGAGATCTGCGCACCATAAAAATGGCTTTATATTGATTATTTTTGGTGCACAGTCTATTCTAAAATGTAGAGTGCATCCGGAGAGATCACTAGGTGTGCAAAAAAAAAAAAAAATAATAATAAATAATAATAATAATAAAAAAGCAAAAAAAAAACGTCATACTAATGAGTACTAACCACCATGATAATGAAGTAAGTACACGGGAAGATAGAAAACCAAATATCTTTTTTTGTTTTTACAAAATATGTGTAGTTTTCTATTTTCGTTTTGCTCATTGCTCTGTTTTTTCTGAATAAAAAAAAAAAAAGATTTCTATTTCATTTTTCTTTTTTTTTTACTACCAAACATGTTCACAAACAGTCTAGTAAGCAAAAAGTATAAAAAAAATTGAGTTAGAGTGTCTAAAATCAAGGTTTTAATAAGCCAGGTCATAGTGACCCTGAACACTACAAGTGTATAGTAAATGCGAACAGCACAGCAGGGTTAAGTGTTCCGTTCAGTTTTTCTACCTTCCTGCTGCTCTGGGGGTGGTAAGGAGTGTGTAGGCCTAAATCTGACCCTACTGCTAACCAGAACTCTTGTGTCAGATTTGCTGTGAATGCGGGTCCCTGATCACTCTCTATCACTTCTGTAACCCCGTATCTGCACACTATTTTCTGAAAGTAGCTTCTTTGCAGTAGTTTTTGCTGACTGGTTCCTCACTGGAAAAGCTTCTGTGCATCTTGAAAATACTTCTTTGACCACAATGGCGTATTTGAATCCTTCACTTGGCGATATCTGGATGTGGTCTATCTGGATCCTCTGAAGCTGGTAGAGTGGTCTTGCCAGATGAGGTGAGGGGGACTTTCTTCCACACGTCCAGGCTTGCATTTGCCGCAGGTCAGACAGCTGCTGGTGAATTTGGCTGTTAGGGTGGAGATCCCTGAAGAGAAACAGTAAGCACCAATCAGATCATTCATCTGTGTCTTTGATATGTGGGTGTGGGTCCATGTGCCCATTGGACCACCATAGGGTGCATACTTTGTGGTAGGCAGAGTTTGAAGTCCATTATTGATAGCCTTCCTTCTTCACGTGTTGCTTTTTTTGCATTCAGCTCTTCTTCTCCTTTTGGAGCTTGGTCTTGCATCTTCTTGAGCAGATCCCAGGACGTCTTTTTGTCAGGTTTCTTGTCTTCAGTCGTCATGTAGTAGCCGTCCGGCTTTACGACCTCTCCCACTTCTCCATGCTGTCTTCCTTTGGCCGCTTCTTTGGCTGCCATGTCCGCCATGTTGTTGCCTCACGCCTCTTCTGTTCTCAGTTTTTCATACACTTTGATTTTTCAAATTGCCACCATTTTGGAAGTTGGAGTACACCCAGCAGGTCCCTGAAGGCTCCATGATGCTTCACGGTTGTCCCGTTTGCTGTGATGAAGTCCCTTGTAGCCCAGATGGGCCCAAAGTCGTGTGCTATGCCATGCGAGTACCTGTAGTCGGTGTAGATGTTTGCAGTCTTGCCTTCTGCCATCTGGCAGGCCTTCGTCAGCGCTATCAGTTCTGCTTCCTGGGCTGACAGGCTAGGTGACAGACTTCTGGACCACAGGATTTCTTGATTGCTGGTCACTGCACTTCCTGTGTGGAAACTTCTTCATCATCTGCAAATCTGGAGCCATTCTGTAATTCTGTAAATTTTGTTCTGGAAAGTCCATATTGTATCCCCCCTTGGGAGTGGGAGTAGAGTAGCCGGGATGAGGACTGTAGGTCTGGAGAAGGTGACATTATGAGACAAAGGCGATAGAGGCGCCACAAAGATGCCTGGCGGTGGGGAGATTATTGTTGGTTGAGCTTGATTGAAGATTGCCAAGATGTCGTGTGGAGTGAGAGTTTCCAGTGGCTGTCCAAGAATGATGTCAGCAACCTTGTCCAGGAAGGTGTGTGCTGCAGATACTGCCATCAGGCAGGAGGGTGCTCCTCTTGCAACTGGATCCAAGCGGGCTGAGAGGCAGCCTAAAAGTCTCTGTTTTCCCCCTTGAATCCATATCAGGACTCCAGTAGCATGACCTTCTTTCTTCCATTAGGTAGACGGAAAGACTTCTCGTAGTCAGGTAGGCCTGGTATTGGCGCTGAGACTGTGGAGTTCTTCCAATCTCCTGAATGGGTTGAAGGCTGCGTCTGATAGAAGGAGCGGGGTTGCGTTGATGCAAGCGCACAGAGGCTGCATTAGGACTGAGGCATCAGAGATCCAGGTTCTGCAATACGACACTAGACCAGGGAAGGCCTGCAGCATTCTTGGAGTTGTTGGAAGAGCCATCTTCTCCACAGTGGTCTTCCAGTCTTTTGACATGTGTTTCGTCTGGTGGGCAATACAGTGTCCCAGGGATGTAACTTGCTTCTGACATCACTGGACTTTGTTCTTCCAGACCTCGCGTTGCTGTTCTTCCAGGTAGAGTAGGAGAGACAAGGAATGGACTGTGCAGGTATCGATGTCAACCACACAAAAAAGAAGGTCATCCACGTGTTGTAGAAGAGTGACTCTTGCATATTCTGCAATCCAGTTGACGAGGATGGAGGACATTGTCTTGGTGAAACTTGAAGGGCTTGTTCTGAGCACCTTGAGGCAACACTGTCCATATGCACTGCACTGGTGTGTGAAGGCAGGCCTCCAGGTGGAGGGGAAATACTGAAGAAGGCACTGGCCAGGTTGATCACCGTGAATACCGTTGCGGTGACTGGGACTCTTGAGAGCAGAGTGTGACGGTTCAGCACTGTTGGGGTTTCAAATACCGTAGCCTCTTTCACGGCCTCCAGGCCTTGCACCATTCTGAACTCAGTGGGGTTTGCAGTCTTTTTCTTCACTGTGGAAAGCTGGGATTGATTCCGATGGGCGAGGCAGCCCAGTTTTGCCTTGTCCTTCACTATGCGGCAGGGGACTCCCATCTCCCGGCACAGAGCTGGCGGGAAAACAAGCCGCCTACTAGGATCCACATCATGAGAGATGACGACCAGCTGGCTTTCTTGTTCTCCACCAAGGCAGTCACTGTGTTAGCACCTGCTCTGGTCACAGGGGGTCTTCTTGTTGGGACGTCTCCTTCACCGGCTGCTTTTTTCTCAGCACGGGCCATCAGTAGTTTCTTTTTCTCCAGCTCGGTCTCAGGTCAGTATTTGTGCACAAGTTTGAAGAGCTGAGTGGCCTTTTGCCGGTCTAGGGCCTGGGTGAACTGGTTGATTGCAGGGGGCACCTCCTGGTGCTTGCAAAAGATGAACCTCTGGCGTTGGAGCTGGATGAGGTGTTGCCATTCCATGAAGCGAGTAGGGTCCTTCTTGAGTTGAATATCCTGGCCAATGTCAAAGTTCTCAGGCCGTCTTCTTAGGCGAGTTCACTTAGACCTTCAGTTGGTCAGAGACATCCTGACTCTGGGTGATGGAGTGGCTTTTCTGGTACTATGTCCAGCACCTCCTGTGATAGGTCTGCAGTGTGGTTGTTCCTGTTTCTTCTTGGGTCAGGGGTGAAGAAAGTGTCATGGTCCCATCTTCCTGGAACACTCTGGTCGCTTTCAGCTTCTGCAGTAAATCCACTCCCAATAGGTTGAGGGTGCAGGTCTTTGACACAACAAACTGGGACATGATAGAGCGTTCTGGCTGAGTCCACACGCTCAGGGGCTTCATAATCTGGAAATGTCTGACTTGACCATCAATTCCCATGCAGGACACAGAAGATTCTGATAGATAGGTGAGGTTGCAGAGTTCCACAAGAAAAGATCTGACTACGCCATCCACTCTCAGGATATTGGTCCCACTGGTGGGGTTCCCTGTGGACTTGGTGTGCTCCTGTCCTATGGACGGGGTTCTTCACTGCTTTCTGTGTTTCTTCTTCTTCTTTGCGAAGTCGGTGTTCTGCACCGATTCCGGAAATGACCAAACTCGCCACAGTTGTAACACTGGACATTCCTTCTGTCCCGGCGGGACTCAATCCTTTTTGCTACTGCGAGCAGGGTATCCATTGCTATTGATGTGTACTCAGGCCTGGCTACTACCAGTGGTTTCCTGATTGGTTCTCTCAGTCCATGCACAAAAGCCTGTGCCAACATCCGTCTGTGTGTCTGATCATGGGTAATGAGGCCCAAATCCTGAAACACTTGCATCACTCTGTCATGGAACTTCTCCACAGACTCTGTCTTGTCTTGACTCATGTCATGTAGGCTGAGAGTTTGTCCTGTCAGTCTGCTTTTTGGCCCATTCTCTGAGCTGCTCAATTAGCTTTGGTCCTGTCTCTCAGGCATATGCATCTAACTCTGCTGGAAGCTTGAAGTGTTCTCTCATAATTGGCCAGAATGCATCACCTGCTTTTATTTCCATTACGGTCCAGAGATCAATCCAGGCTGCTGCATACGTTCGCTGGATCTGCTGCATTTTTTGGCAAAATGGCATGGCGTGTATCCCTGGGTCTGGCAGCATACTGATCACCTGGCTTGGGATGAAGGGCTCATAGGATGCTGCCTCTACCTGTCCCTGCTCTATTGGTGCTTGTGTGTTTTCTTCCCTAGTATTGGGCAGCATGTGTGACGTTGCATCTTCATCTTCATCAGATAAGAAGTGACATGGTGTACTTGGTGCATACACTGGGTGAGATTTGGGCTTAAAAGTTGTCTTGCTGCTTGGGGATTTCCCACTTCCTTGCTGAGGCTGCGGTGGATCAGTGTCATGGTTCCATGCTGGCAGCCCTGCTCGGCACTGAGGTTCCTCATTTTTGTCTTCAGCTATACCACCCCCCTGTGAAGCCATGGCTGTGGGCTCTGCTAGTTGTTGTGTCTGGGGGCTACATGCAGCGTTTTGTGTAGGGAGATTTGCACTTTCTTCTCCTGATATAATGACTGGCAATGTTTGTACTGTGCTTGGGATAGACAGGGTGCCCTGTGCTGGAGGCACTGAATACAGGGATACCACATTGCTTTGATTGGGCGTTGACCCAGTTGATAACGAAGTAGAAAAAAAAAAGAGGAAAAGAAGGGAGGTGTGAGGGAGGAGCGAGAGAAAGAGGAGGGGAGAGAGGTGGAGGGAGGGTGAAGAAGAGGAGGAGAATGAAGGAGGGGAGGGAGAGAAAAGTGGAAGGGGAAAAGGAGAGAAAGATGGAGGAGAGAGAGAGGAGAAAGATGGAGGGGGAGAAGTAGAAGAAGATGAAGAAGAAGATTTGAGATTTGGAGAGGAAGAGATAGAAGAAGAGGAAGAGGAAGAAAATGGATGTGTCAGAGATGTGAGAGAGGGGAAAGAAGGAATGATAGGGAAAAAAGGATAGAGAGGGATGGCAGCGAGGAAAGAGGAGAAAAGTCTGAAGGAGAAAGGGACTGAGAAGAAAAGGAGAGGGTGTCCCCCCTGTGGCTCTTGAGAGGGGATCGTTGAAACAAAAATGCCTTCTCCCTGTGGAGAGAGGCGGGAAGCGTTTTTCCCTGTACAAGGCTCCAAGGCTCCTTATTCAATGAGAGCAGCCTACACCTGTCCCGTGTCTCCACATGATGGACATGTGATGTGTGTGACTCTGAATTCTGCTCTTGTGACATGTCAGTGATCATTTTCTCACAGACGATTTAACACCTTTTCAATCTTATAAAAAATCACTTCCTGGTCCGTTCAAATTAACTTGCTGTACCTTCTACACGATGCACCACTGCTCTTTTATAGCAGACGGTAATCTATAAACAAACTTTCCCGTTACCTTTCAAACAAAAAACAAGAAAAAAAAACATTTCATTATGCAGCGTAAAGGCTGCCTGTCCATTTGCTTCTCACGTACTCTGACCTTCTATTCACATGCCTAGCCCTTCGATTCTCACGTACTGTGTCTATTCCAAAAACCTATTCAACAAAGGTGATTAAAAATCTGAAAACTGCTGCATTCTGGTTCTGTGTGTCTTCCCTGAATGCCTGATGGGAGGGGTGAGTCAAACCGCTGCGCAGCTGTTATTCTCCCTTAGACTGCAGTTTCCTTATCTGTGCTTCTGACCTTGGTCTAAAGCAAGCTAGTAGAAAAAAAAAATGGTTGGAGAATAAACTCTAAAATAAATTGCTTAGAAAAACCTCTCCAAAATTATTTAAAAATGTACTTAAAAGAAAAACTTTAAAAACAAAAGTTAGATTTAGTAAAGAACTCTAGGAAAAAAAAGATTGACCAAAAAGGGGAGGGAAAAAAAACACAAAAAAACGTATTAATCATAAAACTCTGAAAAAACAACCCTTGTTACTAAAACAGCTAATTAAAAACAGAAAAGAGGTGGAAAAACTGATTGTAAAATGATAAAAACAAAAAGAAAAAATATACTTTAAAACTTTTGTCTGGTAGCGTAGGCTGTATCCTCCCGCCCTCTGGGAGAAAAAAAAATAAAAAAATAAAAATCTCACTGCTGCCAGCACTTCCCCCCTCCCTTATATCTCTGCTTGCTGCCTCTACAGACACTGAAATCACGTATCAAAAAAAAAAAAAATCCCTCAGAATAGCAAAAAATGAATACAGTTCAGTCTAAATGCCTAAGAATTTTCATGCTACAGCCTGTGGCCAAAAACTAGCTTAAAAAGATCAAAACCAGGAAACAGATGTGACAACGTGATTAGCAGAGGAGGGGGGTCAAAGGGGTTTCTCGCTGCTGCAGCCAGCAGTGAATGAGATAGTGACAGAGCGCACGCTGCTCTGAATGAGATTTAAAGCGACAGTACCTGATACAGACAGTGACATGTACAATGAGACAGACACCCGGGAGAATACGAATCCCTCTTTTGATGATCTGTGACACATACAAGCTGCTCTGGTAACTGATAACTCACCAATTGCACTGAGCACGCCAATGCTCCAGGTCTATCACTTCTGAAAGTGCGCCGGTCACAGTAATCTGTAATAGCCTGTACAAAATTCCAACCCTTCACACCTGGAATACTGGGAGTGTCTCCCTCCGATGTGTGAAAGAATCTGTGAGAATTTATCCAAACAAGGCCCCCACCCTTCACACCTGGAATACTGGGATTGTCTCCCTCCGATGTGTGAAGGAATCTGTGAGAACTTATCCAGCAATTTGGCTTTTCCTGCTATACAGCTTCCAGAAATCAGGAAGCAAATACACAGTCACCGTTCCAACTTTTCTCCCGGTTCACACAAAACATGAAACATACACAGCACAGCAGCAAACAACTCGGCTTATATCCCAGGGCTTTTGGATAAGGGTATGGACTTTTTACACAACCTGGGAATGCGGTGATGACCACGTCCGACCGGCTAGAAGTGTAGGCTAGGACTAGGCACAGGGAACATTCAGGTAAGATGACAGAGTTTTCTTACCTTACTTATGGAGCTGCAGTCTCCGTTCCGTGTGCCAAGGCCAGGGCCAACACCCCCGTCTCTCCGGTCGGCCGGGTCCTCGTGCGTTTCGTCCAATGCCCCGCGTGCAGGCGCCAACTGTTATGGAAATTTAATTAGGATAAATCTATCCTGAAGTGTTTGCTGGTGCCGTTCTCAATTTTCTATTAGATGTCTTTTTTGAGCGCTCAGAACGAAATGAAACTGTCCACACGGAAGTGTCAGTATAGCAGTTCGTCAAGACCTCTCATTTATTATTCATTCAAGGTTTTATACGTTTACAAAAAGGGACTGGTTAGTCAATTAACATACAATTAAAAGCTGTTAGATTATTGGCTGTTCTAGTGTAAGTATGATAATTATGATAAAAGGGCTGAAGTTGCAGATTTATTGTTTTATGTTCTTTTGCCCTAGCTTTCTTGCATGACTAGTAAAGTAAACAATAGATATCTTATTAAATCTCTCTGTACTTGTTCCTTATGAAGGCCAGGGTCGTTTAAAATGACTGATTATAGCTGGCATCAGCTTTTGCATAGATATGTGTGAGCACAGGATTTTTAGCAAGTGAGATCTATCTAACTGTGAATGCATATATATGAATATACTTTGAATATATGGAATACATATATATTTCCATGACAATGGGACCATCAACCTTTATGGAACATCTTATAGGGTCATCAACCTTTATGGAGCATCTTATGGGGCCATCAACCTTTATGGAGCAGCATATGGGGCATATTCTATGGAACATCTCATGGGGCCATTACTAGCCTTTTATGCAGCATTATATGGGGCATATTTTAATATGGAGCATCTTATGGGGCCATTATTAACCTTTGTGCAGCATTATATGGGGCATATTTTTGTATGGAGCATGTTATGGGGCCCAGCATGAACTTTATGGAGCATTATATGGGCATATTTTGTATAGATCATCTCATGGGGCCATCATGGACTGTATGGACCATTATATGGGGCTCCTGATTCAATATGGATGTTCAAAAACTTAACCTACTGATGTCTCAATTAATTTTACTTTTATTGGTATCTTTTACTGGTAATCTTTTATTTGAAATTTACCAGTAGCTGCTGCATTTCCCACCCTCGGCTTATAATCGAGTCGGCTTATACGCGAGTATATACGGTATGTCTCCTTATATTGCTAAAATCAAGTTATTATATACCTAGAATTTGTCAGAATAATCATGACAAAAGCATAGGTGGAAAGAGTAACTAATCTTACAAGGGTTAATGTATACCTTCGTAAATGCAGAGACAATAATGGATGAGAACTCTTCTAACCCAATTGCTGTGTAATGTAAAAGGTAAAGTGGTTGAGGTAATAAGGGGTATATAGTGCAAATAAGCTATACAGTTGTTTAATAACTTTAGCATGAATGTAGCTTGAGGAGAATGCTAAAGGTATCCCACATCGCTAAAAGCATATGTATGAGTAAATATATAGTGTGCAGACAAGCAGACAGGGCCGATGTCAGCACCCAGCGCACCCGGGCAAATGCCGGGGCCCTGAGCAGGCGGGGGGGCCCACTCACAGTTGGGGACTCCGGCATGCTATGGGCCGGTGCATGTGCCAGTACCGGGGGGCCGGTGCCTCGAGCAGAGCAGCGGCCAGTGAAGAGAGGTATTTAATTTTTTATTTTTTTTATGTTTGGCGCAATATATGGAGACCATCATATGGGGCCCATCATATACTGGAGTATCATATATGGGGCCCATCATACACTGGAGCGTCATATATGGAGCATTACATGGGGCCTATCATACACTGGAGCATCATATATGGGGCCCATTATATATGGAGCATTATATGGGGCCCATAATATACTGGAGCATCATATATAGGTCCATTATATATGAAGCATTATATGGGGCCCATCATGCACTGAAGCATCATATATGGGGCCCATCATATACCGGAGCATCATATGGGGCCCATTACATATGGAACATCATATGAGGCCCATTATATATGGAACATCATATGGGGCCTATTATATATGGAGCATCATTTGGGCCTATTATATATGGAGCATCATTTGGGGCCTATTATATATGGAGCATCTTATAGGGTCCATTCTATATGGAGCATTATATGGGGTCCATTATAAAAGGAGCATTATATGGGGCTCATTAATCTGTATGGAACACTATGTGGTGCCCATAATACTGTATGAAGCAATATATGAAGCTCATTATACTGTATGGAGCAATATACAGGGCTCATTATTCTTCATGGAGCACTATGGGGTGCCCATAATACTGTATGGATGACTATACTGTTTGTCTTTTGAGCTATTGTAGAATTTACAATAAATATCACTCATGAAATGTATGAAGTAAGTGAAATGTTTGGCATTGTACTACACCTATATTTCTCTGCCGTATCTGTGCATCATGAATTGTGGTATGTGTTAAAAGGGCCCATTGAGACTCTTTCGCCCGGGGCCCATGAAAACCTGGAGCCAACCCTGCAAGCAGAGAAGGTGAACTTTAATACTTTGATAAAAATGTATCAATTTACCTTAATATGACCTCAGGACCATGCAGTAGTGAGTTTAGGACAAGCAAAGATCCCCCTCCACCCCGACACGCGTTTTGCTCAGAGCTTCTTTCAGGAGCGTAATTTTCATGTTGCCCACACCTGCTACTTGCCTAAAGTGAGTTTGAACAAGCATTACATGTTTGAAACAAAGTTGTTTACCCACAATCTGGGAAAGATGTCAACATTTTTGTCTGGCCCATTTTTCGGGTTTTGTGTGAAATGATGTCCAATTTGCTTTTTTTTCACAGTTTTTTTTGTGTTTTTCCAATACACACAAAGGAAATAAACATGTGTATATACACAAAACCAGTGTAATTTTAATATTTTTTTGGGACAAATACTTCATTTTTTGTAACAATTTCAAGGGGGTAGCATTTATGTACATTTAATCGAAGTACATTTATCAAAGTACATGGCAGTTAAACATGGCTGAATCTAACATGCATCTCTATTCTCTTCATACCACAGCCACAGCTATTCATTTTAGCCAGCATATTTAATGGTGCCTAGCTATTTCAACTAACTCTGCTTGTCCCCTTATGCTGTGAGGTCAAGAAACTTTTTCAAAGTGGTTTATGATCCACGTTGGCCTGGACACTTGTTTGTCTGCTCACTACATTTATTGTGTCCTGCTGTGTCAACTTAGTTTGCTAATGAGAAAAAAAAAAGTAAAAGATCTTAGAACTTGCCTCCTATATATTGAGACATAGTCTGGGGAAGCATTTATGCAGAGGTGATTTATGTACATTTAATCGAAGTACATTTATCAAAGTACATGGCAATTAAACATGGCTGTTAGACAGGGCAGGAGACAGGTAAATCTACTCCCTCTACATTTGGATTACAACAAATATTCACCATATGCATTTGTATAATTTATATCCTGGCTGCTGCATTCACTCACATCTACCACCTTTGCATTAACTCTTTACACTCCATTCATATCGGCCCATCTGTCCTTTCCTGTCCTATGTATAGCACTCACTCTCTTTTCACATTTCTAAACAGCACAAATCCATTCATTCCCACCATCCCACACATGAGACACTCTCACAAATCACTTAACCATCTGCTCACTCTTTCTATCCTCCTTCTCCTAGTCGCAGGAGATATCGCTCCAAACCCCGACCCCCCATGTTATAGCAAGTCAAACCTCCCAACTGCTACACTCAGAAACCCCTCTAATCTTATTAATATTTCCTGCATGCCTTCTGTCTCTTTTAATTGTGCCCTTTGGAATTTTCGCTCAGTGTGTAATAAACTCCCCTTCATCCATGACTTCTCCCTTTCAAATTCTCTTAACCTTCTAGCTCTTACTGAAACCTGAATCCAGCAGTCATACACCACCGCTGCTGCTGCTCTTTCATATGGTGGACTTTTCTCAACAGAGCAGGTGGAGGCGTTGGACTGCTCCTATCACGCAAATGTACCTTTCAGGTTATCCCTCAAGTACCCTCACTTGTCTTCCCTTCTTTTGAGGTCCATGCTGTCAGACTCTACGTCCCCTTCTCCATGCAAGTGGCAGTGGTGTATCGTCCTGCCGGCCCTTCTCATCAGTTCCTGGATCACTTGCCACCAGGCTTCCACATTTTCTCTCCTGTGACATCCCCAGCCTCATCATGGGTGATTTAAACATCCCCACTGCTCTTCCTCTCTCCCCATCTGCTTCTTGCCTTTTATCTCTAATCTTCTCTTTCGGTCTCTCGCAGCATACTAACTCCCCACGCATGAAGACTGAAACTCCCTCGACTTGGTCTTCTCCTGGCTTTGCTCAGTGGATAATTTCACAAACTCCGCTCTCCCTCTCACTGACCACAACCTTCTTTCATCCTCTATCAAGAACTGCCATCCTGCTCAGGTCACCCCGCCTTTCCACACTTATAGAAACATACAGGCCATTAACACCCAGAAACTTATGAAGAACTTGCAGTCATCATTGGCCCCTATCTCCTCCCTTTCATGTCCTGATTCTGCACTGAAGCTTTACAATGAAAGCCTGCAAAGTGCCCTGGATTAAATTGCTCCTCCTATACATAAAACAATACAGATGGCGACAACCATGGAACACGCCGCAAACACGTTTTCTGCAGCGGTGCTCCAGGTACACTGAACGTCTGTGAAGAAAATCTTATCTACCTGAAGATTTAATCCATTATAAGTTTATGCTTAAAACATACAACTCTGCCCTTCACCTCTCCAAACAAACCTATTTCAACACCCTCATCACCTCACTATCCAATAACCCTAAACGTCTCTTTGACACTTTTCATTCCCTACTCAACCCAAAAGAGCAGGCCCCAACCACAGATCTCCATGTTGACAATCTGGCCAATTATTTCAATGAAAAAATTGGCCATATCCGACTGGAAATTATCTCCCAATCCCCTCATACCATGCACTGTCCTCCCTCCCCCACTGCATCTAGCTCACTCTCTGATTTTCAATCAGTCACAGAAGAAGTAATCAGGCTCCTTGCATCTTCTCACCCCACCACTAGCACCAGTGACCCCATTCCATCACATCTACTCCAGTCCCTTTCCCCTGCTATCACCTCTCACATAACAAAAATATTCAACCTCTCTCTCTCTTGCGGTATCTTTCCCTCCTCATTTAAGCATGCCATTATACATCCATTACTTAAAAAACCATCCCTCGACCAAAACTGTGCCGCTAACTATAGACCTGTCTCTAATCTTCCCTTCCTCTCTAAACTCCTGGACGCCTGGTCTACGTCCGTCTTATCCGCTATCTCTTAGATAACTGTCTTCTCAACCATCTTCAATCTGGTTTCTGCTCTTTACACTCTACTGAACTGCCCTCACTAAAGTCTCTAATGATCTACTAACTGCTAAATCTAATGGTCACTACTCCATGCTAATTCTCTTGGATCTCTGTGCAGCTTTCGACACTGTGGACCATCAGTTCTTCCTCACTATGCTACACTCCATCAGCCTCAAGGACACCATTCTCTCCTGGTTCTCCTCCTACCTCTCTGATTGCTCCTTCACTGTATCTTTTGCTGGTTCCTCCTCCTCTTATCTTCCCTTACGGTTGGGGTTCCTCAAGGATCAGTCCTAGGCCCCCTCCTCTTTGTGTAAGGAGATAGACCGGACCGCTTGTACCTGTATGCCAGGTCCAGAGCTGAAGAGGCTGCATCCCCTGTTCCCGGGGGCAGCCTGAGAGAGGTGGACCTTCACTTGCTGCAGGGGGAAAAAAGGAGAGAGACGGAGCTTCCTGCTGACAGGAGGGGGCGGGGCAAGCCTAAAAAGCGCACAGAGAAGAAATAGAAGGGAAAGCGCACGCTGTAGAGAGGGTCGACGCCTAGTGATTGCAGCGCGCAGAGCGGTGAGCAGCGCACTCTGCGTCCCCTACCTGAGAGTGCTGGGCCTGTGATAGGCGGTAATACTGCTGTCCAGGACAGCAGCTTTAGTGCTGGGGAAATTAGCCGTGCAGAGCCATGCCAGCAGAGCCGTACAGAGTCATGCCAGCAGAGCCGTACAGAGCCGTGCCAGCAGAGCGGAGCCAAGCCAGGTGCCGTACCCAGCGTGACAGTCAGTACCGAACACGCTCTGCACAGGAGTGACCACATACCTGACAGACCCCTTGCATACAGGTCCACTGGAGGTGGACAATAGACTGACAGCATACCGCCACCTGTCACGCCAAGAGGTGACTCAACTTTAGAGGGAGAGAGACTGTAACGCGTGCGCAGCGCAGTGAGGAGCAGGTGACTAAGCCAGAGCCCCGTAGCCGAGGACCTGTGTACACCGTGGAGCAACGTCCCGCTCCGGTGGTCTCTCACACTGGATTTAGTACCGTGCTAGACACATTTAAGCACTGGAAATATTCTTGCCTCTCAGAGACTTCGCTGAGATGTCACGTTCCGCTGTTGTCGGTGCCACCGTTGGAACCCTGAACTTGCTCACAACAGAAGTCTACAGTCCGATAAGTTTTGCCTCTTTATTACTGAACTGTCGTTCGTCCCTTGCCTACCCTGCCATCCTCCCCGTTCTGCCTCATTCCTTACTGTCACCCTACAATCCCCCACTCCCTGCGTGGAGCAAATCCCCCTGTAAATAAATCTGTTTACCCTTGTTCTGCGTCCCCGTTCGTGACTGCATCCCGCGTTCCTGCAGGTTATTACATTTGTATACCGCCCCTATTGGACAATCAGTAGATTTGGTTTCCAGTACCATCTGTCAAAAACGGAACTCGTGTTTCCTCCCTCTACTAGCCTACCTTTGCCCGACATTGCCATCTCCGTGTGTGGTTCCACCATTACTCCCCAGCAACATGCAGTCTCGGGGTCATACTTGATTCCAAGCTTTCATTCACCCCCCCGCATCCGATCACTGGCTCGCTCTTGTTATCTCCACCTCAAAAACATTTCTAGAATTCAACCTTTTCTTACTTTCGACTCTGCAAAAACTCTTACTGTTTCTCTTATTCGTCTGGACTATTGTTACTCTCTACTAATCGGTCTCCCTCTTAGCAAACTCTCCCCTCTCCAAACTGTCTTGAATGCTGCAGCCAGGATCATATTCCTTACCAATCGTTATACCAATGCCTCTACCTTGTGCCATTACACTGGTTACCCATCCACTCCAGAATCCAGTACAAACTTATTACACTCACCCACAAAGCACTCCATGGCTCAGCACCACCCTACATCTCTTCCCTCATCTCAGTCTACCATCCTACTCGTTCCCTCCGTTCTGCTAATGACCTGAGGTTAGCATCCTCAATAATCAGAACCTCCCACTCCCGTCTCCAAGACTTCTCACATGCTGCGCCAATCTTTGGAATGCACTACCCAGATTAATATGATTAATCCCCAATCCCCACAGTTTTAAGCGTGCCCTAAAAACGCATTTGATCAGACTGGCCTACTGCCTCAACGCATTAACCTAAATATCCCTGTTGTCCCATTCAAATTTTTTTTACCATAATCAGGTTCCTCGCATCATGTTCTCGCCCGCTTTATTCTTTTAATTAGCCCTCTGTGTCTGTACTGTTACATACTTTGGCTGTTAACTGATTCATGCAACATTACATGAACACCCAATTCGTACACCATAGCTGGTTCGAACAATGAAAGCAATTGTTACCATCCACCTTTCGTGTCTCCCCCTTTTGCTCATAGATTGTAAGCTTGCGAGCAGGGCCCTCATTCCTCTTGGTATCTATTTTGATCTGTGTTTATTGTTATGCTGTAATGTCTATTGTCTATACAAGTCCCCTCTATAATGTAAAGCGCTGCTGAATATGTTGGCGCTATAGAAATAAAATTATTATTATAAATTATTAAGGGTGCCAACACTTTGGGCTATGATTGTAGTTCCAAGGGGACCTCTCATTGTTCTACACATATTTCCCTGGTGATTAGAGATATTTTAATTATGTAATTTTTGCAAATTTATTCGCCACAAATCGAATTTGTTGGGAAAATTCAGCATAGTTGGTGGACTTGAATTTCACGAGATATGCTCATCTCTTAATGTCACTTTTTTCAACTTTCTCCTTATGAAAAACTCTACAAACAAACTTCTGTCCAGTCAGAAGGCTACAAAAAATGCTGCAGGAAAAAAACCTCTCCAAAAACATCTGTAAAACTCTTTAGTACCAATTCAGAAACCAAAATACTCCACAAAGAAGGAGTTTCCTGAAGCAATTTCCACTACAAAACTTGTCTTTTTTGACTGTCGGGATAACTTTTTTGTGAACATACCTAAAGGTTGGCTTTACCTGTTTGAGTTTTGACATAATTTCACAAAAACTGTGATATTTTCACACTCTGCAATTGTACTCCAAGTTATATAATATGTATGTGCTATTATGTGGCTTATTGACCATATGGCAGCTAATGTTAATAAAACAGTACAACATAATCTCTCTAAGCTGGAAACTGTGTTCTGAGGAATGAGACCAGTCTTTTGTTTCATAGTGTTTGTCTTTTTTATCTTTCTTCTTTTCTCCTCTAATGTCAGGCTGGCAGGGCATATCTATTACCTTCTCATGGCTTATGTTCCTTGGCAGTATTCTTCATGTTTATCTGTGTGTTTCAGGGTGGGGACATGGTACAGAATTTGTTTGTTCTACTTACAGTTCTTTCTCTAAAAATTGATATTAACTTTTTGACCTTTGATGATAATGCATGGGCTGGTGCATAATATTGTAAAGTTTTATCGTATACACACCCGTAGTGTTTGTAGTCATTGACAAGTAAGGCTTAACATTCTGTTGCGTAACATCATCCAAATAAAGATTTTGATAATTAAAGGACTTTTAGTACTCTATGTCCTGCTATACAAATTAGATAGACACGTGTATACATTTCTGTAATTTTCCACAATACTTCCATCTCCATTAGAGCAGAGTTGTGATCTGGGACTACAGCTCAACTACAGTGCCTACAAGTAATCTATGGTGGTCTGAGACACACCTCCTGCCTCACCATTAGTCCAGGCTACTGAAACTCTGTCTCCTCAGATTCAATGCTTTGTATAAACACAAGCCTAAGGTCTTGCTAATACATTGCGATTTTGCCACTTTTTTTTCCGCTGTATTTTTGCTGCGGAAAAAAATGCAGCTTTTACAATACAAGCAGAGCGATTGAGATTTCTGAAATCTCATGCACATGCTGCTTATTTTTTTTAAGCATAGTTGAACCATTAGGCCATGTGCAGACTGAATATTTGGGATTTTTTTAGCTCAGTATTTGTAACTAAAACCATGAGTAGGTGATAAATCCAGATGTGGTGATGTGTTTCTCTATATTTCCTTTCATTATTCCACTCCTGGTTTTAACTTACAAATACTGAGATAAAAAATAACCAAATACTCTATGTCTGTACATAGCCTACAAAACGTTTTTACAAATCTGCAGCATGTCAATTCTTTCGGACTTTTTGCAGCATTTAAAAAAACGCAAGTAAATATGCATCAAAAATGCCACAAAAATGTGGCAAAAACGCATGTATTTTACACAACTTTTTTCTTGCCAACACTCTAGTGTTAGATACCTACATAAATCCCAGATAAGTCTACAAAGCAAGAACAAATATGATACCAAGGAAAAACTTTGAAAAAGACCAAATAATATAAAAGTATAAATGTTTATTGAACAATAATATAAAATATATATATAAAAGGGCAGCAAAAGGCCACCTCTTTGTGTTTTGTGGCTTGCTGCCCTTTTATATATATATTTTATATTATTGTTCAATAAACATTTATACTTTTATAGTATTTGGTCTTTTTCAAAGTTTTTCCTTGGTATCAAACACTCTAGTGTTGTAGCAGAAGAAGATGGAATAAAATTTGGATGTTTTTATACAATGTGCAGTTTTATCTACCCTTTTCACAAATCCAGTTGATGTTCTGCAACTTTAAACAGCACTCACGTATCCTGAGACCAGTCGTTTGGCCATAAATTCTTAATTGCTTCTGTGTTCCATTTTTTGGTGAACATCTCGAATGCTTTTGCATGTCAATAATAGAAGGTCCTAGAGTGCTGAAACCTGGTGGAAAACCATTTGGCAAATCTGGGGCAAATTGGTCCAGTTGTTTGTCTATTAATTAATATTTTCTCTTGTGTTCCATTTGTATGTGTCATATCTTGAGAATGGTCGGTCCTAGAGAACTGAAACCCATCATAAACCCTTCGGAAGTTCCCGATTTTCCTATGTACTAAATTTTTTGCAAATTGGTCCAGTATTTTGGTCGTGTATAAAGAACAGACAACAGAAATGCATTTTTACTTATGTAAAGAAAATATCAGAGTATACCAACACCAACAGCATCTACTGTTTAAGAAATTAGACCACTAACACTATTAAAAATATTAATTCTAATATTAAAGGGGTGTAAATATCTGCTTTCTTTGATAAACAGCACAACTTTTTTTTTCTGTAGACTGTGTTTGGTATTACAGCCAAACCCATTTAAGGCTGTGTGCACACTGAGTGATTTTGCTGACTTTTCGAAGCAGAAACTCAAAGTGTTCGTGAGGTTTTGAGATTTGGAGAAGGATTTGGGAGTTTCACTTAGATTGAGCCCCAAAAACTCTTAAAAAAACCCCTCTGTGGGCACATAGCTTTACTCTGTATATGTCTGTTATTGATTTTTTTTTTTTTTTAGTTAATTAAAACATGACTGGTGTCTCTTTAAATCTAATGACCTGCGGAAAACAAGCAAAGTCTGAGCAAGGATGACTGTAATTATGTATATTATCACTAATTAAATAAATGCTGGCACTGCTATGAATATGAAAGGCATTTTGTGTAAGTACAAAATACACAATATATCTTGTACCTGGGTTACTCAGCACTTGGGTTTATCCTGGTTGTAGTCACTGCAGCCAGTCACAAGGATATTGTAATCCCTGTGGATCTGATCCAGGTGTTACTTGGCAGCAGTCACCTACCTACCTATAAATAACCTCAGAGAGGCTCATCGAAGAAGCAGAATGGCATGATATGACATAGTACTAGTTGTGTTGCTGGTGCATGGCTGGCATAAACCAGTAATTGGATGGTAAATCTGTAAAAATTGATACAGCATACTTATATATTTTTGACTAATATGTCCTAGTTCTTATAAAATAATTTCTAAGTTAAGGAAAAACATTCTGGAGCTATTTACTACAATAACTGGAAGTGACAGAATAGTCTTTTTCAAGGGTGGTAATATTAATATTCTTGGAAGGGGACAATAGACACAAAGGCTCACAGACTATTAATATCAGCTCACAGCTGTTTGCTTAGCCTTTACTGGTTGTTATAGGGGTCCCCCTATAAATACTAAGCGGCAAAAGTTAAACAAACAAAGACAGCTGCGGGCTGATATTAATAGCCTAGGAAGGGGCCATGGATATTGTCCCCCTTCCAAACTAAGAACATCAGCTCTCAGCCGCTCCAGAAATGGCACATCCATAAGATGCTCCAATTCTAGTGCTTAGCCTCGCTGTTCCCACTTGCCCTGGTGTGGTGGCAAGTGGGATAATAGTTGTGGGGTTGATGTCAGCTGTGTTATGGTAGTTGACATCAAACCCACGGGTTAGTAATGGAGAGGCATCTATAAGACACCCCCATTACTAACCCCATAGTCAAATGTAATAAAGACACACACAGGGAAAAGAGAGGGGAACTGACCACGCAGCAACAAGTCACTGGATCGAATCCCCAAACCGAGCCCTGATAGTTAGGATCTCTATGGATTATAGAGGCATACGCTAGGGTTTTACATGTGTGCTTAAAGTAAAGCCCAAAATTCAATGTGAACAGAGCCTAAAAGTAACAGCTTGTTTTCTTAACAACCTATTTGCTTGAAGAAATTGCTATTCTTTTTGTCCACTTTTCTGCCTGGGCATACAAAATGTGTTATCTTTATCTAGCCTGCATAGACAGTGGGCACAAGACAAAACTTAAATGCTAAAAAAACTCCATAGTTCATTCATGAGACATGATGGTAATGATAATCGGAATTAAAGGACACAACTGGCGCACAATTAGGCTGCTTGGTGATTTTTTGCATAATGTGTTGGATAGGTATAAAGTAGGCTGAGGGGGTGAAATGTGGGCACATTTAGAAAGGTTTAAGAACATGATGTTAGTAGTTTGATCTAAGTTGTGGACTTCTAGGTTTAAATGTGTTCTCCTGACATTACCCTGCACTACTACATAATACCAGTGATTGTCTGTCTGCTGTCTCTAACAATGTCCTTCCTGTATATGAAACTGATTTTTTCAAAAATTTAACTTCTGTTTCCTCCTTCTACTAACCTATCTAAACCCGATATTGCCATTTCCTTGTGTAGTTCTACCATAATTCCCAAGCAGTACTCTCTTGGTTATATTTGACTTAGATTTTTCCTTAACTCCCTATATCCGATCACTCACTCATTCATGTCACCTGCACCTCAAAAACATCTCCAAAATCTGACCTTTTCTTACCTTTGAAACTAAAAAAGGTCTTATTATCACTCTGATTCATTCTCATCTTGATTAGTAAAACACACTACTAATCAGTTTTCTTCTTACTAAACTCTCCTCTCCAATCTATCATTAGTGCAGCAGCCAGGCTAATATTTATGGCCATTTGGAACTCCGGTGCCTCTTCTTTGTATTGTCGCATAGGTTGCCCATTCGCTATAGAGTACAATATAAAAATTTATCTCCCTCACCCACAAAGCTCTCCCTAGTTCTGCACCACCGTATATTTCCTCTCTCATCTCTCTCTACCACTCTATCCATGCTCTTCCTTCTGCTAATGACCTAAGACTACCATCCTCCATAATCTCTCGTGGTGCACCAATTCTCTGGAATGCACTACCTTGGACAATGAGGTTAATTTCTAGTGTCCACAGTTTTATGTGAGTCCTAAAAACACAAGCCTTATCACTTTATTGATCTAACTTCTCAGTTGTCCCTTCCCTTCTTCCATCTGTTTCCCCCACACACACACTTCATATACTCAGTAGCACTTTGAATCTGTACATATACAGTTGCTGGCTGGTAACCAGTTCCTGCAGTTTTAGACAAGTACTCTTATCTAAGATGGTGGGGCCGTTTAATATTCAATAATACTGCTTCATTTACATGAAACGTAAAAAAAAGTTCATTCATGGGCGGTTTGTCATATTTGTATTGATTTTCCAATATGCAACATATGACAGATATATATATATATATATATACGTTTGCATTATGTTTCATTTTGTGTTTTATACTATGCTGGTCAGAATGCTCCCCGAAGAAAAAATAATTGTGTCAAAGAAATGCATTTTTTTACAATTTTTTTCTAATTTCTAGATCACCTATTTGGGATGGAGCCAAAAGTGAAAGAAGGAGAGAGCCTTGTGGATGATAATGCGGGTAGGTTGAAATAATGTAATCTGCATTTTTTACGTTCTCTAAGGGTAAGTTCAAACGTTGCGTTTTTTTGTGCGGATTTTTCTTCAGTGTGACCTTGCTATGGTTTTTCCTGAAGATTTTCCACAGATTTCATTCTTTGCGTTACAAAGGGTAAAATCCATGTTGAATTTCGCACAGAGAATTGACATGCAGCGGTTTTTTAACTCCGCACAGCAGATCAATTTCCGTGCACAAATGTTCAGGAACGTGAGATTTGTTGACATCTCAGTTATTTAGCTTGTACTGTCATGCAAATCCATACATTAAATCCTCACTAAATGCGCACGTAGTTCTATACAGAAGCTCATGCCTGGCAAATTAAAATATTACTCCTATATGAACACTAGGTGGCAGTATGCTGCTACATTACGGGATGCCAGTAGCTGATAAGTAAAGTATTTGCCTGAATATTATTAACTTTTTTAAATTTTGCTGTCATAGATCATCATTTTTTTTATTAAAAGAACTGCTAATATCAGGTGTTCTGTATTTTTATCTACTTAATGTTACTTTTCCTATTTCTAACGTCATTTAATTATAAACTTCATTATACCATAGTCCTAATATGTTATTATTAGAAACATTCCCTTTATACTATATTTAGTTTTGTTCTAATATTCCATCACAGCATATTATAGAGTTGTTGTTTAAAGAAGCACTCCCACTACCATTTTTATTGTTTAAATGTGTGTATGGGGATATAATGTAGTGTAATGGAATTAATATACTCTCCTACCACTGCTCTTTTTGGTATCCAGTGCCGTTCTTCCAGTACCACTGTGCATAATGGCCGGGACATGCTGCGCTTTGTTTGACCCGGAAGTGACTTTTACAATATAATCCTGTGGAGCTTCAGAACGAAGTTCCATAGGCTTTCATTATAACAGCGTATTCCGGATCATGCATAGTGTGTAGAATGAGCTGGCAGGTCTTGTTTGCAGTGACGTCACTGGGAAGAGCAGAAGAACGGCACTGGACATCGAAGCGAGCAGTGGTAGGTGAGTGTGCTAAAACTGCAAATTGTCTCTTCAGAGGGGAAGAGGACTAGAACTCTAGTGCCACCTATTGGAAGTAGCAATCCTAAAAATCAATGTCGACCCTTTAACGAGCCTTGTCACATGACTTAGGATAAGAGCCAAATCAGAATCTACTAACACTCTCACACTACTTTACATGCACATACACATTAGATCAATAACAAATTTTAGTGGGAGTGCTTCTTTAAGCAGCTTCTTAAAAGAGTTGTCCATTATTCGGGCAACCCTTTCTGAATCACTATATTCCCCCTTATAAAATAACAACACCATATACTCACCTACTGTGCCAACATCATTGTTGGCATTGGTTCTCCTGGGGCTTGTGAGACACTGTTATGTCACGTGATACCTATGGCCAATCAGCGCTGGCTTCATTCTTCCCTCCTTCAGAAAATTTAGGGATCCAGAGGAAGTGAGAGCAGCGGCTGCTCTTTCATATTGTCCGGATGTCAATTATGTCCGAGAGTGAAGCCAGCCTTGATTGACCACAGGTATCATGTGACATAACTGTGTCAAGCAAGCCCAGGATAGCCAGTGATGACACCCCTAGAACGGCTACAGAGGTGAGTGTGGGTATTATTATTTTACTGGAGGGGGGAATGTAGAGACATAGAAGGGGTTGTCCGATAATTGTATGCTCTACTGAATAGTTGAGACATTAAAAAAGAAAAAAAATATGTTTCTGGATTGTGAAATTCATTACTAAGGCAGATTTGGATTGCTTCATAACGTAGTAGACAAGATATATTGTGTGAATTCCTCAAATATTTATCTTATCTGATAAGTGGTGTGGTACACCAAAGGGGGTCTTGATGGATGGGAGATATATTTCTCCTAGCAGACTGGAGTTTGGTCAGGATTTTCCCTGATCTCAAGGACCTGTGATGAGGTCATAGTCACGTGATCAGGTCAGCTGATGTGTACCTCACCTGAGGGTGTGGACTAGGCCTATAAAACAAGGAGCTGTTGTAGTTGGTGGGTGTGGAAGGAAGGAGTTTGGCTGGAGTCAGCCTGGAAGATTGTTTTGTTACAGTGTGTCAGTGTGCACCAGGAAGCGAGTACCAGACCACCCGGAATGGCACCTGGCGGTCTCTGCTGACCCGCAGCCGCTTAGTTAAGCCCGTCCCTGGCAAGGGTGAGTCTGGGACCAGTGGTTCTCCAAACTGGAGTGATTTATGTTCTGTTTTGATTTTGTTATCTGGACTTTTGTTGAACCCGTCATTAAAACCACTGAACTTTGAACTAAAAGCCTGTGTGTTTACCTCATTACTGCGGCCCGGCCCCTGCCTACCAGAGCGGATCCCTACAGTGGATACAGTTGAATTAATTATGTGCAATGGTCTGAGGGCCAAACAGCCTTGACATCACTCTCACATGTAGCAACCATTACGGCAAACTTTCAGAAAGATTTGTGAAGGCACTGATGTATTTCTCTCTTAGGCTCTCATCAATGCAGCTGTGTCTGGAAACATCTATATTCTGTTATCCTGAACTTGTTATTGTGTATACTGTCACTTTAGCTAAAACATATTGGGGCTTTGGAGAAGGAAATGGCCATGTTTATATGCCTATATAGACTGCATAAATGGTCAGGAGCAGCCACTTATATGTGGCTGGTCGTGACCATGTGTTTGGCTGAAGTAATCGCCTCCTGTGCAGTCATGATGGCGTAGAGGAGTGATGACATCAGGTGCCATACTATACAGTATAAGCAGTGCCCTTCTTGCCAAAACAGTGATTTACACATCCTGTGAGCTAGTACGCTACAGCTAGAGATGGTGCTATATGGTGACGGTGAGCTGCAGCGCTGCTGAGATACTGATAGTGTGTGAAGGATTCTTTGAAGCTTTTCCTTATTCTGACCTTCTAGGTGAATGATAATGTTTGGGGTTGTTTTTTAGTATACCATATTTTTGTAGTTCAAGTTTATCACCCTTATCTCTTGTAAAAGGATGCTAACTCTAGAAAAGTTTAAATTAAGCAACAAATACAGTTATCCTGACTGTTAGGCTATGTTCACACAATAGTATAACAAAGTTTCATCCAGGAGACTTGGACTTTTTTTCTCACTTATCATACATGTACAATCCATATGCAATCCATTTTTTTTTTCACGGCAGCAGCTATAAATTAACAAGACCATTTACAGTTTCCACTGTTAAAGAATTGGATTGAATCCGTAATAATCAGATGCTCTCATCCGATTTACAGATTGCATGCTGCAATGTTTTTTACACGCGGAATCGGTCCATAAAAAAAATCTGTCCCCTGCACCGCCCCATTGAATAATATTGGTCCCAGTGAGGTCCAATTTTTTTTACAGGCAGCACTTGAGCCAAAAATACAGTTGGGTGAACAAGTCCTTTGTCTGCAGCCTTTTCTGCATGATCATCAAACAGTTTTGCTGGAACTCCAGAGAAAACATAAGTGTTATTGGTGATTGATTCCATTTTTGGTAGTTGGCCAACTGAAAACCCCTTTAATTATTCAGGGTGGCATAGTTTAGCAATCAGTTTCAAATGTAATGAGACAAAATAAGAATAAAAAAAAAGAAGAATAAGAAGAATTGCTGAGATATTTTTATATTTTTTGTGCATTTTCTTTCTTTAGCGTTCCTTTAAAGAAGTGATTATGTAAAATCTTTTAAATGTTTTAGCCCTTCTTGCAGTACATAGAATCTCTCAGTTTTACTAATCTTTCTGCAGTCAACAATCATTTGCTTCTGCTAATAACAGGTCACATAATAAGAATTTGTAATCTACTCCTGCGTCTTTCTATTTATATAGTAAATGCAACATTAGTCTGTTGGGTCTGATTATGTTCAAGGATTTTATTTTTATAGTGTTCTATTTGGACATTATTAAAATATTAGATTATTTTATTAATATAAATCTTTTGATTGGTTTATAAAACTAAAGCCGAATCTGCTAATATCTAAGTTTTTAATGATTATTTTCTATAATTTTCTAGTCATATATAACTTCTGTCATACATTACAGTAAGGATCTGATCACATTTGTGATGGGGCTTTCTAGCAGAAGTTCCATAGAGGTTTCCGTTACTTTTGACTGCAAGAATAAGATTAGTTTTACACATGCGTGAAACATAGATTGTGTTCAGATTGGAAGACTGAGCTAACTTCTTCATAAATTTCCATGAAGCAGTCAACTCAGGTTGGGAAACCCATCGGTTGTATCTGGTCTTCCGATCCAAGCATGACCTGTGTTTTACATACAGTGGGGAAAAAAAGTATTTAGTCACCTAAAAACATGTAAGATTTCTGGCTCTCACAGACCTGTAACTTCTTCTTTAAGAGGCTCCTCTGTCCTCCACTCATTACCTGTAGTAATGGCACTGTTTGAACTTGTTATCAGTATAAAAGACACCTGTCCACAACCTCAAACAGTCACACTCCAAACTCCACTATGGTGAAGACCAAAGAGCTGTCAAAGGACACCAGAAACAAAATTGTAGCCCGGCATCAGGCTGGGAAGACTTAATATGCAATAGGCAAGCAGCTTGTTGTGATGAAATCAACTGTGGGAGCAATAACAAGAAGGTGGAAGACATACAAGACCACTGATAATCTCCCTCGATCTGGGGCTCCACACAAGATCTTACCCGTGGTGTCAAAATGATCACAAGAACAGTGAGCTAAAATCCCAGAACCACACAGGGGGACCTAGTGAATGACCTGCATAGAGCTGGGACCATCATAACAAAGGGTACCATCAGTAACACACTACGTCGCCAAGGACTCAGATCCTGCAGTGCCAGACGTGTCCCCCTGCTTAAGCCAGTACATGTCTGGGCCCGTTTGAAGTTTGCTAGAGAGCATTGGATTATCCAGAAGAGTATTGAGAGAATGTCATATGGTCTGATGAAACCAAAGTAGAACTGGTAGAAACAAAACTCGTCAGGTTTGGAGAAGACAGAATGCTGAGTTGCATCCAAAGAACACCATACCTACTGTGAAGCATGGGGATAGCAACATCATGCTTTGGGGCTGTTTCTCTGCAAAGAGACAAGGACGATTGATCCGTGTACATGAAAAAATGAATGGGGCCATGTATCGTGAGATTTGGAGTGGGAACCTCCTTCTATCAGCAAGGGCATTGAAGATGAAATGTGGATGGGTCTTGCAGCATGATAGTGATCCCAAGCACACTGCCAGATCAACAAAGGAGTGGCTTCGTAAGGAGCATATGAAGGTCCTGGAGTGGCCTAGTCTCCAGATCTCAACCCTATAGAAAACCTTTGGAGGGATTTGAAAGTCCGTGTTGCCCAGTGACAGGAACAAAACATCACTGCTGTAGAGGAGCTCTGCATGGAGGAATGGGCCAACATACCACCAACAGTGTGTGCCAACCTTGTGAAGACTTACAGAAAACGTGTGACCTCTGTCATTGCCAACAAAGGATATATAACAAAATATTGAGTTAAACGTTTTGTTAATGACCAAATACTTATTTTCCAGCATCATTTGCAAAATAAATCTTCCCAAATCATACAAGGTGATTTTCTGGATTTGTTTTCTCATTTTGACTCTCATATTTGTGCTCTATCTGTGATGTCAATTACAGGCCTCGCTCATCTTTTTAAGTGGGAGAACTTGCACAATTGGTGGCTGACTAAATACTTTTTTCCCCACTGTATGTGCTAAATCAGCACGACCCTTTTCTTGCTATGAAAACAATGAAAACTTTTAAGTAAATCCCAAATGGACCCATTTATAAGTCATTTGGGTCCGCCAGGCACTACTAATACCTGGTGAACAAGAGATGCCATAGAGCAGATCTGAACTGAGTCTAAAGGCTTATACCCACTTGCGAGAAATACGGACGAGTGCAATCCGAGAAAAAGTCGGATTGCACTCGGACAAATGTTATTCAATGGGTGACATCTCATTTGTGATTTTTTTTTATCAGCCAAAATCGGACTAAGAAAAAAATTGCTGCATGCTGCGTATTGCTGCGTATCTCGGATGAGACTCCCCAATGCAAGTCAATGGATGCGAGAAAAAAATCGCACAGCACTCGCACCATGCGAGTGCTGTCTGATTTTTACACACCGATATCCTTTGAAAAGCCGGCAATTCATATGTGGCTATACAGTAAAATCACACTGACATGTGTGAGACAGTGAAGGAATATGTGGTGAATGAGGTGTATATTTCACCTAAGTACCTTGCTGACTGGTATGAGCGAAATGTGTGGCTTTGTAAACCTGGTGGTAAAGAAAGGTCACTACACCTGCCATTCAGTACACGCTTGCAGCTCAGACCTGAATCCACTCAGGTGTTGATTAGGAAGCCAGAAGTAGGTGCTTGGGAGCACAGTCAGGGAGCTCATTCAGTCTGGACAGGAGTCCAGGCACGGAAGGAGACTCCGGGAGGTGGGCTCTCTCTGTCTGGGTGCTCGAGGTACCCCGGACACAAAGAGGAGACTCTGCGACACTCCATGCTGGTGACTACTGAATAGGAGGTGACCTCTCTCAAGTCTGGATGTTGGAGTTGCCTTCAGACACAAGGAGGAGTGTCTGTGAAACTCCATACTGGTAACAGAGATCATATGTGTTGTTTTGGGCACAGACTGGTAGAGTCTGGGTCCCGTATAGAGAGGGCCATCTATCTAAGTGTAATTAGAGGCTAGACAAGCCCAGGTTTTCTGTTTATGCTTTGTTTTAATCTGTTTGCTGTGGACTTTAATAAAGCTGGTTGCGGCCAGTTTTCACCAAGCTGCTGTCTGAATGAACTGTTTCCGTGCCATTCTGTCTACCTAGACAGCGATCCTAGAGCTAAACCCCCGGAAGGCTACAATTGGCGGAGAATGCTGGGGCAGCGCAGGGCCTGATACAGTTAGTGCTGGAGTGTGCATGCAGCACAGTGGCGAGAGACAGCATTAAAGGTGAAGTCTATTGAAATAGCAACAGAGAAAAAAAAAAAAAGTGTGTGTCAGCAGAAACGTCTGTTTGGAGCAGTCTTGGAGAGACAGTGGCCCTGATAGGGTCTGCAGAGAGAAAATGTATGCACAGCAAAGCTGAACTTGTTGTGAAAATGACTGTGGAATGTGCAGCAGCAAAAGAAAAGTTTGTGGAGCAGTCTTAAAGAGACAGTAGCCTTAATAGACTTTGCAAAGGAAAAAAAAAAAGAAAAAAAGTGTTTGCACAGCAAGGCTGAATTTTTCTGTGGAAAAAAAAAAAAAAAAAAAGCTGTGTAGTGTGTATGTCTTGAGTGAAGACTACAGTTGTGAAGACAGAGAAGTCTGACAGCATGGATGACAGCATGGAGGCGCTGTTTGAACAAATGGCGCAAGTTAATGTGCAACATAAGACTGCTGTGATTGAGACAGATGAGTCCGGCAGTATGGAGGAGCTCATTGAGTACCTGGTGCAGGCCCAGCGAAGCATGCAGCAGAGCATGGAGCAGCAGCGCCTGCAGCACCAGCAGCACATGCAGCAGGCCCAGCAGCAATTCCTGCAGCAGCAGGAGAATAACCGGTTATTTGTTGAGCAGATGACAGCACCAAAAAAGGATTTCGGTGCCGCGTCCCGAAGTAATGTTGTGAAGGCACCGGCGTTGTCCGCTATAAAGAAGGCGGTAAGACGGTCCTTGAGAAAAATGACACCTCGTGATGATGTGGAGGTATATCTTACTAGGTTTGAGAGACTGGCAGAGAAGGAGAATCTGCCACTATCTGAATGGGCCATGGCGGTCGTACCCTATCTGATTGGGGAACCCAAAAAGTCTGGGCTGACCTGAGCAAGCAGGACAGCGAAGACTATGCCAAGTTGAAAGCGGCGATTCTTACCCGGCTGGGTGTTACGGTGACAGCCCGTGCCAGGGGAGTTCGTGACTGGAGATACAGTTGGGAGTCTGCAGTCAGCAGGCCTGATTATGGAGTTGAAAAGGTGATAGTGGACCGCTACACCCAAGCACGTCCTCCTGAGGTACAGCCGTCTGAGAGGTCATCACTTCGGAGTTCCCGGACGCTGAACTCTCGCAGTAAGAGCGTTCCAGCTGTTGGGGACATGGGGTATGCTGATAAGCGGGTTCAGGCCCGAGGGGACATGTGGGTGGGAGAGTGTGATGGACAGTGTTGGAGCTGGCGTGAAATTGCAGCCAACTGTCCAATAGAGGGGGAGCCTATGTGTTGTGATGTTGGCAGATCCCTCTCTCCCTGCGCAGAGCCTGTGTGTGTGTCCACCTCAGCCGAAGAGACTGGACCACAGGGGTCCCCGGTGGTTGTAAGTGACTGCCCAGCACAGGCCCTCTTGGACTCAGAGAGTCCAGTGACTTCCATATGTGACAGCCTGAGTGATAGGGACTTCATCCTGATAAGCACCTGAGTGTGGTGTACATCCATGAAGACACCAAAGTCTACCCAGAGACTGCCGTGGACTTGGTCCCCAAACTCGGGGAGGTTTCATATGAAGTGGGGGTAGTGAAGACCCTGGTGCACCCCGTTATATTGGGTGGTGACTTTCCCGGTCTAAGGATCTCTGGGGGAAAAATGTTTCTGATGGACAGTGTGATGAAGCTCCTACTGAGGGTGCGCAGTCCCGAGGGGCGGAACACAATGCTAGTGGGCCGTTAAACTTATGTGATAATGATGATGACCATGATAATATTGATAATGATAATGATGATCATGATAATGATGATGACCATGATGAGGATGCTGATATTGATAATGATGATAATGCTAATCATAATAGTGATGATACTGATGATGACCGTGATAAAGATGACATTTCTTTGCAGGTGATGTTGGGAGACGAGGATGGTGGTTCTCGGGAACCGAGTGTCCCTGACCTGCCTGGCTCCTGTGACAATTTTGGGAGTGAGCCGGTGCGAGACCCCACTCTTAAAACGGCACAGGAAAATGTAATTGTTCTGAATGAGGTTCCCCAAGAGCCTGGCTCTGAGGAGAGGTTTCCTCATGCTGCCATGAACAATAACCTATTGTATAGGGACACTGAAGTCCAGGGAGAGGTTGTAAGTCAGCTCCTGGTATCTGAGCTATATGGAAGTATAGTGCTGGGGTTATCACATAGTCACATACTTGAGGGACCACCTGAGGGAAACCAGGGACCAGATGGTGAAGTTAATGTTGTGGATGACATGTTAACTAAGGTTCCAGATCAAGATGTGAATGAGAATGAATTGTATAACCCTGACAGTGAGCGGATGTGAATGAAAATGAAGTGTCTAACCCTGGAAGTGAGCCAGATGTGGCTGAGAAAAGGGGGTCAGACAGGGATAGTGGTGGTGATAGTGAGTCATCTGATGACAATAAAGCAACCAGTGCAAGTGAGGAAGGCATGGTAGCAGAGGAGATTGAGAGTCCTGAGAGGAAGGCTGAGGCTGACCTTGCAGTCGGACGGAGGATGGCATCTGAAGATGTTGTACCGTTGGCCGGTTCCCTGGCGAAGACTAAGGTGAAAGACAGGACTCTGAAACTGAACACAGCACAAGTGGGTGCTGTTGAAAATGAGAAGTTATCAATGTATGGTGTGGATCTGCATCAGGCCAAGGACTCGGAAGGTGATGCTGCAGAGGTGGAGAAAGCCATGGAAGTGGTGGACACCAGGCCAGGTGCCTCACCAGAGGCTGATGTCTCAAGTGAAGCTGTGAGGAACAAGACTGAAGATGTGGGGAATGACTCTGCCCCGGAATATGTTTCTGCTGGAGACAGCGGCGTGGACGGTGTACTGTCCGGATCCGTGGCTGCGACTCGCGAAGCTCGGGCCGGAAGTTCGGCGCCCGGTGCGCCATCGGAGTTCCCGAGCGACCCAAAGGATCTGGATAAATCCCAAGATGAGATTTTGAGACCTCGGGTTGGCCTTGGTGAGCTCAGGCGCATTTTCATGGAGTCTACACTTGAACCACGTCCCAGTGAGTGGGAGGGGCGATGTGTCGCTCCGTTGCCGCTGCAGATACACGGGAGCTCAGATGGGATGCAGAACGTGGTGGAAAAGAAGACTGATGGTAGGGATTCTGAGCATGTCCTACCAGAAGAGCCTGAAGAAAGGGCCGAAGACGTAAAGGACGTCCAACAACTACAGGAGAAGATGCGTAGCCATGAGGATCTCCTGGAGAAAGAAGTAAGAGCTCTGAGTCTTATGCAAAGTGAGCCTGTACCAGAAGAGGATAAATTATGTGTACCGACCAAGAAAAACGATCAGCTCCCTCTACAGTGCCAATCGTTTGAACAGTGTGGCTCGGAATGGTCAGAGACCATGACAGAGGCGCTTGGGTTCTGTGAGGTAGAATTTATGAATCAACTGATATTTAAGAAAGTAGATGTGCTAAAGAAAGTTCAGGGGGAATTAGAGAAAACCCCTATACCTCCTGTGACAGTTGGTGACACAGGGTCAGTGCCCCAAAAACAGGAGGTACGAAAGTTTCTGAGGAAGAATCAGCAGAGCTGTTCTGACGTGCCTGGTCGTACTTATCTGGTGAGCCACTATACCGAGACTGAGGCTGGCACTAAAGTCAAGATGAAACCGTGCAGGATACCGAGGCCCGCAGAGAGTATAGGCCTGGGAGGGTACAGGGTAGTGCGGATGCTTCAGATGAAGAGAAAACTGATGTTGGCTATGACAGTGGTGAGGATGAAGCTGATGAGGGCCATGACTGGTCCAGAGTTCACTGTCTCTGTTGGATTGTTGACCAGCCCTCCGGACTGGATGACCAGCCCTCCGGTCTGGAGAAGAGGGAGGGGATATGTGAGACAGTGAAGGAATATGTGGTGAATGAGGTGTATATTTCACCTAAGTACCTTGCTGACTGGTATGAGCGAAATGTGTGGCTTTGTAAACCTGGTGGTAAAGAAAGGTCACTACACCTGCCATTCAGTACACGCTTGCAGCTCAGACCTGAATCCACTCAGGTGTTGATTAGGAAGCCAGAAGTAGGTGCTTGGGAGCACAGTCAGAGAGCTCATTCAGTCTGGACAGGAGTCCAGGCACGGAAGGAGACTCCGGGAGGTGGGCTCTCTCTGTCTGGGTGCTCGAGGTACCCCGGACACAAAGAGGAGACTCTGCGACACTCCATGCTGGTGACTACTGAATAGGAGGTGACCTCTCTCAAGTCTGGATGTTGGAGTTGCCTTCAGACACAAGGAGGAGTGTCTGTGAAACTCCATACTGGTAACAGAGATCATATGTGTTGTTTTGGGCACAGACTGGTAGAGTCTGGGTCCCGGATAGAGAGGGCCATCTATCTAAGTGTAATTAGAGGCTAGACAAGCCCAGGTTTTCTGTTTATGCTTTGTTTTAATCTGTTTGCTGTGGACTTTAATAAAGCTGGTTGCGGCCAGTTTTCACCAAGCCGCTGTCTGAATGAACTGTTTCCGTGCCATTCTGTCTACCCAGACAGCGATCCTAGAGCTAAACCCCCCGGAAGGCTACACATGTTATAACATAAAAGATAGACTAGATATATACACATAGTTTATATTTCATAGAGATATATATAGCAGAATAGGTGATAATTCAATTGTCGGCTTCTGTAAAATCATTGCAGAACCCGACAGGATATGACACATGGTTTACATACAGTAAACCATTGCATAACATTTCGATTTATATATGTCCCTGAATACTAATGTAGGTTTTAAAATTATGTGTACAGTTTTGTTTTAAAATGCGATTTTAACATGAGCTTTTACAATGGAGGGAACTCCTATATGTATAAGCTCATGTTAAAATCTCATTGCATACGGATGGCAAACACATGTCATACGGATGTTCCGTTGCAAAATCGCACGGAAATCGCATTACACTCGCATGACACTTGCATAGCACTCGCATGTCACTCTCGCATAGCACTTGTCTGTTTTTTCAGTCCAGAAATCGGACCGTTTTTTTTCCTCAAAAATGGGTACGTACCCTTATATACCAATACAGGTGTTGTCTGGTTTCAATAATAAAATGTGGCCTTTGCAGTAATATAACAAAATCCACATTTCATACCTATTGCTACTCTAGGTCACTACATTTCTTTTTTCATTTTTACCACCGTGTTTTAATAAATATGATTCTTGGAAAATGTATTCAGAAAATAAGTAATAACATCACCATTAGAAATGTGTCCGTAATGGCAGTTCCTTTTGCACCGCTCCACAGGCTCCATGCTTCTTCAGGGAAACTTCCCACCAAGTTACCAGTAAATCCAGAGACAAATTGTTTCCAGAGAGATAATTTTATTCCTTTTTCTTTACCAGGCAATGTTTCTGCTAGCATGCTTGAAAAAGGCCGATTGATTCCTGTAACGTTGACTTGATGATGCATCTTGGATAAATAAAGGAATTAAATTACCGTATCTCTAGGATCAATATTCCAAATAATATCTAATAATTGCAGTTACTACTAAGTTTCTTTCCTGGCTGATAACCAGGCTACGCTGCTTGGTTTCCATATTGTGACCTGCCAGTAAAGTCCTTTTGTTCAAATGCACATTATTTATAGCATTTGATACAAAGGAAGAACTAATGTATGGCTCCTTTCTCCATTAATGTCATTTGTATCTTCAGGGGATAGAGCAGAGATTATCACTACCAGCCTACAAATGTTGGCGTTTATCGCCTCAGTTTAGCAAGATCATTCGACTTAGATATGCTCTACACAACAATGAGTGCTGTGTATCCGGAAAAAATAAAGCCTGCTTAGATCTGCCACATTTAGATCACTGTTTATCTGTTAACAGCAGGATTTTCCTGTTCTGCATTTTTACATATTCCGGAGTATTTATAGCAGATTATAAGATTTACTGGAACATTTACTGGACCTATCTACTACTAGAATAAAAATATTCAAAAATATTTCCAGATATTGATTCATTCCTTCTGCCCTTATTACTTCCATGCTTGGGCACATTACCAATGACATTATCGTCATTGGATTGCACTTTTTTTTTTGCTTTCTATGCAAAAAAAAGCTGTTACTATGCCTTACTTAGACTTTCCAGGTTAAAGAGGTTATCTGGTGCTTTTGTGTTTCTTTATAGGGCTAACTTAATGGCAGGTAGTTGCAATCAGAGGAGGCCACGGTTGGTCTCCCTAGGGGTCTAGTGAGGGTTTCATGGATTTCTTGGCAAGCTATAAAAACCTGGCATATTATAATCTTGTTTGTGTAAAAAGACATGTCTTTTTGGTCAATAATGTTTATTTTGAAAAAAATTATCCAATATTGGATCATAATTGCATATTCAGGATTACGAGATAATGGCATGTAATTTTCGGGATCCCATAATTTCAGACTCATAATAGTTTTTGTCCATTAATACAATAGCACCACCTTTATCAGTCGACTGAATTATTAAAATCAAATCGATATTAGCTTTGACACCACAATGTTTTTTGGGTGGTTTCAATGCGTTCTTAATTCCTAGTCCTGAGGCAGATAAGGAGGGTGGGTCAGACATGGATTCCTGTGTTCGAGATAGAGTAAAACAAATACCGTATGCTTTCAATCGTAAACTATGATAAAAATATTTAAATTCTCTTTCAAAAAGAAAAGCAGTACATTACCCACTAAGGCAAAATGATAACCCATTTTGGAATAGCCTATTTAGCCAGTAGGTTTTTTGAAGAAATGTTCATGTCAAGGCCAGTGCCCTTACCTTGGAATTTGTATCATCTGCATTGGTGGATTTGTGGTGTCCGGTCCCTTGGAATCTGTGCTTGGTCACAGTGGCTTGCATTGTGTGCGTTTTTTAAAAAAACAAAACGTGGGCGATGTGCATGTGAATAATGCTCTCTGCCTCTGCATAAGGAAAAACAGTCTTATGAAGAGAGACGGTGTTGTACGAGTTTTGCCATTGGTATACTAAATTAAATTGATAATCTGCAATTTCGCTTAGAACTTTATTTCACTTTTTGTATTCTGTTGTTCGACATTATCGATAATGCTTTCAAATTTAAAGCTGAACTATTTGTTTTCTAAGAAAATGGTAGGGCATAAATTCATTCACAAGCCCTTTGGTATCATTTGTAATTTATGAGATGATCAGCAAGATTGGAACAAGGTAACTCATAAAAAGTAAGTCATCTACACGCAAGTTCCCAGTCCCGAGACTTCAGTTAGGTTTTTGAAATATGAAGGGAATCTCCTGTGGTGCAAAGCTATAACAGTATACAGCCAGTTGTTGTATCATCATAGGAGAAGGTAGATGTAGACATTTGGATTTGGCCAGGTTCTCAATTCAGTTAGATAATATGGTAAAGCTCAATCAGCTTATGGTGGGTGCTCCAGTGATAGGGATGTGTTATGATTTGGTAGCTGAGGAGAGCATGCAAAAAAGGTAATACACCAGAGCAGTTGGAAACTATGAGATTGCAGTACCCTGACTAACCACCACAACTAGAGGCAGCCGTGGAGCATTCCTACGTTGGTCCTAGACGCCTCGTCACAGCCTGAGAAACTAACTACACCTGAAGATAGAAAGAGGAAAGCTATCTGCCCCGGAGCAGATTCCCAAAGAACATAGAAAGCCCCCAAACATGTAATGGTGGTTAGACAAGAAGAAATACTGACACAGACAGAAAATAGTATGAGCAAACGTTGGGGCCCAAACTTACTAAATAGAAAAGGATAGGAAGGGCACTTACTGCAATCCCAAAAAACCCTGAAAAGCACCAACTCCACTAATTTCAAAAACACCTGAGATCACACGACCTCTACCACCTAAATTAGTTCTCTGGTGTAACCAAAAACAAAACAGCAGCCACTGAAAAAACTGGAAAAAGCAAATGTACAAACATCAGTGGCTGAACTGAATTGAGAGGCAAAAGCCCCCAGAGGGGACCCTGAAGGCCCCCACAGAACTGCAGGACAAAATGCAAAAATCAAGCACAAAAACAAGAAAATGTCTTATCTGTTAGCAGGAGATTCAGACACGACACAGCAGGCTACCAAGGAAACAGGAATCAAGGATTGAGACCAGAACAATTGATCACCGGCAACCCTGATGGGAAGGTGACTCCCTTATATAAGACCAGTCAGTAACACCTGATTCCCAATCCTCACAATCTTCACTGGACAGTCCAGTACCGTTTGTAACCACCAGAGGGAGCTTCTGCTCAGAACTCATTTCCAGCCTATTCACAACAGGGATGGTTGTCCCAATCAATCTCAATGAAAGTCATTCTGACATGGTTTTTCAAAGTACAGTACAACAGTTTCATCAGGTCTATCCAAAGGGAACCTCTCATGAGAATCATGCTGCCCAAGCAATCAATTGGGCAGGGAGAACTCTGTGGACTGCATCATACAAGTCTGTTCTCTTCCTATAGTCCCTGGCTGAGTTTCCCAACTATAAGTAAAACATAGTGTCTGCAATTGTGCAGCCCGGTTCTGTTTCATGTTGTCTGTGATTCAGGCAGCATGAATCTAATGATAAATTTAATTTAAAGGGAATCTATCAGCATAATTTCACACCTCAGACTATTCATATGGGCATCTTTCAATGCCAAGTCCAGCCTTTACATGGCCAGTGTGTTCCTCTGTTACTGAGAGATCAACGTTTGACTTGATATACAAATGAGGCTCAAGAGCTATTGTAGATCTGATTCCTCTATCACTTTAATTCTATTCACAGTACGACCTCCACCTGCTTGACTGATGGCCTCTATGCTGTGTGACATCAGGCAAATGAGTGGTTAAACATGAGGAGGCAGCACTGGATGCTGAATAGAGCTGGAGTGACAGAGGCTTCAGGTCTACAGCCTCATTTGCATGTCAATACAAACGCTTATTTCTTTGTAACGGAGGACTGGACTGGCTATATAAAGGTATTGCTGGACTCCTCTTTGAAAGCACTACATGCACATACAAATAGTTTGGGGTGTGAAATCTTGTTAACAGATTCCTTTGAAGAATGTATACAGTTTATGTTGTGAAACGTCATGATAGATCCACTTCAAAACTGGGATTGAACACCTACATGAGCTACAGAGTGTGAAATTATTTACAGTAAATTACCAGATAGGACACAAAATCTATTATATAATAATACTACTAGTTCATTAATATACAAATATGACATTTAATCTTATTTAGTATGTGAGTTTGTGTATTTAAAAAAAATCATCCTGACTGTTACCTAAAAGGGGATTCAGACTTTATATTTATTTTTTTCTTTTTCTTTTAGCTAAAAAGAAATTTAAGTTTAAATCATTCAAAAAAATATTTGCAAAAAAGAAAGGAAAGAGCCTTTACCATCAATAAGCTCAAGTGTTCTCAAGCAGAGTCAGTCAGCCAGTGATGTCACCGTCCCAGACCCCTTGCCTGCCGATTATGACTCTGAGGAAGAACTTGAGTAAGTTATAGTACTCTATTTTGTAAATGTGTATATGTTGGATATTTATGTTTTTATCTTTATTTCCATTGTTTTCAATATATCATGAGCTGACATTCCAACGTATGACAACATTTAATAGAATTTCCTCGGTGAAAAATTTAACATCTTAATTATGCAAAACGCTGTTGTATTCTGTTTGTTAAAAAAATTGATATGTGATGAAAAGCTGACAAGACACATTATAAGTCTATATCCAAATGCAAGAAAAATGCAGTACTCGCCAAATCCGTATAAAAAAACCACAGTCCTTTATTTAGGCCATAAGTATATGGACAAGGTTTAAAAGGGCTAGGTACGTGAAGGCATGTAGCAAGAAAAACAGGACTACGGCCGTTTCGCGTAAATAGCGCTTCCACGGGTCCAGATGTGGAAGCGTGATTAACGCGAAATGGCCTCAGTCCTGTTTTTATTGCTACATGCCTGCATGTACCTAGCCCTTTTAAACCTTGTCTATATACTTATGGTTTAAATATAGGACTGTGGTTTTTTATACGGATTTGGCGAGTGCTGCATTTTTTTTACTTTTGGATATCGATTGTTCTACATGTGTTTTCCTTGCAAGCACCATCTCTACCGTGTCTACGCCAGCCAGGTGTCGTTGACTCAGAGATAATCTGCTCCACCCGTAAGTAGGCTGCTCTTGGTGCCGTTCTGCTCTTTCTACAATTGTTTCACATTATAAGTCTTTGAGGCACCATGCCGCCTGCCTTACTAGTGCTTGTCGCTGTGGCGGTGGTTAGTGCACAACGCCGCTCCTTTAAGACAACAAAAGTTAGGACCCACTGAGAGGTGTGTTGTGACATGGCAGTGGGCTTCATACAGTCTAATTAGAATGTTAAACTAAGAACCTCATGTTCAGTTACATATAATTTTGCCTACTGGCATTAGATCAATGTTTGATTTTGGACGTGCTGTCGATTTCTCTTTTTTTCAGCAAATTCAGTTTAGTGACCCAGAAATTGATCTAACAAGTTAATGATTAAATAGATGCCAGTGTGAACTGTGCCTTAAATGGGGCTCTGTGTTTCTAGAGACCTCCCAGGTGTCTTCCCTTTTGTTTCTGGATTATGACCACCAGAAGGGTAGGTTTACACTAGACTGTTTTCTCAACATCCTAGAAAAATGGTCCAATTAGTCAGAACATACACTGATCAGGGTTTGTCAGCGTGGCATCAGTTTTTGGACGTGTAGTAGGTTGAAGAAAAAGGTTCTCCATCTTCTACATTCTGTCAGTCCGTGAAAATGTCACTCAAGTGTGGTCTGATTTTTTCACGAATTTGCATTGTTGATTTTTATCCTACACTCGGATGAAAATCGGACAGTAACAGTAACGTTCGGGATCCGTACCGAACACAGACTTCAGAGAGCTACATGAGTCAGCAGCTGCGACCAGAGGTAATAAGTTTACTGCTGGTCACAGAGGTATTGCTGATGAGAGATTACTACTCCCATCAGTCTACACCTGCTGTCACAGATAACAGCGAGAGCAAGCACTGCTGATGGGAGTATTCATCAATAAATAAATAAATAAATAAATGGCATAGGTTCCCCTCTATTTTTGATAACCAACTTGTCAAAACTGACAGTTGTAGGCTACAACCCACAACTGTCAGCTTTATCATGGATGGTTATCAAGAATAGAGGAGTCCCCACTCTGTTTTTTTTTAAATTATTTAAATAAATAATTTAAAAAAACGGCGTGGGGTTTCCCCGCCATTTTTGACAACCAGCGCAGCTAGAGCAGACAGCTGGGAGCTGGCATTCTCAGGCTGGTAAGGGGCCATGGGTATTGGCCCCGCACATCCTAAATATAGCAGCCCACAGTCACCACAGAGAAAGCATATCTATTAGATGCGCCAATTTCTGGCACTTTTACCAGCTCTTCCCACTTGTCCTGTGGCAGTGGCAAGTGGGGTAATATTTGTGGTATTGATGTCACCTTTGTATTGCCAAGTGACATCAAGCCCACGGGTTAGTAATAGACAGGCCTCTATAAGACGCCTATCCATTACTAACCACACACTCATATTGTAAACACACAGCCAGAATAAAGTCCTTTATTGGAAATAAAAACACAGTTTTACTTTTTTATTTAAAAATTAAAAAACAAATAATAAACAACCATAATATTCACCGTATGCCCATTCCATTGAAGCCCTCGTCCCCTGTAAAAAACAGAAAATAATAAACAACAATAATACTCACCTAATGCCCATTACATTAAAACCCTGGTCTCCTGTAAAAAGAAAAAAATAATAAGAAACAACCATATCCCTCACCTGTCCGACATACTGTCCCACGCTGTAATCCATATCTGCGATAAGTTGTTTTCAACCTGGACAAGCAGAATCAGTAACAAGTGTTGACATCATTGAATTTACCACAGGTCACTAATGCTGCATTCCCAGCTCACTTTGCTGTGAGCCAGGCCAATGAACTGCGGTGACCACAGTGAGATCACCGCTAGCACTGTGAGAAAAAGTCTCACAAGGCAGAGCTGTGCTCAGTGGATTCACCACAGTT
Source organism: Oophaga sylvatica (assembly GCA_033576555.1). Classification (NCBI taxonomy): domain Eukaryota; kingdom Metazoa; phylum Chordata; class Amphibia; order Anura; family Dendrobatidae; genus Oophaga; species Oophaga sylvatica. The sequence goes on from JARQOD010000002.1 coordinate 319,433,387, forward strand.
CACCGTAAGAAAACCCCACAAACTTTAACCCCACTTGCCACCACCACATGGCAAGTGGAAAGAACCGAGCAAAGCACCAGAATTGGCTCATTTAAAAGATGCGCCTTCTCTGGGGCGGCTGCAGGCTGCTAGTTTTAAGCTGGGGGGCAATATCCATGGCCCGTTACTAGTCTGAGAATAACAGCCCCCCAGCTGTGTGCTTTAGCTTGGCTGGCTGTCAAAAATTGGTGGATCCTACGCCATTTTTTAAAATGATGTTTAAATAATTTAAAACAAACAGCATGGGGACCCCTCTATTCTTGATAACCAGCCATGATAAAGCTCACAGCTGAGGGTTGCAGCCCACAGCTGTCAGTTTTGCCATGCTGGTTATCAAAAATAGAGGGGAACCCACGCCATTTTTTTAAAATTTATTTATTTATGGGCGCCAGCTGATAAATACTCCCATCAGCCGCAGCCTGCTCTCGCTATTGTCAGCGACAGCAGGCGTAGGCTGATGGGAATAGTACTTCCATCAGCCATCGCCTTTGACGGGAGGTAAACTTTTTACCTCAGGTCACAGCTGCTATCTCACACTGTCATCTGACAGCTTGGGAACCACAGTTGTCTGACCGCCGGTAGTAATTTTAATGCCGATCAAAGCCAGTGTTTGCCGCATTGTCATGCAGATGACAGTGTGGCAAACAATGGATGTTCATGCCCCGCTTTCATCTGCATGGCGTCCGGATTCGGGAACAGAACCAAACTGTTTTTAAATGTTTGGCCAAACCCGTCAAACCCGAAAATCCAGCGGTTCTCCCATCACTAGACGTGCCCTAGAATATCATAGGTACAAGTTCTATCTTTGGAAACCACGGATAGAAGTCGTACGAGAAATTTGGTTATGTGCACGAGCCACATTACTGAGTGTTGTCACACATCTTCCCATCACATGTATAATGAGCCTGTCCCTCACCAGAATACTGTCATCCCTAGCATCAGGGTATTCTTTTTATAAAGTAGTAGTTGTGAGCCATGACATCACTGATGGAAGTGAGCAAGAACATTTGCAGGTGGGAGATTTATATTGTTGAATTCTCCACATTAAATACTCTGTAGCTCTTTGCAGCATCCTCTGCTGCGCTTTTCTGTGATGAACTCTGTGTTTGTAATGCGACCTGTCATTTTAGGGGAACAGCTGGCGTGCTGGGAAGTAGAGCTGTGTCACACGACAGCATCTTCATTCCAGAGATTGCACAAGATACGGCCCGACCAATACGCGTCTTCTCTCAAGAGAATGTGTCCGACCACATCAAAGCCCTGCAGGTACTGAATAGAAGATATCGCCATCTGTGTCTTAGGATGAGGAACTTTATATAAGTAGATCATGCATCGTTTTTCAGAAGCTTGTCCATATTCTATAAGTGGTTAACTGAAGGAACTTCATTTTTATTAATATCACAACTTTAACAAGATCTCAGAAACATTTACACCACATAGAGGATTAGAGCAGTGGGGGTTGGTTTCTGCTTGTCATGTATATAAAGTAACAAAACAATCTCATTGACCTCTCTAATCTGAAGTGCTTTGCACTGGCACCTCTGAGCTGTCAGAGGGAACTTATCTAAGTACATGCTACAAAGTACTTAGCTACCTAAATTAGATTTGCCATTGATTCCTCACGGAATGCGAGTCGTTCACTGCTTTTACTTTCCTATTTCTGTTACTCTCTTTACTTAGAATTACTACTTATGGAGCCTATCATTTATGTCACATTCCTATATATTTCATTTTTTTAGTTGATAATTTTCTTAGTACCTTTTTTCTGTGCACTTATATCTATTAATACTGCAGCTAAGTTGTACAGCTGTGAAGAATTGCAAACAAGAGTGCAGGGGGTACAATTGCACCCAGGCCCTGGAGCCTAGGGCACCAAAAGGTCCCTTTGGCCCAAATAAGAAGACCACTACTATTATGTTGTGTGACCACGATGAATTTATGTTGCTTCTTTTTTCTCATTTCTCTTACGGGTACGATGAGTTTTATGTGCAGATTTGCCCCATAGACCTGCAATAGTAGCAGAAAATCCACAAGTAAAAAATACACGTGTTTTTAGTGCTGAAACTCATCAGAAAGGTATGTAATTAACGAGCCTTGATACATGACTTAAGATTAAAGTCAAACCAGAATCTTATTTTGCAGACACGTGTCTGGGGTGTTACCCTCCTCAGTGCAAAGCGTGAGATCTGATTTGTGATTTGGCTGTATGAGAGGCCTCTGACTGGGGTTTAAGGGGTGACGTCTCTCCTTGTGGAGAGTGACATAGGTGGCACTAGAATTCAGATCCTCTTGTTCCCTGAAGAGGAAATTTGCATATTCAATTTCCCAGAGGAGCATTGTACAGCCTATAAGTCTCCTCACCCTGGCATGTCAGGTATGTCACTCTTCACAAAGAGAAATGTTACGCCTTATACCGCAGATTTAAAAACAATGCAGTTCTAAAAAAAAACTAGCGTGTGCATGAGATTTCTGAAAATACATAGCTTTTGCTGGTACTGTAAAAAGCAGCTTTTAATTTGCGTAAAAAACGCTGGATGTGATCATAACTTTATACATGATACGCAAGTTGCTATGTATGGTGAACCTACACTGCATATTTCGATAATGTAACCTAAGTAACAAAAACACCTAAATGCCTCAATTTCAGTTGAAACTCCAGGCCAATATCAAAGTTGGCCCACCTCCCGTTGGGTTCCTTAGTAAACGATCTGATGATGCTGGGACCAGTTCTGAAGATGATGGACTACCACGGAGCCCTCCAGAAATGTCACTTATACATGAAGCTGTTAAAACCAGGGCAAGTATATTAATAATTATATATATATAGTACAGGAGTCGCACACTGGCAGCAGTTTCTAATGACCTGAAGTGGATAACTGAGAACTATGGAGTTACAGTGCCTTTCTGCATGATCTGGACTGTATCAAGCTGGCAACGCTACAGACAGAGGGAACAAAGCTGGACATTGTTTGGACATTAAACTGTATGGCATGAGGCGCTGGGTGGTTAATGTCCAAACAATAAGAGCTCATTTTGAAAAAATCCATGCATGTGTTTGCAAAAATAAAGTAATACCCTCTAATTTGTATTTTCTCTTCATATATTCTAGAAATGATTTCACTGTTTACTATGATAATGGAATAGCTGAGCTTTGTGGTTATAGTGCATGGGGTGAAGAGCATAGCATAACAGCAGTGCAATCCATTATCCATTCTGCGTGCCTTTATTCCCCAGCCTGGCTACATAAGGGCCTTTGTAATCCACAGACACTAGATAATAGATAATGTATCTGTGTGATGTAATGTAGTACCCTAACAGATGAACTCTACAGAAAAAAAATGATTTTGATGTTATTTTCCTCTGATGGAAACACACCCAATGGCTGTTTCGCCGTAATCTTTAATCAACGTCCATTTGGTATAAGATGAGACTAGTTTGAAACTTTCTGAATATTAAAATTGCATTCCTTCTCAATTAAATTAACCATATTTTTTAGCTATTTACTTATCTAGTGAATGGTACAATCCATGCCCATCCTCATCCCCTGATGGAGCAATGGATGTAGAAAGGGATAGGGCTTATTGATAGAAAGACATGGGCCCGATTCATTATTGCATTTTTACCAGTTAATTTGCTTATATTTTAATTAGTGACTTTTTGTTTTGCGCCAGTTTATCAAACTATTTGCGCCTCTTTTTTTAACGTTGTCTTTTGCTGTTTAGTTAATTTTCAAATTTTTACATCTTTTCCTTATGCTTTATACTGATTCATCTAATGCATTTTTTTTTTTTTGAAAAGTTGCAAAATTTGAAGCAAATGTACTTCAGGTTCCCACTGGAGTGATTTTATGTGTGACACTTATTTTTGAGTATTTTTTGTTCAAATTTTCAAACGGGTCAAAAACAAAAAAGGAAGAACATTTTTGATTTTTTGCTAAATTCATGCACCAGTGCACCATTTTGAAGAATTTGTGGCAAAAAAAAGGCAACAAAAATCAAGACAAAAAAAAAAAGTGACTTAAAAGAAAATGCAAATAATGAATCGGGGCCGTAGTCTAATTTGTAGAAAATGTTGACTTTTAGTTCAGTATTTAAGTAATATTTTTCCCATTTTTATATTACTTCAGTTTTCAGACATCCATAGACATCATCACAGCGCCCTGAGCTTAGGTGGAACAGGCAGTGAGGAAGACGAACAGGTAGTGTATCTTCCAAAAAAAGGAATCAATTCTTGACACCACATCAATTAATCATCTGTTTGCTTACATTATTCATTCTCCATTAGACAGAAGCAACTTGCCCAAAAGACAATCACTGGTTGAAGATTATGTATTTTGAGCAGAATGCTTAGAATGCAAACCTCATGTTTTTCTCTTATGCGAACCTTTGGTTACATTTCTTTACATTTTGTCTATAGCAGATCTCTAATATGTACATATGAAGCATTAGCTATTTACATATCATAAAGCAGAATAATTCTTCATGGTTGTTCTACCCTCCACCATTAACATAACTGCCGGTCCCACTTTTTCTCATCCATATCTGGTGAATGCACTCACTTTAATCTTAGTATAACCATAGCAAGATATCTAAGGCAACAAGTAGAATAATTACAAGATGTACAAGATTTTCTCTCTCTAGAACAGGGGAACACAAATTTTTTTGATCGAAGGGCACCTTGTCATAAACTTCACCACACAAATATTTCTTAGGGGTTGATTTCATTTTTGGACCTCTTTCAGGATATAGGTCCTCTATTCTTCTATTCAGGATCCAGAAATGAAGAGGCCATGGATTCGGCTTTCTCCATGGTAGTTTGTTTGACATGTTGACACAATTGATTGTTTCGCTTCTCCCATAAACTACAATGATTATGGTAACACTCATGCATGGCCACTTCTTCATCTCATCTACTCCTTACCTAGATGATGAAACGGCCCATTGGTGGTTACCCATAACTATATTTTTACCTGTCACTCCTCTACTTCTTAAAATTCAAAATACCTCCAGACACTGTCAGGTATGTCTATGACCACAAAAGCTGAGGGTCACACAGATAGACTAAGGGGCTGTGATGCTCCTATGAGGCCACATCAGTTTGGCTTGGTTTACTTTGGTAAAATGCTCTCAGATCATTGATTATACTAGTTCAACAAAGCCATTCCCAACAAATGCGGGAGGGAGCTGTCAAGAGGTGAAGTGGCATAGTGCCGTGGAGCATTCTAGCACCTTTTTTCAAGTGTTTGATGCTGTTACATCCACTGAAACCCTCACATATCTGTCAAATGTCAAAAGATAACATTTTAGAATGTAATTACTGTAATGTGCAAATAAATCAACTAGTATAGTACAATATATGTGAATCAAGAAAAACAATAGTAATACATAGCAGATTTTTTTGCCATGGATTTTTTATATATACTGCATGCCTATTGTCTTGTGCGTTTGCTGAGGACCCTTTGTAATCTGCAGAGTGTTAGCAAATATATGTAAAATCCACTGTAAACTCAGCCTAACAGAAATTACTTCACCATTGTAGTAAATTACTTAGAGAAAACCCTGTTACCAAAATATCGTATTCTTCTGACTATAAGACACACATGAGCTTAAGACACACCCAAATTTAATCAACAGAAAATAGGAAAAAAATCATGTTACCATAGTTATGCAGAGATGTGGAGGGGTTAATATAACTCAATTTGATGGTCTAGGGTTCTGTCTCATTTTTTGGTGCTCTAGAGTAAAGAGAAGGTTAATGTTTTATTCCAACCTGTTTTCTAGAGTACAGTATATTAAAGAGTAACATTACAAAGCCCTAATGTTTTTTACTATGTTAGTCTTGATCCAAAGTTCATACAGAACACAAGTACATTTATTGTGGAATAATCTATGTGCTTGGTGTGTTACATTGGTATTGATGTCTTTCATATATGCCACTTACCTCCTTACACACAATTTAGTCCGCTGTACACTTTAAAAGAAGCGACTGTAGTCCCCACACTATAAAGGATGGCTAAAGTAGATTTCATGTCATGCTATGCTCCACTGATTTACTGTGCCCATCATGATTCAAATCCGGTCGATCAAGAACATATGCGTATCCTGTATAGTGGACATATATCATAACATGGGGCAGAAGCCATGGGCGAGGCACTCATCTCTTACACTTTGGCACGTTACATGAAAGTGGGGATCCTGGCTGGGTGTGTGGGCTTGTGATGTAAGGGCGCTACATCCGTGCAGGCTGCACATAACCGATGTTTGCCAGGACCAGGTGTTGGACAATTCAGTGAGAGAGACCAGCAGTCAAAAATAAACTTTTTACTGCATGGGAACTCGGTGGTGAATATATACAAGAGTGGGTACACAGTCTTATTGACGTTTCCTTTACAACTCAAAACATATTCCACACAGTTGCTTTCTTTGTTTCTCTATTGTTCTCCTTTCCTCTTTACTCTTTCTACTTGTCCTCTGTCTCCACTGTTTCTCACTACTTCACCACAATCCAGCTCGACTCTACAGTCTTGTCTGGCAAGAATCCTTTACTCAACCTGGTTCTGAGGCTTGTCTCCCCTTAGGGAAGCTATGTGGCCAATATGGCTGGTACTTATCTTCTCTTGTGCTGACTCTCTGGAACTCCCGCACGGGGCAATCTATTCGTCTCACGTTCTCAGTCCTGTCTAGGCCTGTTACCTTCAAGAGTTATAAACTCTGTGCCGTACTGCCAGGTGTCCTTTCCCAGGACCTGTCTCTTGTAATTCACTCTGTCTCTTAGTTCCTTCTGCTCCTTACCTCGCTCTCTCTTTCTTTCGGTTCCCTCTTACTTTTGGGACACCCCAGAATGCCGTACTGCTCACAATCGACCTTAGGTCAGAAACGTGGGCAGCATGTCTATCTCCTTACACACAGAGCAACATGTGAAAACCAGGACTCTCCTGCTAAGTGTAAATCAACTTCATAGCTACATTTTTGACAATTTTATTTTTCTTCTGTACATCAAAAAAAAATTTTTGTTTGACCCTTGTGTGTACATAATCTCTAATCTGATAGCATGGTCACCTCAGTCTCTCTTGATCAAAAAGACCATGTTGGTAGAAACTGAAAGAACTATGCAGTTTTGCAGTTTTCTCAATGATCAGAGCATAGCGCCTTATAAATGTTCAGTCCAAAGTTTAAAAGCAGCGTGTCACCTTATAATTTTTAATAAATAAATAGTATATTTAATAGTGTATGTATTATATATTTAAACCATGAATTGCCTTAATTGTTTATTTTTTAATACATTTTTGGACAGCCACTGGAGACTGCAGTTTGTATTTGATTGTGTGTAAGTATCAAATTACTTGGCACACCCAACTCATAGGAGACTAGGGTTGGTCTCTGACCCTACTTCTTATGCTGGAGCCGTATCTGCTGTGCACTGCGCGCATGTGCAATGTACAGCTGGAGGGGGAGCCATGGCTACTGAGCCCAGTGCTTTGTGCTGAGCTCCACTCATTCTTTGCCTCCATGACTTCTTACTTCAGGTATTGGCCTTTGCTGCTCTTCGCTTGTTTTAGCAATTGCTTTGCACACATTTATGACAGCGCACTCACCAACAAAATGGCGCTACATTGTTATTTCAAACATTATTTCCCCCTCCTTTGCTTAACAAAAGAGGAGCTATCTTAATGCTAGCTTGCATTCGCTTTTTTGGGCAAATGTGTACAGCTGCTCCCCCAAGCGTCTGAAATTGGAAAATATGATAATGTTACGTGTAATTTTTCATATTTTTTAACTTTGAAAAAATATTAATAATTGTTTGTAAAAATCAAAAAATAAATAGTTTTCATTTCTATTATTAATTTTTTATTTTTTTGGATGAAATATTCCCTTTAAGGAGAAATTCAGGGAGATTTGGTACTGGACTGTAAAAAGAACACACTTTTTAGCAAGTTTTTCTTCTGAAAATGTAGTATTTATCCAAGTTTTAAAATAATTTTGTTGTCCCATTTTAGATCTCATCAGAAGCATCTTCAAGACCTCTATCTCCAGATGAAAATGAGCTTAGAGAGTCTCACAAAAAGTATCATGAGAAAAGAGAGATAATCAACCTTTCACCGTCAGCGGATTTCAGCACTCCTCCTCAGTATTCCACTTTCCTGGACAATTCTGCTGCTAGACATAGGCTTTCAGTAAAGCCTAGAAATAAAAGGTTAAGCACAAGCAGAAGACCATCTGTGGTAATGCTGTGATCTTCTACGTTGTACAATGCTCAAGTGTTGATAGTTATTATTGTAGTGTCTGTTGTATTGTTCCAATTACTATAGTTCATATTTCTCTTTAGTTGCTGTAGCTGTGCTCTGTGCTCATTAACGTTGAACTGGCCTTTGCCCTAATAAGATAATGAGCTACTCTTGTTATATACTGACATTACTAGCTTACACCGCTCATTTATAGTGCTATTCCAGAGACTGTAATGACAATTGATCATGGATAACATTGAAAAAAATCAACCGTATAACTATAGATTTTAATTGATCTTAATTGACCAATTTACCATACAAATTACAATGTTACTCACGCGAATGAAAAGAGTTTTCTCCTTACCAGCCTAGAGGACAAGCCTGATGGAAATGTCCATCAGATCTCAACATATGAAGCTATAAAAAATATTGAAAAAAGGTTTTCTAGTCTCTTATAAATCTCATTCCTGAATTGTAGCCCTAGGAGCCCCTTCCAATTCCAAAAATGTTAACTTATGATTCCATCATCAATGAAGAAGAAACTTTATTGCTGAGATCTAGTTATTAGATCGCTTACCAATTACAAAAAAAAGTTAGCTTTTCGTTATACCATCAGCAGAGAATTGGTTTCTTATATGAGGTCATTCTCAGAGTTTTCTTCCTTTTTTAAACTAACATTATCCTTTCTTTTATTTCTCAGGCAGTACAGGAGGAATCTTATGAAAATAACTTCACCTCTGTGGATGAGGAAGATGTTCTAACACCCAACCCAAAATTGCCAGTCCTTGGTTCTATGGAAGTTAATACTCCTGATACTCACAATGCTCTGGATTTGAGCTTAGACAACAAGGCATCATCCTCAGAATCAGCAGAGGTTTATGAATCACAGAATCTTCCAGAAGTAGTGCAGAACAGATCTCTTGACCTGGATCCAGTTATAACTTCACAATCAGAAAATGTCATAAGTGGTTCAGGTCCTGCAAACATAGAATTGGATCCAAGGACAGAAGATCAGAGTGAATTGGTTTGTGGAAGGTCAAGTGATAGTGTTTCTACTAGCTTACCTTCTGTAGAAAAAGACATCTATGCTGTGATTTCAGCTAAGAATAAAAAACACACAGTTAAAGAGAGCAGGTCAGTTGTAGAAGAAGACAGTTGTTCATACTTTAAGGACTACTTCTGGATTTTCCCAGGAATCCTTGCACAGTAGGAGAAGCCATTTCCAGACTTCATTGTCTGAAAACCCCATGAATTACCAAGATCAACCTCTTTCTGATAAAGAAAATAACAAACAGCATGGAAATGAAGATAAAAAACTAGAAAAGTCACACATAGAAACTACCCAAAGAAAGTTTTCTGTATCATCAGCTTGGAGAGACCTAGGACTGGCAGCTTTTCACTGAAGGCAAATGTTGAGAATGAGGCTCATAAAACAACAAAGTTGTCAGTATTGAAACCAGGTATGTCCAAAACTGAGATCATGAAAGAAGAACCCAAAGTTGCTGCAACCAACTCTGAAAATAAGTCTATTAGTAGGAAGACTGAGTCCTTAACTTACCCTGAGGGTACGCCTATAGAAAAGACAGTCTTTGGTAACATTACCCCAAATCGGCGTACAACTCAAGCTGCCAATGAATTACCTGTGGTTGCAGAATCACAACCAGGTCCTGAAGACAAGAAATCCTTTACTGTAAAGTTAAGATCCACTTCCTTATCCTTAAGATACGGGGATGGCATAAACCCATTATCGAGTACGGTAAAGAGACACAGTGCAGAGTTTAAACAGACAAAAAACGCAGACTTGTCATTCTGTAAGGGGGAATTAAATCCAGAGAAAGAAGAAAGCAAAGATGATGTTTTTACCTCAAAGAGTGAGATTGAAAAGTGTATATCAGAGACAGAGGGAACACAGGCTAAGCCACCGCTGCCCAAGAAGCCAGTTCTGCAAAATATTACAGTTGCTGACAATAACACGAATAAAGAATCATCAGAACATGACTCCAGTCAAGAGAAAAAGATGAAACCTCCAGAGACAAAGATTGAAAAGAAAGTTCACAATCGAAGGCTAAGTCTCAACAAAACAACTGGTAAGGCCTTCTCTATATTTTACATGCATGAACCTGATTATCTGCCATACTTCTGCAAGGCTAAATCAAAATGGCAGACAAGTAAAAAAGTGTTGTAGTGGTTGTAATCCTCAGGGTATGTTCACGTGTTCTGGTGATAGTTCATCGGGAAGATGAACGACAACATAGAGATAAAACTACCCATTGGCTAACTGCAGTGGTTGGACGTGTTATGGTGGCACACTAGATACATAAGGAAAGCAAGACACAGAACATAGAAAGAAATGCACCCCGAATATAAAATCTACCTAGTTATAAAGATTTATATTTCTGATTTCTATTTCTATTTCTAATCCTCGTATATACAGGCATTTTACTGTAAGGCTTCTGATATATTATCTTAAAAAACCTTCAAGAAGGCCATACAGTTTGTCAATCAGTTTTTTTAAAAAAGTAGATAAAACTTAAAAAAGGTTAAATAGAATTTGTAACAATATGAGAGAAATTATATCTGAAATTTTTCACCGGTGATTTTATTTCTAGTTTTTTTATGGGGATTAAATAACCAGACCTATAAGCTTGATAAAGGAAGTGATTACACATGATAGAATTGATTCTATGCAAATTAAATTTTGACTCAAATGTTATGAAATTCGCATATCCTGGCGATTTCAAACCATTAGTAATTTTATTTGCACACATCACAAAAAATCCCTCTGCCTTTTTACACATTGCAAAAAATTGCATAAGCCATAGTAGACTGAAAGGACCTCAGGTGCGACCATGTGGGCTTTCCCATAAGCCTTGAACCTATCACATTACACGGAGGGACTATCGTAGCCTTTATAAAAGCCAAGGAGGGGAAGGAGCATCCATTTTAGAGGGATTTTAGGATAGTGAGAGTATGTTGAAGCCTACAGCTCAGCAATAGAGCCAGAACAACTCTAAAACAATGGACAAATACTCCAAACAGTAACATGCTGAATTACTCCAGCAGTAAAGAAGATGAGAGTAGTAGTATGGAATAATAGAGGTTCAATTGATGGGGAAGGGAGAGATATGGGAGGTGCCAGTGGCCTTGCCAGTGTGACTATGATATGGTGTAGATGGCATCTGTCCTGTTGCACTTGAAATAGAATAACAGATTATATTTCTTTTTCTCCATTTTTAACCCCTTTACGATCTTTGATGTATATTTACGTCAGAGGTCGTGTCCCTGCCTATGATGTGAGCTTGCACGGTGAGCACAAATCTTTCCCCACACATGGTGTCTGAGTTAATCAGTCATCTTGTGCCTTTATCAGTTGCAGGTTGAGTGACGCTCAACCCACAGCCGTTAAACAGTTAAATCCAGCTGTCAATCACTGACAGCGCGATTTAACACGCTCCGGCCAGAAGTGCCTTATTTATCCAACCCATCGACACCCCTGTGAAGTAATCACGGGTTGTCATTACAGCTATGGGTCTGTCGATGATACCCGTGCCTGTCATTACGATCCTCCAGTGAATGGAGGCCCAGAGATTGTGATTTTTGCTATACGTAACAGTGCTTAAGCACCGCTACATATAGCACAAGCGTTGGGACAATCGCAGCTTCAAGTTTGCCAAGGGGACTAGTAAATTCAGTGTAAAGTAAAAAAGAAATGTAAAGATTAAAAAAAAAACACAAAAGTTTAACCCCTTAACCCCAAGGGTGGTTTGCACATTAATGACCGGGCCAATTTTCACAATTCTGACCACTGTCTCTTTATGAGGATATAACTCTGGAACTCTACAACAAGTCTTCGCGATTCTGAGATTGTTTTCTCGTGACATATTGTACTTCACGTTAGTGGTAAAATTTCTTCGATATAACTTGCGCTTATTTTTGAAAAAAACGCAAATATGGCGAAAATTTTGAAAATTTTGCAATTTTCAAACTTTTAATTTTTATTCCCTTAAAACAGAGAAATATGTCACACAAAATAGTTAAGAAATAACATTTCCCACATGTCTACTTTACATCAGCACAATTTTGGAACCAAAATTTTTTTTGTTAGGAAATTATAAGGGTTAAAAGTTCACCAGCGATTTCTCATTTTTACAACAAAATTTACAAAGCCATTTTTTTTAGGGACCACCTCACATTTGAAGTCACTTTGAGGGGTCTATATGTCAGAAAATACCCAAAAGTGACCCCATTCTAAAAACTGCACCCCTCAAGGTACTCAACGCCACATTCAAGAAGTTTATTAACCCTTCAGGTGCTTCACAGGAGCTGAAGCAACTAGGAAGGAAAAAATGAATATTTAACTTTTTAGTCACAAAAATGATCTTTTACAAACTTTTTTTTATTTTCACAAGGGTAAAAGGAGAAAATGGACAGATAAAGTTGTTGTTCAATTTCTCCTGAGTACACCAATACCCCATATGTTGGAGAAAACCACTGTTTGGGCACACGGCAGAGCTCGTAAGGGAAGGAGCGCCGTTTGACTTTTTCAAACCAAAATTGTCTGGAATTAAGATTGGACGCCATGTCGCGTTTGGAGAGCCTCTGATGCGCCTAAACAGTGGAAACCCCCACAAGTGACACCATTTTGGAAACTAGACCCCCTATGGAACTTATCTAGATCTGTTGTGAGCACTTTGAACCCCCAAGTGTTTCACAAAAGTTTATAATGCCTGGGTGTGAAAAAAAAAACAATTATCCACAAAAATGATTTTTAGTCCCAAATTTTTGATTTTTCCCAAGGAAATTGGACCCAAAAGTTGTTGTCCAATTTGTCCTGAGTACGCTGATACCCCACATGTGGGGGAGGGAAACTGTTTGGGCGCACGGCAGGGCTTGGAAAGGAAGTAATAACGTTTTGGAATGCAGACATTGATGGGGGTCATGTTCCGTTTGCAGTGCCCCAGATGAGCCTAAACAGTGGAAACCCCCACAAGTGACCCCATTTTGGAAACTAGACCCCATAAGGAGCTTATCTAGATCTGTGGTGAGCACTTTGAACCCCCAAGTGCTTCACACAAGTTTATAATGCCTGGGCATGAAAATAAAAAATCCTATTTTTTTCCCACAAAAATTATCTTTTAGTCACCAATTTTTTATTTTCCCAAGGGTAACAGGAGAAATTGGACCACAAAAGTTGTTGTCCAATTTGTACTGAGTACGCTGATACTCCATATTTGGGGGGAACCACTGTTTGGGCGCACGGCAGAGCTCGAAATGGAAGGAGCACCATTTGACTTTTTCCAACCAAAATTGGCTGGAATTGAGATTGGACGCCATGTTGCATTTGGAGAGCCCCTGATGTGCCTAAACAGTCGAAACCCCCCACAAGTGACCCCATTTTGAAAACTAGACCCCCTAAGGAACTTATCTAGATCTGTGGTGAGCAATTTGAACCCCCAAGTGCTTCACACAAGTTTATAATGTAGAGAAGTAAAATTAAAAAATCATATTTTTTCCACAAAAATGATCTTTTCACCCCAATTTTTATTTTCCCAAGGTTAACAAGACTCCAAAAGTTATTGTGCAATTTGTCCTGAGTACGCTGATACCCCATATGTGGGGGTAAACAACTGTTTGGGTGCATGGCAGAGCTTGGAAGGGAAGGAGCGCCGTTTGACTTTTTCTGCGCAGAATTGGCTGGACGCCATGTCGTGTTTGGAGAGCTCCTGATCTGCCTAAACAGTGGAAACCCCCGACAAATGACACCATTTTGGAAACTAGACCCCTCAAGGAACTTTTTAGATGTGTGGTGAGAACTTTGAAACCCCAGGTGTTTCACTAAAGTTTATATCGCCCGAGCACGAAAATAAAAAAATCATATTTTTTCCACAAACATGATCTTTTAGTCCCCAACTTTTTATTTTCCCAGGGGTAACAGAAGAAATTGGACCCCAAAAGTTGTCCAATTTGTCCTGAGTACGCTTGATACCCAATATGTGGGAGAAAACTACTGTATGGGCACACATCGGGGCTCGGAAGGGAAGTAGTGACGTTCTGGATTGCAGACTTCGATGGAATGGTCTGCGGGCGTCATGTCACATTTGGAAAGCCCCTGATGTGCCTAAACAGTGGAAACCCCCACAAGTGACCCCATTTTGGAAAATAGATCCCACAAGGAACTTATCTAGATGTGTGGTGAGCACTTTGAACCCCGAAGTGCTACACAGAAGTTTATAATGTAAAGCCATAAAAATAAAAAATCCTTTTTTTTTTTACAAAAATGATTTTTTCGCCCCCAATATTTTATTTTCACAAGGGTAACAGGAGAAATTGGACCACAAAAGTTGTTGTTCAATTTGTCCTGAGTACGCTGATACCCAATATGTGGAGAAAAACTTCTGTATGGGCACACGTCAGGGCTCGGAAGGGAAGTAGTGACGTTTTGGATTGCAGACTTTGATGGAATGGTCTGCGGGCATCATGTCGCATTTGGAGAGCCCTGATGTGCCTAAACAGTGGAAACCCCCCACAAGTGACCCCATTTTGGAAAATAGACCCCACAAGGAACTTATCTAGATGTGTGGTGAGCGCTATGAAGCCCCAAGTGCTTCACAGAAGTTTATAACATACAGCCGTAAAAACAAAAAAATCATTTTTTTTTTACAAAAATGATATTTTCGCCCCCAATTTTTTATTTTCCCAAGGGTAACAGAAGAAATTGGACCACAAGAGTTATTGTGCAATTTGTCCTGAGTACGCTGATACCCCATATATGGGGGTAAACTACTGTTTGGGCGCATGGCAGAGCTCAGAAGTGAAGGAGCACCGTTTGACTTTTTCAACGCAGAATTGGCTGGAATTGAGATCAGACGCCATGTCACATTTGGAGAGCCCTGATGTGCCTAAACAGCGGAAACCCCCCAATTCTAACTCCAACCCTAACCCCAACACACCCCTAACCTAGTCCCTACCCTAACCATAACCCTAACCACAAACATAACCCTAACACACCCCTAACCCTAATCCCAACCCTAACCCTAATCCTAACTTTAGCCTCAACCCTAACCCTAACTTTAGCCGCAACCCTAACCCTAATGGAAAAATGGAAATAAATACATTTTTTTAATTTTATTATTTTTCCCTAACTAAGGGGGTGATAAAGGGGGGTTTGATTTACTATTTATAGCGGGTTTTTATGATTGGCAGCTGTCATGCTAAAAGACGCTTTTTATTGCAAAAAATAGTTTTTTGCATCACATTTTGAGAGCTATAATTTTTGCATATTTTGGCCCACAGAGACATGTGAGGTCTTATTTTTGCAGAACGAGTTGACGTTTTTATTGGTACCATTTTTGAGCACGTGACATTTTTTGATCGATTTTTATTTTGATTTTTGGGAGGTTAGAATGAACAAAAATCAGCAATTCATGAATTTCTTTTGGGGGGGGCGTTTATACCGTTCCGCGTGTGGTAAAATTGATAAAGCAGTTTTATTCTTCGGGTCAGTACAATTACGGCGATACCTCATTTATATAATTGTTTTATGTTTTGGTGCTTTTATACCATAAAAACAATTTTATATAAAAAATAATTATTTTTGCATCGCTTTATTCTGCAAGCTATAATTTTTTTATTTTTTCGCTGATGATGCTGTATGGTGGTTCGTTTTTTGCGGGACAAGATGACGTTTTCAGCGGTACCATGTTTATTTATATCGGTCTTTTTGATCACGTGTTATTCCACTTTTTGTTCGGCGGTATGATGATAAAGAATTGATTTTTTGCTTTTTCTTTTTTTTTTTTAAGGGGTTCACTAAAGGGGTTAACTAGTGGGACAGTTTTATAGGGGGGGTTGTAACGGATGCGGTGATACCAAATATGTGTACTTTTATTGTTTTGGTTTTTTTATTTACAGGAAGAAATGAATTTATTGGGGAATATTTTTTTTTCCTTTATTTTGGATTTTTTTTTTACACTTCTGATTTTCATTTTTTTAACTTTTTTACTTTGTCCCAGGGTGGAACATCACTGTATTTTATCAGATCGCTGGTCTCACAGTGTGCACAGCTGATCGCCTTGGACGTACTATCCCATTCCTGGGAGTTAAGTCCCAGGTCACATGGACGGGATAGTACGTCCGATGACAGAAAGGGGTTAAGTGACCCCACATCTTTTGCCCCATTAAAAATAAAACAACTTAAAAATACACATTTGATATCGCTGCATTAGTAAAAGAACTATCTATCAAAATATAAAATAAATTACCGTATTTTTTGGACTATAAGACTCATCCCATATTTAGAGGAAAATAAGGAAAAGAAATTTTAATGTGAAAATCGGGGTCCGTCTTATAGTCCGAATTTAGCTTACTGGGGAGGCAGCGGCAGTGGAGCGGCATCACAGGAAGCAGGAGCAGGGTCACCGCTGCAGGAATCTGGCGACTGCAGGAGTGGGGCGATGTTGCGGGCCCTGGGCTGGGAGGTGGGAGTGTCCCAGCGGTGCAAGGCAGGAGCCATTCATCTCCTGGCAGTGGATTTAGGAAAATGTTGGCGGTACGAGGCAGAACCGGAGTCCCTGCTGCGCACATTGATCTCCCAGCTGCGGGTGTGAGGAAAATGGCGTCGGAGATCTGTATAATTAACAGGGATAATTTTTGCACCATTGTTTAATTTAAAAAAAACATGAAAAGTCTGTCAGTGCAATGTGTCATTACTACGAGTTAGCCAGACACTTCTCGGTCACTTAGATGTTATTAAGGCTATGTTTGAGGTAAAGAGATTTAAAAGGTTGGAAACAGTCCCCGGAAACCTCAGTGTGTTACACACATCTTTTCTGGGCAATTGAAGTACCTACAATTCTCTGCAAATTTATTCACCATGAATTACATTTTTGGGAAAATTTCATCTAACCTGACAAATTTAAGTTTCCCAAGATTTGATAATCTCTAGAAGTAATGCATGCAGCTAGAGAGAAAGTAATAAAGTATTTATGGTCATTTAATAGAAAAGGCAATTGAGGTGTAAATCTAAAAAAACCTTTACAAACCTTACTACAGAGTCGGTTGTTAAGAAACCATGTCTGGAGATGGGGCCATTGAAAGTGAAATTGTATCCAGCTCTGTACAGATCAGTTTTTATGTGTCTCCATCTTACCGTGATGTTCTGTTTCCATATCAACAAGCAAGCAGTACATTTTGTAGCTTACCTAGATGCAGGAAAAAATAAGTGAAAAATACTGTATATTGATATTCCTGTGATTTGACAGAACATAAACCTTTTTCTTTAGTTTTCCTACTCTTTAGCTTTTTGTTATTGTTTGTTGTCACAAGAAAAGCCGGGTCAGATACTGGAAGTGTCGTAGATACTGTACTGGACAGCTCTGAGACAATCATCACTCTGATACAGTTATGAACATTAGTCTTGGCTGAACTCGCATCTTATTCTAAAAGAGGGGGACTCTGGAGCTGCCAGATCCCTTTAGACCTGTTGTTGGTAGACTTGAATATAGTCGCTGGATCCTTCCAAAATGGCAAGGAACTGTCAACAAAAAATCTAACATCCTTGGAAATGTTAATTGTGTAGAATTTTCTATCTACTGGCTAACACGGTACAAATATATATATTTTTTTCCGTATCAATTGTGTAGAAGAAAACTCGAAGGACCTCTCACTTCTACATACACTATAGGATTTAGAAATACTTTTTTTTTACAGTGCCCTATTGGCAGTGTTGGCAAAAGGTACAAATTGAAGGCATTGAGTGGGAGCAAATGCATTGCTATTTTTGGCTAAGAATATGTTTACACCAGTTCATGCTCACTCATTCTGACATGCACACTACTAAAGACTGGTTAAAGATTGTTCTTACAATTTATTTTGTTTTTCCTGCCAAGTTAGTTTTAAAACTGTCACCTTAATGAAACAACAGAAACGCATGCAGCAGTTGTGTTTGACCAATGATTGTATGTAAAAAAAAAATGTAAAAGGAGACAGTAGCCCAAATTCTGGAAACATTTTTTAGAAATACTTTAGTAATGCATGTTGCTGTAGATTTATATTTATCATTTACACATTTAGTCTATGAATGTATAATTCATCTACATGTCAAAGATGTTTTTTTAAATTCAAATTTAGTGTCTCCAGGTCCTTTGATGTACACAGACATCATTGTCATATTCATGAAATCGGCTTCAAGTAGAGTGTACTTTGTAACTACAAGGGCTTTGTTATAGCTGGATGGCACTTGGAGTAGCAGAAAGCACCTTGGAATATTAGAGGAAAATAAGATGACAGCTATATTGAGGCATCAGAGTTGAGTGTGTGAGCATCACCTTGGACTAGTAGAGACTAGTATACTGGTGGGCACCTTGGAGCAGCAGAGCTGAGAGTGTGTACAGGACCCTTGTAATAGAAGAGACAAGGGGGCTGACATGTACCTTGAAGCAAAATAATTGGCGGTGAGGGCAGCACCTTGAAGGAGCAGAGATTAATAGGCTAGCTTGTGCCTTGATGCAGCAAAGCTGAAGGTATGGACAGCACCTGGATATGCAAAGATGAGTAGGCTGACAGATATCTTGATTCATTAGCATTGAGGGTGCAGACAGTGCATTGTAGTAACAGAGACAAGTTGGTAGGCACCTGGTAGGCACCTGGTAGTAGTAGAGCTGGAAGTGCAGAAAGCACTCCAGAACGACTGAGAAGAGCTCTACCCTTTCCGAGTGTATTCTCACCCATCCCCGCAGACTGTGAGCCCTCACGGGCAGTGTCCTCTCTCCTTCTGTACTTGTGTGTCCCTTGTCTAGCACATGTTTATTGTACCTGTCTATATTTTTCCCTTTTCATATGTAAAGCGCCATGGAATAAATGGCGCTATAAAAATGTATAATAATAATAATAATAAGAGCAGACAATCAGGCTCCTTGCTGAAGGAGAGCTGTTGGCTAGCTCTGGGGAATAACTGAGCAGAGTAGACAATCAGGCACCTCTTTCTAGCTGAACTGGATAGGAAGTAGATATACAGTACTCTTGATAATCGGATACTCATACAGCGTATAGCCACCTGAACCAGTCTTAAAAGACCTAGGGTAACGACATCAGAGGTGCATGCCGAGTTGCCATAGTTACCCAGCATGGACTAGCCCAGAGAGGGGAAGGAAAAAGCAGAGGTGGGTAACAGGTTGATTCACACGTCTCGGTTGTGTTGTTAGGTTTGTTTATTTTTTTAACACCTTAAAAAAAAATTCTGTGATTTTTGAACAAATCCCTAGGAGTTAAGCATAACTAGAAGCAAGTATGGGAATAGATATTTGTTGGAAATCAACAAAGATAGCTGGATGTACACAAACTGACTGTGGTCTTCACTTCAGTTGGATCGATTGATTCACGGTACTCCAGTCCATCTGCCAGGTCAGAAGTCTCTGTAAGCTGGACTGGAGGCTCGTAGATCTCTTACCTTCTGGGATCCTAAGCCTGACTTTTAATTAGCCAGGCTAGTGTGACATCATCTGTTACACTTTCCTGGGGATCCCAGAAGGCAAGTTATTCTTGAGCCTCTCGTCCAGCAATCAGAGACTGCTGAGTGAATTAGCCTCTTTAATTATGACTGCCCTGTTTCTTACAATCAGGTCCATATAGAAAATACAAAAAATTTACCCCCCCAAAAAAATCAATAATAAAAAAAGCATTGTTGGCTACCTCCTCCTCCTCCGTCTCTTCCAACTACACCACCACCTCCACCTCCTCCTTAACCTCCTGCTCTATTTTGACCTCCACTTCCTGGTTCAAGATTGTAATGCTTTCTTTTTTTCATTCTAATTTATTTTAAGGGTATGTGCACACGTTGCGGATTTAGATGTGTTTCCGCAGCTTTTTTGGATGCGCGGAAACGCATCAGATCCGCAGTATAGTGCACAGCCAATGTAAATCTATGGGAAACGCAGGTTTGTTGTGCACATGCTGCGGATTCGCAGCGTTTTATTTTCCGCAGCATGTCAATTCTTTGTGCGGATCTGCAGCGTTTCTGTACCCATTAGCTTGCATCGAGTCGGGCACATCCGCAGCAAAACCACAAGTCTAAAAAAGATCTGCGGTTTTGCTGCGGGTGAAACGCTGCAGATTGGGAGGAGGGAAGTGTGTGGGCGGAGTGTGGGTGGTGACTGTGTGCGTGTATGGTGTGTGGGCGGTGACTGTGTGCCGGGCTATATGTGTGCGTGTGTGGGGGGGTTGCCGGGGCTCTCCGGGAGGGGGTCTGCGTGGGGTTGCCGGGGCTGTCGGGGCTGTGCGGGGGTTGCCAGGACTGTCCGAGGGTTGCCGGGGCTATCCGAGGGTCTGCGGGGGTCTGCCGAGGCTATGCGAGGGTCTGCCGGGGCTATCCGGGGGTCTGCTGGGGCTGTGCAGGGGGTCTGCGGGGCTGTGCGGGGGTCTGCGGGGCTTTCCGGGGGTCTACGGGGCTGTGTGTGTGTATGCAGTCATCGTCCAATGGGACTACAAGCCCCATCCGGCTATGCCTGCTACAGTGACAGTGAGTAACACATTAGCCAATGATGGGACAGTAGTAGTCCCATCATCAGGCTAATGTGTTGAATGTAAAAAAAAAACATACAACGTATAACATCGAGTACATACTTACCAAACACCTATTCCCCGATGCACTCGTCTCCTTTAATAAAAATAAAATAAAAAAAACCTATACTTACCTTTTCGTCGTAGTCCAGTTATTACCGAGTGTACCACGACGATCTCCAGTGTAGAACACTGACATCGGGTGATGTCAGTGCTCTACACGGCCTCCACGATGCACTGACAGCGGAGGTAATCCTCCGCGGTGTATATCCCTGCGCCGCCGGGAGAGAGTGAGGTCACTTAAGTTCATTCTCTCACCGGCAATGCTGGGTGAGAAACTTCCCACGCAGCATTGCCGTAAAGTGCGAGAATGAACTCAGGTAACCTCAGTGATGCACTGCAGGAGCCATTGTCACCTGATGTCACTGTTCTATAGGGGAAATCATCATGGGACACTCGTTATTAATTGGACTGCGTCAGACAGGGAGTATACTATTGGTTTATTTTTTTACTTTTTATTACAGGAGACGAGGACGACGCATGGATTGGGCGTGCAATAAAGATGGCAAACCGTGTTGTGTTTTATTTAATTAAAAACAATGGGTATGAGGTGCATCTAACGCCATGTATATCAATCCGGGTGCAGGACCTTGTATTGGAAGGACCATGTAACAAGGAGAGGAAAAAGACCAAACAATCATAGGTCTGCACACCAGGGAACCGTTGAAAAATCACATAATATTTTTTATTTGACACAAAAACACACAAAAATTAAAAACACTTAAAAAGCACATAGTGTGCCATAAACCACACACCAAAAACTGGCTAGTACACAACAGTACAGTATAGTGCCTCCTAAATGTGAGTAAATGCAACTGTCCCTAATGGACATAAATAAGCAGAATAAATATACATACTGATCATGGGTAAATATGACATCATAATACCAATATGGCTCATAAACGGGTACATCCCAATAAACCATGTATGCACCAATTACACACAGTTGGACAAGATGCAGGAATAGTAGCAATCTGGGATCTGCAATTGGAAAGGAACTGGAAATAAAGCACCTAAGTGGACAGGTATAAATACAGAGCCATAAAAAAGGCTAAACACGAAATACTCCTGTCCATACTGTGTCGACCCGCCACCACAATTGTGGGTTACCAGGGCAATGGGGTACTCAGAGCCGAGCCCATGGAAGTCTATGGGGATTGTCACAGGTAGCGGTGGCTCGGTCTGTGGCCCTGGCGGTCTGGCGTATGTTGGGGGAATATTTACAGGGGATAGATTTATATACAGTTCGTGACGCCACCTGTAGTCTCTGGTAATTTGTACCAGCGCTGCTGTAGATCTCTGAGGGGATGGTGAGGCAGCTAGATGTCGGGTCCCCTACAGGTGGGACTCTTCCCTCAGGTCGATGGCTAAGGCAGGGTTGTGCAGGCATGCAATTAAATAACTCAGTCTCACACCGTCAGCGTCTTTCCATACCTTTACTTCAAGTTGTTCAGGCAGGTCCCAGGGAGGCTGATGGGGTTGATGGAGGATGAGCTTTGAGGCAACGGCTAAGCAAGTTAGGGGCCTCCTTTACTTTCCAATGATGATGAGTCCAACCAGCGTAAAGCGTAGTTCCCTCTATAACTCCAGCTATTCCAAAGCTGTGCTGCCCGGTCAGTTTTGTGGTTGGAGCCTTCTTCTGAGAGAGCTGAGTTCCAATTCCTGTCGTGCACTGACTCAAGGTTCTCACTCTCCCTGACCCCAGTTACGTACTGACTCTTCAGGGGCTGCTTTCCGCGACCTAAGGTCCGATAAGCCTCTGGTTTTCTTACCACTATGCGTGCAGCTATAGTGATCCTTCGGTCCCCAGTGACCGGTAACAATGTGCAGGTATCCTATACCTATGGCACTTTTCTGTTCTCTTCCACTATGCCCTTCGATTTGCTCAGACTCTCAACAGATGTCTCAGTCCTTCTTCTAGTGGGGCACAGCTCTGACCAGGCTGAGGTGAACTGGCTCACCTGTACTGGCCTCCACATTCTGAACTGCACAAAGACTGCACTTCCTAACTCCTTCGAGTCACTGACTGAACTGAACTCAGACTATTCAGCACTCCCCTCCACACCCCTGCTGGGTGTGTCCGAAGTGTACGTGATATCATGAAGAGCCCTTAACCGTTACCTCTCCACTCATCCTCCTGGTATTGTGTACCAGGGCTACACATTCCCCCATGGTAAACGACAGCACTCCCGGGCTGTGAAATACAAGAGACATTTTTGTTTATGCATTAAACATCAACATTAAACATTAATTCATCCCATCCGGGAGGTAAGGATGTCTTGAACGTTGCTAACAACACATTGAATATAGAAAAATACGAAATATTAAATAAACATGTTCATAAATAAACGACAATATTCTTGTGAAGGACCCGCACCAAACCTTCAACGTGGGTCCTGGGTGGGCTGCAGGACATCCGAATGCAGACCTCACTCAGTGCCTCACCACACGGGTTTTATGTTCAGAGGTAAGTCAAGGCTTCGTGTGAAACCATTAAAAGGCACCTTAGTGCAACTATTTACAAGATAAGTTCTGGGCTGGCACAGTCCTCAGCCTCTGAGTCCATTATAAGACACCATAAGGAAAAGACACATATATATATATACTTTTTACAATATTCACATTAATTTGTTATAATTACTGCTGGTATCGAATGGGTATCTTCCCTTTTGTGATTCGCTCTGATCTACGTGGAGTAGCTTCAGGTATATTAAGTTGCGATCTGTCTGCACTGCGTAACGGCAAACTATAGAACTGCCTCAATCTTTCTATGGATCTGGCAAGCGTACTGATGGCTGGGCGGTGTGAGTCAGCTTCACCAGGGGATCCCATAGTATGGGGCGCTGCTTCTGATGATCCTTCTTGAGATTCCGTAGGTTGAGGTGTTGCTGGAATGAATAACTCCTGAACGGGCTCAACTGGTACCACGGGCATAACTGGAGGTAGAACTTCCTCTTGTGGCTGATAAAACTGCAATACTGGAATTATTACAGCATCTCCCAGTCTGGGCCAATCCGCAGGAAAATCTCCCAGATCCGTGTGTATGACCTCTTCCTTCCTTTCTTCTTGATTGATGACAGGGTTCTTTTCACAACGCTTTAAGGGTTCTGTACACAATTTCAAATGGTCTCTGGACACAGTGGATATCGTTCTTCCTCCGTCCTTACTGATGATACAAACTTTTCTGTTGTCATATTTAGAATCTTGTACAACGTAGGGTTCTTGTTCCCACTGGTTATCCAATTTGTGCATTTTCCTTTTCCTTTTTAATACCACTTCTCCAGGCATCAAAGGCTTGGCAGGAGCATTTCTGTTATAAATATCTTCCTGTTTCTCCCGTGCCTTGTTGAGACTTTCCTCCACACAGATTTGCACTCTTCTGTACTGCTCTTGCCGATTTGTGTCCCAATTTTCAACGGCGTCGTCTGCCTCCGGTTCTACTACTCCAAGTTCTAAATCCATTGGTAGTCTTCCGGGCCTTGCTCTCATAAGATAGGCTGGAGTGCAGTTAGTAGAACTTACAGGTATATGGTTATACAAATCAACCAAATCAGGTAGTAAGTCCGGCCATCGATTTCTGTCTTCCAACGGTATGGATCTCAACAAGTCAAGGACAATATGGTTCATTTTTTCACAAAGACCGTTGGTTTGAGGGTGGTATGGCGTTGTTCTAATTTTCTTGCACCCGTACATGTGACAGAATTCCTTGAATAAATCAGCTTCGAAAGCAGGTCCTTGATCGGTTAATACTTGCTCCGGATACCCATGCGGTCTGCAGAAACTTGCTTGAAAGGTTTTCGCGGCCGTCACTGCGGTCTGATCCTTAACTGGAACAACCACCAGAAATCTGGAGTAATGGTCCACCATGGTCAGGGCGTATGAGTATCCAGATCTACTTGGCGACAGTTTGACGTGGTCCAGGGCCACAATCTCCAGGGGGCGAGTCGTCCGGATAGGTTGCAGGGGTGCCTTCTGACTACCGTAGTCCTTCCTTCTGAGACCACAGGGTCCACAGTTCCGACACCACCTCTCAATGGAGCTGCGCATCCCTACCCAGTAGAACCGGCATCTCAACAGGGTCTCCAGCTTTCTCCAGCCAAAGTGTCCTGCTTGATCGTGGTATGCTTCCAACACCATTGGGACGTCTGCCTTGGGGACCACGATTTGCCAGACCATCTCATGGGTTCTGGGGTTGACGTATCTCCTGCACAACTTCTCACGGTATAGGAACAACCTGCTTTTCTCGTTCCACAGGAGCTTGGCTGACATAGGTGCATCCTTTTCCAAAGAGGAGCCTTCCTGTCTTAACAACTCCTTGATGCGGCTGACCACTGGATCACTGTCCTGAGTCTCTTTCCAGCTGTGATGGGGTAAAGGATTTAATGTTGCACCATACTGCTTTCTGTTGACTCGATGCTCGTGGACTACCCCATTTCGATGGAACGCAGGTAGCTCAATTTCTTCCAGGTCGTCCGATTCTTCTTCCGTATCAGAGTCATGCGGCATTCGGGACAATGCGTCAGCATTAGCATTCTTTCGACCTGCCCGGTACTTGATAGTAAACTGGTAATTGGACAACCGAGCCATCCATCGCTGCTCCATGGCACCCAGCTTGGCGGTTTCCAGGTGCGTTAAGGGGTTGTTATCTGTAAACGCAGTGAACCGATTGGAGGCCAGATAGTGCTTAAATCTTTCAGTAATGGCCCAGACCAGCGCCAGAAACTCCAGCTTGAAGCTGCTATAATTTTCCGGATTCCTTTCAGTTGGCCTGAGTTTTCTGCTGGCATATGCGATGACTTTTTCTTGGCCATTCTGCTTCTGACTGAGAACTGCTCCCAACCCTTCATTACTGGCGTCGGTGTACAACAGGAACGGTTGGCTGTAATCAGGATAGGTTAAGATCTCATCACCTGTAAGGATTCTCTTTCATCTTTTGGAATGCTTCAGCCTGTTCTTTACCCCAATTAAAGGGAGGGTTTCTGCTCTTTAAGGATTGTCCTACCAGGAGGTCCTGTAAAGGAGCTGCCTTCTTCGTGTAATCTTTCACGAACCTTCTGTAGTAACCCGTTAGTCCCAGGAACTGTCGCACTTCCTTAAGGTTCTTCGGCTCCGGCCACTTCTGGATGGCAGTGACTTTCTCTGGGTCCGGCGCTACTCCTTCCGAACTGACGATGTGCCCCAAGTATTGTACCTTCTGTTTGAGTAGATGGCATTTTGAGGGTTTTAATTTCATCCCGTACCTGGACAGGGACTCAAACACTTCTGCCAGGTGTTTCAGATGGTCCTCATATGTCTTGGAATACACGATAACGTCGTCTAGGTATAGCAGCACGGTTTCAAAATTGAGATGTCCCAGACAATTTTCCATCACTCTCTGAAATGTTCCTGGAGCACTGCTGAGCCCAAACGGCATTCTGTTGAACTCACAGAGCCCCATTGGGGTGGTGAAAGCCGTTTTCTCACGATCCTCCTCAGCCACAGCCACTTGCCAGTAACCACTAGTCAGATCAAGGGTAGAAAAGTAGTTAGCCGTTTTCAGAGCAGCTAATGATTCCTCTATACGTGGTAACGGGTATGCATCCTTGTGTGTTATGCGGTTCACCTGCCTGTAATCCACACACATTCTCATACTACCATCTTTCTTTTTAACCAGAACTAGAGGGGCTGCCCAGGGGCTACAACTATCCCTTATCACCCCGGCTTTCTTCATATCATTCAACATTTCTTTAGCCTTCTGATAATGAGCTGGAGGTATGGGACTATACCGCTCTTTGATGGGAGGATGACTGCCTGTAGGGATATGATGTTGTACTCCCTTAATTATCCCAAAATCAAGTGGATTCTTGCTAAACACTTGGGCGTACTCTTGCACCACCCGTAATACCCCTTGCTTCTGGTGAGCGGGAGTGGTGTCCGTCCCAACATGGAGTTGCTGACACCATTCCGCCACCTGAGTTGCTGGGTCATTGTCCTCCGCTATTTGACAGGAGTCTAAGGACTCAGCCGGGAGAATAGAATTATTATCAACAGCATGTAGTTTAGCAATGGTTGCATAACGGGGTAAGTTTACCTCATCATCTCCCCAATTGAGAAGCCGTACCGGTACTCTTCCATTCACCACTTCTACTACTCCTCTAGCAGTCATAAGTGTAGGTCTATGTTCTGAATGGTGGGGTTCTACTACAGCTTGGTAATTCTGTCCTCTCAGACCTATGGCTGCCCTGCACCAAATGATCATTTCACTCATTGGGGGTATCACAATAGGATCCGAGTCAGTGACCCGTACATTACCAATTTCGCCGTCTGTAAGCTTCGCTTGCTGCTGACACACCAGGGCCCGGATCTCTCTTTGGATTACTCCTCTCTGCCTTGGTCGGGCAATCTCAGCGAGCTGTTGGAGCAAGAACACAACTTCTCCCAAACAATTACCGATAATGTTAGTACCCAAAATTATATTTAAACCGTTCTCCTCATTTACAGTCTTTACTACCAGAAGCCCCTGGTCTTTCAACTCCTCTCTGCCCACCTTTACATCTACACATTTTGTCCCAAGTACTTCTACAGGAAGACCATTAGAAGCATACACGGTAAAGTCAGAGCTCGGGGGTTTAAGACTGTCCATTGACCAGTACTTAGTATAGAGGGCATCAGGAATTAGGGTCACCTGGGACCCAGTGTCTAACAATGCCGGAACTGCAATACCATCTAAGATGATAGACAGGTAGGGTCGCCCACCCACATACCTGCGGTTCCAGTCTAGGGGGCCTGACGGGTATTCTCCTGGGTGTTGGCCCTTGGACCCAGGTTCTGCCCGTTTAAAGGACACTGTGGAGACATATGACCTTTCCGGTTGCATCGGTAACAGATGATCTCTCGACGAGGAGGGTGTTGATCAGAGGTCGCTCCTGGGGGTGGCGTTGTCCTCCTCCGGGGGGGCGACGTCTTCTTTCTTCTCCGGTGCATCCACGGGACGTCTTCTGGGCAGTCTGCTAACAAGATCTTCCCTTCTTCCTCTTTCCGCAGTTGCAGGGCACTCATTACAGCAGCCAGATTTTTAGTCAGCTGGCGCACCTCTGAGCGCAGACAATCCAATTCACTAGGAGGGGTCACCTGCGCTTTGGCTTCGGCCACTAACGGGGAAAAGGGGTTTACTGCCGGTTCCAGAGTGACTTCAGCCTGATGGTGTTGGGTTGCCACCTCAAGTTTGCCCAGGGGCCGCAGCCCTTTTATTGCCATGTCTTTTAGGGCATCAAAGGTAGCATCCGGATGATCTAAGGACCACCAGTTTACAGTTCTGCGTTCCTCTTGGGATCTCAATCCCTGTATAAATTGTTCTTTCAGCATTTTATTCTCATCAATAGCATTTAAATTATTAACCTGCTTAAGAGCTCTCAGGGCTCCTTGTAGTCGGCAAGCGTAGTCCCGGATGCTGTCACCTGGCTGTTGTGAACAGTGATAGAAGGCCATCCGGAGATCCGTTTCTGTGCGGTCTTCAAATATGGCATGCAGCTTAAGGAAGATCGCAGGTACCGACTCCTGATCAACGGTATCCCAAGTCTCCACTTCCCTCTCAGCAGCGCCAGTTAGCTGCCCTATTAGCACAGCAGCTTTTTGTCTCTCAGGCATGGAGTACATTTCTAGGATGCTGCATAACTTCCGCTTGAAGCCTGCTAATGTGCCTGGCTCACCGCTGTACTGGGGAAGCCATTTCGCCCCAGGCATATATGGGAGCGTTAGTGGCATGATCGGGACTACCGGACTGGGTGCTGGACCTGCACCCCCATCTGGCGCTACAATACCAGGCGGTGCGGGATTGGGGACTCCGGCTGGGGCCGCACTGTCAGCCGGTTGTTGTGACATCTTAGCGCCCCCTTGGTTAAACGGAGCCTACCGGTTTCAGATGCTGCTACTTCACAGGCACCGCAGTGGGAACAGGACCTTCGTCGCAGGCGCTCTGATGTCAGAGCGTTCACTTCCTGTTGCAGGACCTGCCGATGAGTCAGAGCCGGGGGCGTGTCCAAGACTCTGCGCGCTCTTTCAGGTACGCCCACCTTCTTCTCCAGCGCCTTAGGGCGCGAATCTGGCGGCAAATATGGCGGTATTTGGCGCCAAACAACAGCAACAGTCTTTTTCGCCAAAACACTCCACAGGCACACAGGGCTCGCAATGCTGCAAGTTTCGGATCCTGTTCGTGACGCCAAAGTTTTGTGTCGACCCGCCACCACAATTGTGGGTTACCAGGGCAATGGGGTACTCAGAGCCGAGCCCATGGAAGTCTATGGGGATTGTCACAGGTAGCGGTGGCTCGGTCTGTGGCCCTGGCGGTCTGGCGTATGTTGGGGGAATATTTACAGGGGATAGATTTATATACAGTTCGTGACGCCACCTGTAGTCTCTGGTAATTTGTACCAGCGCTGCTGTAGATCTCTGAGGGGATGGTGAGGCAGCTAGATGTCGGGTCCCCTACAGGTGGGACTCTTCCCTCAGGTCGATGGCTAAGGCAGGGTTGTGCAGGCATGCAATTAAATAACTCAGTCTCACACCGTCAGCGTCTTTCCATACCTTTACTTCAAGTTGTTCAGGCAGGTCCCAGGGAGGCTGATGGGGTTGATGGAGGATGAGCTTTGAGGCAACGGCTAAGCAAGTTAGGGGCCTCCTTTACTTTCCAATGATGATGAGTCCAACCAGCGTAAAGCGTAGTTCCCTCTATAACTCCAGCTATTCCAAAGCTGTGCTGCCCGGTCAGTTTTGTGGTTGGAGCCTTCTTCTGAGAGAGCTGAGTTCCAATTCCTGTCGTGCACTGACTCAAGGTTCTCACTCTCCCTGACCCCAGTTACGTACTGACTCTTCAGGGGCTGCTTTCCGCGACCTAAGGTCCGATAAGCCTCTGGGTTTCCTACCACCATGCATGAAGCTATAGTGATCCTTCGGTCCCCAGTGACCGGTAACAATGTGCAGGTATCCTATACCTATGGCACTTTTCTGTTCTCTTCCACTATGCCCTTCGATTTGCTCAGACTCTCAACAGATGTCTCAGTCCGTCTTCTAGTGGGGCACAGCTCTGACCAGGCTGAGGTGAACTGGCTCACCTGTACTGGCCTCCACTTTCTGAACTGCACAAAGACTGCACTTCCTAACTCCTTCGAGTCACTGACTGAACTGAACTCAGACTATTCAGCACTCCCCTCCACACCCCTGCTGGGTGTGTCCGAAGTGTACGTGATATCATGAAGAGCCCTTAACCGTTACCTCTCCACTCATCCTCCTGGTATTGTGTACCAGGGCTACACAATACTTACTAAGAAGATACCACCCAGTTGAATTGTGCACTAATATGCAGAAAAAAAAAGGGGGAGTTGAACCAATGCGCCCCAGTTCCAAAAACCTGTCAGCATAGTCCCAGATTGCAGATCCCAGATTGCTACTATTCCTGCATCTTGTCCAACTGTGTGTAATTGATGCATACATGGTTTATTGGGATGTACCCGTTTATGAGCCATATTGATATTATGATGTCATATTTACCCATGATCAGTATGTATATTCAGCTTATTTATGTCCATTAGGGACAGTTGCATTTACTCACATTTAGGAGGCACTATACTGTACTGTTGTGTACTAGCCAGTTTTTGGTGTGTGGTTTATGGCACACTATGTGCTTTTTTAAGTGTTTTTAATTTTTGTGTGTTTTTGTGTCAAATAAAAAATATTATGTGATTTTTCAACGGTTCCCTGGTGTGCATACCTATGATTGTTTGGTCTATTTCCTCTCCTTGTTATTTAATTAAAATACTTTTATTCTTATGTGTGTGGTGTTTTTTTTTAACCCTTTGATACTATCAGTCCTAGGCTCCCTCCTCTTCTCTCTGTATACATCCCCTTTTGGACAAACAATCAGTAGATTTGGTTTCCAGTACCACCTCTATGCTGATGACACCCAATTATACACTTCTTCTCCCGATATCATGCCTGGCTTTTTAGAAAACACCATTGATTGTCATACCACTGTCTCCAACATCATGTCCTCCCTCTATCCGAAACTGAACCTGTCAAAAACAGAACTCCTCGTGTTTCCTCCCTCTGCTAACCTACCTTTGCCTGACATTGCCATCTCCGTGTGTGGTTCCACCATTACTCCCCAGCAACATGCCCGCTGTCTTGGGGTCATACTTGATTCCAAGCTTTCATTCACCCCCCACACCCGATCACTGGCTCGCTCTTGTTATCTCCACCTCAAAAACATTTCTAGAATTCGACCTTTTCTTACTTTCGACTCTGCAAAAACTCTTACTGTTTCTCTTATTCATTCTCGTCTGGACTATTGTAACTCTCTACTAATCGGTCTCCCTCTTACCAAACTCTCCCCTCTCCAATCTGTCTTGAATGCTGCAGCCAGGATCATATTCCTTACCAATCGTTATCCCGATTCCTCTACCTTGTGCCAGTCATTACACTGGTTACCCATCCACTCCAGAATCCAATACAAAATTATTACCCTCACCCATAAACCACTCCATGTCTCAGCACCACCCTACATCTCCTCCCTTGTCTCAGCCTACCATCCTATCCGTGCCCTCCGTTCTGCTAATGACCTGAGGTTAGCATCCTCAATAATCAGAACCTCCCACTCCCATTCTTGTCTTCAAGACTTTTCACTTGCTGCGCCAGTTCTTTGGAATGCACTACCCAGGTTAATACAATTAATCCCCAATCCTCACAATTTTAAACGTGCCTTAAAAACGCATTTGTTCAGACTGTCCTACCACCTCAACGCATTAACCTAACTATCCTGTGTGGCCCATTCAAAATTTTTTTACCATAATCAGGTTCCTCGCATCTTGTTCTCACTCGCTTTATGCATTTAATTAGCCCTCTGTGTCTGTACTGTTACATACTTTGGCTGTTAACTGGTTCATGCAGCATTACATGAACACTCGATTCGTACACTATGGCTGATCCGAACAATGAAAGCAATTGTTACCATCTACCTTTCGTGTCTCCCCTTTTTCCTCATAGAGTGTAAGCTTGCGAGTAGGGTCCTCATTCCTCTTGGTATCTATTTTGATCTGTGTTTATTGTTATGCTGTAATGTCTATTGTCTGTACAAGTTTCCTCTATAATGTAAAGCGCTGCGAAATATGTTGGCGCTATAGAAATAAAATTATTATTATTATTACTGTAAGATTAATGATGGAGAGGCGTCTTATTGACGCCTCTCCATTATTAACCTGGCTTAATGTCACCTTACAATAGCAAGGTGACATTAACCCCTTATTGCCCCATTTGCCACCGCTACATGGCAGTGGGAAGAGAGGGGCTAAGTGCCAGAATTGGCACATCGTCCAGATGCACCAATTCTGGGGAGGCTGGGTGCTGGTATTTTTAGCCAGGGGCGCCAATATCCATGGCCCCTTCCTAGGCTATGAATATCAGCCCGCAGCTGTCTGCGTAGCCTTTCTGGCTATAAATTATAGGGGACCTAACGTCATTTTTTTTGGGGGGTCCCCCTATTTTAATAACCAGTAAAGGCTAACTGCCGGCTGATATTCATAGCCTGGGAAGCGCCATGGATATTAACCTCTTCCTAGGCTATAAATATTGGCCACGGCCGTCAGCTTTCCCCCTCTGTCGCAGAAAATTGCGAAGGAGCCCACGCCATTTTTTTCCCATTTTTTTTTAATTAAAGATATTGCATGAAGATTTTGTGTGTGTCTTTAACTATTTAGATAAACGAAAAAAAATTGGTTTGGTACCGTGTTAGCCAGTAGAAAAAAACATATAGAGTGCTCTCAGTGGGAGAAGCAAAATAGGAATCTTGTGGGTATGATACCTTTTAATGGCTAACAAAATATAGTGAAAGATATTACAGGGCAAGCTTTCGAGACTGCTTAGGTCTCTTCATCAGGCTGTTATAACAAAATATTTGAAGAAACACAATTATATACAGTGAAAAACAGGCATGGTGTGGTACATGGACATTTGAATAAACAAACACTAAGCTTAAAGAGAGAATCCTTAATTAATTAATTAGATAAGTGGTGTGAAAGTTTTATGGATCCCATATGCATGTGAGATCAAAGGACTGGTGGTGTCTAATTGTTTTTGGAGGAAGTTGCTCAGATTTTGTAGTGGGCCATAAATCCTCCTGACAAATTGAGTCCTGTGTGAACAGAATCAAAGATGTTAATAAATTTGTATTCCCAAACCCTGCAATGTTTTTGCGATTGGAAATTGCCTTTCAAAATTACAACTTTCATATTGGCTATGTTGTGTCCTGGACCACAGAAATGTTTGGCCACAGGTAGATGTTTTTTTTTGTCTGTAATCGTATGACGATGAGACCTCATCCTTGCTCTCAGTCTCTGTCCTGTTTCTCCAACATAGAGGCCACCCACAGGTCATATATTGCATAGAATTAAATATACCACATTAGAAGAGGAACATGTGAAGGTCCCGGGGATCTTATAGTTTTGCTGTGTGTTGGGGACTTGGATCTTGTCGTTGTGCGTGCGAAATTTTCCGCAGCATGTACACAGCGGTTTTTTTTCCATTGGTTTTCATTGTACATGTCTTGCGGATCT
Source organism: Oophaga sylvatica (assembly GCA_033576555.1). Taxonomy (NCBI): domain Eukaryota; kingdom Metazoa; phylum Chordata; class Amphibia; order Anura; family Dendrobatidae; genus Oophaga; species Oophaga sylvatica. The sequence continues at coordinate 319,466,846 of JARQOD010000002.1, forward strand.
GCAACGTGTGCACGCACCATAAGTAATTTTCCTATCCATTTTGTTTGCAGGGCAATTGTTCAGCTCTTACCCACATTTAGCTTCCTTTTGCAGCCCCCTAGCACTTACTATGACCATTTTACAGCCATTTTTAACCCCTTCCCGACCTTTGACACAGCGTATGCGTCATGAAAGTCGGTGCCATTCCGACCTATGACGCATACCCTGCGTCATGAAAGGATCTCGTCCCTGCGGGCCGGGAGACCGGGGTCACTCAAAGGTCACCCGACCCGCAGTTACAGGACCCTTTGTGCTTCACCACAGGGGGTTGGCTTAACCCCCCCGTGGCCACGATCGCTCTGATTGGCTGTTAAAAGTGAAACAGCCAATCAGAGCAATCTGTAATATTTCACCAATTTAATTGGTGAAATATTACAATCCAGCCATGGCCGATGCTGCAATAGCATCTGCCATGGCTGGACACCGAGACCTGACCCCCCACACCGAGTCACGGCGGCGATAGGTCGCCGCCACCGAAAGATGGCAGCAATCGGTCACCGCCGTCACTAACAGCTCCCCTCCTCCTTTGCTCCGGTGCCCCCACCTTCCGATCCCCCCCCTAACCTTCCGACCACCCTACTCACCTCTCCCGATCCACCGATGTCCCTGGATCGGTCCCGGCGTCCGCCCGGGCCTCTACATGGGCTACGCCATCTTGGAAAATGGCGGGCGCATGCGCAGTGCGCCCGCCGGCCGGCGCATGCGCAGTGCGCCCCCCAGTGTCCAAAAATTTATTTTGATCACTGTGATAAACTGTCACAGTGATCAAAATAAAAAAAAGTAAATGAACCCCCCCTTTATCATAGGTAGGGACAAATAAAAAAAATAAAGATTTTTTTTTTTTTTTCCTATTAGGCCCTGTGCACACGTTGCGGAGTTTGCTGCGGATCCGCGGCGTATTTTGCTGCGGATCCGCGGCGGATTTCGCTGCTGATCCGCGGCGGATCAGCAGCGAAATCAGCCGCAGATGCGCAGCGATATCCGCCGCAGATCAGCAGCGAAATCCGCCGCGGATCCGCAGCAAAATACGCCGCGGATCCGCAGCAAAATCCGCAACGTGTGGCGGATTTCACAGCGGATCCCGGCGGATTTCGCTGCAGATCCGCGGCGAATTTCGCTGCTGATCCGCGGCTGATTTCGCTGCTGATCCGCGGCGGATTTCGCTGCGGATCCGCAACTGATTTCGCTGCGGATCCGCGACTGATTTCGCTGCAGATCCGCGACTGATTTCGCTGCGAATCCGCAGCGGATTTCGCTGCTGATCCGCGGCGGATTTCGCTGCAGAGCCGCGCGGATTTCGCTGCTGATCCGCGGCTGATTTCGCTGCGCATCCGCAGCGGATTTTGCTGCTCATCCGCGGCGGATTTCGCTGCTGATCCGCGGCTGATTTCGCTGCTGAATCGCGGCGGATTTCGCTGCTGATCCGCGGCAGATTTCGCTGCTGATCCGCTGCGGATTTCGCTGCTGATCCGCTGCGGATTTCGCTGCGGATCCGCGGCGGATTTCGCTGCTGATCCGTGGCTGATTTTGCTGCTGATTTGCTGCGGATCCGCGGCTGATTTTGCTGCTGATTCGCTGCGGATCCGCAGCGGATTTCGCTGCTGATCCGCGGCTGATTTCGCTGCTGATCCGCGGCTGATTTCGCTACTGATCCGCGGCTGATTTCGCTGCTGATCCGCGGCTGATTTCGCTGCTGATCCGCGGCTGATTTCGCTGCTGATCCGCGGCGGATTTCGCTGCTGATCCGCGGCGGATTTCGCTGCAGATTCACGGCGGATTTCGCTGCTGATCCGCGGCGGATCCGCGGCTGATTTCGCTGCTGATTCGCGGCGGATGTCGCTGCTGATCCGCGGCGGATCCGCGGCTGATTTCGCTGCTGATTCGCGGCGGATTTCGCTGCTGATTCGCGGCGGATTTCGCTGCTGATCCCCGACTGATTTTGCTGCTGATTCGCTGCGAATCTGCAGCGGATTTCGCTGCTGATCCACGGCTGATTTCGCTGCTGATCCGCTGCTGATTTCGCTGCTGATTCGCGGCGGATTTCGCTGCTGATCCCCGACTGATTTTGCTGCTGATTCGCTGCGAATCCGCAGCGGATTTCGCTGCTGATCCGCGGCTGATTTCGCTGCTGATCCGCGGCTGATTTCGCTGCTGATCCGCGGCGGATTTCGCTGCTGATTCGCTGCAGATCCGCGGCGGATTTTGCTGCGGATCCGCGGCTGATTATCTGCTGATTCATCTGCGCTAGCGGGTATAGCATAACGCGATCGCGTTATGCTATACCGTTACCAGCCGGTCACCGCTACGTGTTGAACGGGCTGGTAAAACGCAATATGAACCCAGCCTTAGGGTTAGAACTAGGGTTAGGGTTAGCATTAGGGTTAAGGTTAGAATTACGGTTAGGGTTGGAATTTGGGTTAGGGTTGGAATTAGGGTTAGGGTTGGAATTAGGGTTAGGGTTGGAATTAGGGTTAGGCTTGTAGTTAGGTTTATGGTTAGAGTTGGGATTAGGGTTAGGGGTGTGTTGGGGTTAGGGTTATGATTAGGGTTTGTATTAGGGTTAGGTGTGTGTAGGGGTTAGGGTTGGGGTTAGGGGTGTGTTGGGGTTAGGGTTGGAGTTAGAATTGAGGGGTTTCCACTATTTAGGCACATCAGGGGTCTCCATACGCGACATGGAGCCACCATTGATTCCTGCAAATTTTGCGTTCAAAAAGTCAAACAGTGCTCCCTTTATTCCAAGCTCCGACGTATGCCCAAACAGTGGTTTATCCCCACATATGGGGTATCAGCGTACTCGGGAAAAATTGCACAACAACTTTGGGGGTTCTAATTTCTCCTGTTAACATTGGGAAAAAAAATTGGGGACTAAAAATTATTTTTGTGGAAAAAAAATGATTTTATATTTTCACGGCTCTGCGTTATAAACTTCTGTGAAGGACTTGGAGATTCAAAGTGCTTATCACACATCTATAGGAGTTCCTTGGGGGATCTAGTTTCCAAAATGGGGTCACTTGTGGGGAGTTTCTACTGTTTAGGCACATCAGGGACTCTGCAAACGTAACATGACGCCCGAAGACCATTCCATCAAGTGGGCATTTCAAAACGTCGCTACTTCCCATCCGAGCCCCGACGTGTGCCCATACAGTAGTTTTCTCTCCACATATGGGATATCAGCATACTCAGGACAAATTGGACAACAACTTTTGGGTCTAATTTCTCATGTTACCCTTGGGAAAATAAAAAAATTGGGGACTAAAAGATCCTGATTGTGGAAAAAATATGATTTTTTTATTTTCATGCCCGGGCGTTATAAACTTCTGTGTAGCCCTTGGGGGTTCAAAGTGCTCACCACACATCTAGATAAGTTCTTTGCCGGGTCTAGTTTCCAAAAGGGGGTCACTTGTGGGGAGTTTCTACTGTTTAGGCACATCAGGGGCTCTGCAAACGTAACAAGATGCCCGCAGACCATTCCATCAAGTCGGCATTTCAAAGCGTCACTACATCCCTTCCGAGCCCTGACGTGTGCCCAAACAGTGGTTCCCCCTCACATATGGGGTACTAGCGTACTCAGGAGAAACTGGACAACAACTTTTGAGGTCCAATTTCTCCTGTAACCATTGTGAAAATAAAAAACAGTGGGCTAAAAAATCATTTTTTGAGAAAAAAAAATGATTTTTTATTTTCGCGGCTCTGCGTTATAAACTTCTGTGAAGCACCTGGGGTTCAAAGTGCTCACTATGCATCTAGATAAGTTCCTTAGGGCGTCTAGTTTCCAAAATGGGGTCACTTGTGGGGGAGCTCCAATGTTTAGGCACACAGGAACTCTCCAAATGCGACATGGCAACCGCTAAATATTCCAGCATATTTTCCATTCAAAAAGTCAAATGGCGCTCCTTCCCTTCTGAGCCCTGCAGTGCGCCCAAACAGTGGTTTATGACCACATATGAGGTATCTGTGTACTCAGGAGAAATTTCCCAACAAATTTTAGGATCCAATTTATACTGTTGCTCATGTGAAAATGAAAAAAACTGAGGCTAAAAGAAAATTTTTGTGAAAAAAAAGTACTTTCTTTTTTTTACGGATCAATTTGTGAAGCACCTGGGGGTTCAAAGTGCTCACTATGCATCTAGATAAGTTCCTTAGGGGGTCTAGTTTCCAAAATGGGGTCACTTGTGGGGGAGCTCCAATGTTTAGGCACACAGGGACTCTCCAAAAGCGACATAGCAACCGCTAAATATTCCAGCATATTTTCCATTCAAAAAGTCAAATGGCGCTCCTTCCCTTCTGAGCCCTGCCGTGCGCCCAAACAGTGGTTTATGACCACATATGAGGTATCTGTGTACTCAGGAGAAATTGCCCAACAAATTTTAGGATCCAATTTATACTGTTGCCCATGTGAAAATGAAAATAACTGAGGCTAAAAGAAAATTTTTGTGAAAAAAAAGTACTTTCTTTTATTTACGGATCAATTTGTGAAGCACCTGGGAGTTCAAAGTGCTCACTATGCATCTAGATAAGTTCCTTAGGGGGTCTAGTTTCCAAAATGGGGTCACTTGTGGGGGAGCTCCAATGTTTAGGCACACAGGGACTCTCCAAATGCGACATGGCAACCGCTAAATATTCCAGCATATTTTCTATTCAAAAAGTCAAATGGCGCTCCTTCCCTTCTGAGCCCTGCCGTGCGCCCAAACAGTGGTTTATGACCACATATGAGGTATCTGTGTACTCAGGAGAAATTGCCCAACAAATTTTAGGATCCAATTTATACTGTTGCCCATGTGAAAATGAAAAAAACTGAGGCTAAAAGAAAATTTTTGTGAAAAAAAAGTACTTTCTTTTTTTTACGGATCAATTTGTGAAGCACCTGGGGGTTCAAAGTGCTCACTATGCATCTAGATAAGTTCCTTAGGGGTCTAGTTTCCAAAATGGGGTCACTTGTGGGGGAGCTCCAATGTTTAGGCACACAGGGACTCTCCAAATGCGACATAGCAACCGCTAAATATTCCAGCATATTTTCCATTCAAAAAGTCAAATGGCGCTCCTTCCCTTCTGAGCCCTGCCGTGCGCCCAAACAGTGGTTTATGACCACATATGAGGTATCTGTGTACTCAGGAGAAATTGCCCAACAAATTTTAGGATCCAATTTATACTGTTGCCCATGTGAAAATGAAAATAACTGAGGCTAAAAGAAAATTTTTGTGAAAAAAAAGTACTTTCTTTTATTTACGGATCAATTTGTGAAGCACCTGGGGGTTCAAAGTGCTCACTATGCATCTAGATAAGTTCCTTAGGGGGTCTAGTTTCCAAAATGGGGTCACTTGTGGGGGAGCTCCAATGTTTAGGCACACAGGGACTCTCCAAATGCGACATAGCAACCGCTAAATATTCCAGCATATTTTCCATTCAAAAAGTCAAATGGCGCTCCTTCCCTTCTGAGCCCTGCCGTGCGCCCAAACAGTGGTTTATGACCACATATGAGGTATCTGTGTACTCAGGAGAAATTGCCCAACAAATTTTAGGATCCAATTTATACTGTTGCCCATGTGAAAATGAAAATAACTGAGGCTAAAAGAAAATTTTTGTGAAAAAAAAGTACTTTCTTTTATTTACGGATCAATTTGTGAAGCACCTGGGGGTTCAAAGTGCTCACTATGCATCTAGATAAGTTCCTTAGGGGGTCTAGTTTCCAAAATGGGTCACTTGTGGGGGAGCTCCAATGTTTAGGCACACAGGGACTCTCCAAATGCGACATGGCAACCGCTAAATATTCCAGCATATTTTCTATTCAAAAAGTCAAATGGCGCTCCTTCCCTTCTGAGCCCTGCCATGCGCCCAAGCAGTGGTTTATGACCACATATGAGGTATCTGTGTACTCAGGAGAAATTTCCCAACAAATTTTAGGATCCAATTTATACTGTTGCCCATGTGAAAATGAAAAAAACTGAGGCTAAAAGAAAATTTTTGTGAAAAAAAAGTACTTTCTTTTTTTTACGGATCAATTTGTGAAGCACCTGGGGGTTCAAAGTGCTCACTATGCATCTAGATAAGTTCCTTAGGGGGTCTAGTTACCAAAATGGGGTCACTTGTGGGGGAGCTCCAATGTTTAGGCACACAGGGACTCTCCAAATGCGACATGGCAACCGCTAAATATTCCAGCATATTTTCCATTCAAAAAGTCAAATGGCGCTCCTTCCCTTCTGAGCCCTGCCGTGCGCCCAAACAGTGGTTTATGACCATATATGAGGTATCTGTGTACTCAGGAGAAATTGCCCAACAAATGTTAGGATCCAATTTATACTGTTGCCCATGTGAAAATGAAAAAACTGAGGCTAAAAGAAAATTTTTGTGAAAAAAAAGTACTTTCTTTTTTTTACAGATCAATTTGTGAAGCACCTGGGGGTTCAAAGTGATCACTATGCATCTAGATAAGTTCCTTAGGGGGTCTAGTTTCCAAAATGGGGTCACTTGTGGGGGAGCTCCAATGTTTAGGCACACAGGAACTCTCCAAATGCGACATGGCAACCGCTAAATATTCCAGCATATTTTCCATTCAAAAAGTCAAATGGCGCTCCTTCCCTTCTGAGCCCTGCCGTGCGCCCATACAGTGGTTTATGACCACATATGAGGTATCTGTGTACTCAGGAGAAATTGCCCAACAAATTTTAGGATCCATTTTATCCTGATGCCCATGTAAAAATGAAAAAATTGATGCTAAAAGAAAATTTTTGTTGGAAAAATTAAAATGTCCATTTTTCCTTCCACGTTGCTTTAGTTCCTGTGTCGCACCTTAAGGGTTAATAATCTTCTTGAATGTAGTTTTGAGTAGCTTGAGGGGTGCAGTTTTTATAAAGGTGTCACTTTTGGGTATTTTCTGCCATATAGACCCCTCAAAGTGACTTCAAATGTGAGGTGGTCCCTAAAAAAAATGGTTTTGTAAATTTTGCTGTAAAAATGAGAAATCGCTGGTCAACTTTTAACCCTTATAACTTCCTAACAAAAAAAAATGTTGTTCCCAAAATTGTGCTGATGTAAAGTAGACATGTGGGAAATGTTATTTATTAACTATTTTGTGCCACATAACTCTCTGGTTTAACAGAATAAAAATTAAAAATTTGAAAATTACAAAATTTTCAGAATTTTCGCCAAATTTCCATTTTTTTCACAAATAAACGCAAAAATTATCGACCTAAATTTACCACTAACATGAAGCCCAATATGTCACGAAAAAACAATCTCAGAATCGCTAGGATCCGTTGAAGCGTTCCTGAGTTATTACCTCATAAAGGGACATGGTCAGAATTGCAAAAAATGGCAAGGTCTTTGAGGTCAAAATAGGCTGGGTCTTGAAGGGGTTAAACATCAAAGTTCGGGTCTCCATTCACTTCTATTGGGTTCGAGGTTTGGTCCCAAACCAAACTTTTATCTGTAGCCATCCATGAGTCTGCTCATCTCTAGTTACTTTGAATACCCCTTATGACAGATTTGATTACCTAACTTAAGGGTATGCCACACTAAGCGAGATCGCTAACGAGATCGCACCTGCGTCACCATTTATGATGCAGTAGCGATCTCGTTAGCGACTTAGCTGTTAGATTCCAAACACAACTCATCAGCGATCTGTGATTCTAAACACAACTCATCAGCGATCTGTATAACGACCTCTGCGGTCGTTGGGAAAACCTAGTCCCACCTGCGATGCTGGTGAAGTCGTTCATAAAGGGTGTCACACTCAGCGATTCAGGCTCACCAGCGGAACACCAACGACCAAAAAACGGCTCAGAACGTTCATAAGCGATCAACGACATCTCAGCAGTGGCCACATCGCTGCTACATGTCACACACAGCTAAGTCGCTAACGAGATCGCTACTGTGTCATAAATGGTGACACAGTAGTGATCTCGTTAGTGATCTCGTTAGCGATCTCGCTTAGTGTGGCATACCCTTTACTGCAGCCTTCCTGTTGGCTTGAAGTGAACCTGATAACACTATTATTCCACAGTCACATGTTCAGTATTTGGTCAGTATTTTACCTCAGTATTTGGAAGCCAAAACCAGGAGTGGGTGAAAAATGCAGAAGTGGTGACGTGTTTCTATTATACCTTTCCTCTGACTCTTTCACTTCTTACAAATACTGACGTATTGAACATGGCCTAAACCTGTAGATATAGGATTAATCTGCAGGTTAATAACATTATAAAAGTGCCTGGCCACTGTACTGCAGCTGCGGCACCTGGGAGAAAACAAACTTTATTTCTTCCAGGCCGCCAGCTTTCAGTCATGCAGGCATACTCAGAGCAATTACAGTCACCATTCACAAAACTCAATGCCCACCTCGGCACTGGCTGACAGCCAGCTCTACAGTGCATCAGTGGGAGCCAGCTGTCAATCAGATGTTTTTCTTTGTAAGAAAAGGCTTTTGTCTTGCAACCTTACCCCACAGGATAGATGACAGGCATATAAAGAATATGGAAGATTTTTGTCACACAACAGGGCAGCGCGGTGGCTCAGTGGTTATTACTGCAGCCTTGCAGCGCTGGAGTCCTGGGTTCGAATCCCACCAAGGACAACCTCTGCAAGGAGTTTGTATGTTCTCCCCATGTTTGCGTGGGTTTCCTCCGGGTACTCCAGTTTCCTCCCACACTCCAAAAAAACATACTGATAGGGAATCTAGATTGTGAGCCCCATCGGGGACAGCAACGATAATGTGTGCAAAACTGTAAAGCGCTGCGGAATATGTTAGCGCTATATAAAAATAAAGATTATTATTACTTGAAAGAAATTACTACAGCTCCTTTAATGTTGCTGTTGGCCTCTTAACTGCCACCTAACTAATTTTCTTCTTGTCTTTGAATCAGTTTTTGAGGGCCGCCTAGTTATAGATAATGTCAGTGTTATGCTAAATTTAAGCCGCTCCTTGATAAATGCCTTCTCAATGTCCCATTGTATAGCTAATGTCTAGGAAATACTTTTCTCTTGACTGATAACTTACAACAATGCAATACCTTTGTTATGTTGTAAGCTGTTTACGGACCATGACTTTTGCTGTAAAATGCAAATAAGAAAACTTCCTACTAGAACAACTAAACTATATAGAGTTAATCAGAATCACTATATGATGGCAGCTGTGTGCTGTCTAATATTTAACACAAGTTTAAATGTGATTGGATAATTCTTAACACAACCACACCCCCAATTATTGGAAGATGATTATTTTATTTTCGTTGCTGTTACTTTCCACCTCAAATTTATTTGTTTTTTAATGGGTTTTTGCAAATTATGGGTGACATTAAAGGTGGAAAAAGTCCTGAAACGATTCTTCTTGGTATAATTTTTTACATGACAAATACCTGGCATTTTAACAGGGGTTCGTAAACTTTTAATATTCACTGTAGCTTGTAAATGATAAAAATTCAGGGACATCAACAATTCCTGAATTACTCAAAGCATATAATTTGGTACCAATATCACATTTCTGCCCAGTTCTAGTATATACATTTAAGACTTTCTCCAAATGTGATTGCCTGCTTGAATATTTGCATTGAAAAAAAATAAGATGTACCTAATAAAGTTGCCACTAAATGAACATTAGGAAACTGCTGGCGTCTATCAGCATTGCTAAGTGCCTTTTAGAGAAGGAATTATTAATACAGTTTCAAGTGCCAACTTTAAAGCTCTTCGGTATTCTTAATACTTGGTATTTAGTGATCATAGATACAAATCCTCCGCTGTCAGGTATGTAAATGGTACCATTAGTCACACTTAACAGAAGGTGCACTAAAGGTTTACCACATTGTGAATGTGTTTTTAGAATCCAAGAACAATAAGCAGCCTGCTGGCTATCTCGTATCCATTAAATCATAGCACTACTAGTTGCCAAGCAAAGGTTCTGCAAATCTAAAATTGATGTAGTTAATTGGCATCTTCTAGATGTATTTTAATAACACATGCACAGAGCTTGGCGACTTTGGACTTTGGGACTATTGGGCTTATGAAAGACATTTATTTTACTACTTCCCAACAATATTAGTACAGAAGTCTTAGCAGGAAGAAAGCTTGGAAATAGTCAGGTTTTCATAGAAGAGAAAATATTTTTAAAGTATTATACACAAATAATTTACCAATTGCCTGCAACCTGTGACTTGTAGATTACAAGATGTCACTTTCCTTTTTGGCTTGAGGTATTTGCTGACGTTTATTGCCCCAAATTCATCCAAATGGCGCACGCGGTTCATGAATTTTGCAAAGGTAAAGTAAAGGCTTCTTCCCTGTCATGCAACCTTTTGAAAAACATACATAAAACTACAAAAAGGCTGAACAAGAGTGAAATTGTGCCAAATTTCGTGACTTTTTAAAAAATAGCAATTAATCGGAAAAAAATAGTTCACTACACTCTGCCCAAAAGTGGAAAACAAGGAAAAAAAAACAGCTCATACAAAATAAACTTTAAAAAATGCGCAAACAGAATAATGTATTGGGTGCAAGAGTACAATTGGCATGATACCAATTTTACTGTATACATTGCTTTTTGTTTAGCTACAGATCAAGTCCCGTCAGAATTTTTACTTCATAAACTGTCCTAAGTACTTACGTAATGATGTACAAGTGTTTTAATATACTTGCCAATTGCTGTCTTAACTGGTTTGTAGTGCCGTTCCAATCCCAGCGTGAGTGCTCCTCTTTTTTGCCAGTTCGCACAGTCACTGTTGTGTGGGGTACAGACACTTCCCTCAGTGTAAACCTATGGAATGTCAGAACGAGGCTCAGAGAAAAAGCAACTTCCGACTCTCACATAAACCCCTGTATGAGCCACTTAGTCTGTTTGAAAGTCATGTGGTCAAAAAGAGCACTGGGGCAACCCTGGAAATCTGAAGAAGACAGCAACCAGGTAAGTACGGTATATTAATATGCTTCACATAATTCGAAAGTTAATTAGGACAGGTTAAAGAAAAATTTTGTTAAAACTTTTTCTTTCACCTTTATGACAGGACAAATTTTACAATTCTGACCAGTGTCAATTTATGTGGTAATAACTCTGGACCTCCAAAACTATTGTGCAATTTTTCCTGAGTATGCCAATACCCCATATGTAGGAGAAAACTGCTGTTTAGGCTCATGGCAAGGCTCGGTAGGGAAGGAGCACTGTTTGAATTTAACACACAATTGGCTGGAACTGAGAGTGGAGATGTGCCTAAATAGTGGAAACACCCCCACAAGTGCCATTTTGGAAAACTAGACCTCTCAAGGAACTTATCTAAATGTGTGGTAAGCACCTTAAACTCCCGCTTGCTTCACAGAAATTTGAGCTGTAAAAATTAAAATATTTTTTTTCCACAAAAATATTCTTTTAGCCCCAATTTTCACAAGGATAACAGGGAAAAATGTCTCCTGAGCATGATGATACCCATATGTGGGAGATACTGTTTGGGCGCACAGCAGGGCTTGGAAAGGAAGGAGTGATTGTTTGGAACGCAGACTGTGATGGAATGGTATGGGGGCATCATGTCGCGTTTAGAGAGCCCCTGATGTGTCTACACAGTAGACACCCCTCTAAAAGTAACCCTATATTGGATTTGATCTAGTGTTTTCCTTGTATGTGAATTTTATAATGTGGTGGCATATGCAAATTGTGTAGAGTGCATCAAGTTGCCACGTGAGTTGTGTAGCATGCATCGGGTTGGCATACGTGAGTAGTGTAGAGTGCATCCGTTTGGCCTACGTGAGTTGTGTAGCATGCATCAGGTTGGTATACGTGAATTGTGTAGAATGCATCAGGTTGGCATACTTGAGTAGTGTAGAGTGCATCAGGTTGGTATACGTGAGTTGTATAGAGTGCATCAGTTTTGTATACATGAGCTGTATAGAGTACATCAGGTTGGCATGCGTGAGTTGTATACGTAAAACATTAATTTAGTAGTCCATGGATTTGTGGTACAGTTTGAAGCATTCTTTTACAGAAAGGCCAGGTTTGTCAGGGCAGGTGTTGCATTACCAAATGGTCCCCTTCTGTAACATAGCCAGCACCTTTTTTACAAACTTACTTTCTTTGAGGTTTTAGGGACCTCACTGGGGAAATGTTGGCCTGGTACGATATGAGCACCTGCAGTTCCAGAAGTACTGAGGCCCTCTCCTTCCTGACTGCCAAATATTAGGCCCTTTATCACTATGTCCTGAAACTTAAGGTACAACATAGCGTTCTAGCCTGCACCTCATGGTAGCACGAAAGTGTTGTACATTGCCATCTGTAGGATGTGCATAACCAGCTTCTGGCACCACACCTTGGCTTTTCTCATGGCACTGTACGGCTGGAGGACTTGATCAGAGAGATCAACTCCCCCCATCTTCTTGTTGTACCCCAGAACACAGTCTGGTTTGTGGACCTGTGTAGAGGTACCTCGTACAATGGTGTGAGTGCTGCCATCACCATGTATGGTGGTCAAGTAAAGGACATATCTCTTGTACTTGACCACCAGCATGTTTTCGCTACATTGGACTCTGCTCTCACCCTTCCTGAGCAGCTGCCCAGTTATCATCTTAGGAAGGCTTTTCTAATTTTGGGGACTGTACCACAGGCGGCTGTAGCTTGCGCAGAGAGGGACTGATAAAAGTTATCTACGTAGAGGTAATAACCTTGATCCAGCAGTGGGTGCACCAAATCCCACACAATTTTCCCACTCACTCCCAGGACAGGAGGGCATTCAGGGGTTGAAACCCGGGAGTCCTCCCCTTCATAAACTTTAAACCCGTGGATGTACCCTGAGGTATTCTCTCACAACTTGTAGAATTTACTTCCGTACCCTGCCCTCTTACTGGGCAGATAGTGTCGGAATTTGAGCCTCCCCTTGAAATGTATTAGGGACTCCTCCATGCAGCTGTCCCTTTGGGAAACGTACACCTAAGAAAACTTGCTTCTGAAGTGATCAATGGCCGGCTGAACTTTGAAAAGTTGGTCAAAGTTGGGGTCATCTCAGGAAGAACATTCGTTCATTACTGTTGTAATGTAACCCCATTTGAAGAGCAAGTCCCAAAACATCTTCATTTCTTCTGTGTCTACAGGGGTCCAGTTAAGAAAATTAAGTAGTGATGTTTTGGGCCAAAATTGCTGGGAACTTGTCTCAGCCTCTATGAGGCTTACAAAATCCTCAGAGAACAAGAATTTGAAAAAGTTTATTTCTGAGAAGACAGTGGTGTCAAATTGGATTCCTGATTGTGGTACAAAATCAGGAATCTGTGGCTTATAATATGTGAGGTGTGAGTTCCATACGGGGTCAGTAACGGTGGGTTCTGGTTCATTTTCTGTACTGGGGCATCTGTGTGGCGGTTCGGTATCACTTGAGGAAGACGAGGAGGATGATAAAGGAAAGTGGTATCCTCTTCCTCACTATCAATGTTGGAGGTAAGGAAAGCATATGGTTCCTCTGTTGAATACCGTGATTGGGACTTTTTTCACGTATTCGGTGTTTGTTTGTGTACCAAATTTTGCTCAGGTATGTGTGTATGAGTGTTTGGTGTTAACTGTTTTATTTGGAAGAGAAAAAATAAGAAAAGAATCTAGAAAGAAAAATATAAAAATAAAATATAAATACCATATTTTTCGGACTATAAGACACACCAGACCATAAGACGCACCCCAAATTTTCAGAAGGAAAATAGGGAAAAAAAATTAATGTGTCAAATGGGGGTCCGTCTTACAGTCCGAATTCAGCTTGCCAGGGGAGGATCGGCAGCGATGGTGGAGCGTGGTCACCGGGGGTGTTCAGTCGTCTGGCGATATGACTCCCATTCCAGGCAGGTGCGGTAGCCTCCAGGAAATCCATCCCAGGCTGGTGTGGCTGATGCGGCAGGTGTGGTGGCCTCTGGGAAATCCCATCCCAGGCAGGGGCGGCAGGTGTGGCGGTGGTGTTCTAGGAAGTGAGTGTGATCGTCGCCCTACGGCTTCGGACCGGGACCACCGCAGAATCGCATGACTCCTGCCGCCACAGTATTTATAAGTGTATTAAAACTATAAGATGCACCCCCATTTTCCCCAACATTTTTGGGGAAAAAAGTGTGTCTTATAGTTCAAAAAATATGGTAATATAAAAATTTGGTAAAATGAAAAACAAACTTACTAAAAGGACGACAGTAAAAAAAGATTACTAAGCGCCCGCAACTATGTGACACTAACCCTGACTATATTCAGTAAAAAAATACTGTAGTAGTTGCCAATTACTACAGTATATTTTTGCTGTCCATAATCTAGTCCTATCAACTAATCTAAATTATTTTATAAATTTTTTTTTCAAACAAAAAAAAACAACCAGAGGCCGATTAGTATTGTGTTGTTGATCAGTACTCGATGGCTGTAGGACGCACACATAAACGCACAAATAAACTGCCAAAACGAGCGATCATGTACTGATTAGCTCTCGCCGGCAGTAGGGGTTGTGGGGAGGGGGTTTGTTAGAGGGGGAAGGGGCAAAAGGGTGGGAGAAGGGGATTGGAGTGTATTAGGAATAAGCCAGGAATCAGCAACAGATCAGGAACGTCTTCTTTCAGGAATCGCAAGAACACCAACAGTAGTGACTTCAAAAAGTCTGTGGCACCTAAAGGTTCAGCACAGTGCGACAGAACAATAGTATGACCGCTCTGCACATGTTCAAAGCTAGAGTTAGGAAGTGCATGACGGTCATACGGAGGTCAGATCGTCTATGCGCACTCTGATTGGTGTGATCAACGTCATCATCCAATCGCACCAATCAGACCTGGGCCTGGTGACATTGCCATTGCTAAACTCCAGCCTTTGATCGGTACTGTTACAGCACTGATCATAGGCTAGACATCAGTGTTTCAGGCAATTTCTTTACCTGAAACAATGAAAACTCTGTGATTGGCTGTTCAGAATTGAACAGCCAATCACAGATTCAAAGTTGTGAAGAGGCAACGAAATCCATCGTTAGAAACAGCTAGTACCTTAATGCGATTACCTAGACTGTGGTCCCAATGCCACATTTTAGCCATGACGTACACAGTGCTTCCAAAGTCGGTAAGTACTTACCAACCATGACATACTGAATACGTCCAAGGTCGGGAATGGGGCTAAAGTAGTCCTAGGGCATTCTCTGTTCTGTAGAAAACTTGATTGCAGTGCTTCATGTAAAAACAAAACTATCCTTTTTGAAATTCAATTTAGTATTACATGCAAAAAATATGCAATCATGTTGTAACTCCTGCATCGCTGCAGGGATGCCGACATACTCACAGAGGTGGCCGCCCAGCCGCGTCCTCTGTTCCGGGTCTCGTTGTGCCTTCTGTGTCCCAGAGCCTGTGCACACCGCACAGGTCTCCTAGCAGCGCGCATGCATGCTTCTTGTCTCTTAAAAGACTGCACTTATCTGATGTGTCCCTAGTCAATGGCTGAGAGGCACTTATGACTTAAGGCACCTTCATCTGTTGGAAGGTGCCTGAGTAACATTAGTATTTTGTTAGTTTTCAAGCTGCTAAGTCCATTGTCAGGTTCCTGTTCCCGTACGTGTCTCGTTACCCAGAACCTGAACCAGTTCTTCCTCTTTGAACCTGCCTAGTCTGAACCAATACCTGCATGTGCTTCCATCCTGTCTAATCCCAAACCTATACCTTGAATCCGTCCTGTTTGATCCTGCCATTTGGTTCTGCCTGAAACCTGAGCCAATCCTACAATCCTGAATCTCCTCCATCTGAACAAGCTCAAATATCCGTTCTGGCTTTGATACTGTTCCTGCCCTACCAGCTACTCTAAGTCTGTACCTTCGTCCCTCTCCCCTTGGGGTCATCTGCTGCTGTTCCGGGGTCTATCATTGAGTGGTACCTGATGAACACCTGCGGCTCAAGTTTAACCACACTGTCAGGGCTGTAGTGAAGAACCAGGTGGTCGATTAGTTGCGCCCTTCCAGGCTCTCCTTGGTTTGTGGCTCAATGAGTCCGCACTCTCCAGCATGACACGTGCAGCACAATGTATATGTATGGGTTGAACAAAGCCTTCTGAAAAAAAAAGAATGCTTATTAATAAAAAAAACAAGCGAAAACAGTTTCTGAAAAAAAAAATGTATACAATTTGATGGCAAAATTTAACTGTCATTGATTTTTTTTTCCTGATGTTTTGCATATTTTACAAATATCATTCTTTTTATATTCGATACAGTGGACCTGCATGCAATATTTTATAAAAGTCCAACTTTTTTAAGACTCCAAGCACTAGAAACAGAGCCTTAGGAGGATTTCCCGCAATAAAGCCTAATATATAGTATATTGAATTTCTCAGTCATATAACAGATGTAACTGTTATACATTGATTCAGTCATACATCAGATGTAACTAATACATGTTTTTGCTAAAATATAGTTTGCTATATTCTTTATGTATAGTACAATTAATTAATTATTTACTACAGTTGGTAAAGAAGTGTGTGGTTGACAGAAAGGTTTGACATCAAGTTCTAATTTTGTAATCAAAATTCAGTGATATGAAAAATACCTACCTGAAAGTACATATGGAACTATATTTACTTCCTTTTATATGTGTTACATCATCAGATAAAAACACACCCGTAACAGAGCATAATAAGGCAGCTGAAAGCAAAATAGAGCCTTCATGGATGTCTATGGCTCTAAAGAAACAAAGAAGTCTTAAAGATCGTCCTGTCTCTGAACACCGCACTGTAAACCAGGATTCTGAAAAGCAAGACAAAGGAAGAGCAGAGGTAATTTACAAAAACTGTGTACAAGTTTTTATTTTTTTCATTTGCTTCAATTATGGGAAAATATAGATTGTAAGCTTATGATCAGATCTCTCATTCCTCCTGTAACTTCTGAACTGTGTTACTTTATGATGTCTTTATTGTCTGCACATGTCACCACTTAATTCTAAAGTGCTGCTGAATTTGTTGGCGCTATGGAGATAAAATTATTATTATTATTAATATATTATACATTCCTGGCAGAGCACATGAACTTTTGCTCTCTTAAAAAAAAAGTAGCAAGTACACCCTAGCTGGTAACAGGATGTCATCCAGGTCTTTGTGGTCCAGTGGGAAAATGTCTTTTCTGCAGTTCGCACAAGAGCCAATTGTTAAGGGCTCTCCTGTAAGCTGAAGGCCTGGGTGAGCAGCACGGACTGGAGGTAATGATGCAGAGCAGGTCTTCATGGATGATATATGTATCGATTTATTATAATTTCTTGTATAGCACTGTAATATTCGCAGCACTTTACAAATATTAGCATCACTGTCCCCACTGGAGCTCAAAATCAAATTTTTCATCAGTTTGTCTTTGGAGTGTGGGAAGAAACCAAACTACATGGAGGAAATCCACGTAAATACAGAGACAGGGAGAACATACAAACTCCTTGAAAAATGTCCATGGTGGGATTTCAACCGATATGCTTATCATTGAGGACCAGGACAGAAGGGTATGCATGATGGCAGACAAACAAGCAGAGCACAAAGCACTACTGAAGCAGAGGCTGGTGTGCAGATAGAGACAAGAACAGTAACTGATAGGAAACTGATATGTTCTGTCAGGGAAGCAGTTAAATCATAGGAGTGCATTTTGGTAACTGTCTAGCAGGACATAAAAGTAGCTAAGAAGTAAATGGGGTATGGAATATTTCAGCATGATATTGGTTGATAGCAGCAATGTAACAGAAGAAAATTGATAACTGTTGACAAGCTTGAAAAGACGTGTACCTTGATTGCAGAGGTCAGATGTGAGTAGGATGAGAACAATTACTAGGTGTTCTTAACTTGCATATTGAGATATGAACAACACCTAGTAAGCCAGCGTGAGCTTGGAAATCATGCCAGTTGCAGCTCGGAAGTGAGGAACAGCAGAAAAGATGATAGATACCTGGATGGAGCTCAGCCCAGTGATGTAGACAAAATGTCCTGACCAACTTGAGGTAAATGTGGACAATGCTACTTAAAGGGAATCTGTCACCCTAAATTGGCGGGATATTTAAATGATGGCAGTCAGGTCAGATGGGCGGTGTTTTGGGTACTTGCCTTAACATGTTGTTCGCCGCTGTCTCCATTATTTCTGGGAATTGTAGTCGTTGCCCTCCATATAACGCGCCTGCACATTGCAATCTTGAATTGCGCACGCGCAGTATGCTTTGCCCGCAGATTGCAATGCACAGGCGCGTTATATGGAGGGCAACGACTACAATTCCCAGAAATAATGGAGACAGCGGCGAACAACATGTTAAGGCAAGTACCCAAAACACCGCCCATCTGACCTGACTGCCATCATTTAAATATCCCGCCAATTTAGGGTGACAGATTCCCTTTAATATCAAAAACACATGACCTCTGACAAAAAAGGCCTAGGACGATGATGTCAGAGGAGTTCACCAGGTTACCTGAGAAATCCAACATAGACCACTTCATAGGGCAAGGTCCAGCACTTCACCAATATCTTGATGACTAAATTTTGTACTTGAAGACTGATGTTCATGCTAGATCACTCTCAAAAGACTTAGTATGGTACATTGGTCTGTGACGCTGAGCCGGGGAAGTCAAGGAGTAAGAGGTCATATGCCAGGAATATACATTATAAACAGAGGAGTGAAACAAAGGCGTAGTCAGGTCACAGCCCCTGGGTGAGTATAGTTTTTCTTCTCTTTCAGGTAACATCGGGGGCTTATCTACAGCATTACAGAATACTGTAGATAAGCCCCTGATGGCAGTGGTCGCATCTCATAGGGCAAAAATGGGGTGACAGATTCACTTTAAAAGTTAACAAAAAACTTGTTTTTATTTTAAGGTCCAGTCGAAGCAGCAAGTTGACGTAATTCAAAACAAAACAACAAGCATGTCAATTTCAGTTCTTCCAGAAACGTATGGATCAGACACCAAACTTGAAAAGAACGAGCAGAGGCAAAGAGCAAACACATTTCCACATCCTGTCCATGGTGAGAAAAGAGCCTTTTCCCAGATGAGGCTGCTGTCTTTTGTGCAGCTTCAGCACAGAAGCTTTTGAAGCAGACATTAATATTCTAGACATTGATGTCCTCCATGCCCACAAGCATCTCTAACAATGTGTGAAGACTCATTAACCTCATGGTAGCCCAAACTTCTCACAACTGTTTTATTTAAGGGTTAAAATGTAGTAGAAACTCAAGTGTTGTATCACATTTATCTATATTTTCTGTTTGTCTACCCTAAAAGCAGATGTCCATATAATTAACACGATATTTTGGGAGAATCCATCTCACCCCATCAGCCCTTAGAAGTTTTGTACATCATGGATAAAAAAAACAATACAATTTAAAAAAATGTACCGTAAATAGACAAAAGCAATAGTTTCCCATGTAGACCAGTGCAGATCAGTGTGTATAACATAAGTATGTAATGCTCTGAATGGCCCCCTAGACTTCCCATCAAATCTGAACTTGAACCTCTGACAGAGTGAAACCTTTTATTATTCTTATTATACATTTTTATAGCGCCATTTATTTCATGGCGTTTACATGTGAAAAGGGGCAAATATAGACAAGTACAATAAACATGAGCAAATCAGGCACACACAATTACAGAAGAAGAGAGGACCCTGCCCGCGAGGGCTCACAGTCTACAGGGGATGGGTGAGGATACACTAGGAGAGGGTATAACTGGTCGTGTGGCCGTTCAGTAGACGTGAGGATCACTGCAAGTTGTAGGCTTGTCGGAAGAGGTGGGTCTTCAGGTTCTTTTTGAATGTTTCCATGGTATACAAGAGTCTGATGTGTTGGGGTAGAGAGTTCCAGAGTATGGGGGAAGCACGTGAGAAGTCTTTTATGCTTTTCTGGGAAGAAGAGATAAGAGGGGAGTAGAAAAGGAGATCTTGAGAGGAACGAAGGTTGCGTGTAGGTAAGTACCGGGAGACCATGTCACAGATGTATGGAGGAGACAGGTTGTGGACGGCTTTGTATGTCATAGTTAGGGTTTTGAACTGGAGCCTCTGGACAATAGGAAGCCAATGGAGGGCTTGGCATAGAGGAGAGGCTGGGGAATAACGGGGAGACAGGTGGATTAGTCGGGCAGCAGAGTGTAGTATGGATTGGAGTGGTGCCAGAGTGCTAGAGGGGAGGCCAGAGAGTAGGAGGTTACAGTAGTCGAGGCGAGAGATGATAAGGGCGTGCACTAGTGTTTTTGTGGTTTCATGGTCAAGGAATGCATGGATCCGGAAAATATTTTTGAGTTTGAGAGAGCAGGATGGTGCAAAGGCTTGGATATGTGACTTGAAAGAGAGGGCAGAGTCGAGGATCACCCCGAGGCACCGAGCATGCGGGACTGGGGAAAGTGAGCAGCCATTGACATTGATGGATATGTCTGATGGAGGGGTAGATTGAGATAGGAGAAAGATGATCTATTCTGTTTTGTCCATGTTGAGTTTTAGAAAGCGAGCAGAAAAGAAAGCTGAAATAGCAGACAGACATTGTGGGATTTTGGTCAATAAGGAGGAGAAGTCAGGTCCAGATAGATAGATCTGCATGTCATCGGCGTAGAGATGATACTGCAAACTGTGGGATTCTATGAGCTGCCCCAGGTCAAAGGTGTAGATGGAGAAGAGTAGGGGTCCTAGAACTGAGCCTTGAGGAACACCGACAGACAGGGGGCGAGGTGAGGAGGTGGTGTGGGAGAGGGAGACACTGAATGTTCGGTCTGTTAGATATAACGAGATCCAGGATAGGGCCGAGTCTGTGATATCAAGAGATGAGAGAATCTGTAGCAGGAGGGAATGGTCTACAGTGTCAAAGGCAGAGGACAGGTCTAGGAGAAGGAGGACAGAGTAGTGTCGCTTGCTCTTGGCGGTTAGTAGGTCGTTGGTGAATTTAGTTAGGGCAGTTTCAGTTGAGTGATGCGGTCGGAAGCCAGATTGTAACCTGTAAACCTTTTGACACAAATGTGAACTGAGCTTGAACAATAGAGTCAATGGAATATGCTAACCTATATGAATACCAATCAAAACAGGCTAATAAAGGTCTAGATTCTGATTAAGACATAAATGAGTAACTTCTCTTAGTACCATTTGCATTTTGGCTTCTCATGTACATTAAAGGGAACCTGTCATCACATTTTTGGTCTACCAGCTTAAAATATCCTTTAATTTAGTGTCACCTATGCATTACAGAACTAGTTTTGAAACCCCCTGACTCCCCATGTATCATCACGAAATACCTTTTTTATTCCTCCTGCGCTGTATGTAAATCTGTTCTGTCCAGTCCGACGGGCGTCGCTTAGTTTCCCTCCCTCCCTCCTCGGCTTGCTGTACGTATTCCTTTCTGTGAATATCACAGATTGCGTAGTTTTCGCGCGTGCGCATTGAAATGGCATCTCGCGGTATGCTTTTCCCAACTGTGGGCAATGCAGAAAATCAGTATTGCGCAAGGTATTTCGGGATGATACATGGGGAGTCGGGGTTTCAGGAGTAGTTCTGTAATGCATAGTAGACACTAAATTAAATGATATTTTGAGCTGGTAGCTAGAAAATGTGATGACAGGTTCCCTTTAAGATAATAGCCATATGTTTTAGGTTTTTAACACTCCAATGCATACAGTGGAGTCAAAACAGAATGTTAGTTTGCAATTTTTCCCGACATCTAAAAATGTGTGGTTTCTTAAAGGCGACCTGTCACTGGGTTAAAAGTGTCCTGTGGTAGCTCCTATTTTATTCCCTCTGCTCCCCTGATATTCCCGTTTTTTTTTTTTTTTTTAATCTGCTATACGGTTCCAGAGATAGGGGTAGTTTTATTTTGTTCTATTGTTTATGGTCTTTTTTCAAGGGGGCGTGGCTCACGGGATTCTCTAGGGGGCATTACTGTAGGCAGCTCTGATTCTTACCCTGTCAGCATCCCTGGGACTGTATGGCGGCTTTAAAAAATAAATAACTAGTACTCAGAGGAGCAGCAGGAATAAGAGCGTAACAAAATCTGGCCCCTAGTGGTTGTACTGTTATAGAGGATCTGTGACCTTGTCAAAAGTGGCCATTTTTTGCTCATATTTCCTTCCTTCCTCCCTCCATTTTTTATGCTCTTTATCAAGGATGGTGTGGGCCACAGGGTAATAATGCAAACCATATGATAAATTAAAAAAATAATAATAATATTAAAAAAAAACCTCGGCAGAGCAGCAGGTGTTAAATAGTAGCAAAAACTGGCCACTTTAACCCAGTGACAAGTCCTCTCTCTTTAAGAAATCCCATTTTTTTGACCCTAATGGTAAATTCTGATTCTCCTGGGCAACATGGAAAGCAGTTACAAAACTTACACCCTGGAAGACCGGTCTTGCATGACACCGACAACCCAATTCATTAAAATGGGCAATGTGTAATCAAACAATGTGGTGGCACTGTAGGAAAAATGGACACTCATTGCCAGGCTTCCCCACAATTAGCAGCTGATTGTTGGTGGTCCCAGCCTGCAATCTTCATCTTCTTTAGCGACTTTACTGTTGTTAATTGAAAGGACGAGGAGCTGCTCTTTTGGCTTATTCCACTGCTTCATTTTTCCATCTGTGTCAGTGTGCAGATTTACCAGTCCATACAAGACCATAGGAAAACAGAGTCAGATAATATTTTGCTAATTTTTCAAAAGGTTATCCTTTACCCATTAAAGGGACTCTGTCGCCAGGTATTTACTATCCCATCTGAGAGCGTGTGATGTGAGGCCAGAAAGCCTGATTCTTGTGATGTATCGCATACATAGCTGTATGCTGCAATTTTGATAAAAAACCCTATTTTTTTTGCTGCAGTTCTCTTAATGCTGAGCTCTGTATAACCCCGCCCACACCACTGATTGGCAGCTTTCTGTGTATAATTTATTCAGGCAGAAAGCTGCCAATCAGTGGTGTGGGCGGGGTTATACAGAGCTCATGAATATGGAGGATTATGCAGCAGCAGGTTTACTGTTATGAATGTGCTAGAGATGGTTTCTGAGCAGAGGCTCCCTCTGGTGGTTACAGACAGTACTGAACCTTTCAGCGAGGAGTGGCAATCTGGAATCATGGACTGGTCTGATATAAGGGAGGTTCCCTCCCATGATGGTTGCCGGTGATCAATTGTTCTTGTCTCAGTTGTGGTTCCTGGTTCATTTGGAAGTTTGCTGGAGTCTTGCCTGCATCTCCTGCTTTCAGATAAGATATTTTTTGCTTTTCTTTTTGTGCTTGCTTTTCGCATTGTTTTCTGCACTTTTGTGGAGGTCAGCCAGGTCCCCTCCTGGGGCCTGAGCTCCTCACAGTTTTTCTGCAGCCACTGTTATTTGCTCATTTGCTTTTTCCTGTTTTTTCAGCGGCTGTGGCTTGGTTTTGTTCACACTGAGATCTGATTTAATGGGTGGCGAGATAGTGTGATCTCAGTATTTTTGTAATGAGAATTGTTGGATTTTTGTAGGGTTTTCTGGGTTGCAGAAAGTAATCTCTCCTGTCCTATCCTATTTAGTCAGCTTGTGGCCCCAGCGTTTGCTCATTCTATTTTCTGTCTGTGTTCGTGCTTTCTTCTTGTCTAACCGCCATTACATGTTTGGGGGCTTCCTATTTTCTTTGGTGATCTGCTCCGGGCAGATAGCTTTCATCTTTCTGCCTTTAGGTGTAGTTATCTCTCAGGCTGTGAGGAGGCGTCTAGGATCAACGTAGGAACGCTCCATGGCTACCTCTAGTTGTGTCGTTAGTTTAGGAATCTGCAACCCATCAGTTACCAACATCTCAGGTGTTCGGCTGCCCTGCTGTTGTTCCTGTCCTCCTCAGCTACCGAAACATAACAGTTTACCTGTCCTCTAGTGATAGTCCCCTGCTGATAAATCAGTGATTTTATCAAAACTACAGCAGGCAGCCTAAAGCCTAGTAAGTGACACATCAATGGAATCATTGCTGGTCTATGTCTTTTACATTATGCTGATATTTGTGGGAAACACTGGTGACAGGCTCCCTTTAAATCAGTTTTCTAGTGTACTCTATAGATTGTCTTACCAAGTCTGATCAAATGACCAAATGCACTAGCAGGATGCAGCAGGCTCCCATAGATAAAGGCTGGAAAAGCAACAGGTGCTTACCACTGATAAAGGCAGCCACCCTATCACAAAAACAGTGATGATGAAGGTGTTAACTGCTTAGTGGGAAAAAACACACAGATACAAGTTGCTTAAAACATGAATGTCATGCACAGTGTCTGGATAACAGCCTATTTTAAACGCCTATGATGGAAGGCGGGCTGGTCAGCACTGAATGTGCACAACACAATAAACCAAGCCAATAAAATGGAGCCTGGGTGCACCCTGCAAAAAATGATAAAAGTGCAAAAAATGATGCATATGATAAATGCATTAAATAAGGTATTAGTTACTATTTTGGCCAAAGCAGATAAGCTCGCAACCCAACGTCAAGGGTCCCCATTTTTGCGAGTCACTAACTAGACATAAATTCAAAAAAACACCATAAAAAAACGTTTTAGCAAAAACAAATCATGAAAAACATGCATAACATTTATGTCCTAAGCAACTTACATTTGTGTGCTTTTTTCCCACTAAGCAGTTAACACCTTCATCATCACTATTTTTGTGATAGGGTGGCTGCTCTTATCAGTGTTAAGCACCTGTTGCTTTTTCAGCCTTTATCTATGGGAGCCTGCTGCATCCTGCTAGTGCATTTGGTCATTTGATCAGACTTGGTAAGACTGTTTTTCATGATTTGTTTTTGCTAAAAAGTTTTTTTATGGTGTTTTTTTGAATTTATGTCTAGTTAGTGTTTCGCAAAAATGGGGACCCTTGACGTTGGGTTGCGAGCTTATCTGCTTTGGCCAAAATAGTAACTAATACCTCATTTGATGCATTTATCATATGCATCATTTTTTGCACTTTTTATCATTTTTGCAGGGTGCACCCAGGCTCCATTTTATTGGCTTGGTTTATTGTGTTGTGCACATTCAGTGCTGACCAGCCCGCCTTCCATCATAGGCGTTTAAAATAGGCTGTTATCCAGACACTGTGCATGACATTTATGTCCTAAGCAACTTACATTTGTGTGCTTTTTTCCCACTAAGCAGTTAACACCTTCATCATCACTATTTTTGTGATAGGGTGGCTGCTCTTATCAGTGGTAAGCACCTGTTGCTTTTTCAGCCTTTATCTATGGGAGCCTGCTGCATCCTGCTAGTGCATTTGGTCATTTGATCAGACTTGGTAAGACTGTTTTTCATGATTTGTTTTTGCTAAAAAGTTTTTTGTGGTGTTTTTTTTACTCTATAGATTGGCAAAATAATTAAAAAAAATAGCAGAACATAAATGCAGCAATATTGTACATCTATATTTATTGATTTATCAGAAGATAGATACGGTATGAGATCTACGAACTATCCACTGAACCTACTTTTCTTCTAATTGTTGCATTTCCTTTGTAGCTGCACAATTGTCTTTGCTGAGTGAGAAAGAGGAGAAAACTCTACACAAGCAACAAACATTTTTGGTCTCACAGGAACCTTCTTGGATGGAACTGGCCAAGAAGAAATCCCAGGCCTGGAGTGACAAGCCTCACATCATCAAATAAGAGGAGGAAATGCCTGTTGTCTGTTTCCTTCATACTTGTCGGCTCCCGGGTCTTCTTACAAGCACAAAATACAACGGACCATGTAGAAATAGCAGACCCTCGGCAGTTTTATATAATCTGTTACTATATCGGTGATTTCTACCCTCCTCGCCTGTAGAGGTCCGTTTTGTTTTGGAGATGTATATGATGTATCATTTAACAAGTAAAACTGTTCATATTCAGACTGGTGATCTTAGTTTCTTATGCACTGACTTAAATCAGCTTTTTGCCTGTTTGGGTCTGAACTTTGTCATTTCAGGTTTTTTTTAACAATTTTTTGGCAAAAATTTGAAGGAAAATTGAAAAGAAAGCTACCATTTAGAACTGATAAACACAGTTTCAGAGCCTTAGGCCGGAGTCACACTAGCGAGAAATACGGACGAGTGCAATACGAGAAAAAATCGCATTGCACTCGGACCAATGTTAATCTATGGGCAGCTCCCATCAGTCGATTTTTTTTCTCGGCCGTTTTATATCTGCGAGTGAAATCGCAGCATGCTGCGATTTGCACCGTATATCGGCCGAGACTCGCCAATGTAAGTCTATGGGTGCGTGAAAACATCAGATTACACACGGACCATCAATGTGACTTGCGAGAAATACGCACCGGTGTCCTTTAGAAAAGCCGGCAATTCATCCCCGGCTATACTGTAAAATCACACTGACAGGTTTAATAAAGAATGGAAAGAATAGATATATACACATAGAATACATATATATAATAATATATATATATATATACATATTGAGAGTGTATATATATATATATATATATATAATATATATTTATAATTCATACACTTCTACATAGCATAATAGCCGCTAATTCAATTGCCGGCTTCTGTAAAATCATTGCAGAACCCGACATGAAATGACACATGGTTTACATACAGTAAACCATTTCATTTCATGTAGTTTGATATATGGTTTTGATTAACAATTACATTAGTGTATGTGTGCAAAATTTCATACATGTAGGTGTTAATTAAATGTGTAAATTCATTGAAAAAAATGCATGGGCTCCCGCCGTATATATATCACAATGACATGTGTGTATATATACATATATATGTATTCTATGTGTATATATCTATTCTTTCTTTTGTGATTTAAAAACTGTCATTTGGATCCATTTTATGTCGGTTTTGCAAGCTGGCGAGAAAATCTCGCCGTACAGATGCCATATGGATGCCATACGGATGACACACGGATATTTTGATGCGAGGAAATCGCATCCTCGCATTGCACACGGATGACATACGGATCACTGTTCAGGGAAGTTTTGTGCGATTCTCGTCTGTATAATACGGTCCAATTTTTTTATACGTTGTGTGTGACCCCGGCCTTACTAAGAGCCTTACTACGAGCTGTAACATAGCCAAAGATGCAGTCAGATGTGTAGAATCGGGCAGAAAGAAAGTCTGCTTGGATCTGTATGAAGTCAGAAGGAAACAATCCTATGTTTTCTGGCCCTGTCCTACTGCTGCTCTGTACAAATTGGGCTGTATATGACTGTGCATAGTCTGAGATCTCTCCGCTATGTGATATGCATGTTTCATTATGAAGTGCACCCTACAGACATAATAAATAAAGCCATTTCATGCGGTGAACACTAGGAGGCCCATCATAGCTTTTTGGCAAATTTTGATGGAACCAAATTAATGTCCAAAACGGATCCTTTGCATAATGGTTGCAAACGGAAGCAGAAGGACCTCATATTATTATGTTGTCCATCTGGGTTCCGCTATGTATCTGTTTTCAGAACAGAAGAAAAATCATATAATGCAGAACTTTATTTTTTGCATTCTAAATATTGGTTTATAATGGTACACAGATGGACCTTATGGCTATGGTTCAACGGTCCGGAACCACAGCGCTTTGGACGTAGCGAAAATTCCGCTCCGCCCAAAGCCCCGCCCCCTTTTGAACGCGCGCTCTTTCCGGATGTGTTCAGTACACCTCCGGAACACATCTGGAATGATCGCAGGGCTACATAGCCCTGTGTTATTTCCCTTGCGTCGCCGCAGCGTCGCCGCAAGGGACTAGGACATGCTGCGGTCTGAAAAGACGCGCCGCATGTCCGGAAACGCAGGTCTTCCGCCTGCGTGTTTTACAGCATAGTGGAGACGGGATTTCTTGAAATCCCCTCCACTATGCTGTAACATCTGGACGCTGCGTGTTTGACGCTGCGCCAACGCACAGCGTCAAACACGCAGCTAATCCGGACTGTTTCCTGATAGTGGAAACATACCCTAAATTAATCAATGGGACTCCTATACTTTCTTTTGCCTCCTTTGTGATGGATCCATTTTGGACATTCTTTTTGTGTGATACTAAAAATGGAACAGACAATCAGAATATCTGAATTCAGGTGTGAACATAGCTTTTGGGATTCTGCTAGCTAATAACTAGGCAGATCTGGCATTCTGCAGTCTGGGAAGCCGCTCATTGTATGTGGCTATTCTAAATTATCAGGGCAACATGGTCTGGACCATGAGCAGCTATTCGGTGTAGACATTTGGGGGTATTTTCACTATATAACTGGACAATTTTGGAATTCAGTAGTTTGGGAAAGATAGGTAGCAATCTATAATGGGGTCACACGTAGTACATACTTTCTGTAAGGCCTCATTCACACATCAGTGTTTAAACACGTATAAGAAGAAACGGTACCGGTGTCATCAGTGTTTTGGATCAGTGTGTCATCCTGGGTCCGTTTTACCATCAGAGTTTCTTACAGATGGATAAATGACAACGCTTCTCCTATCCTTTGCAATGTTAAATACGTATAGTGCATGGATGGCACACAAATGCCATCCATGTGCTGCATGAATTAGTCATGAACCCTAGACTTTTCATCCGTGATACTGGAAAAAACGGACATGTCTTTGTGTTGTTTGCACCGACACACGGTATGTGACAAAACACAAACGTGCACAGCACCATAGATTATAATGGAGGCATGTTCTATCCGAGAATACAACACGTATGTGCAACATGGACTCCTGAATGAGACCTAAATACTATATACAACATACCGTACCTAGTCTGGTGTTCAGTATACATCCACATTGGTTTTTACCTAACTATCCAAAGCTGCTAACGGACAAATGTTCCCAAATGTGAGAATGTTGGAATTATTGCTTCATAACTAGGCAAATTTGTCAGTTAGCTGTCTACGAAAGCTGGGTGATTTTCCCTGTAGAGCTTAAGGGGAGGTCTAAATTGGTCATGTATTCTCTGCTGCCCTGATGATATATCTGGGTGTATATATATAGTATTGGGACAATGGTATTCTTACATTGCTTCTGCCTCTGTATGAGCCATCAGTAAATGCGTTCCAGGCGCCTGGTGCCCCTACGTTTGGACTACTGCTCATACTATTGGTACTACAGCTGGTAATGCTGCCAGTTCTGTGTTGTCAAAAGCATGTAGCCTAAACTTAGCCTCGTCACTTTAACTCCCTGGCTCACATGCACTAGCATTAATGTGGTGGAGAAAGCATTGACTTCCTCCCTAGATAAGTTTACTTTGCTTTTCAATTTCGTTTTTCATGTTTTGTAATATTAGGATAAAAGAGAAGCAAAAATAAAATAAGATATTACTGTATGTCCTGTATGTTGTTCTTATTCTTTCACAAATTGCCTCTTCAGAGGCAGGGGACTAGAACTCTAGCGTTATCTATTGGAAGTAGCAATCCAATCTTAAAATTCAATATCGGCTCTCTAATGAGCCTTTCCTTATGACTTAGGATAAAAGCCCAAACTGTTCTTTCACATATACCCTTTCCAATTATAGTAAATCACCTACTCTTACAAGGTAAGTATGTGCTTATTTTTCCCCAGCATATTTCTATAAATGCTTTCCAAAACTCTAAAGCAATATATTGACATAAAATCAGCTGCATATTCGATTGGGAGCTAGCACTCCATACGTCTAAGGTTATACCCCCTCCTGTACATACACAGTAGCAATATACAGTACAGACCAAAAGTTTGGACACACCTCATTCAATGATTTTTCTGTATTTTCATGACTGTAAAATTGTAGAATCACACTGAAGGCATCAAAACTATGAATTAACACATGTGGAATTATACATTACACTTTACAAAAAAAGTGTGAAACAACTGAAAATATGTCTTATATTCTAGGTTCTTCAAAGTAGCCACCTTTTGCTTTGATTACTGCTTTGCACGCCAGAAAAGGTGAACGGATGGATTCTAATGCCTGGTTCCCACGTGAAGCATGGAGGAGGGGTGTGATGGTGTGGGGGTGCTTTGCTGGTGACACTGTTGGGGATTTAGGCATGTAGAATCCATCCGTTCACCTTTTCTGTGTGCAAAGCAGTAATCAAAGCAAAAGTGGCTACTTTGAAGAACCTAGAATATAAGAATATTTTCAGTTGTTTCACACTTTTTTTTGTAAAGTATAATGTATAATTCCACATGTGTTAATTCATAGTTTTGATGCCTTCAGTGTGATTCTACAATTTTCATACAGAATACAGTTGGTGTGTCCAAACTTTTGGTATGTACTGTATACAGAGTGTGCTGTGCCTAGTAATACACGGGAGCAGCATTGGAGACTCGAAGGAGAAGCATAGATCCGGACAAAATGATTATTGTATATTATTAGCTAATCCAAGGGCACAGATATCATGATTAAGGTAAGATATTTAGTAAGGGTTAGGCTTCTGGAGGAGTTTATAAATGAATCTTGCATTTTAATCTGGGATAACCTAGCAGCCAAAAAAACAAATTACAAAGAGCTGGGGATTAGTATAATAAGACCGCAGCATACGGGATAGGCTAAAACTGAGTCACATGGTTATAAGAATGTCAATTACTGTTATGTGGAGTAATGTGGAAAGCAGAGGTACATCTTCTTAGCTTGTGAAGATCAGGACAGATATTACATCCTGATGTAAATGATGTTCTCTTTATTGAGCTTCTTTATAAGATAAGAAACGAGGCACAGCAGCAGCCGCTAGTTATCTATTCTATTCATGAAAATGGGGGTACATAAACAATCTGACAGTGAAGTACAGAATTGAATGTATAAATTGGGTTAACAGACCACTAGCAACAGTCAAGCAAACATAGTAATAGAGGACGAAGCTAGGTAGTGGTGAGGTCTGAAATGCAAGGTAGCTTGGTGAATCTGAAATGGGCTCCAACTCACTGGCTTATCTCTGAAGTAGTTTGGAATAAATGGTTTTGAGTCAATCCGTGAAAGTCACCAACAGAAGAATCGTAACGCAGAAGCAAAGTCAATATATGGGCTGAGGTATCATAATAGAAAACCACAAATTAATTTCAGAAGTGTGAACCAGATCTATCTGAGTTTATCACTAACAACTAGAGGTGGATGGTTGAGAGATTAAATATTGTAAGCCTCACCAAGGTCCATGATAACAGTGATTTTATGTTTGAAACCTTCAAGGCTCCATTCCTTGAAGGTTATTTGATAATCCACAGAAGGAAGCTATTTAGATAAATTAGGTAACTTCCCAGCTCCCTATCTGGACAGCACCATTAGATCCCCAAAAAACGACCAAAACTTCTCCAGAGCAGTGCCCAAAATAAAGGTGCGTGGCTATCTGGTGACAGAAACAGAAGAAACGAATATAAAAGTGTATACAACAGTACTCTCTCTTATGAAGGGGCTCCAATATCCTTAGGAACAAACTTATCAGGAAAGGGTGGAATGTATTGATAACGCTGTTGGCACCAATGTGACTAAACAACACCCAAGATCTTTCATAACCCTTTCAATGTATGAGATTTTGCAGAGCCCCCCTCATTGCCTAAGAGTCAAGGATTCTTTGTACCTCATACTCAAGATTGCTCCTAACCAGGAAAGAAAGGAGAGGATTTCAAATAGGGTGTATTGGCTATAGGTATTTTCTAAGCGTATCAACATATCCCAGTGATTTTGAGATTGCTTTTTGTGACATATTGTACTTCTTGATAGTGGTAAAAAAATTTTTATATAACTTGCATTTATTTCTAAAAATATCGGAAATTTGGTGAAAATTTCGCAATTTTCAAACTTTTAATTTTTATGCCCTTAAACCAGAGAGTTATGTCACACAAAATAGTTAAAAAATAACATTTAACACATGTCTACTTGACATCAGCACAATTTTTTAAACTTTTTTTTACGAAGTTAGACGGGTTAAAACTTGATAAGCAATTTCTAATTTTTCCATAAAATTAACAAAACTATTTTTTTTATGGACTACATCACATTTGAAGTGATTTTGATGGGTCTTTATGACAAAAAAACCCAAAAGTGACACCATTATAAAAACTGAACCCCTCAAAGTGCTCAAAACCACGTCCAAGAAGTTTATTAACCCTTCAAGTACTTCACAGGAGTTAATGGAATGTGGAAGGAAAAAATTAACATTTAACTTTTTCCCACAAAAATTTTACTTTTTCATTTTCACAAGAGTAACAGGAGAAAATGCACGATAAAATTTGTTGTGCGATTTCTCCTGAGTATGCCAGTACCCTATATGTGGTGGAAAACTACTTGGGTACATGGCAGTTCTCAGCTGGGAAGGAGAATCGTTTGAGCTTTGGAATGCGAAATTGGCTGGAATCAATAGCGTATGTTGGAGAGCCCCTGATGTGCCTGAACAGTAGAAACCTCCCCCACAAATGATGCCATTTTGGAAACCAACCCCTCAAGTAATTTAACTAGATGTGTGGTGAGCACCTTGAACCATCAGAGGCTTCTCAGAATTTTATAAGGTTGAGCTGTGAAAATTAAAAAACACATTTTTCCCACAAAAATATTTTAGCCCCAATTGTTTTTATTTTCACAACGGTAGCAAGAATAAAAGGACCCCAAAATTTGTTGTGCAAATTCTCCTGAATATGCCGATACCACATATGTGGAGGAAAACTACTGTTTGAACGCACAGCAGGGCTAAGAAAGGGAAGGAGCGCCATTTGACTTTTGGAATACAAAATTGACTAGAATCAATAGCCTACCCCATGCCGCATTTGGAGAGTCACTAAGGTGCCTAGATAGTGAAAAACCACCACAAATTACCCTATTTTGGAAACTAGACCCTTCAAGGAATTTATCCAGATGTGTAGTGAGCACATTGAACCCTCAGGGGCTTCACAAAATTATATAATGTTTCGCGGTGAAAATAAAAATCACATTTTTCCCACAAAAATCTTGTTTTAGCCCCAATTTTTTTTTTTTCACAAGGGTAACAGGAGAAAATGTATGTCAAAATTTGTTGTGCAGTGTTTCCTGAGTACGCTGATACACCATATTTGTTGAAAAACGACTGCTTGGGTGTATGGCAAGGCTGGAAAAGGAATGAGTGCTATTTTGGCTGGAATAGGTTTTGGATACCATGTCATATTTGAAGAGACCCTGACATGCGAAATAGCAGAAACCACAAAAGGGACCCCATTTTGTAAACTACACCTCTCAAGGAATTCATCTAGGGGAGTAGTGAGTATTTTTAACCCTCAGGCAATTCACAAATTACCGTAGTATAACGTTGGGCTGAGTAAATAAATATTACTATTTTTTCCACAAAAATGTTGCTTTGACTCCAGGTTTGCAATTTTCAAAAAGGAGAAAACAACAGTACAGTTTGTTGTGCAATTTCTCCTGAGTACATCAATACCCCATAAGTGGTTGAAAACTACTTTTGAGGCACAGTGCAAAGCTCAGAATGGAAGGAGCTACTGTAAATATTACAGTGCACATTTTGCTGCACTGATTTGAGGGTGCCCTGTCACATTGGCAGAGACCCTGGGCAGAAACCCCCATATCTGACCTCATTTTAAAAAACGAAACCTCTCAATTAATTCATCTAGGGGTGCAGTGATCATATTGACACCACATGTGAGTCACATAATTTTGTATCATTGGGCAGAGAAGAAAAAATAATTAAATTTTTACCACAAAAAAAAAATTAGCCCCAGATTTTAAATTTTAACACAAGGAAATGGGCAAAAATGGTGCCAAAATGTGTCACAAAATTTCTGCTGAACGTGGCAATACCCCATATGTAGATGTACAGTACTGCTTAGCCACATAGCAAGACTTGGGAGGGAGAGCTATTTGACTCTTGGAGAACAAATTATTGTAGAATAGTTTCCAAACTCCATATTCAGAGCCCCTTAGTGCCAGTCCCCCCTCAAGTGACCCCATTTTGGAAATTACACCCCTCCGGGAATTTACCTACAGGTGTAGTGACGATTTTGACTCCTAAAGTGTTTTCCAGGAAAAAGTAGCAGTGGATGTTGCTGAGTGAAAATTGCACACTGCCTTTGTAGTGACCAGTATGTTGCAGTGACCAGTACATTGTAGTGACCAGTACATTGTGCCCAGCTCATGCTTCTGGAGACAATTGCCTGTAAATTAGGCAGGCTCTCATCGCTACTGAAATGCCAAACGTGGTTTAGGCATACTGTGGGGCTCAGAAGGGAGGGGGGCATTTGGATTTGGGAGTGCAGAATTTGTTGTATTTCTTTTGAGGGGTGAGGATCTATAGTGCTTTTACAGAGCCTTTGTACTACAAGTAACATGAAAGTGCCCTATATTTCTGTTAACAGATGACAGACCTGAGTGGGGACTTGCTTTTTTGTGGATTGAGTTGAAGCTTTTATTGGGAACAATTTACATAACATTTTAGATCACATTTATTCTAGGCTCTATGCTGAACATTTACATCAGGGTTTACATCTAAATCTCTGAGTGACGTAATTCAGATGAAACCAGAGAGGGATCTATTCCCTATAATGAGGCAGCAGAGTTACTCTGGACTCCGTCTGGCCTCTGTTCAGAGTTGTCCTTCTCTTCAGAGATGCACAAAACTGTGGTAGACCACGCTTTTATGCGCACCTAAAAAGACGGACTCCTTCAGATCACAGGCCAGACCACAGTGTCTTCATCTGGCTCATTATATGGAATCTTCTGCCGGGGATTCCGTCTGAATAAAGTATTTTAGAGATTTACACGGAAACCCCGATGTAAGCGTTCAGCGCAGAGCGCAGTATAAATGTGAGCCAAGCCTTACTGCGATCTTTGGGAGGCAAAATGAACAAATCAACAGCAGGTGGAGAATTGGTTTTATTTATTTTTTATGCCGTTCCTCGTGCGGTATAACTGTTTAGACGACTTTATTCTTCGAGTCAGTGCGATTACAGCAATACCAGATTTATATCAGGTTTTACGTTTGGCTGCTGTCACACACTAAAAAACGCTGTTTTTACAAAAACATGTTTTTACATCACAATATTTAGATAGTTATAATTTTTAGATATTTCTGCGACAGAATTATGTAATGGCTTGTTTTTTGCTAGACAAGTTGATGTTTTTATTGGTACCATTTTTGGGCATATAACATTTTTTTGATCGTCTTCTATTCAGATTTTGGAGGGCAAAATGAACAGAAGCCATAAATTCAGAGACTGTTTTTGTGGGGGTGTTTATTGTCGTTCCGCATATAGTAAAATTGATAAGGCATCATTATTGTTCGGGAGAGTACGATTACAGCGATACCACATTTATATATTTTTTTTTAATGTTTTGCCGCTTTTACACAATAAAAGCTATTTTATAGAAAAAAAGAATTGTTTTTGCAGCACTTTATTCTGAGAGCTATAACTTTTTATTTTTTCCACTGATTGAGCTGTATTGTGACTTGTTGTGGGAAAAGATGACGTTTTCATTTTTATTTCCATTTGACTTTCTGATTGTGTTTTATTCCACTTTTTGTTGGTACAATGAAAAATCAAACTTTTTCCCCGTTTTTTATTTTTTACGATATGTACAAAAGGAATTAACTATTGGGACAGTTTTATAGGTCGGGTCATTCCAAACACGGCGATACTAAATATGTGCACTTTTTTGTTTTTACATAAGTATACGTATTAAATGGTTTAATATTTTTCTTCTTTTCTACTTATTTTGATGTTTATTTTATAGTTTTAAAACATTCTTTAACTTTTTTTTTACTTAGTCCCTGTATGGGACTTCAATTTTTATTTTTCTGATCACTGGTCTCATGCATTGCAATACTCACTCATGTGGTATATAGTTAGTGGTAAATGACAACTTGTCCCTAATACCAAAGCTTGGTCCAACAGTTCATCTGCAGAAGAGGTCTCTCTGAACTCATGCAAAATAAGTTTCAACTTTTCCACAGATTTACTGGCCTCTGGTGCATCCAATTTGGAATGGTTCTAACAGACACTTGGTACAGATTATTTATAGCAAACTTGACTGAAGACAGATATTCCCCCAAGTCAGACAGATGATCATAGACATAACCCCGAAAAAATTGCTCAAATGTCAGGTTGGCACTTTCAGTCAGACCGTTGGTCTCTGGCTGGTAAGCAGATAAGTAGATAAAAAGGACAATTCAATATTGACCTTATTACAAAATGCCATTTAAATTTTGGAACCAAACTTGGCTCAAAAACAATATTTTCCAAAATAACATGTAAGGCCTCTTTCACACTTCAGTCGTTTGGCGTCAGTTAAAAGACGCCAAAGTGTGAAAAAAGCGGATCCGCCACAAAAGTGGAAAAACGGATGCAAACGGATCCGTTTTCAGATGGATCCGTCATGATGAACTTTTCAGCCTGGAAAATGTATTATACGCATGTCTGGCACGGAGGAGAGAGAGACCCTGGACAGTATTTTCAGCATTTTCTATGGAAGCAACGGATCCGCTGGCGGATTCAGTCAAAAATGGATGAAGGCGGAACCGCCACCTGTAGGCACCCATTATACAAAACGGCGGACGCGACGGATCCGTCATAGTCCGCCATTTTGACGCACACAAAAAACGTTGCAATGGACGTTTTAAAAAAAAGGTGGACGTCAAATTTATGATGGATACGTCAAAAAACGGATCAAACGGACGACCATCCGTCAAAATCCGTCACTAATGCAAGTCAATGGGGAAAAAATGGCGGATCCATTTTTTTCACTTTGGCGGATTTTGACTGACGTCGCACGACTGAAGTGTGAAAGAGGCTTAACCCCTTCACCCCCAAGGGTGGTTTGCACGTTAATGACCGGGCCAATTTTTACAATTCTGACCACTGTCTCTTTATGAGGTTATAACTCTGGAACGCTTCAACGGATCTGCGCAATTCTGAGATTGTTTTCTCGTGACATATTGTACTTCACGTTATTGGTAAAATTTCTTTGATATAACTTTCGTTTATTTTTGAAAAAAATGCAAATATGGCGAAAATTTTGAAGATTTTGCAATTTTCAAACTTTGAATTTTTATTCCCTTAAAACAGAGAAATATGTCACACAAAATAGTTAAGAAATAACATTTCCCACATGTCTACTTTACATCAGCACAATTTTGGAATCAAAGTTTTTTTTCTTAGGAAATTATAAGGGTTAAAAGTTGACCAGCGATTTCTCATTTTTACAACAAAATTTACAAAGCCATTTTTTTAGGGACCACCTCATATTTGAAGTCACTTTGAGGGGTCTATATAGCAGAAAATACCCAAAAGTGACACTATTCTAAAAACCGCACCCCTCAAGGTACTCAAAACCACATTCAAAAAGTTTATTAACCCTTCAGGTGCTTCACAGGAGCTCAAGCAACGTGGAAGGAAAAAATGAATATTTAACTTTTTAGCCACAAAAATG